>OV815286.1:2505000-3755000 GCA_929108145.2 Limnephilus rhombicus | reverse complement strand
TAGGGAATAGCAAATAAAATAATATTTATTCGTGGATATAAACAATTATTGGAGTATAAATAAACAGAAATAAAAAATAAAAATTACGAACTTCAAATCAAGTTAAATCAAATGAGGAATTTATGGAAATGAGTATTTGAAAAAGTGAGTTTTTAGTTTGGATCTAAATTCCGCTGTGTTGGTTATGCATCTCAATTCCATGGGAAGTTTATTCCAAGCCTCGGGGCCGGATACTCCAAACGCACGATCACCAAAATTAGTGTTCGGATTTCGCTTGGGTTCTTTCAACCTTCCAATTGCAGACGTTGTCGCTGATCTAAGAGACGACTGCCTTGGACCTATATTTTCCGGAATGCAGAGTTCAGAGATAAAACTGGCAATTACTGGAGTTCAGAGATAAAACTGGATTACTGTAGGGGCAAGAGAGAGAGAGAGAGGTGCGAGCACACATTTTCTTTCTCTCATAGTCAGTTAGTTACGTTTCGTGTATCTAAGACACAGTGCAGGCCTATTGTCTGTATCACACTGTAGGAGCAAGTGAGAGCAGTGCGCGCGCACATTTTCTTTATCTCTTCCTGTCATATAGTATACATGGAGCTAAAGAAGTTTTACTTCAGTCGTGTGGTCTAAAGCACACTCGTTTTTTTTATTATTTCTTTTCTTTCTTCTCTTTCCCTGTACTAAATAATTACTATGTTTTATTTTGATCATTAACATTTCTGTTATTTCACTAGTAGCAACTCCATCTAGTACCAACTAAACCTTGATTTACATATGCTATGAACATTTTTAATTGGAGGTATCAATATAAATTAATAATTTTTTCAATCAATAATTAAGTATTAACCATTGCACCATTTCTTTACAGGGGTAGTCCGTGACGTTGTGATTTGTGATGTCCACTTATCTTATAACTACTACTTGAACTAAATTCATATCAATTCTATTAAAGAGATCTTTATGTAATTGATTCGGTGCAATATTATCAGGTAAGGGATAATGGGAGTGGTGATTTTGGATGGGCGGTGCGGGGGGGGGGGGGGGGGGTGAGAGGGAAGAGAACGTTGGGAGGAGTCAAAATAACAAGGAAATATTGTCAACAAATTTGACTAACTGGATGTATACTCCTTTTATTATTATTATTTTGTTTACTGAATTAATTTAGGATATAATTTTTTATTATTTTTTAATTGATAAACTAATGTTTAAGACAAGATTTTTATGCATAGCATAAAGGACAAAAATTATTATAAGTAATAATTATTAGCCTGAAAAAATCTCCCGAGAAAAGAAATCTCGCGGGTTCGAGTCCCGTCGGCGGCATGTATCTTTTCTCGGGAGATTTTTTCAATGTAGATGAGTGTTTCAGGCTAATAATTATTACTTATAATGATTTGATTTTTTGTTAATTTCTAAGGTTTCTAAGTCTTAAAATTTAAATATGTAATTAATATTTGAATGTTTATACTTAAAGCTATGATCTGTATCTCATAAATGATTAGCACACTCAGAATAGTTATTATTTCGTTATTAACAGAGTTCATGTTCCCCGATTATAGTTTTTAAAATTTATATTAGTCATACCTACATAGGTACCTACTGGGCGTCACATTCATTACATTGTAAAGTGTTTATTCCGCTTTTTCGAATTTATTATTAAATACTATTAATTATTGTTAAATACATACTACTGAATTGTAGTGAAAAAAAAATAATGTAAGGAATTATATAAATTGTTCAAAGAAACGTTACTATCTCAATTACAATTTTTTTTTAAACTTTTTCAGGCAGTTCCTAATAAAACGACGATTTCACATTTCTATCCATAAACAGATCCGCCAGTGTTGCCATTGTATTTCTTATGTATTTCGGGCAATATCGTGCTCGGGTTTCTATTGTTTCGATTTGGCCGTGATTTGATCGATTTGGCCGTGCTAGACTCCCAGGGAGCACATAACTAACTAGGGGTGATTGATATAACGCAGGCCAACGGATACAGGTACCTAACTAGGAGTAGTATCTAAGTCTGCGCGAAGATGATAAATTTTCCTACGTGCAATTAGTTGCTTCGTTACCGCCCAATTAAAAACCAGACGGCTTAAATTTATTTTAATTGGCGTAAATTTTCAAGAGCCTTCCGTTTTTTTTATCATTTAATTGGTAGGTTCCAGTTCTACCTTCCAGTCGATTAATTATTGGACCTGATATTAATAAGTAATTGGTGTGTTTTATGTCTCCGATTTTTAAATAAATAATTCAATCCAAATGTTTCACTTCTTCGTCTTCCATTTTAACAGAAAATTATTTTAATTGTCTTTGTCGTTATTTGTTTACAGGTCTACGCAATTTAATCGATATATCTTAATTTAAAAAACAAAGTCGGGTTAGTTACACCCAAAGATATTCAAATACAGAATATATATGCTATGGTGTCCGCGCAACTGTCGCCGGACTACGGTCTAATTAGCGTAGTTTTCATACAAAAAGAATTTGTTAATTTTGTTGATTTTTTGAAAATGTGCATTAATATTGGTTAACAATATATTTTGAATAAGGAAAGAATTCGTTCATTTAGTTTAACGTTCGTTTGGTTTATTCGTTAATTATTTGTTCTTTTAGTTTATTTGTTAATTGGTAAACAATATCGGCGACACCCGGAAGCGCAGACCCACATAGTAAAAACAGCAGATAGCATATCTACTTATATTTCAATATCTTTGGTTACACCATTTATAACTCAAGACCGGCTGAACCGATTTTCATGATCTTTGATTTGTTGGATTTTTCTCCGTCCCAAATAGAAGAATAGCTATTAAAACACCGGAAAAATTCAGGAAAAAAAATTATGAAGAAAATTCTTTTCCTCATATATTTTGTATGGAACGAATTCTAATCTTTTGAAAGAGCTGCAGGAATATTGTGATAAGTATAATATTGAGTAGTGAGCGAATTACAAAAATTCAAAAACGTCAAATGTCAATGCACTGAGTGTTTTGCTTTTGTTCTTATATAATGCTGCCTCTCTTTCTTACACACTAAATGTCTACAGTCGAAAATGGGACAAACGGTGAAGGATGATTGCACCCTTCCAAAGGAAAAATACAATAATTATAATAAATCTCCCTCACACGTATAAAGAACATGAAATGCAATTCCCGTAAATAAGTGGAAAAGTAAGAAAATGACAAAAATTATAAATCCGTTCACAACGCCATTTTTGGTACTGATAAAAACAAAACACGGACAGTTACGCAGCGATAATTGCTTCGTTGTATAATTTTTAATTTAATAAAAAAAAACTGAATTTAATTCTGCTAATAAGTTAACACAACAGTTATTGATTTTGAGGCGGTATAAAGTTCTCTGGGTCAGCTAGTATATTATAAAAGAAAGTGTAAAAAAATATGCGTCCCGCTAAAACTCGGAAACGAGTCCCGGTACGATCAAGGGAGTTATATGGTGTGGTAGCCCTCTATCCCTTATCCATGAAGAAGGTTCCCGTTTATGCTTGAAGGGCGTGCTTTTGAAGATATAAGGGTTGGAAGTGTCCCCCTTCTAGAACATTCCAGAATACTCTCGAATGTTGTGGAATGTTCTGGAACATTGTGGACCATTCGAAGTCTTTTTTGTATGGGTGGGGCTACCCATTGGTAGGGGTATAAAAAGCAATATCCGTTGCGGGGTTCGAACGACAGTTTAATCTCATATCAACTCCTTGAGCGAAGCCGGGTACCCCAGCTAGTAAGTACCTAAACCAAAGCGGTTAAATTTCTTCTTCTTAAGTCGGTTCCGGGATGTTCCCGAACGTTCCAGACTATTACCGAACTTTCCAGCATGTTTCGGGATGTTCTGGAATGTTGTGGAATGCTCTCGAATACTCTCGAAAGTTCTGGACTGTTCTAAAAAATTCTAGAGGGGAATTCTTCCAGCCCTTATATCTTCAAAAGCACGCGCTTCAGGTATAATGAGAACCTTCTTCATGGATGGGGGATAGAGGGCTACCACACCATATAATTCCCTTGATCGTACCGGGATTCATTTCTGAGTTTTAGCGGAATATATATTACATATTTGTAAGAAGTATTAACTTTGTGGCTCGCCGATTATAATAGAGTAGACTTCATAAATTAACTATTTATTCTAAACCCTACCACTAAAACAAACCTCTGAGCGTATTTTAATAAGACACCCCTAAATTTCCTCTCTAGTACAGTTATTTAATATTAAAGTTCATACAGCTTATATAATACACTTACTCGGTTAATTATATCCAAAAAGGTAATTAATGAATTTGGGCTTACTCTGTTGTGATATTTAGTTAACGTACTTAATATTACTTGGTTTATGATACTGTATAAATATTTAGTTCAGTTTATGAACCATGTAGCGTTTGGTAATGGCACTTAATGTTTTCATTATTAAATATAATATAGTTTTGATATTAATGCTGGCTTTTGTAATGAAATGAAACAATAACTGATATTAAATAATAATGTTTGTATTTTTGTATTCGGTATTAAGGCACGGGACTGGCAGAGCAAGGACGATAGTAGAATAAATGCATTGGGGAATAAGCAGTAGCGATTCGTGGCTCGTCTCATTGGGATATCAGATCAGGTATTAAAAAAAGGAAAGAAAAAATTCTATTCGGTATATCCTCGCTCACTTCATATCACCGCGTATCTCATTTTACGTAATTTCCGGTAGGAACAAAACCGTTTGGTTTATTAAATACAAATAATAGAGCGTCTTTGAAAAAAAGGTCAACTAATATTTAGGGATCGGTTATTTGGAGAAGTCGTTTTTTTAATCATAAACATATTATTAGGCAAATACGTAACATATACTTCGTTACATATACTTTAGACGCGTGGTAGAAATCTCAAAGTGGGAAGCCAAACGCAAGACAATTGCACTGTTCTCGATTTCTAGTACTTTAGTACTAAACTGTCACTTGTCAAGTAAGGTCATGTCTTACCAATAGGAAAATTGCATTTATAAAGCGCCAAAATGCCCTCCTGTATGATGAGAAAATGTTTCCATTACACGGCAAACATTAGTAAAAGTGAAGAAATAGCATTTAATTTATATGTACACACAAATTACTTATTATTATCGATTATTATAAGCAATACAATTAATTTTCATGTTCCCCGTCCGACAATTTTGTACGTCATTTGAGAAAAAAGACATTCTTTAATTGTCTTATGGTACGGTCACACTGAGGTCAACTTCCAACTTCAAACTTTCGGACGATTGCGTAAAGGGTAGTTCATGCGTTGGAAGTACGAGTTGGAAGTTTGGCTTCAGTGTGAATGTAGCATAACTTTTTAATATATGAATAACTTTTGAATTAAGAAATTACTGAAAACCGCTGAAAACAAAAGAGTGTTGCTTACTTGCCACATTATTTTGCGAGCATGTGAGACTATGGCGAGTCTATTTATATAACGTCATTGTTATTAGGTATTTTAAATGATATTCGCGCTGTAAAACACAAAAACGGCCGAGAAAAAAATGAGATACGCGTTGTTCTTATGCGAGAAATATACAAGGTGTCTGGGGGTAAAGTGCATTAACTTCGGGAGGTGATTCTACATGATGGTAGGAGCAAAAACGATTGACAACTTTTTCCGAAATTCCAACATTTTTTTCCCATACAAAAAGACGTACCTACTAAAAATCCTTAGTGTGAGGCACGATCTTACTTGTTGATAGCCTGCCGGGCACGATTGTGGCAATATTGCATGGTTGTGATTGGGCCGTATCGTAACAGTGGAAAATAATAAAGCTGGCCGCACACGACGGTCTAATTTTATCCTTTTGCCACAAAACTACCCCTAAAAGTTGGAATTTCGAAAAAATTTATTTATCTTTTTTACTTATAATATCGTGTAGAATCACCTCTCTAAGTTAATGTACTTTATACCCGGACACCCTGTATAATATTTTATTCAACTTTCTTCAAATAATGAAACAAATAATATTATAAGAGCATTATTACTAAACTAAACTTTTGTATAAACATTATTTACTGTTAATCATTGATAAGTACCAATTATTTTGTTACAAAACTTTTTACAAAAGGAGCGGCGATTGGTCAAAACATTTGTCGATTAACACCAAGGCGCATGCGTAGTTTTAAAATAATTAAAAAAAGAAAAACACTATTTTTTGGAATGCGCGGTGTTAACATGTGAGCGACGGTATATTTTTTCCCTAAATCTGCGGGAATTAATGATACTACTGCACCACTGATTAAAAATAATTTAATGACTTTAATAACAGCTTAAAACACCATAATCACAAAATAAAAGTCTACCGATTCTTTGAAAATATTATTCTGTACAAATTTACTAAATTACATTTTTGACCAAAAAAACAACCTTCAACAAACACTAAATATCACAAACAGACCAGTTAGACAAGCTTACAAAGAAAACTTAAAAACTCCGACGGTAAATACAAGCTTTGGACAAAGACACTACCAATATCACGCTATAAAAGCATTCAACAGTCTAACACTTGAAAATAAAATTGAGGAAAACAAAAATAAATTCGGACACAAAATTAAAAAATGGATTAAAGACCAAAATAGACAATACTACCAAAATATCATAGCATAAAATAAAAATAAAAACATACAAGTAACACACAAAAACAATATAAAACACAAACACACAACACTTATTAAAAATATCGTTTTTAACCTTATATAATATTATTTATTTTTAAATTTACGTTAAATCCCTACTTTTTAAGTTTAATTTATCTTAAATGTATGTTTTTTTATTTACTTTTTTCCGTTTTTTTCACCAATATTATATATATTTATATGTATTGTGTATAATTTTGTATATGAAATGGAGGCCTCAGCACGGGTAAACCACCCAGTGAGGCCAACATCATTGAACTGTGTATAAAATGTAAATACATATATTGCATCAAATAAATAAATAACAAAAATCAGGCATTTAACAGGGGGACCCGATAGATAATCTTCTGACAATTATAATTTTTATAAAATTATGATTTTTGTGCATTATTTATCAATTTCAAACCTAAAATTGACTTCAAAAATACCTTTAATGATAAGTCGGCATGGATACAAACGAATTTATTTGCAGTGTCAATTTTTGTACCTAATCGGTATTCACAGTATATAGACAAGAAGTTTTATCCTTGATGCATTTTAATGAAAATATGGTATATACTTTTATTATTCAGCGGTACATCCTCTTTTTGCATACCCCTTATGGAACACTGAGTTATATTTTGTGTAAGTAGTTATAACTAGTCCTGGGTCGATCGTGAAAGACCTGATCGTCGAAACCCGCTCACGAGCCACCAAAGTCTTTGTTCGTACCCGTCTAGAAGATGGTGGACACCTGATTGGTAAGACAAAATCCGTGTAAATTTTCTTTGGACTGATTCGAGTCTAGATACCTGTGTAATATAATGTGGATTCCAGACTGTTGACTCGTACTCAAGAACACTTCGGATTAAGGAATTGAATATAATTATTAGGCTATTAAAATTCTTAAACAGTTTGGTTGATCTTACAATAAAACCTAGTAATTTATTTGATTTACTCACAATGTATTCAATGTGTTGATTGAATGTCAGTTTGTTGTCAAATATAATTCCTAAATCTTTTATTGATTCAACTGTTTCCAGATTGTGACCACATATGCTATATGCATATAGAATTTTGTTGGTGTTCTTGGTGAAGTTTATAACTTTGCACTTAGCTATATTCAGTTCCATTTCATTGTCAACACACCAGGTAGATATTGTGTTAAGGTCTTGTTGTAAGAGTTCACAATCTTTCATAGATTTAATTGCTTTATATAATTTGAGGTCATCAGCGTATAGAGAAATATTACAGCGGAGTTTGTATGCAAGGTCGTTAATAAAGATTAAGAAAAGTAAGGGTGCAAGGTAAGATCCTTGTGGTACACCAGACGTAACTAATATTGGGGAAGAGTTAAAACCGTTGACAGTAACTGATTGACTTCTATGTGATAAATATGATTCTAACCAACGAAGCAGATTTCCGTGAATGCCGATTTTATCCAGTTTATTCATTAAGATAGAGTGACTAACTTTGTCAATGGCCTTACTGAAATCGGTGTACACGGCATCTACTTGTGTTTCATCATTCATCGATTTACACAGAAAGTCCATATACTCGAGTAAATTAGTATTTGTGGATCTTTTAGCTACAAAGCCATGTTGGGAAGGACTAAGTATATGTGTTACATGGTTAAATATGGTTTTGTATACAATGGACTCGAATATTTTGCCAAAACAAGATAAAAGGCTGATAGGACGGTAGTTCGTTACATCATTTTTACTGCCAGATTTGTGGATCGGAATGACGGGGGCAACCTTCCACAGATCCGGAAATACCCCATCGTTCAGACTTTTGATTAATATTTTGTGTAATGGTACTGCAAGCTGATCTGCACAATTTCGAATAAATAGTGGAGAAATTCCATCTGGGCCGGAAACCTTATTGATATCAAGAGTATTCAATTTCTCTTTGACCTCGTCTAAAGTTATTTTGATATGAGACAGTGAATAATTATAGAGTGGGGAAGAAAGTTTAGGGTCACTTTTAGAATTGGATGGTGAGCTAAAAACAGAAGAGAAGTAAGTAGATAAAAGTTCACATGTATCTTCTCCATTTGTTGCTGATTTGTCGTGGAGATGCATGATTTTGGGGAGAGAATTAGAAATTCTTTTCGAATTAATGAGGGTTGAAAGATTTTTGATACTGTTAGGGAGAGAATTTTCTATTGAATCTACATGGGCTTTAAGGCATGTACGTATGGATACTTTTACTCTAGCCCTCAAGATAGAAAAAACTGTCATAGTCACATTGATTTTTGTATTTTTTCCATTTCTTTCTAAACTTTTCTTTTTCTCTGAGTTGGTGGATCAGAACACTGCTGAATCAAATTGGAAACTTATTATTCCTGATTCTTAAGCGCGGAGTGTGTTTTTCAATTGATAGCCATAACAGGTTATAAAAATGTAGTTGGGAGTCATTACAATTCAGGGTGTTAAGATCGTCCCAATTATTAAGTGATAACATTTCATTGCATTTAATGTAGTCCGTTTTTTTGAAGTTATATTTGATGTGATCTGGATTAGTGGGTAGGGGTCTGTATTTGGATATCAAAAGATCGAATTCAATGGGAGGATGATAAGGGTCAATTTTGGATAGCACATGTGAAGCAATTTGAATGTTGAGGTTATGGTTTGAAAACACTAAATCTAAAATTCGATCTATGTTGTTAGTGACGTGATTGAATTGATTAAGTCCAGTCAAATTTTGAAAGTCTAGTAGAGAAATCGATTTTTGGCTATTATGTAATAGACGTGGGCAGAATGATTCCCAGGAGTGAATAGATCCAGTCTGATTCCCCCGGCCTTTTGAATTGATTCCTTCTATTCATTCCTTTAATTCAATTAATTCCAAAAAAAAAATTTTAAAAAAGTGAATGGGGAGACTACGAAATACCGCAGCACCGCACAAAAAGGAGACTGATAGGCTACCAAGCACCGCACAAACACCCCTAAAGTTTTACTTATTTTATTTATTAAACTTAAAATTATTTTATGACAGCTGACAACAGCTGATTGGCCTTATAAAATATGCAAATTTACCCAAGATCTACGTCTAAAAGTAGGTAGGTACTTGTATTCCAATATCTTTCATAAGTGCCAAAAAAACGATTACAAGTGCACTATTTTTGCTTCTCACTTTTCTAGCCGATGCCGCGATGTTCGGATTCAATGTCGAAAGTTTTCTGCTAACTATGTAATGAAATTGAAGGCTTGGCCCGCCGAGGAATTGGTGAACCGCACGGACGGATTAAGGGCCGGCATTGAGGAATGAATTAGTTACTTTTGACTAGTGTCTTATGTCTTACCCCGCAGAGACTTGATCAACTCGCGAGCTGCGTTTCGGATACACCCGAGCCGATTGATTGACGTGAAACACAAGATTGGATTGACGTGAAACGATGTAAGACGATGACATCTGACGTCATTTCTAGGTCTGAGATTAACTAGAGACAATAACGTCACAAGTGAAAAAGACTTTAGTTTTAATTCCTGAATAAAGAGCTTCTGACAATTTCCGATAGCGACAGACTAGCTACGAGTACCTGGGACGCGGACGGGACAAATGATTAATTCCTTGCGTGAAAGGGACGCTCGGATAATTCGGCTGAATCGCGGCCGCGTTTTGATCTACGGGTTTTTAGAACGGCGGCCGGCGGTAGCGGGATACGAGTCGTTCACAATACCGTCGACAACTTCGCGGCGCGCCACCCATTAAATAATATTTAAATACCTATGAAACATTATAATATTTAAATCGTTTACGGAACACATTATTCATTGAAATAATTTAACAGTAAAATAAATGGAAATTAAAAATTTATGTTGCTGTTAAAAATCGTACGATACAAGGCCAAAGGTAAGGAATGAAGAATCAATTCCTTTTGAAATTGAGAATCAGATCAAGTGTGTCATAAGATTGAATTTATTCATTTAATTCGGTCATTCAATTTTGCCCACGTCTATTATGTAAGACTGGTCTGGTGTGCGTTACATTGACATTTGGTGAGCATTGAATAGATGGGACATTAAAATCACCCATTATTATTGTTATATCGTCTGATGATAAGTTATTATATGTCGTATGACACTTTTCGAAAAAATCTGTGAGATTTTCGATCGGTATATCTGGAGGCAAATACGCCAAACATAAGTTAATGGATTGTCTGGATGTTTCATTTAATTTAAATTTAATCCATAAATCTTCTGTTGATTTTGAGCTGTGTGCTGAGACTAAAAAAGATGTCATTTCTTTCTTTATGGCTATTAGAACTCCACCACCTGATTTTTTAAAGGAACTCGATGTCCCAACTTTTACAAATTAAATCATAATTGCAACTGAGCACTTCGTAGTATAAATCAGTTAATTGTTCTAAACTGTCAAATTACTATAAGCTTTCCCTGACGAAGGAACGTTTATTCCGAAACCGGTCGGATTTGCACATTATATAAGTGGTTTATACAAAGTTGTGTTGTTTCATTTTTCTATTGTAAAATAATTATACTACAAGTTTGACATATTTTCTTCTCTTTTTATGAGAGTTCATTGCGCAAACGCACTCTAGAGAATACAGCCACTAGGAATATGTTGTAAAACTGTGTATAACCCAATTATGAATCTTAGGATCAGAAAAAAATCAAGGCGGATGTGAAAGTAAAGAACAATGTTAATTCACCAATTTGTTGCTGTCACTGTCGCTGTTACCCTCTCCGTATATATACTGAGTGAGTGAGACAACTGCACCTCAAGCTGATAAGTTTTGTATCCCCTTTTTTACTCCTCCAAAACTGGACCGTTTTTTAAGATCTTTTACCAACTTATTAGAAGAAAATATTCTATGTCTGTACATTTTGCTTTTTTAAAAATACATTGTCTAGTTTGTATACTGAACGTCTGTTGATGCCGTTCAAACCAGGCAATAGGCCACTTGCATTGAATTCATAACGACTTGGAAAAAATCGTGTGGATAGATAGATCTTTTTATTAAGATTGCGAAAATGTTAGTAAATTTTTTTAGAAATGTACAGTTTTTATTTATTTTTAAATAAATAAATCCATTATTTGGGCTCGTGACGTCACTACGTGAAAATGTCCTGTCTCCGAAAATGTTCCTTTTAATTTTGTAAAATTCCACACTGATTTATTTTTTTAATATGGCATCCCTTTGATTTCAGGCGAATTTTTGAATTCGTTCACTAGATTTATTGTTTGTTCTCTGCGAACCTATCATTTGGTTTGACTTTTTGGCAGTTGTTCTGAAGAGAACCCCGTACATTTTGGAAGTCGGTACGTGTTTTAGAGGTATAATGGTTATGGTGCTGATTTTAACAAAATCAAATTTTATAATATTCTTATTATTATTATTATTTACAAGTACAAGTATATTACATTGGATTTAGTAATATATACGTTGTACCTTATAATGATTTATGATCAATAAGATGGATCAAAATATTTATGAGATGTAGTATTTTTGATATGCCTCGTTATTCTCCTGTGCCATTCGTGTGGAAAACGTTCATTTTTTAAAAATGATTTTCGGATGTAAATATCGTGTTTTCACGCCTATAAAATTATGTCCCCTCTTTCCGGTTTATAAAAAATGGTCTGATTTTTCGGATAGAAATTTTCAAAAAATCCCTAGGGTTTCAAACATACGATTAAAAAAAATAAATACAGAATGTCTTATAATATTTGCCTAAACCGGAAAAAATTTTAAAAAATGTGATGCAAGTGGCCTATTTAACGGTTTTTAGAGGGTCCAAACTCCTATAAGAAGTAACTTATAAAAAAAGCAAACCGCACCTACACGACAGTGGTCGATATCTGTATTATATTAAAAAATGTTTGCACTAGTATCGAAATCCAGAGATGAAATTAGGAAATACGTTTTTATGCACAAAACGCCGTCCGGATTCCTCTTAAGAATGACGGTTTTGCCCCAGGAAGATATTTCACGATCAAGTTTAGTGATCGGTCGCCACGAGTCGAAATAATATTAGACGGTGTAAGCATTAGGAATGTGGATGTAGCACGGAGTGTGTGCTAAGTAGTATTTTGTCCTCTTGAACCCCTATGGAAAAATGGCGTGTTGGTTAGTAAGTTTCTTTTAAGCAAAATTCTACCCACGTTAACAGAAAAGAGACTAACGCGGTTAAAGTAAATATTATTACATTTTTAATTGTCTAGTCTTATCGGGAATCCTCGTCGACAAAGGAATCTGCAAAGTTGCAGATCCACTTTCCCTCGAACAGCTCTGCACTTTATTTCTTTCAGTTTTGTCTGGAGCTATTCACTGAACGTCTTCCCCTAGGAATTTATCATCAAATTTATTTCAAATGTTTTTCTATTGAAAAAATATTTTTTTTTATTTCATGATAAATTTTAGCGAAATTCCCTTCAGAATAATTTGTCGAAGATTGATGGAAAAGCGACTGTGTATAAGGTCTATCGGGGAAAGAGTAAGTCTCTCAGGATCTGCGTTAATTTCGTTAAGTTTTTAGGCCTGGTTCCTCTTTGCAACATTAGTCAGAATTTCCGAACTAAAAACAGCATTTCGTTATAGTTTATATTCGGCATCAGAGGTCCTCAACCGTCGGCGTCGTGCCTAGGCTGACAAACTCTATTCTCATTTTCGGGAAACTGACGTAATTAAGCTCTGTAATTTGTTAAAATATATACATATATTTTTTAAGTTTCTTTATTCATTGAAAAAATCTTTTTTTACAAAAGTTGGGGATTTTTCGACCACCATGCTAGGCACATGCCTGTGTTGTGGTGGTCGATTTTTTATACAGTAAATTATCATATGCAATATAAAGAATGTGTGAGAGTATTAAGAAAATATACACATGCATAAAATAATATAATAGAATACAAAATAGTATAAAATAATTTAATTTAAAAGAGTTACGAGTATGAAATCAAGTGAGTACTATATGGTAAGCACATGAGAAAGGATTTTTATGTTGAAAATCTTCATTATCTACATTATTTAACACCAATTTTAGTACAATTAAATGTTGGGCTTTATTCTTCAAGTCCGGTAAATTATATTGTACAGCTGTATAATACAGTAGTATGTAGTATATAGTACAGTGTTGTTCATGTTTCAATCCGACGAATACTAAATAATAATTATTGTTACCATGGTTTAGTGCTGGGAAGTACACATGGGACTTCGTCGGATTCGATACACAGTGGTGCCAAACAGTTTTAAGTAAATAGTTTAAGATTATTTAAAATTTCAGCTAATTACATATAGTTCTTTACAAACAAAAAACTTTTATTGGTGGTATATAATCAATTATCAATTTTATGTATAAAAAGTAACTAAAACTTGAATACACAATTTCGTCGTGGAGCTGGTGAAATAAAACTAAGAAACAAAGAAAAAAAAAAGAAAAAAAAAGGCTAGGAGTGGAAAGGGCTAAGAACATAAAGTTAAGTTAAGTTTATTAAGTTAGTTTAGGTAATCAAGTTAATTCATGTTAGCCTAAATTAATGATGTGAGGCATTCTTTAAAATAGTTATATTAATTATATTATACTGAATTCTGAACCTATTCAGTTTAATTTACCAACCTTTATACGTATATAACTAACTAACTAACCATCACGCCGTTTCTCGATCTTGGCACACACTCCTTGCCTCGTTCACATTTATACATCGTCTCATACGTGCTCTTCTATTATTCCGACTCTTCACATGACCCGACTCAAGTAACTGATTCACTTGGTCGTGCCGGGCGTCCCCAATTTCTTCTACCATTCGCATTTGCATCATATATTCTCCTCACACTCCTTTCCTCGTTCATTCACTCTACGTGCCCAAACCATCTGAGCGTCCCTTTCTTAATCTTACTCATTACGCTTACATCAGCCTTGCATCCTTCGCGGATCTCCACATTTCTCACACGATCGTACATGGTTTTACCACACATACGCCTCAGGGATCTCATTTCTACAGCATTTAGTCTACTTTCATCCTTCCTCTGCCAGTTCCATGCCTCACTTTCATACATCAGGGTAGGTACCAGCACTCCATTTAGGGGCCGTTCAAGTATTACGTAATGTAGTATTGGCAATCCTTTTCGTTCTCGAAATCTCTTGTTTTATTTATTACCGCAAACGCGATTAAAACAAGAAAAAGGTATTTAAGCGACTTTCCAGTACTTTGCGCAACTTAATTGTGACTTTCAGGTAAAAATTGTCACTTGGGCGTTACGTAACGTTTAGGGGGGGGGGGGGGGGTACGGAAAAACGTTACGGCGCGTTACATAGGGGGGAGGAGGGGTCAAAAATCTTCAAAAATTGCGTTACGTAATACTTGAACGCCCCCTTATGTACGGCTAACTTCGCTTCTTTGGACAGTTTTTTTGGTGCCAACGGCGTTCAGTCCTCCATTAATACTGTTTATTTTCAATTTTATATATGTATGTATATATATATATATGTTTGTATGTATGTATTTGTATATGCATATGTATGTGTGTATGTGCTTACGTATACATATATCTTGTTATATTTTACCTTAAATATTTTTATCTTTTTTCTTTCTCTTCTTTCTAATATCTTATAATTTCTATTTCAAACCTATATTTTGTTCTAGTTCTCACACTGTATAACTTATATCTTGTATGATTACCTTAACACGGGCATTAGCCTAGTAAGGTACTAAAAAAAACCATAAAAGTGTACTTTAAAAAATTGTATGAAATAATAAAAAAAAATAGAGTTGCCTGCATTTGCCCTTCTTTCGATATCTCTGTCAGCCCTCCCATCTCTCGTAAACATACATATTAGTTATCTATAACTATTAAACACATCTATGAGCATTCTAGTAACGTTTAAAAACATAACGGAATATCTTGTCCTTGTAACACAAAATTTCAATGGTTTAAATTTTATTGGTTTGGTTGGTTCCATCAAATTATAAATATCGTTGAAATATTCTTACTAAATAATCACGTACCTACGTGCTAAAGTGTATTTTTATGTCTTTATATTTGTGAGTGTACTATTTTATGTTCTTTAGAGTTTATTATTTGCGGTGAGTTTGATTAAGCTGAACTCCGTGCTACGTGTTTTTATTTACTCCATTTAAATATTTACCTAGGCTAGTTGTAAGAAATGGGAAAATCCTACAATTTGAAGCCTTGTACAGGGTAGTTTTATGTTCAAATAAATTTATTTTGAATTCATATTTGCAAAAAATAAATCCCAAATGGCTTTCACGAGAGAATTTCCAATTATATTAAAATATTTTTCAATTTTGTCAATATTTAAACACGAATTTGACAAGTGTAGTAATTTGTTTTACGGGTATTACGCCATGTTGCGCTTTGCGCTACCTCCTTCTTAAGCCAACATTTTGGACAGCATTACAGAGTGCATCATCAGGGCAAATGTGTCATCGAAGATTGTGGTGTAGTTACTTATGTTTGCAGTATAATTTAAATTGATTTTCTGCGTTTAGTTTTGGTGTGGCCCTCAATTATCGGTTACCAAAAACTATTGAGCTTGGCACTGTCGTCTTTATTAATATTAAAGGGATTTTTGTGAATTTCACTTGCCTTCGTAATTAGGCGTGCTCTGTGCGTTTTGGATCTTCCCAGGACTTCAGGAATATATCCAAAGTGTTGGCCGGTTTCAATTAAATGCTCGGCAATCGATGATTGTCAGGTTGGCCGAGTTTACGGGTTCGAAAATATTCTGATATCCTTTTGGAGAGCGTCCGTTTTGTCGGGCATACATAAATCTTTTAACATTCGGATCAGCTGAGTTAATAAAGAATTGAAGTTGAATTAGTGAGTTGTCGTTAAATTCTCTAGAAACCTGTAATAAATTGATGAAATTACTGAATAAAGCAAAATAACATCACAACAAGAAATTTTGACTGAACGTTTTCCCGTAGAGCAGAGGTTCCCAAAGTGGGTGCCGCAAGGCGCCCCTGATGTCTCTACTAAAAATCGAAATTGACATGAACGAATACAAACATTTTATGGAATGGAAAATCACCCGTGTGGCCGGTCCGCAGTACTTCGCAGAAGACCAAGTGGAGAAGTTTGTGAGGATCCAAGATCCATTCCGTGCTCAAGCTCCCCAAGATTTTACTACGCAGGAAGAAGAAAATGTAATTGACCTCTCGAACGACAGCAGCCTAAAAACAAAATACGTGGATTTGGCGGAGTTTTTGATATCTGTTAAAAATCTAAATGCAAAAGCTTTAAGGGTCCTCATTCCCTTTGCTACTTCATATCTGTGCGAAGCTGGATTTTCAGCGGTTGCGGTTATAAAGAGCAAATATCGCTCGAAAATAAATGTGGAAAAAGAAATGAGAGTAGCTGTATCAAGCATCATTCGCCGGTTTGAAAAATCGTGCAGCGAGCTGCAGGCTCACCCGTCGCACTAAACGGTTTTTGTAATTATATTTGCATTTTCTTTGTAAGTATTCCTACCAATAAATGTACTTATTCATTTTAAATACGAGTTGTATTATTCAGTGAAGTAGGTAAAAAATTGGTCCATCCTGGAGGGGGGGGGGGGGGATACCGCAGATAGACATTATATGACCGGGGTGCCGTGAGAAAACTCAAATTTTCTAAGGGTGTTATGCGTTTTTACAGCTTTCTGTAAAATTAAGTGTATACTGTCAATGTTGGTGATCGCTGCCGCACAGTGGTTCACTATTCCACGCTACAGGATTGCCGACGCCCTAATTTAGCAAATTGTGATGGATTTGGACAATTCGTCTTCATCGTACCGCCCGCCCTGCCCCCTTGCCTCATCTGCTGGCATCGTAATTCTCTAGTCGCTAAATGCGAATCCATTATTTTGTCTTCCCCAACTGTCCATGTCGGCTGTATTTCTCCCCTTTAAATACAAAAACTTTTTATAGTTTTTCCATAAGGGAATTCAGACATATAAGTAGTCATTCTACTCGTAGCATACACTTAATAGAAGTTATTTTTTTCTTGCCCCCGCGCCCCGCCTTGCACGACTCTCTCCTACACAACTCAAGTTGTGCATGTGTTTCAATTTTTAATGAATTATAATGCTACAGTTCTTTCATAAGATGAGACACACGATGTAAGTCGACTCTACAATACTACTCCGTGACGATAATTTTGAAAGTATGAAATATAGTTACCACGATAATATTAAAGTGTGAGTGAATTCCAAAATCAAAAGTGTCCAATGTCAATGCGCGGATGGTTTTGCTTTTTTTCTTAAGCGTATAATACTGCAGCTCTTTCTTACACACTAAATAACAACAGTCGAAAATGAGACAAACGGTGAACGTATGTCTGCACCCCCCCAAAGGAAGCATACAATCATTATCATACATCTACCTCACACGTATATCTAGAGAAAATTAAACGCAATTCCCATCGCTGTGGCCGAGCCGTAATAAATATCTGTTTCCTCCAAAGGAAAAAAAAGTAGTACTTTGGAAAAAACAGACACGCATATTTTGTTTATCTCATCTTTTGTCTCAGCATTATTTAATGTGTAAGAAAGAGCTGCAGCAATATAACGACACGGAACATATGTTTATTGCCTTTTTCCGTCGCGGTACCGTAACCGTGAATCGTCACTGTAATTATAAAAGCGTCTAATCGCCTTAGATTATTGTATTTGTATGTGAACAGTGGATCTCGCATCCAAAAAAATATGTTTCTAAATTTCTCTTGTTAAATGAAAACATATTTTTTTCTCTGAAATCTTAATGCGCATAAGTAGGTACTTAAATATCTACGTACTTATTTGTAAACCTTATATTTTATGAAAGAAAAAGAACTATTTTGAATAAGGAATTAAACAATTTGTATAAAGAAACGTCACATCTCAATGATGTTTTTTTTTCAAACTTTCTTCAGGTAGTTACCGATTTAATAGTTCATAGTAGGGATGTGGCTTTTATATAAATAATCGATTTTTTTTTACATAAATAAACGATTGTTAAATATTATTTTTTCTTAGCATGAAAAATCGATTTTTTAATCGCCTTTTTAAATCGATTTATAAATAATCGATTTTTTAATCGCCTAAAAAAAATCTATTTTTGTTGGAGAAAAATCTATTATTAATCGATTTTTTCACATCCGTAGTTCTTAGTAAAATCTTGAACTCTGATGGAATAAAAGGTAGCATCCAAAATGGCCACCATCTTGGGAACCGGAGACGAAACACTCAAACAAATTTAGAGACGTATGAGATGCCTGACGGTCGAGTTAAAACAGGAATTGGCTACGTTCAGTCAATAAATGCAAATACAAAACTAAAGATTATGTGGCTGGTTGCCATGTTCGTTGTTTTGGATAAACAACGTTGTTATGCACTTTCAGCTCACAGCTAATTACAGCGGTGCACCATGTGTAATATTTGGAATTGCGCCGCTAACAATAACACTCCTCGTGTAGATGGCGATTAAGTTTAAATTTCCGTTCATCAATAGCCGTTTGATTTCTTCAAGAAAAAAACTCAAATCTTGTTTTATTTTATTTTGCGAAGCTCAGGCACAAATATTATGTTTTAAAATAAAATAGAGATGCCACGAATAGTGATTTTGCCGAATACCGAATATTCGGCTAGGCTCTCGGCCGAAGCACCGAATATTCGGCGACACTTAGTCAAACAGTTATCATCTAAAAATCAATTACATTTCGCAAATGAAATTGATTTTTACATGAAAACTGTTCGCCAGAACGGTGGTGGTCAGCAAACTCAAAACAATATCCAAGCCTAGCAGAATTTGCTAAGATTTATTTATCATCTCCCGATAGTAGTGTATATAGTGAGCGGATATTATCGGAAGCAGGTATAATTTATGAGGAAAAGCGCAATAATTTGCTATCAATAAATGCAGAAAAAAATGTTTTCATTCATCATAACTTAGGTACCACTGATAGATTTTAAGAATTAAATTAAATATGCTATTAAAATTTTGTCTGTAATATTTTATTTATATGTTTAATTGTGTTTTTTTTTTACATAATTTGGTATTCGGCCCAATGGTTTGCAATATTCGGCCGAATACCGAATAGTAAAAAAAGTAGGCGAATGGGCCGAATACCGAATAGTAGCCGAATATTCGTGGCATCTCTACAATAAAACCATAACCGTTAAAAAGGAGATTTTTATACTTTTAAGCATTTTTTATAGGTATGTTACTTATTTCATTTCTGGGCTTATAAAAAGAATTGATCTAAAAAAACGCTCGATTATTTAAGGCCAAGATGCGTTACACTCGCAGTAATTAATTAAAGCATCTAAAATATTTCTACGCGACCTAATTTTAATACTAAAAAACATGGTTTTGCATTACTTCGAAGGCTTCACCTTAAACATAACACAACACCTTTTTTATGACACACGCGATTCTCTACTAAAGTGAAGTTTTATCTTAGTGCACCATTGAAGTTTTCAATAAGAAGAAGAATGATAGGTACGACCGGAGATGTCATTCATTTTTGAAACGTTATTTATTATCGCTTCACCCCCTCGGACTTCGGCATTTCTTCTCGGATGGTCAAAATTTTTCCACTTTGCAATAAAATTCAATAAATGCCTTATTTCTGAACGCATCCGAAAACTAAAAACTGTTTATGAAAGGTGATAAAATACTCTTTAAAATTTTATAATTAGAAATGAACATCATTTTTGAGACAACCATTTTGAATGCAAACGTAAAAAAAGTTTTAAAAGTGACTTATCTTACTTTTTTTTACTAAAATTACTGATGACGAAAACAAATAAAAACACACTTATATATTTTATTAGAGAAATGTATTATAACAACGCTTTTTTTATGTTTCATGTAAAAATAATTAACAAAAAATAAATTTTTTGAATGTTTGAATGGAAAAATGAAACAAAAAAACAAAAAAAGGGAAAGCTTATTCCTGAAGAAGGAACTTTTGTTCCGAAACCGGTAGGATTTACGCATTATATAAGTGGTTTATACAAAGTTGTATTGTTTCATTTTTCTATAACAAAAATTCCCAAAGTTTCATAAATATTTTTGCGATCGGAAACTTTGGTTTCATAAAGGTGTACATTTTACTTACTCTGTGGTTAACTTTTTGATTTGAATAAAACGCTAGGTCTTTTCGTTATTTAATTTTTTGGGTACGCCATTGGGTATTACACTGATAATACACGTATGCCCTGATGATGGACAATGTAAAGTTGTCCGAAATGTTGGCTAAAGAAGAAGGTAGCGCAATACAGCATATCAATAAATAACTAAAATAATAAAAAATAATAAGACTATAAATAACACGGCATAAAAATAAATAACGAAAATATTTAGGCTGTGAAAATCTAAAATCATATCATGTCGTGTTTTCTCTTTCTAACACCGTTTAGATCATATTTATTATATTATGTATCATTGCTTGGGGAGGGGGCACTTCATCAGCTCTAGATCCTGTCGAAAAGGCGCAGAAAACAGTTATGAAAATTATTCTCAAACTTCCTCTAACTGCAAACAGTGACCTAATATTTAAAATAATGAGAGAATTTGATTTTCGACAGATCTATATAAAAACTATCCTCTTACATCTCTTTAAAAACATACATGTGCTTTATGAAAAAAAATAAACTTAAGATTTACACGTAAATTCCAACAAAGACATATTGCCAGTTCCAGCAATCTCTACCACCTTTGGTCAACGTAGCTTTAAATACTTTGCCACAAAAATATTCAACATTCTCCCAGAAAACATCAAACTGAGTCAAACATAGAAAGATTAAAAAAAATATGGATATATTCTAATGATCGAGCCTATACCGGTGCCCTCACCTAAACGCCCTGTCATTGACAGTTGCTATTATAGTAATAACCTTGCAGTTTTTGTATTGTGTATATGTAAACAATAGTATAAACTAAAATAAAGTTTTTGCTGTATAGAATCCTACATTATACATTTATAAAAAACCATAGATAAAATTGCGAGAAACAATTTACAAAAAATTCTGCCTCAATACAGGTTCACCTAGTGAGGCAGGCTATGCACAACTAAAAATATTGTATAACTATGCTACTTCTGTGTAACCGTTCGTACATTATTTTCTATTTGTTAATTTTTGTACTGATGTAATCTATTTGTAAACTACATTGAACATGTACTTTTTTTTAGTTATACGTGTTGTAGGAGCTACATAAAATTACATAAAATTTAGTTTGCAATATGAAATATTATAATTAATTAGAAATGTGTAAACTTAAATGTACAAATTACTAAAATAAAATTAATAAATAAAAATAAATAAAATAACGTTGCCAATTTCATTGAATAAAGATATTATTATTATTACTTATAACCATGATAGTAAGGGAAACACAACGATTTCTATGAGTCCTAAATGAGTTTTTCCGAAAAGCGAACAAATTAGCCTGAGAGGTTAATAATATTTCTTATAATCCTGTTCCGTGTTGAACAACATTTCAGTCTAGAATGACTGCTTCTCTGCTGTTCTTACATCCATTCTGTAAAAACCTATTATTTGATTAAAAATATTAAATTCTGGAAAATTGCTGTGTAATTTCTGTCACCAGTGAAAATGTCAACGTAGTGGCATTTTCACGTCGTGATTATACCAATTTACTAAGTACAATAGATTATCTGTTTTTTCTTAACATTTTGTGTAATCTTTTCGTCATGCACCCGTAAATAATATTTTGCAAAGACCTTCTTACCTACCTACGTGATGTGTCATATTATCAACAAAGAATTATGGCCCCGAAGCATCTACAATCTACATCATATTTGTTAGTTTTTTGTAATTTGTAACATTTAAATTTGAATTTGAAGCCAAAATACCAACTAAAACTGAAACATTATTTTTTTTATTTTTTTATAAGAAAAACACTCTTTATTAACTTTTGAAGGTTCTTCCCATCATCGTTATATATCATCGAAGAAGAAGATTACAATAATAATCTAAACGAAAATATATAAGACACAGAAAAAAGACAATGGTCGCAACTGGGACTCGAACCCAGACCTCTCGTCAAACCAGGACGTGCGCGTACAATTTCGCTATTGCCGCCTTCTGTTAAACCGTCATAATTGTCAATCTCATATGTGGCAATAGCGAAATTGGTTAACGCGAACGTCCCGGTTAGACGAGAGGTCTGGGTTCGAGTCTCAGTTGCGACCATTGTCGTTTTTCTGTGTCTTGTTCTCTTTCATATTTTCATTTAGATTATTATTGTTATCTTCTTCTTAAATGAATTATTTTTTAATTCAAAAGTATAGCAAATATTTAGTACATGTAGGTGCTTTTTACTTTTTCAATAATTTTTCATGAATTAAAAAAAAAATTGAAGTGAAAACTTCTTTAGAACCCTTGTGATTTGAAAGTCGATGAAACGAAAAATAGCAACGCTAAAAAGGGACAAACACATACATCTATAGGATTTAGCCTACGAGAGAATGAGATAGTATAATCGGTCTCCTCTTTATGCGGTGCTTTATAGCCTATCGGTCTCCTCTTTGTGCGGTGCTTCATATCCTATCGGTCTCCTCTTTGTGCGGTGCTTCGTAACCTCCCCATTCTTTTGCCGCTTTAGTTTTCTGAAGGTTTCACTTGTACCGCGTGTGAATTGCACACTCTTTATTTTTTTATCAATTTAAAATAAAGAAATATAAAATAACAAATCTTAAAAAAGAAAATCGTTAATGGGCGTAATATAAGACTACAAGCGACCGATTTACGTTGGAAAACAAATTTGTCGTATGTAAATTAAAAATTCTACCCAAAAAAGCCTTTTTTCCCAGGTTTTATTTTGTATTTTATATTTAACTAGCAGACCCAGACACACGTTGCTATGGCTTACCCAACCTTTATAACCAACGCCATCTGTTAATTTGCATACATATCAAATTCACATCACCCGTTTGCCAGCTGCCTGCTGCCTGAATTGAATCTTCGAGTTTCTCGACTTTTCTCTACTATAATATGCATGTTTATACATATAAACCTTCCACTTGAATCACTCTATATATTGGTGAAAACCGCACGAAAATCCGTTGCGTTGTTTAAAATATCTAAGCGCACATACAGCGGGGACATACGTCATTGAATACTATGTAAAGAAAATAGGGCGAAAATATTTTTTAAATTATTATACTTCTTTAATGGTCTTTATTTGACAATTTGAAAGCAAATAAAATAATGTAGCAAATTTACTTCTAGATATATATATATTTTTTTAAATTTATTTATTTATTTATTCCATTTTTACAATTTTACAAAGTTAGGTATAAGTACAATTATTTTTTTAATTATGTACATGTAATGCAAATATTTTTTTAATTATGTACATGTAATGCAAATATTTTTTTAATTATGTACATGTAATGCAAATATTTTTTTAATTATGTACATGTAATGCAAATATTTTTTTAATTATGTACATGTAATGCAAATATTTTTTTAATTATGTACATGTAATGCAAATATTTTTTTAATTATGTACATGTAATGCAAATATTTTTTAATGGTGGTAATTATACCTCTCTAATTGAGAATTTCTCAATTAGAGAGGTATTATTACACCTTTATATATATACATATACATATATTTATAGATATACCTTTACTATTGCTATACCTTTTGATTGAAAAAATATATTTTAGTTTGATTATGTATTTTGGCCTAATCCAAATCTAAAGTTTTGTATGAAAAAGGCCGCGCTGCCGTTCCTCTTAACAGATTTCCAATTTCCATTTCGCAGAACTTATGGTTTCCATCAATCGTGCCTTAGAAGTTATGTTTAAACCTTTGACTCCACACCGTTAGGGTCGGTTTCATGTCCCGTAGTTCCGCCTTACTTCCTGTATCCTGCGGATAGCGGATATAGGATAGATATCGGCTAGCAGGTATCCCTCAGGACCGGAAGTAGTTGTTCCGTAAAAGAGGTAGAGTGGATTGATGCTCGCGGTGCATCCGCATCCGTTGTTGCTCTGTCCGCCATAAAAAATGAAGTAGTACTTTGGCATTTCATAGACAATAAACTTTGATATTTTATGGACAACATAATATTATATACAGCCTTCTAGAGCTAGGTATCTAGAGTCTACCTTTTTGAACCGCTAGGGTCGAGTTTTATTATTATCTTTTTAATATTATTATTTTTTTTTTCGTTATTTGTTTTTGGTGTGTTATGCCGTGTCGCGCTACCTCCTTCTTTAGCCAATGATTCGCATAGCGTTACAGTGTCCATCATCAGGACAGATCTGGCCTGAAGAAGGAGGTAGCGCAATTCGGCATAACACCCCAAAAATAAATAACGAGGCCGTGAAAATATATATATTTTAAAATTATTTTTGGCTATTATATAGCTAAATACTAGCTTTTTCCCGCGGCTTCGCTCGCATGGTATTAGGGAGGTTCCCACTCCCTACATTTATTGATGAAACTACTTTTTTTGATGAAATACTTTAACTCGTCAAATCACAATTTTTTTAATGAATTTGGCACTTGCATATGTAACTTACATATGTAATTACACAGCCTGGTCATAGAGCTACGCACGCCACTTTATACCGTACTCTGCACGACATGAGACAGTCAGATAAAAGTCATCATAATAACAATTAATAAATAAAGGCTCTATGATTTGTGCATTTAATTGGGCGTGCCGGCAGTTGCATTTTCTATTCCGCAGCTTGTAGATGGCATCTGTCACGTTTTGCACTTGACTTTGATGTCATTATTAGTACCTATTAACACGCACCGGCCGTCACGCGCCACGAGCACTGCAGTGTGCACTGTGCACTGTGCACTGTGCAGGCCTTGTGGCTTTGTTGCACGTTGTTCGGATGTTGTGGGGAACTAGATAATGTACCTACTATGAAGCTAGTCTAACACGCATCGGTCCACTGAATTCAATGCATTCAATACATATCATCGAGTGCATTGTTTGAATTACATTGATGAGTTGTTTATTTATAGATTTTAACATGGTTTTCATGTAAACCCTTTAACCCTTCCCGTGCCAGCTGAAATGCTAAGAGATATACCTGCATACTATACCATGAATATATAGAAAAGTTCTCGTTTGTTGCAGAATTATGTTTTTGTAAATTGTACTATTTTACCAGTGTACTTTACCAATGTGTTTATATGGTTATTTAAATCGTTTATATACATATATGTAATATCTCCGGGATGGCTACTCAGATAAATGTTTTTTTTTGTATTTGTAAAAAGAATTAACTTTTTGGTTCGCCATATCTTCTTCTTATATATAAAATGAATCGCTGAATGTGTTGCTAAGCGCAAATCTCGAGAGCAACTGAACCGATTTCGCTAATTCTTTTTTTAGAATATTCCTTGAAGTACGAGGATGTTTCTTACGGAGAGAAAAAATAAGAAAATTGCGCAGAAAATTAGATAAATTCAGAAAACCTAACGACTATCGCACGTTTGACAGTTCGCGTGGTTGAGAATGACATTTTGCAAAACAATGATTGTTAAATCAGGATTCTATTTTTGAAAATCTTTAAGTTGAAAAGTAGGTACTCCCCTAATTAAATTAAATTAAATTGGCCTTTATTGCTGTTAAACTTATAAAACATTTTTCTGATCGATTTATTTTTTATTTTTTTAAATATTATTCTAAATTATCAGAGTTCGGGAAATTATTTTTAGAAACAGCTTGTCTTTCGACATAGGCCTCCTCTAAAGATTTCTATCCTTTGCATATCTGAAGTTCTTTTGTTTATCTTTAAAGGGTCTTGGTCGTTTTCCCCCACGAGGACCAGTCGGCTAATAGTTTGAATCGAATCAAGAAATTTAGATATTTTAAATAGGTACCTATGTTAGGTACCAAATTTAATATATATGAAAAATGGAAATTTAAATTGTAAAAGGGAGCACGCGGGCTGTTTAAAAACTGAATGTACTGGGATTGATATATGAGGGGGAGGAGAACCTGGGAGGGGGGAGGGGGACCAGGGAGGGGGGAGGGGAACTCGGGAGGGGGGTTCGCGGGACGGGGGAAGGGGGGGAGTGGAGTGGGGAGAGGGAAGGTGGAGGTGACGGAGTAGGAACGCGAGAGGGGAAGAGGACGCAGGAGAAGAAGGGGAGGCGGGGAACGGGACGAATGGGAAAGGAAACTCAGGGAGTAACAATTTCTTTATTAAATGGCATAGCAACTCATGCCGGGACCAGCTAGTTTTACAATAAACACGTATAAAATTGTTACAGACTACTTTCATTTTATTTTATTCACACTCTACCGGTTTCGGAAGAACTCTTCCTTCCTCAGGATAATATTGGAACAACTAATCTACGATATCTAAGTATATAAAAAAAAATAGGCGTTTGAGTGGGAAGTGTACAAAATGGAAGGGGTAATTATGGGATTTTCAGCAAGAACACGAACACGGAATCACGGAACATTTAAGTTGCTTAAATAACAATAATTTTTCAGAGTTTGTTAATCATCTCATTTCTACAGATCATATTTTTAATAAGGGTTCAGTTGGTCTTTACCCTAACAATAAAATCCAAAAATTAGATAACTTAGAAACACTTGAAATTGGAAAATCCCTTATTTTTTTTATTTGACTGATACTTTTGTATTGTCTGTATAGATTCTTCGGTTTTCCAGTGTGAGAAGAAATTAAACAAAATGTCTAGTTTATAGCACCAAGTCGGCTTTTTTTAAGTCTCGGAAGATTACGATCAAAACTTCACACCGTTTGAACCCGAACCGCACGTGCGTTTTAACCAAACCTTACAAACACGCAAAGGCAGTAATAAACCGCGCATTCACTTACACGGCTTGTGCGAGACGTTGTTAATTAAAAGATCATATCTTTCTGCAGATCTTGTCATTTACACAAAGCTGCTTGCAGTTAGGTAGATGAAGTAATTGGGCTGTTCAAGATGAGTTGGTTTTGTCTCCCACTCGTTGGTTGTAAGTATGTTATTCAGTTCGTGCGAAGAATTGAAATGTTCATTTCCTTCATTTAGTCACAAATTTTTGTACCAACTGTTCCACTTTTGATGCCAACTGTTTCACTTTTGATGATTCCTTAATTATTTCGTCCTTCGTGATTATTTTGTGTGTTATTCTTGTAAGTAGGTACATTTGGATTTATTCAAAAGTGATATATTGAAACAATTTTAAACTTTTTTATTTATTTTTTTTATTTTATTTCTGACCGTTATCGGTTTCAGCATACGAAAGCCATCTTCCGACTGGTACATTTTTTCTTAAACTATATGAACACAATATTTGGGGAGGGGGTTATCAGGGGAGGAAATAAATGATGTTATTAAATTATAAAAAGTTTTCCCACCTTTTTTGCTACGAGGATTGAGGAAAATAATTTCCGTCGGTGTGGTGACCTATATGAATATAGATCCCAAGATTACTTTGATGTAGAGATACAATAATAAGACGTACGTAATCTTGTTTCCGTTTATTGCGAGAGCTGTACAATATTGTTCTTATAGGAAGCCTGTATGATAAATGAGGACGAATGGACAACAAACAAACCATTTTATGTCTAGCCGCATACATCAGGTTTTTCCATCCGATTGTCTGATCAGACAACCGGAAGGCCTTCGCGCTAAACATTTCTTATGAAAATCGGATAAACACCGTACACATCCGATTCGAAAACCGGATCGGTAATGAAAATAGGCTACGCCTTTCCGCGCCGGCCGTCCAATCCGGTCCGACAACGGGCATGCCCCCGGTATTATAAACAATTCCGTTTTCGAATTGATTTTTATCTGATCAGACAATCGGATCGAAAACCTGATGTATGCGGCCAGCCTAAGCGTTATTCATGCTGTCTCACTCATACACGAAAGTCACTTTCATATCGTAAGACTAATTGTCTGATCAGACAAACGATGTTGAACTTTTTTTACTGTTAAACTGAAATCCACGATATTAACGTTTTCAATGAAGATGTTTTAAGCATTTGTTGATCCAATCTGTCCTGGCACATATGATTCAAAATCAAGTTTTTCCTGATTATAGACAGATTTAAAATACTTTGCGAAAGTATCCGGTACGTCGGTTCCTTTGTGACTGCAATCATTCAGGATAATATGACTTAAGAGGCCTCTGTCGTGTTTCTTATCAGAAACATATTTCCAGAATGACTTCGGATTGTGTTTCACATTATTTCTACCTTTAAAATATAGTTTTTGAAGTATGCGCCCTGTCTTTGGCATACGTTCACCACACTGAGGGTCTGTCATATTTGAGGATGCTGTACGGAAGGTCTTTTTATGGAAAGGAAGGAGGGTCTGGGAAGGAAAACAGGTTGTGAGGGGTGGGTGGTAATCCAGGGGATAGTGTGTCCAGGAGTGACGGGGGTGTGAATCCATCCCTCCCATTGCGGTGAAAGACGATGGGTCGAGAGAGACCAAGGGGTCTCGCCAAACCGGCCGCTCCCGACCCTCCAAGCAACTGATGGGAAGGCCCATCCGCCGCCAAGGTCTGACATCTCACCCGATGAACCCGGGCACCCCTTCTATGTCACCAAACAGCGAAAAATAGGATAATCATTTTGGCAGAGGTGATGGTTATCCAATAAATGGTTCCTGGAGCGGCGGTAACCATACCCGCCTCCCAAATTAAAGTTGATGAATCTTTTTAGTTATAGTATCGTTGTTTGGTGTGACTTAGAGTACGAGTGCCATTATAGCCTAGGTCTTCTGGAACATAGATCATCAAAATAATAGTGCCTACCAGTCCCAGCGTGAGATCGTATGTCATCGTTTTAGCATCGTCAGTCTTTTTCGTTTTTAAACAAGACGCGTGGAAAGGAATTAGACGATGGTCTGACGTCCTTACGAGCTCTCGCTGGGACTATGCAGGGTGCGGTTTACTGAGAAATTTTAACAATAACATTGGTACATAATATTGTTCAGTCCACGGTACGGTGTAGATACTGAGACTCTTACGATGGTAATGAAAATATGACAATATAAATTATGTACAAAAACCAATATAAATTACAAGTAACAATATAAATTATGTAAAACGGTCTATTGTGATGTGTACCTAAACTGTAGTGTGCGGTGTACCGCGACATTAACTTTGTAGCATACGGCTTAGGCCGGCCGCAAATATCAGATTTTTTCATCCGACAAATAACGATTGGACTGCCGGCGCGGAAAGGTGTGGCCTATTTTCATTACTCCGCGCCGGACATCCAATCCGGTCCGACAACGGGCGTGGCCCCGGTATTATAACCAATCCGGTTTTCGTATCGATATTTGTCTGATCCGATTATTTTCTGATGTGTGCGGCCCGCCATACTGCATAGAATAAAGAATGCGATGTGGGCGTGTTGCGTAATCCAAAAGTCTGGTCATTCTTTGCTTAGATTTCGTATGCAGAACTGTGTTTTTAATTGTCATTATAAAATTTTCATTTCTATCAAATGGGATGAGCGCGTGTTAAATTGGCTAGAACTAAAAGGTGCTAATTCAGTGGCGACACTGGTTTCTATTCAAATCTGCACGGAAAAGCATGTTTTGTTTTGTTTGCGAAGCTCCGACACGTATATTAAAATGTTTTACGATCACTTACTAAATGATTTAATTTTCTAAATTATATATAATAATATCATAAGCGAAAAGGGATTTGTAAGTAAGAGGTTTTGAACTTTAAAGCAGTTTTTATATGCCTGGTATTGAGAATTTATCCGTCAATATTTTGTTTCGCCGTAAAAAATATACTCGTATGTCAGAAATTATTATTTAATTTTTATTTATTTTATGTTTGAAGCAGAAAATAACAATCAATCGAAATAAGTGCGTTTAGGCGGTAAACAAACATGTCGAAATGACAATGCATATTCCATACATTGTCATATATCGCACCCAAATTCATGATTGGAGGACCGCCTGAAAACGGCCAATTGGTTGAGGTTACAAACTGGATCAGAATATAATAAAACAAAGGGAGAGGGGTGGTAATTGAAGGATTACATTTAATCATAGGGGTTTTCTTACATTTATTAAATTGAAATTAAAACAATTTTTTAACTTATTTCCACATATTTATTTAACCAGTACCGGTTTCATCCTATTATGGACATCTTCAGGCTCTTTATTGGTGTTATCATAGTTAGTTATACGGAGACACTGCCAAGTAGTGTGTAGTCTGGTATAATAAACAACAATCCGAGTGGTGGTCGTTGTTGTAGAGATGATGATCGTGATGCAGCTTATCCGCCGAATCCGTACAGGGTGCGACCCTGGCGCTTCAGTGCGTCCACGACGTCCATTGCGGTGACGGTCTTCCTCTTAAATTTGTTAGTAAGTCATTTTTGACTGTCGAATTTATAATTATTATGGTTAATCTCAGTAGGCTTAATTACCTCGAATTTGTAGATTGTTTTGATATTACCTTACAAGATACATGAATCATTATGAATCATGCACGGGGCATGGGGATGAGGGTAACCTTGCGGCTACTCTTGCTAAGACGCTTATGGATTTCGATAAGTTATGCCCAACCACAAAACAAGAAAGGTATATCACAATTAACTGGTACTCACGGTTGTTGTCTTCTGGCTTGGTGACAGTCATAGATGTCCATAAGCGTTCGAGATTGTTCTATTTGATTGTTAGAACTTCGGTAAAGTTTGAGTCACGAGTTCACACAAAGTATACGAAAGAATACGGTAGGATTTACACTTTATGTGACGATATGATGAATAACACTTTGGCGTGGTGCGAAATGTCACGATACGATCGGTGGTTAGCGACGGACTGCCGATAAAGCACTTGACACTTGTTTTCCGTGTAGGTAGGCACCTTTATTGTGCGTAAGTCCAAAATCTGGGTTCCTCCGATCCCGTATGACAATCGGAGCATAAAACGAATGAAATCCATAAGCGTTATGAAACACATTAACAACCTAATTTCATTGTTGTCATGCCCATTCTTAATTAAAACCGTTATAATATGGAATGTTTGATTGATAGATTGATTTTTAAAGGGACACATACTCATATCCAGATGGCTTCTAGCACTTAATTGAGAATGCTGGGTTTTGTTCTGCGTACTGCAAGGAACTTTAGAGACACCCGGGTTCTCATAATTCTATTCAATTCCTTAGTAAGGAGTAGACTTGAAAGTGGGTCGGTAATTTGGAGTCCGCACCAAGTAAAGTATTCCCTCATGTTGGAGAGAGTTCAGAAGAAATTTCTGAGATTTCTGTACATGAGGGAATACGGCTATTACCCGTGGCTCTATCCTACCGACTTTCTTTTGGGTATGCTCGGAATGAACCGTCTACGGGTCAGAAGGGATGTACATATTGCTACGCATTTCTTCAGATTGATTCGCGGATGGTTTGAAACTCAGCTATCATGGAGAGCATTCATTTCTATGTCCCCGATGGGTATCTTCGCCACCGACAGCATAGACTGTTCTATCTTCCGGCCTGCAGGACTAATTTGATGGTCATGCCGGTTGGGAGAGCAATCTTGCTGTTAAACAGAATTAATTCGGATATCGACATAGTTAATATTAGTGAAGCTACCTTTAAAAGGCAAGCTCTATTAATGCTTGTATAGTTTTTGTTCAACGTAGTACAAATGTACAGATGTATTTTAAAAACGCATTGAAATGTAAAATTTTGTAATGTTTTTGAAATAAAAAATTAAATTGAATTGAAATTACATTGGAGTAGGAATAATCTTATAATGGTCATTATATAAACAAAACTAGCAGACCCGGCCACACGTTGCTGTGGCTAACGAAACACAACGCCATTACCCAACATTTATAAAATCCACACCACCCGCTTGCCAGCTGCCCGCTGCCTGAATTGAATATTTGAATTTCTCGGCTTTTCTCTACTATAATAAGCATGTATTATACATATAAACCTTCCCCTTGAATCACTCTATCTATTGGTGAAAACCGCATGAAAATCTGTTTCGTATTTTAAAAGATCTATGCGCACATACATTTTGAGCGACTTCATTTTATACTATAATAATAATAATAATAACGTAGTATTTATATAGCGCAGTTTTGTGATGTTTCACTTCAAGTGCGCTTAATTATAATAAACTTAAAATTAACCTACAGTGTTCCTTACGAGTCCTTAAAAAAATAATTAAATAATGTGAAATAACGAATATACAAAAATATACAAAGCAATTCCTAAAGAACAATATTAACAACAATAGTGAGTGCTGTTTTGGCACAGGACAATATATAATGATAAACCATCACGGTGCCATTCAACAAGAATCATTTAAACTAAATTATATAGAACAGGAGGCAGTTAACATTTAGAAATAATACAAATTCAGAGTGCACATAAAACTATAGTAAGGAGGTAATCGAAACCAAACTATGTAATAATAATGCAATTCGAGCGGTCGCCACAATTATACAATGCTTGCAATGCAACACTGGATATTTGAAAAGGGAAAATCAAATACCTACTTACTCTAGGACATTTATTTTCCAATTTCTTCCGTAGAACGAATTTCAAAAGTGACTATAGTACGGCCCGCCAGCCGTTTTAAATCGCACAAAAATATGTTTTCTTTGAATTTCTCGGCTTTTCTCTAATATAATTTGCAAGTATTATACATATAAACATTCCTCTTTAATCACTCTATCTATTGGTGAAAACCGTATGAAAATCTGTTGCGTAGTTTAAAATATTAACGCGCACATACATTTTGAGCGATTTCATTTTATACTATGTAATGATGATGATGATAATGATACATATTTTACTTTAGAACTTGTCAGTTTCATAATAAGAAATATTAAATTGGATCACATTTGTTTTTCGATGAAAAGTCGAAAAACAAATGTGATCCAATTTAAAAAAAAATGTTGAATCATAATCATCAAATGCGATGGAGTTTGAAACAAAATAAGTTTAATCGTCACCGTTTGTTTGTCACGGACTTCCATTAAGATATTCCTATAATGTTTAGATGCTGGTGCAATAATGATTTTATACAGGGCACAATGTAAATCTGCCCGGAAGTCTGGGATGCCGTTGCATTGACCGGCCGGGGAGGAGATAATAATTGCTAGCAGGGACGCGCTCGGAATGCGGTGCACCGCTCCCACCTTCCAGGGAACTCGGGCACAAAGGGCCGGGGCCGTGGGAAATAAAGGGAGTGACCCAATTGTTAGCGGGACGAAGGTCGTTAATCTGGGCAAGAATTGTTTGGCTGGGTAATTATTATAGATATTTGATTCATTTATTTCGTATAGTGAATAAAGAAAAAATACAACGAATGCCTTGGACGTGTTTCGTGATCCAAATAACCACGGGCAGCTACTTCTATTTATCTTTTGTGTAGTGTTAATATAAGTACTTGCATACTGCTTACTAACCCCGTATGCATGGGCATTGGAGGGTGGAAATAAATGTAGCTTCGTTCAATAAAAAAGTAGAGTCTTGACGTGTACGGTGAAGGAGGAAACCATATGTTTCCTTATAACGCCGTTGGGAAAGTGGTGGGGTCCCCTCCAATGATCCAAATATCCCTCAGGCTAATTTGTTCGCTTTTCGGAACAACTCATATAGCGCTCATAGAAATCTTTGTGTTCCCCTTACTATCGTAGTGAGAAATATGATCTAAACGGTATTGGAAAGAGAGAACACCACGCTACATGTTCAAATCTAAAGGTTTAAAATGAACGCCTTTATGAAACCAAAGTTTCCAACCGCAATTTGAAAAAAATTCAAAGTGCAATTCACACGCGGTAGAAGTGGAACCTTCAGAAAACTAAAGTAGACAAGAGTGGGGAGGCTACGAAGCAGAGGAGACCGATTATGCTATCTCTATCGATAGGCTAAATTCTATAGATGTTTGTGTTTGTTTCTTTTAAGTGTCGCTTTTTTTCGTTTCATCGAGTTTCAAATCACAACGGTGCTAAATAAGTTTTCACTTAAAAAAATATGAAAATTTTAATTACTTTAACATGAAACGACAAAAAGTGAGGTGATGATAATGTTTATTAAGTACTACATTTTTCTAATAAAATATACATACTCGTGTGTGTTCGGTCTCCTGTTTCTGGTGCTTCGTAATCTCCCCACTCTTGTCTACATTAGTTTACTGAAGGTTTCACTTCTACCGTGTGTGAATTGCACACTCTGTTTTTTTTATTTTTTTTCGTTACCATTAATTTTAGTTAGAAAAAACGTAAAGTGAGTAATTTTTAAAACCTTTTAAAATTTTGCATTCCAAATTTTTATATTTAAAAATATATAAATTTATTTCTAATAATAAAATTTGATGGTGTTTTTCTTTACCATTCAAAATCAGTTTTTGGTTTTGAAATACGTTCACAAATAATATTCCATTTATTCGTTTTTTTATGAACATATTTGAATTTTAATGCGGATATATATTATTCTGACCTGCTGACGGAATACGGTCGAGGCCTGAGGGATTGAAGTAAACGGGATGGAGATCTAAGATTTTAGTCGAGTGTAAGTGAGGCAGGACGCTGGGTTATTTGGCTAAATCGAACATTTTTTTCCATTCAAATTTGTATGGAAGGCACTTTTTGTTTTCTTATTTTTTCTATGATGCCAGCTCTATGAATCTGTGAAGGTGTGAAATATATCTTATTTTATTTGAACGTTAAACAGTTCAATTTGCGATAAAATCAATAAGTCAACAAGGCCGTGTTGACAGATGGAAAAAAATAGGGGCCATGGATTGTAAAGATAACATAAAATGTTGAAATAAATAACGAACGAGTTAATGTATTTGTTGTAGTTATGCAGCGATATATTATAATCTATTGTTTATTTAAAGAAGACTGTCGGGCGGCAGATTTGATTTTTATACAAATCCGAGATTTGATGAAATTTTGCACTCTTGACTTTTAAACAAGAGGAAGGCCACTGTCTGCCTGAGATTTCGAAAAACCATCCCATCCCCATTTTCCACACCTTAAATCAGAATTTTGAAACCTCTCGATGAAATTTTAAACACTTGATGTTAAAAATAAGAGGTAAATAATTACTGATTTCGAAAAGCTCTTTGTAAAACCCGGGCAACACCGGATACTTCAGCTAGTTATTAATAAATGGCGATACTGAAAGCATATTTCACTCTGGAATATTTACTGAAATATTATGTGTTTAATTTTTGATTTATTTAATTTGTCTGTATTCCTAATCTCATTATTTTAATATCGTGAATATACAAGATGATGCCTGGTCATATTTGAAGTAATAAATGTAGATTTTGCTGTCCGACGACATTTAAAAGAAAAATTAAAACTTAATCTATTTTTCCATCACACGTCGCCAATGAGCGCAACCTAGCGCATCACATAATACGCACTCCGTCTCGTTCCAGCAAGATTGTACCGAAGAGACAGCGCAAATCGTGCTATCAGTGGCGACGTATGATAACTTTTTTTTTAAATTGAGAAAATATCATCAGATAGTTGAATGATATCTGCATTTTTACCCTAAATAATATGCTCGGGAATCGTTGGTTTAAAGTCTTTCGGGTACGTGCTGATACTGCTGATCCACCCTTTATAATAATATACGATCTCCAGTTTTGAACTCTTGACTTGACTGCACTAAGTAGATAAATTACGGTTCTTATTTGCTAGTATTTTAATCGTGCACCCAAAACAGCCTGCAGTGCTAAATGATAGAGTAAATAATGCATGAAAAACCTCTCAGAATAACAGGACAAACAAACATCAATACCGTTCTGTTAGCCTTCTCAATATATGACACCGACAGTCGACACCTTCCACTATCATAACTTTCTCCATTATCCATAACTTATTTATTAACCCTCTGGGTGTCAATTAACGATAAATCGTTGTTATTCAGGTAGGTGATAACTGCCAACAACGATCGTTGTTCGGTACGATGAGGTAGAAATTGACCACCCTAGCCAGTAGCACTCCTGTTGTTAGGACTTGGAACACGTGCTCTGAAGATTGGAAGGAGGTTGATGATTAATCATCCGGTATAGAGGCAATTTGTAGTCAATATTGGAATATAGATTAAATATTGAAAATTATTAATAATAATAATCTATGATAATCTATTTAATTGATATTTAGCATCAAAATTATAAAATCATATGTATACAATGTTTGAAAATGTACCAATGTTGTCATTATGTACCTGCTGACAAACTACATAAGTAGTTTAGCGGGTTTAAATGTAAATAAATAAAAAATAAAAATAAAATAAAATAAAAGAATTCTTAAATCTTAACCAAAATTTCAACACAAAATATATAATTTTACATGAACGAGTCCAGTATAGAAATACAACCCGTAAAAAACGAAGTCTTTTTTCTATAATACATCTGTTTTTAAATGTCTTTTTTTGGTTTGACCAAAGGATTGAACTTTGCTACCCGGGAACTTGAGTCGACAACTCTTCCAACCGAGCCAAATTCCGATTTTATGGTACGGACATTTATTGCGTAAAATGCTGTAAAATGCGTATATGTGCGTGTCTTTGAGTGATTTCCACCAAAAGTTGATAGAATGGATCGTCATTGACAATGAGTCTATCTGCCGAGTTTCAGCTCGATCGGATGTCGGAAAATTGGTTAATTTCCATTTCAAACCTTCATACATTCATTCAAACAAACAAAATTGATGTTGAAATAGATGTATTTAAAAGGAGCTAGAATATCTAAAAAAGGAGCTAAGGAAGCTAAACAACTTTTTAGAGCTGATTCGCGTATACGAGATTTAGTAGGTATTGTAGTTCCACCACCTCAAAACATTTGTAGTAAAACAAAGAAAACAGTTGGGACAAATGTGTTTTGTGAGGTGGCGGGACATTTTACGCTTTGTATGAAACATTTCTATGAGGTATTCAACACTTCTTTACAGAGGGATCATACTTAATTGATTTTTTTTTTTTTTTTGAGCCCAGCCCCTTCTTTCAGTATTATATTGTCTGTGATCCGCGTGTATATTATTTTATATAGAAAGACAAACAATTACGGGTTTTGAATAACATGACAATATATGAAACACTAATACTACTATCATTATAAGCGGAAAATGTTCCTTGTGCAATAATGGATGACTTAGCTAACAGATGAATTGAATCCATGACAATTGCATGAGATTGCTGCGCGTCTGCACACTCGGTTATTAACCGGTAATTAATCTTTAATTGAACTAACTTTTACCCTCGACAGAAACGGGCGGTTCGCTTGATAGATTCTCCTAACTTAACAAACGGATTGCAATCTTTAGAGCACAGGCGTCGGGTGAGAATGCTATTCTTGATCTACCGGTATTTCAGTGAAAAATGCTCCGAGGAACTAGCGTCATTGATCCCTTCGGCACCGTAGTCGGGAAACACGCCAAACGCGCGCCTAACATATGTGCACGGTTGATATTTGTCACATGGGAACAGGTCGCTTCTTCGACTCGTTTTTGTGTGCAACAGCTCGGCTGTGGAACGATTTGCCGGCCTCTGTTTCCTCCTTCCTACAACATGAGTCTCTTCAAGACCAATTTTCATTCCTTTCTCTCCTCAAAAAGACCCTCCACACAGCAACTCAGATGACATAGGCCCTGATGGTAATTATTTTCCTCGGGGCCTCCTACGTGGAGTTACGAGAAAAGGAACTAACTCCGATCAAAAAGTCCCCACAAATAATTTCAGCTTCTAGAGATCTAAAGGGTTAACTATAATAGAATGCCGAATAATTCATTTCACAGGTAATTTATTATTACAAGATATTTCAAATAATTTTGTATAAAGGGAACATAAATTTTATCTTCCAAGAAGGAGAACTTTGCTTTCTTCTCGGATTTTAAGTTTGCAAGTAAAATATAACGAAGCTCTCATATTATTCAACAGTAATTTATTCTTCATAGTTCAAGTTGAATAGTGGAGATTTATTTAGCGGGAGTCAAATTTTACGGAAAAGTTTTATAATGAATAAATGAGATTGTTTCTTTAAAATTTTGTTTTTATTATTCTTCGCAAGTTCTCTATATTAAAAGTGTTACGGCTTGTTAAATATCGAATCGCCAAATTATTTTCCTAATAATAATTGGACTATTTAAATAGCGCTGTTTTCGTGAAAGAAAAAAAAAATAGTGTAGAGACTCAGGAGTTGCCAGGTACAACTATTAGTGTAGATGTAGGTACTGTAGATATTACAAACTGCACTGAAGAGAGTCTAACGTTTATTGTGTAATTGAAGTGAAAAAAACTTAAGACCGGTAAGGGCACCCTTGCCATAGGTCACCCCAATTGGTTCGCTACTTTTGATGACTTAGTAGGGGTGTACGGGTTCATGGGATGAGGTTTGTCTCGGTCTGGGCGGCGGATACGTTTGATCACCTACCGCTTGGCGGGCCGGATGAGGGTGACCTATTGAACTCTCCAGTCAGACTTTCGACCCATCGGCAGGCAACGTTGTAGAAGCGATGGATTCATACGTTCGTTTTCCTGAACCTAATGGCCACCAGATTCCTACCCACCCTTCATACCTAAAAAGGTATGAGGGGTGGCAAGAAATCTGGGGCTCACTGTGTCTAAAAGTGACGGACGCATGATCCATTCCTCTCACTGCGGTGCAAGGTGATTTGGGTTGAGAGACTCCGGCTGGAGAAGTCAAAAGGTCACCTTTAACTAGTCTTCAGATCCGGCCCACCAAGCAACAGATGAGCAAAAGCACCCGCCGCCAAGACCTAGACAAACCTCACCCCATGAATCCAAGCACCCCTGCTAAATCACCAAACGTAGCGAACCTCTTGGGATGACCTTTGGCAGGGGTGTTGATTATCCATTAAATAGTTTCCGGGGCGGCAATGTCCCCACCCGTCTCCCAATAGGCCACTTGCATGGATTTCATAACGACTTGGAAAAAATCGTGTGGATAGATCTTTTTACTAAGATTAATAAAATGTTAGTAAAAGTTTTTAGAAATGTACAGTTTTTTTTATTTTTAAATAAATAAATCCATTATTTGGGCTCGTGACGTCACTACATGAAAATGTCCCGTCTCCGAAAATGTTCCTATTAATTTTGTAAAATTTCACACTGATTTTTTTTTTTTTATATGGCATCACTTTGATTTCAGGCAAATTTTAGAATTCGTTCACTAGATTTATTGTTTGTTCTCTGCGAACTTATCATTTGGTTTGAATTTTTGACAGATGTTACGAAGAGAACCCCGTACATTTTAAATGTCGGTACGTGTTTTAGAGGTATAATGGTTATGGTGCTGATTTTAACAAAATCAAATTTTATAATATTCTTATTATTATTATTATTTACAGGTACAAGTATATTAAATTGGATTTAGTAATATAGACGTTGTACATTATAATGATTTATGATCAATAAGATGGATCAAGGAAAAAAATATTTATGAGATATAATATTTTTGGTATGCCTCGTTATTCTCCTGTGCCATTCGTGTGGAAAACGTTCTTTTTTTAAAATGATTTTCGGCTATGTAATTATCGCTTTTTCGCACCTATAAAATTATGTCCCGTCTTTACGGTTTATAAAAAATGGTCTGATATTTCGGATTGAAATTTTCAAAAAATCCCCAGGGTTTCAAAAATACGATTAAAAAAAATACAGAATATCTTAGTATAATTTGCCTAAACCGGAAAAAAATTTAAAAAATTAAATGCAAGTGGTCTATTACAAAGTGACGAAGTATTGTAATCTATTGATAATTATGATATAAAGGCATTTTATTAATTTTCTTTAATAAATCAACGAGTATGTACGTAGGCATTTTAATTAAGTTTTCCCCCGGAGAAAGTAATCCCTTCAGTGGGTCCCCCAACCCTGCGGACCAAGGGCGAGGTATTCATTATTTTAATAAACCCTGTATCTACCCTTACCTAATGACCACGGCTTATTCTTTTACCCTAATGGATATTGTAATTTTTAATATCCAATTTCCTGCGCTGCAGCAAGCGGTTAATGAGGCATTTATTAATGCGAAATTTTCCTGCTTTCCTTATAATTCTAGTCCTTAAAAGGTTCATTACTGGAAGGCGCATACTTTTAATACTAACAGCATGTAAATATAAAATAAAAAAGGAGCACACCTAAATTGGCGCAGCCTGTTTAAAACAAGTTTTACAGGCGTTGTTAAAAGGAAATCGGGCTGCGTTTTGTCCTTACAAACGATACTAGTGCAAATATTATTTAATCTATCTATCTTCTTCTTCTATATATATATATATATATGTATAAATTAATCGCCGAAATGTATGTACGCGCTTAACTTCCGAACGACTGCACCAAATTGAATTTTTTTTTTGGGTTCTTTATTGTCAGGACAAGGTTTTTATAAAACTACTTGTGAGCTCTGGCATTATTGTATAAAAAAAGCAGTAGGTGGCACGCGAGTTATTTTAAAACTGAATATACCGGTACTGAATGCATGGAATGCGGGGGGGGGAGGAGAACTGGAGGGGGAGGGGAACCTGGGAGGGGGGAGGGGAACCTGGGAGGGGGGAGGGGAACTCGGGAGGGGGGTTCGCGGGACGGGGAAAGGGGGGAGTGGAGTGGAGAAATAGAAGGTGGATGAATCGGAGTGGGAATGCCAGAGGGGAAGGGGACACGGGAGAGGAAGGGGAGGTGGAAGGGGAACGGGACGAATGGGAAAGGACACGAAGGGAGAAACAATTTCTTTTTTAAATGGCTAGCAACGCATGCCGGGAACCAGCTGGTATAATACAGATAGCGACTATTAGCCTGGCGCCGTACGTTTGACTTTTTTTGATAAATTACTTCTTACAGGACTTAGGATCCCCCAAAAATCGTTAAAATTACGGTTCCATGCCAACTGAGAATAATGTCAACTCAACATCTCTGTGAAAAGTCATTAAAAGCTATGAAAAAAATAATTTTAAAATAGCCCATAAGCCTAAGGGGGCATACATTAATTTCGTGACCTCAAAAGGGGGAGGGGTCCAGCAAAATCTCGCGTCTAATGAAAAGAATATACGAAATGGCCCAAATTTATCTCACCAACGGGGGGGGGGGGGGGGGGGTCTAGATAGGAAGAAAAACTTCTCACGTAATTAATGTATGCCCCCTAATCTAACGTAACCCATTTAACCATTTTTTTCATCACCTCTAATGACTTTTTGATGTGGTTCTGAGTTGGTTTCATTCTGACTTGTCCGGTTACCAACATTACTTGAACGCTATCGACAGACGTTCAGTATACAACCTGGCCAATGTATTACAAAAAAAATACAGGCAGATTATTTTCTCCTAATACATGTGGTAAAAATTTTTTTAAATCGGTCTTATTTTGGAGGAGAAGAGTTGGAATACAAAACCTCGATTTTGGCGATTTTATTTAGGCAATTAACCTGAGGTGCAGTTGTCCCTTTCGCTCAGTATTCGGAGAGGTAGCAGCGACAGTGACAGCAACGGCAATAGTTTTGTAAAATACCTATTAATCGAATTTTTTCCCGACCGTGTTTTCGTTAAGTAACGATAATAATCATCCTTCTTCCTCCCTGAGTGTGTCGTTGTGGGTCTGTATGTGATGATTCCAACTCTCGTTCAATGATCTCGGATTTGTTTTGAATTTAAGTATCATTTTAATTTAAGTGTCGTTTTACGAATTAAAACTTATGTGTTAAGAATTCAGACAAGCTATAAAGGACCTATCTATAATTTTTAACTTTTTTTACCAGAAAATTATTTAATTCTGTAATTGAAAAGTGGTATCTATTTATTGTGTTTAAAATTAATGCTTAATCCTGAAAAAAATATTATTAATCTTAATGAAATATCGTCGTTGCACGCACAAAATATCGTACGTGGATTTTAGAACATTAGGAATTAATAAATAATAAAAAAACTGTTAAAAAAATTAGGATCGTATGCTTTTATTATTTAATAATTTTTATTAATTGTAGAGTTACTTTTGACGCTTTTTTTACATTAACTCCACACATGAGGCCCTGAGGAGAATAACTTCCCTCAGGGCCTATGTCATCTTTGAAGATGCTGTGTGGAGGGTCTTTTTGAGGAAAGGAAGGAGTGAACACGGGTCTTGAAGAGACCCATGTTGTAGGAGGGAGGAAACACAGAGGCCGGTTTAACATGTTTAATTTAAAATTCCACTTTTTTAAATTTAACATTGTTATTTTAAAAAAGTGGAATTTATATAAAAAAATTAAAACCGACTAATTTTTCTTAAGCAAGATTTTTATGCGTACTGTTTACTGCACATAGGATATATTGTGTAGCAAACGTAGAAACGGCAGCGAGGCCCTTTTCGTGTCACTCGTATTGTAAAGTACATCAGTTTTGGTCCTACGATAAACACCCATTTGAAAAGTTAAGAAAAAAAAATTAAAACCACCCGTAACCTAACCTAGCGAAACCTATAGCCAATTTAAAAATTTCGATAATTTAACATCGCATTTTACATCACAAAGAAAACCCAATCAAGGAAATGAAAGCTTGAAGTTATTATTTTAGAATTGGCTTAAACATATATGTAGACGTAGACGAACATAGTATGAGTCAACCAAAAAATACATTTTTTATGTTATGAGTTTATGAGTTATGACTTGGTCATTATTCTAGTAATTTCATCTACGACCATTTCCTGGAACGAAGTCTCTGCCCTCAATTATTATTTTATTTATTCTTGTCATAAAATGCTCAAGTCTTTTTGAGGAAAGGAAGGAGTGAACACGGGTCTTGAAGAGACCCATGTTGTAGGAGGGAGGAAACACAGAGGCCGGTTTAACATGTTTAATTTAAAATTCCACTTTTTTAAATTTAACATTGTTATTTTAAAAAAGTGGAATTTATATAAAAAAATCATTAAAACCGACTAATTTTTCTTAAGCAAGATTTTTATGCGTACTGTTTACTGCACATAGGATATATTGTGTAGCAAACGTAGAAACGGCAGCGAGGCCCTTTTCGTGTCACTCGTATTGTAAAGTACATCAGTTTTGGTCCTACGATAAACACCCATTTGAAAAGTTAAGAAAAAAAAATTAAAACCACCCGTAACCTAACCTAGCGAAACCTATAGCCAATTTAAAAATTTCGATAGTTTAACATCGCATTTTACATCACAAAGAAAACCTAATCAAGGAAATGAAAGCTTGAAGTTATTATTTTAGAATTGGCTTAAACATATATGTAGACGTAGACGAACATAGTATGAGTCAACCAAAAAATACATTTTTTATGTTATGAGTTTATGAGTTATGACTTGGTCATTATTCTAGTAATTTCATCTACGACCATTTCCTGGAACGAAGTCTCTGCCCTCAATTATTATTTTATTTATTCTTGTCATAAAATGCTCAAACGGGTTAATAAAACACAAAAAAATAATAAAATGCTAATATGTCGCTTGACCCTCTTAGGCCCAAGTTTATCGGACAGTGAATTACGCCACTTCTATCAGTGAAAGTGACTTGAACTAGTTCGGAGCCTCCACACAGCCTACGTAGTTAAATTCACACCGTTAACGTAGTGTGGACTGGCAACTGGTTTCTTCAATGAATGTCCAACTAAAATGGTGTTATGGGTGTTAGTTACCGGTATTGTTCCTGAGATGTTGGTCGATCATTATCTATTGTGGATTGTGGCTATCGACCAATATAATTATCGGTGATTGTGGTACGCTGGTAGTAAAAAAAATTTACGTTTAAATTTACTGTGAATATTAAATTGTTATAGGTGTGTGCGGATTTTGGTTGCTTTTCTGTACCGACATACTACATTATATTAGGTAAGTAATTCTAAGTATTACCTATGCAATTATAAACTTGAATGAAAAATAAAAATTGGATGTTTATCTGAGACAGTATCTAGGTTACAAATATATTCTTTAGAACTTTGTAATAAAAAAAAGATAACCAAAATTATGGGAAAAATGTATGAATGTTTTTTTTCCCGTAACTTTTTTTTGGGATTTGTGACTTTCATACTGACCCGTGTGAGTATAAATGTAAGTACAAATCGCATCCAAATCGACGGTCCCGAATAACAATGTTGGATCTGACAAAAATTAAAAATTGTCTTGTTGGTTTATTTTAACTTCCTTTTGACGATTTAAAAGTTTGTGTTTTCGGAATTTTCAATGAAATGTAATTAAATGCATAATATATTTCTTAAATGCTATATTTTTCGATTTCAAAAATCTTAAAAATGCCTAAACGTAACTTTAAAAAGCAAAGTCGCACATTCGACATTGTTCTTCAGGAGCGTCGAAATTATCTAATTATTATTGCATACGACTTCACGCGTACCCCGCCAAAATTTACGGAAGTTATAACTACGACAACTTTATTTATAAAAATGAATAAAAAAATACTTACATTTAAGTTACATGGTTATTTTGACTGGAATTCCTTTTTTTCTTATTTTTTTTGTTTTCACCGCAGTTGTAGGTTGGTGGAATGTGTCTTGGCAGGTACCCTTTGCTTCATTCATACTCATACATTGTCTCACACAAACTCTGTGGTTATTGGTTATTCCATCCCGATTCGTCTTTTGTCTTTCTGGTACGCCCTTTCTTCTTTTACCACCCACGCGTCATAATTACAATCATAATTATAAAAAGAATGTTTGAAATCATTAAAATGTCATCTATTCATTATGTTTTTCATTATTGTATGACCTGTTTGGTTGTCTGTTTTTTGTCATTTAAAATTAATTGGCTCAAATATAATTCAACTGCGGCCTATGGTGCATTTGAATAGTGCACTAAGAAAGTGGTTACCAATGACACTATTAATAATTTTTTAAAAATATTACGTCAATACACAACGTAAAGAAAAATGGTATAAAATGTTGTAGAACTGCTTGCAAATATATGCAGTTGAATTGATTTTTTTTCATTTATTTTGTCTAATAGTATAAGCGTCACTTTTTTGGTTATCAGTAATTTTAGTTCGAAAAACGTACGGCGAGCCATTTAAAAAAAAAAAGTGATTATTTCTAACAATGCAATTTGAAAGCTCGTTTCATCACTTTTAAAAAACAGTTTTAATATTCGGATTCGTTCAGAAATATTCAATTTATTTTATGGTAAAGCCCAAAATATTTTGACCTTCTGACAAAATATGGCCGAGGCCTGCGATGTTAAAAGGCTTTTTAAATGAGAAGGGCTCTTGCGATATACACTACAAATTTTATTGCGGTTATTTTTGTGTATCTTCTCACATCTTTTTTCTCTTGTGCAATTATAAATTAACAATTTGTTCTTGAGTGGGGCTCCTACAATATATACCTACTATAAATTTTATTGCGGGCTTTTTGTGAAACATCTCACCGTTCGAGATAATCGACTGAGACACAAACAAACAGATTTCCTACTAGATTGATACGAGGCAATTTCGTGGATCTGTCTGTGAGTGATTGTATTTGTTTTGAATTTAAGTGTCATTTTCAAAATTGTAACTGATTGATTGAAGCATAATTCAGACAAGCGATAAAAAATCTACCTTTAATATAATCTTTTTTACTAATATAATCTTTTAATTCTGTATTTGAAATGTTTAGGTACCTATTTCTCATATTTAAATTGCTTAGGGTTAATCTTGACAAGTATAATCAGTTTTCGAGATTTTTCAAGGGTCCGTTTTCCATTTTCAAGAAAACGTTATTTATTAACTAACTAGATTTACTAAAATAATATTCCGTGATTATTCACGGGCCGCTAATAAAAAATTCTTCAGTTAAAAAAGATTTTTTACCGAACACAACTTGATTCCTCTTATATCTGTATAATCCCAATTATTGTATTGAAAGTGCAACGTGCGAACTGAGCGCCAATGCCACAGTGCCCTTGAAACGCATTCAGCGCCAGTCTGCCGCATAAAAGGATGTATCCAGAGCCGGTCGAGGGACACCGCGCACCGGTCCACTGAGAGATGCATCTCAGTGCAGCGAGACGGTCATTGACTAGAGTGACTACTGCACCGCTGGTCGATCGCCGCTAGTGATGGATAAATTAAATTTCCGGGAATGTATTTTTGGAGAATATTCCCGAAACTGGGAATATTCTAATCATCTAATCGGCAAAATCTCCAGACTTGTCTCCCACAACGAAATTTCTCGTAATTTATTCATTCTTCTCAAGACGGTTCTTCATTCTTCAGAATCGTAACCCCTACTACAGTTTGTCAAATAAGAGTAGAAAAAATAGAAGGGCGCCACTGTTATTCAAATGGCAATACTAAAAATATAATCATGGTGTAACTAAAGCTGTGTTACCTACATTTTTATTAAAAATTAAAAAGGCATTAAAGTGAAAAAAAAAATTTTTCATTCCACTGATCTCAAAATTAGAATTGCATAAATGCAGAGACATCCAAATTTAATTATATATTTAATAAGATATATTCATATGTCCGTGCATAAATGTATATTATTATTATATTTTCTCAATTTTGTGTTAATATAATGAAGAATAACGATATTGTAATAAAATATAAAGCACACTTTAGAAATTGCTCACATTTATTTAATATTAGCCTAAGTACCTACTAGCGTTGTCCAGGCTTTGGATCACGTCTCTAATTTTAGATCTGATATTTTACATTTAACTCATTCCGATCTAAAAGTACTGTAACTAAACTCACCATTAATGATTCTTCCTTTCTACGGAACGTACCCATACTACGTGACCAACTTTTAGCAATTTTTAACCCCCCCCCCCCCCCCCCGGTGACCAAAAACCTAAGCAACCCGCCGCTCATTTGTACCAACCGTAGTATTTTGAAGACCACCCCCCCCAAACAGGTCACGTAGTATGGGTACGTTCCCTAACTTAACAGTGCTTCTTCGATTTTTTTTTTAAGAACCAAAAATGTATTTTTAAATGTGTTTTCAGTGTTTTGAATTTTCATTGTCTTTACACTTTAAAAGAATATTTGACAGGTAAATAATTGGTGTTGCCAGCCTACAAATTTTATAGTTCCATTTTTTATTTTTTCTACTCTTATTTGACAGATTTTGCATTGTGGACAGTGCCCAAGTCGTTCGCTACGTTTGGTGATTTAGCAGGGGTGTCCGGGTTCATGGGGTGAGGTTTGTCTAAGTCTTGGAGGTGGATGACCAGGACACACTGAACCCCAGATTCCTACCCACTCCTTAAACCCTTTTCCTTCCCAGAACTCTCCACTCCCTCTTTTCCTTAAAAAAAACCCTCCACACAGCATCCCCAAAGATGACATAGGCCCTGAGGGAAATTATTTTCCTAAGGGCCTCCTGTGTGGAGCTCATGTAAAAAAAAGGGCTCCTCCACTTCTCGTGGTTCTGTGTTGCGCGGAGTATGACTACGAAGTCCTCAGTTTTGGCGAGCAACATGTTCAAAGTATCTTAAGATACGTTGTGGGCAGATAGTTTAGAATCTAGCTCTTCCAGAATGTACACACATTTGTTCGTCTGGCTTTCCATGGAATCCTGAACATTTTTCTCCAGCACCACATTTCGAGGGCGTCTATCCGTTTTCTTACGCTGGCTCTAAGTGTCCATGTTTCCGCACCTTACATAAAAATTGGGAAAATTAATGCCCAGACTAGTCTTATTTTAATATTAATTAGAGCATGCTGAGGACAGAATTTTTGAATTTTTGAAAAATACCGAATAATATCTGTCTAAATGTTGATATTTGCGATCGGACCATACACGTGTAATGTCACGGTTCATACTCGTACATGCTGACTGACGTGGCAGTACAACCATTATATTTATGAATTGCACTGACTTGGCTCTTGTGATGTCACTGGACACGATTGTACACTATTTGAAATATGTCATTTAATTTTGTTATTAATTGTTTTTGTGTTTAATTCGTAGAACTCCATTTTAATTTTTAGAAATTTAATTAAAATTAAATTTGATAATGTTATTATCGAGTTCTGCAAGTTTTTTGGTTAGTGTTTTAGTTACAGCTGTTTCGACTTGTAAGGTCATTTTCAAACTGGTTTAACCGGTACAAACCGGTACAAATGGGCTTAACCGGTAATAAATCAACTTAGACACCTTCAAAATTGACATTTAAAATCTTATAAATAAGTCGTCCGTACGTGGCTTCACCACAGTTTGAAAATGACCTTACAAGTCGAAACAGCTGTAACTAAAACACTAACCAAAAAACTTGCAGAACTCGATAATAACATTATCAAATTTAATTTTAATTAAATTTCTAAAAATTAATTTTGTTATTATTTTCGAAACAAACCGCACATAAATATAATGATGGTAAACAGATTACACAAGGATTAATGAATACTTACTACGGAAGGTTTTAATGACATGTTTCTATGAAATATCTGGAGTGATTAGTGATAAAAATAATATTATATACGGTTTACCGGGCGGGATAAGTATATACGTCATACATACATAGTACATATATACTATACACCTGATGGCTCGTAACCTCTACATTTTTGTAAATATTGAAAAATTAATTTATGTGATTAATGTGATTGTGATTCGCTACGTTTGGTGATTTAGCAGGGGTGCCCGGGTTCATGGGGTGAGGTTTGTCTAGGTCTTGGTGGCGGATCAGGACACACTGAACCCCAGATTCCTACCCACCCCTTGAACCTTTTTCCTTTCCAGAACTCTTCTCTCTTTCCTTTCCTAAAAAAACCCCCCTCCACACAGCATCCCCAAAGATGACATAGGTCCTGAAGGAAATTATTTTTCTCAGGGCCTCCTGTGTGAAGCTCATGTAAAAAAAACAAATTATTTACAATAGGACACCTCCTCATTTCTTTCTTTTAACATTATGTCTACACAGAAGGCCCCGAGGAAAAAATTATTCCCTCAGGGCCTATGTATTCTTTGGGGATGTTGTGTGGAGGGTCTTTTTAGGGAAAGGAAGGAGAAGAAGTTCTGGGAACGAAAAAGTTAGGGGTGGGTAGGAATGTGTTCAGGAGTAATGAACGTATGAATCTATCCCTCCCACTTCAGTGCAAGGTATTGTTCCGACAGTCTTGCTGGAGAGGTCAAAAGTCTCCCCCAACCAGTCTCTCCCGATCCTGCCTGCCGCACAGCAGGTGAGGAAAAGCATCCGCCGCCAAGACCTAGACAATACTTATACCATGAACCCGGGCACACCTGCTACGTCACCAAACGTAGCGAATAACTTGGGTTGACCCAAGGCAGGAGTTTGGTTATCCAATAAATGGCACCCATACCCGCCCTTTCTGGTAAATGAAATAAATTCCCAATTTTGGTAATTAGTCTCCGGGAATATTCCCACTGCGCATCACTAGTCGCGGATCACAAGAGCCCAAAGTGTCCGCGGTCTCTCTCCCGTCTCCAGTCTCCGGGCAAGGCGTATATCGCGGGCGCTAAGGGGATTGGCTAAGGTCAATGCTTCACTTAATGCAACTTAATAAAATACTTAACGCTGAATTAGAAGAGGGACTCCACCATTATATTAGATTCGTTTTGTATAATATTTAATATCATGTATGCGAGAATGGATTAACCTCAGGCCTCGGGTCTACTTTGCCGGAAGGTCAAAATAATTTCGCTTTGCTATAAAATCCAAATAAATAATAAAATGGCTCACCTTACGTTTTTTTGTAACAAAAATTACTGATAACGAAAATATAAAAACACACATATTTTATGCAAATGTACTCGAAACCCTATCGTTAACTCACTTTTTGTCTTTTTATTTAAAAATAACTAATAAAAATTCCCTAAATCTCTTATATTTTTTCGAATTGCGGTCGGAAACTTTAGTTTCATAAAGGTGTACATTTTAACCCTTTCTCATCCAAATTAATTCCTACATATATAAAAAATAAATAACATGATTATGTGTACTTGAAATATTAGATTTTTTTTTTTTTTTTTAACTGATAGTTTAGGAAATATTCAACGTCATTTTTAAACGACAGTGGTTCTGAGAGGTAAATGATGTATTACTATAAAAATGGACCATGTTCTGCAAAATGTGTACTTGAAATATTAGATTTTTTTTTTTTTTTTTTTAACTGATAGTTTAGGAAATATTCATCGTCAATTTTAAACGACAGTGGTTCTGAGAGGTAAATGATGTATTACTATAAAAATAGACCATGTTCTGCAAAATGTGTATTTGAAATATTAGATTTAAATTTTTTTTTTTTTTTAAACTGATAGTTTAGGAAATATTCAACGTCATTTTTAAACGACAGTGGTTCTGAGAGGTAAATGATGTATTACTATAAAAATAGACCATGTTCTGCAAAATGTGTACTTGAAATATTAGATTTTTAAATTTTTTTTATTTTTTAACTGATAGTTTAGGAAATATTCAACATCATTTTTAAACGACAGTGGTTCTGAGAGGTAAGTGATGTATTACTATAAAAATGAACCATGTTCTGCAAAGAATATTAAAAAAAAATTACATCAATTATCACGTCTACTTATCAACATGACAATATCATGTCTACTTATCACTTGAAAGTATTATTGATGTTTTCTTCTCATCAAAACACATATAAAACATCATCATCATCTTCTTCCCCTTATCCTATTCGGGTCGGGGACCCATTGCATCGACAAGGCTCCTCCACACGTCCCTGTCTTGTGCTGATTGTTCGGCCTCTGTCCATGGTAGCCCCATCCTCTCCTCACACAGTTTCTGGAGTTGCCTCCCCCAACTGTGTCTGGGGCGGCCCAGTGGACGTCTCTCGGCCCTCTGGAATCGCACTCAGTATCTTCCAGTACATGCTCAAGCCACCTCAGTTGCGATTTTTCTATGAAGAGTAGCAGTGGTTCAATGTTTAGATCATCTCGGATCGTCGAGTTTCTTATATGATCCCATTTTGTAACCCCTGCCACTCCTCTCAGGTACCTCATTTCGGCAGCTTGGTCTCTACAGCGCCCTTGAGGTGATTTTTCACAAAAACGGCGCTATATAAATCATCCAAATATTATTATTATTATTATTTAGAGCCTGTACGTTCATTTAGCATCCATGTCTGGTGGCCGTAAGTGAGCGTCGGGCGGTATACCGTTTTTAACACTGCCTTCTTTGTCTTGATGCTGAGCTCGGCTTTTCTTATCACTGAGGTGTAGAGAGGACGCAATAGCCGCACTTATTCTTCTATAAAACACCACATATAACCACACATATATTATGCCACATATATTATGCCACATATAAAATATAATAAATATATATGTTATCAGAAAAAAATACATAGATTTATTGGAACAAATCCAAAAAAAATTTCTACGCTATCTTTATATGAGAACGCATGGTGAATACCCGCGATTTATGCATTATATGGATTTACTATCTGAAACGCGCTTCGAAAGTCTTCAATCTAGAAGGAATGGAACCCTAACAGTAACAGCTTTCAAAATTATGAACTATTACATTGACAGCCCATACCTCTTAGAATGCTATAAATTGTTTGTACCGAACAACTACTGCCAGGGTCGCCACCACGACTTGCTCTGTATCCCACATGGCAGAACAGATGTTCTGGCCCAGAACACCATGACAAGAGGTATGGTAATGCTATATAATATCTCTAGGTCCCTTGACATTTTCAACATTAGTCTTGAACGTTTCAAGAGTAATTTTAGGTAAGAGCTCTAAAATATGTATTATTGTAATTTTATTTATGCAATCAGATGATGTGATACACAATAATGTATTTATGTTGTATGTACAATGTACCTACATGTACATAATCCAATCTAATATTCTATGTGTATTGTAATAGGATTATATTAATCTGTAATGCACAAAAAAAAATAGTCATACAAAATGGTCAAATAGAACCTCAAACGACCAGTGTCGTTTTGAAATGACACGTTACTTTCGGATGCTAAAAGCAAACATTATATCAATGTTTTTTGTCGTATTTCATTATAATATGAAAGAATGTACGTTTTACTGTAAATAAAAACGAAAAATATATGAAAAAACATAAATACCTTGTCCTTTTTAATACTGCAATTCCCTCGGATCACAGCTTTTCAAATGGTGTGATCAACGATTCCTGTTTACGATATGAAGTGTGTACGTAATGCAGCCAACGCAACGAAAAAAATCAATGTTGCTAGGAAGGATTCACTAAATTATTTGTAAAAAACCGCAATTAAATTGGTTCAGTAGTTACTTAGTAAAAAAATTTCAAATTTCACGTCATTAAAATGACTCTGGTTGAGAAAGGGTTAATTATTTTGTGGTTGATTTTAATATGAAGCGTGATGTGTTATCTTTCTAAAACCGTTTAGATCATATAAGTTTTAAGATTTTCACGGCCAAAAGCATTTTCGTTATTTGTTTTTGGGGTGTTATGCCGTGTTGCGCTACCTCCTTCTTTAGCCAACGTTTCGGACATCGTTGCAGTGTCCATCATCAGGGCAGATCCGGTAGATGTGTGCGTTTAGATCATATTTCTCACCATGATAGTAAGGAAGACAATGATTTCTATGAGAACTGTAAGAATTGTTCTGAAAAGCGAACAAATTAGCCAGAAGAGTTAATAAGTTAATGCGATCGTAAATTAATTTCGATTGTCTGTGCATTTTTGCTTGATTTGAATTAGTAAGTTAACGCGTTCGTAAATTAATTTCCGTTGTCTGTGCATTTTTGCTGGATTTGAAATAGTAAGTTAGCGCGATCGTAAATTAATTTCGGTTGTCTGTGCATCGTTGCTTGATTTTTTTTATTTATTTATATATGCATAGGTATATATTTTACAAAATATTACAAAACGATACTTTGTCTGTCCAACTGGGAAGGATACCCGTTTAAGGACAGCCAAATTGTATATTTAGTTAATAATATTCTTAACAAAGGAATGGTTTCGTTCGAGATATCACTGGAATTTGCTGCTGACAAGACAACTTTTGAGAACATTAAAAATTGTATTCTGAATAAAGGGATGGTTTCTTAATGTCTTTGAAAGAATCGCAAAGATGTGATATTTTTTTTCAAGGTCATTTTGGAGAACATTAATAACTGCATTCAGAGTGAATGAGTGGTTTCTTTAGTGAAATCACAAGAAGGAGATTCTTTCCAGGCCATTTTAGAGAACATTTACAATTGCATAATTAGAATTTACAGATTTATAAACCAATATTTGACATATGAATTCCCAATGTATTTATGACTATTTAATTTTAATGAAGTACTATAATTTTTAGAATTTCTTAAATAGTAGAAAATAGTTAAACAGTTTGAAATTGTTTTCCTACGTGATACGTAAATTTGTACAAGTTCAATGAAATTTTAATTTTGAAAATTATAGTATAAATCAAATCAGATAAGTGTTTTAGTTGTATTAAAGTTACCAACATTATTTGATCAATATTAATAATGTTTTATTTAAAATTTGTGTTTTTTGAGAGCAAAGATAATAATTTTTAATACTTACGTAATTTAATAAATATTTCTTTCCATTTTCATCTATTTAACTATTTAATCTAGAGAAACAATGTGGCATTAAACTTTTCAACTGCATTTAGGAAGACGGATGGTAATAAAATGCTTTTTCGCTCAAATTTAATTTCGGTAATAAAATTAAAAATCATGGCTTATATATAAAAACAAAACGACGAGCTTTCGTAACCTTTGGCAGACCTTGTAATCCAACTGCCGAGAATAATTCGGGAATGAAGTGGCATTAAAATGTAAAATTAATTCCACCATGTCATTAAGTTTATTGTTTGCCCCAATAAAATCCCAACAATTAAAAGTGATGCCTCGGCTTTGGTATCCTCAGATGGTATAAATTAAAGAAAATAAAATACTTAGAATTTAGTATTTCAAACGTAAAGCGTATAATGACTGAATGAATGGTAGAAGAAGTCTGTGACACTCGAGGATGACATTGCACGATAAAGTGAGCCATATGTTTTCGTCGGGCCACGCCAAGAGTCAGAATAGTAGAATGTATGAGACGATGTATGACCAAGTTATTTGGCGGTCCGTCCTCTCTGCCTACCCCTGCGGAACCGCGTGACGGTAAGTTAGTTGGTTAATATTACAAATGTAATATTCAATCAAAAATATTCAAATTTAGATTTCAAAACGTAGCGAAAGTTGTTTTTTTCTTGTAACTTTTTTCGCTTCGTACGAAACTAATACCTAATACATTTAGTTAAATTATTAACCTAAACTAATATTATCACTACAATGTTTTTTTGTTTTATGTAAAAGAAGTTATTAAGTAAAACAAATTTCAAACCTTGAACGGTTGAACCGTTGTGCGGTTTTCGATTTTGGAGAAATATTTCAAAGTGTACTGGAGCGTCTGTGTTGATCTTTTAACTTTTTTTTTTTTTTTTTAAGAAAGATAATCATTCTCGGGTTACGAAAATCAAAACAGCATTATTTTGGTGTAAATTTAGTTGTTTTTTCAATCCCGTAATCCCACAATTCCGCACATGTAAATCCCACAATTCCGCGGTATTAAATATTGCCGAAATCCTGCGGGATTGCAAACCCTGAGTACTTCGTGGCCTGAGTGGTTTTAATGCTAACATAGAGGGTACATACTAGTGTTGCAACAGAACTCTGCTTCCGTTTCCGCAGAAGTTCCGCAAGTTTTTTCACTTCCGTTTCCGTTTCTGGTTCCGCAAACTTTATAACAGAACTCTAAAATAAGAATAAATTGCGAAAGAGAAGAGACTACCTCTCCATGAGGATCCCCTTATGTGGTGGAAAGTAAATGCGCACAAATACCCCCATCTGTTGCCAATAGTTCGTCAATACTTAACAGTTCTCTCCAGCAGTGTAGCCAGTGAGCAATTATTTAGTGGAGCTGGTTTAATATATGAAGAACACCGAAACAGACCCAAAGGTTTAATTTACCTCTCTCTAATTTCGAATGCTAATTAATTTAATTTAATTTGCTGCAAACCAATCCCAGGATTGAAACCAGAGAGAGAGAATTTCGAATACTAAAAGTACAAAATACAAATTTAACTAAACAGATCTTAAAAAAAGAAATTTGTGCTTTTTCTTCATAGTATTAACACTTCCGGTTCCGCTTCTGCTTCCGCTTCCGCTAAGATTTACTTTTGACATATGTTTCCGCTTCTGCTTCCGTTAATACACTTCTGTTGCATCACTAGTACATACGGTTTTCGAAACAACTTGCATTTTATTCCGCCATAACACATACCGCATTACTAGTGTCCATAATGCGTACAGTCCGCGAGAACGCACCAGTCCTTACTAAATATGGCTGGCATTAATGGGTTAGATTTTACTTGCAAAGTATTCAAGTAGTTAGACTTCTGGTTATAAGGCTATCATTTAACCCTTGAAATGCCACAGGTAAATTGCCCGCCGTAATCAAAGTAAAAAATTTCCCATGTAGAACATCAACTTTGCCGCCATTTTAATTTTTTGTATGGATTTGACGTTTGCAAAGTTTCGTTTCAATCTAAGTACGCATGAATTACTTAGTTTACCTAAACTAAGAACCTAATAACCTATTTTGTGTACGTTTCTTGTAATAATTGTTGAAACGAAGTGTATTTTCTTGTCGGCCACATTTTATTTTATTTTTTATTTTAATTTATTTATTACAATCATAAAGGTACTTAAATTAACATGATAAGACATATTTACTTTACGAGAGTTAAAAACTCGTGTGTAAAGGGGAAAAAATAAAAATTAATAAATAACTAAAAATTATTACTTAACATGTGAGAATTGAAAATTAAATCACATTATTTGCGCACTCCGGGATTTGTGTCCGGCACCTTCGGATTGATAGTCGGAAGCCTTGTCCTTCGACCACAGAGGCCGTCAAATATAATATTAGGAAGATATACGAAAATATTTTAGAGTTTTATTATATTTTTATTAACTTTGATGAGGGGCGTGGGGGAGGTACCCAAGGGGGAGGGATAAAAGTAGGCGTCGGAAAGGGAAATATGTTAAAAATGGGTCTGTTTGACAAATATAATTGTTTATTTAGTAAATTGGTTTTATTTATTTTTAATGATTTTTTTAATTTGTTTCAAGTGCTTCTAGAGTATGAAACCTATCCCATTTCTGTGTAATATATCAATCCCTTAAGATTTATTAAATGAGTGATATTTATTATTAGGTGCATTGCGAATTCTGAAAAACTTACACTATTTAGGCACCCCAAGTATTTAACAGCCCTTGTTTGAACATTTATACCCGTTTTACCTTTGTAAAATGCTGGGCAATCATTGCATTTAAATTTATGCTTATAGATGCCAGAATGGCTTAAATTATTTTCTTTATCCTTAGAATTTATCAAAAGTTATTAGTAGTCTAGAAAATAACTTTAATTTCTGTAGGGAATTTAGAAACACGCGAGGATGAAAAATTATTTCACGCTCGGAGCATTTATAAGGTTTAAAATACCATAAAATTGAGGCAAGTGCAGTGAGTTATTAGCAAATCCACAGTGGTTAATGATATTACAAGGCAAAACATTTCTTGCTTCGCCATTATGGCGGATCCAGACGGTTCATAAACCGCGACAGGTAATTCATGAATTTACAAGCTCGAGAGATTTAACGCTCTCGCTGTATTTACTTTCTTAAAAGCCCCTTTTTATCGTCGAAGCGTAAAAGATTCAAACGGCTTATGCCCAAAGTACACTCGCTAAATAAATATCGTTATACAGAGTGGCCTCACACCGTGGAAACAGGAATATCGGGTATTTGACTAGTTGAATCACCCGCTATTTATTTATTTATTATGAGAACTTTGTACATTGTATAGATTTTTGTGTTATTTCATCCGCCATACTAGGGATCTCCCTGTGTTATGGCGGGTGAAGTTTTCAGATTGGAAATTATTCTTTTAAACAAGGCTGTAAAATTAAATTTTGAGTTATTATACAAATTAAATTAAATTACAAATATTATAAATCAGTATATTGGTCGTATTTTAATATGTGAGGGTAATCATATGTTCAAGTAATTTCCTTCCATCTTGCACAAAAGATCCTTTATTAGTACACCTTTTTTTATAATCTAAGGATGTTTTAAGATCCCAAATCAAATTTGCTCTGGAATTTCTAATAAACGCAATTTCCATGTTATTTCTTCGTAAAGGCAGACAAAATGACTGGAATGCCACACAACTCTGTACCGGCTTACTCTCCTTGCTTTATTCACGTGTATACATACTGTTTTGTTATACTGACTGACGCCATATCTGACCTTATGTTTTTTTTTTACATTAACTCCACACGGAGGTCTTGGGGAAAACAATTTCTCTTATGGTTTCTGTCATCTTTGGGGTTGCTGTATGAGTTTCTTTTTAAGAAAAGAAAGAATAGGAAGTTCTGGGAATGAAAAATTATGATAGGTGGGTAGGAATCTTGGGATCAGTATTTCCAGGAGTGACGGATGTATGAAGACACCTCCCGCTGCGGTGAAAGGCATGGGTTGAGAGGCTATAGAGTGTAGAGGTCAAGGGTCTTCCCAACCGGCCTTACCTGCCATGCAGCTGGTGGTTAGGCGCATCCGCCGCCAGTACCTCAACAATCCCTACCTCATGAACCCGGGCTAACTTGGTTCGGGCTACTGGCTACTTTGGTTCGACTTAACCCCTGTTAAGTCGAACCAAAGCATAGCGAACCACCTTGAATTAATCGTAGCTTATCTTCCTGGAGAGTTTAGGTTCTTTCATCTTCTATCGCATCATAATACTCATACATCCTTTCAACACTTCTTTCTCATTCTTCAAACACAGCAAGCTTATTTTGTGGCACCATTTTAATTCAATACTTAGTTTTAACCACCTTTATTATTTAAAAACTAACATTTTTCGTAAGCAACGATTACTACCTCAGGGTTTACTTAAAATTAATTTAAAAACTTCTTTCTCCGTCCATACGTACCACATGTTCAAACCATGTGTCGATAGCTTATTCAGTACGCTTACATATTTGGTTATACTTTTCGGTTTTTCTTATTCGTAATAGGTACGGCCTCAATTCAATTTCCCAATAATTTCTACTTGTAGGTTGCGTAGATCCCTGTCGAAAGAAAAATGTTTGAAAATTTGTCTGGAAAAGCTAGAGCTTTCAAGGAATTTGGAAATCTGTTATTCTTTAGCAATCCTGCCTCAAAATATTATGCATTGTACGTGATAAATTTGTTATTCAAGTAAATTAATGTTATTATAACCATTTTTCACTTTTCATTATTATTATTTGCAAATAAAACCAGCGTTCAGCACTTTTATAGTCCATTTGTTTTTCTTACGGCCTCTACCTGTACTTTATTCAACCATTTTACATAATATTATTTACACGAGGCTGGGTTAATATTTGTTTTATTTTATTTTCCGATAATAACAACAACAACAAGCGGACGAAAACGGTTTTGTAAGCAAAACGGGGGAAATTATTTAACTAGAATAGGAAATTAAATTTAATATCCGCCCGTATATAAAACGAACCCTTAAAATACGTCCAACAAACATTAGCTACCGGGATGTTAGTCATCGAATGAAATACACAATAATTTGAAAAAGAAGATAACACCGATAATCTAAACGAAAATATGAAAGAGAACAAGACACAGAAAAATATAAAAAGATAATTGTCGCAACTGGGACTTGGTGTGTCTTGTTCTCTTCATATTTTCGTTTAGATTATTAGTGTTAATATCTTCTTCTTCAATGATATATTACATCAAATTACATCAATGGGAATATAACCTTCAAAAGTTATAAAAAGAGACTTGTTCTTATAAAAAACTGAATACTCATTTAGACTTTTATAAAAAGGTCAATATATGTTCCATTTAAATAAATTCGGATATATTTATCCGAGATGCTATCTAGGTTACAAACCAGTTCTTAGAACGATTGTTTCCAATAAATAAGGTAGTTGCCTATGATATGGAAAAAATAGTCGAAAATAATATTATTAATTCTAAAATTTGAAAATGTGAGATTGACACTTGTGACGGGTTGACAGAAGGGGGCAATGGCGGAATTGCTAAATGCGCATCTCCCGGTTAGACGAGAGGTTCAGGGTTCGAGTCCCAGTTGCGACTATTATCTTTTTCTATTTTTCTGTGTCTTGTTCTCTTTCATATTTTCGTTTAGATTATTAGTATTATCTTCTTCTTCAATGATACATAATACATTATTTCTATTTGTTGTGTCGAACCTCTTGCGGAGAACATTAAAGTTATTAATCATTTAAGTTGTCTGATTGTCATAAATATTTATTTATTTATTAACATCACAATGAAAAATTATTTTTTTAAATTAAATAAATATATTATGTCTTATATAAAAAATGAATATTTTAAAAACTGAATGTTTTGTTTGAAAAAATTAAAATAATATAATCTTAATACAAAAAATTAATGTTTCTTTGTTTGTCTCTTACGCATTACTAAACCACTCATCCGATTGCGATAAAACGTTGGTTATTTGTTGTGCGCGCGCCCGCCAAGATTTCTATATAATATATGTTTAATGGTGAGCGTTTTGAAATTATTTCCTATACCATTCATCCTATTGCGATGGAATTTTGATAAGTTGCTGTGTGTACGCCGCGAAGGTTTCTGTATATAATGGTGACCTCTGGTGTTATGAAATAAATAAAAACAATTACAGTAGGTGACGGGCAAATTGTTTGAAAATTAAGGTTTGGTTGTTTACAAAATTTTTAACAAATTATCCAATATTTTAAGTTAGTTTTCACGTTCTGTGTAAGTTTCATTCAAGTTCTGTTATTATATCATTATAGGCCAGTTGCTTCATAACTAACTTACTAACTAACTAACCATCACGCCGATTCTCCGCAGGGGTAGGCAGAGAGGACGGACCGCCAAACAACTCGATCTTGGCACACACTTTTTGCCTCACTCACATTCATACATCGTCTCATAAAACTAAAATATTCACTAAACGTGAAAAATAACTTCGAATATTTGATGAATTGTTAAAATTTATTTAAACAACCCATCCTTAGTGTTTTTAAAATAATTTAGCGGCAGGGAGGGAAAGAGGTAGGGGGAGGTGATCCGGGAGGGGGAGGGGAACGAAGAGGGTGGTTTGCGGGAGGGGAACGAAGGAGGAGGCTCGCAGGTGGAATAACGATTGAGGGGGAAAGGCAGGGAAGGTGGAAGAAAAATTTGGAGGGGGGAGGAGAACGCGGAAGGGGGAAGGCGGGGCAGGTAGAAGGGAAGCGGGAAGGGAAGGTGACACGGGAACGGGGATGCATGGGAAATAGACACGCGGGCTATGAGCGTGGGATGGGTGAGGAGTGGAGGGCAGTGGGAGGGATTGCAAAGGAGACATGCTAGCGGTAGGGGACAGCAGGGGGTAAATTTTTGAAAATCCATACTTTTCACACGGACAGCTGTGTGTGGCCTGCTGAAAACCTTTTTTTACTTATTCGTATACGCACCAGACGGAAAAAACAAAAAAATATTGTGCATCCAAGCATTTCAATGATAAGAATAATAAATATATTAGAATAGAAGTACTTCAATAAAAAGACGGCCTCCGAGGTCGTGGGGTAAGGCTCTTGAATTGTAATCCACAATACTTTTTCCTTTGCTAGTCAGAATTGAAACGTTGCTTGAAAAGAATTTAGCCGTGTTTGGTGACCAAAACCATAGCCAGGTAGGTACTTCTCCACCTTTCTCTTCTCCATCTCCTTTCCCTCCACACGACCTTCAGCCTCACAGCATACACCAATTGGGGATACCATAGTCTGACTTGCTCCCGATGAGAGCAGCTGGGACTCTTGTGTAAAAAACCGAAACGCAGAAAATAAAAAAAAATGCAACTTGGGATCGAACCCAGGTCCTCTGTTCGTTCTAATCATCTCTCTAATCATAAAATATCATCTATATTATATCTGAATTTGGAAGGGGAGTATGGGTAACGCCGCCCCCGGTAACATTTATTGGATAACCAACAACCCTGCCATAGTTCGCCCCAAGTGGTTTGCTATGTTTGGTGACTTAGCAGGGGTCCCTGGCTTCTTGGGGTGAGGTTTGTCTGGGTCTTGGCTGTGGATGTTTTTACCTATTGGAGACTGGTTGAAGGAGACATTTTGACCTCTTCATCAAGAATCTATTGGAACATCACCTTACACCGACGTGGGAGGGATGGATTCATACATATTCATAATCATACCCTTTTCCTTTCCAGAACTTCCTCTCCTTCTTTTCCCTAAAATGACCCTCCACACAGAATCCCTAAAGATGACATAGAGAATCTGAGGGATTTTTTTTTGTTATACCAAAGTTTTTACAAGAATTTAGAAGAAATTTATTGTTTATTATCGTTTTATTTTTGTGAGAAAAGAGTTATGTCAATTGGATAATAATATACTGTAATTTATTCGTTACTAAAACTTATTATCATTTCATATAATTAGAGATAAGAAATTTTGTTACGGCATTCGCGCAGAGCCATTTTTACGACTTATTTATTTTCAGGGTCTTTCGGCTGCGGAATAAAATGTCTAGGTACTTCTGTGTTTCCTTCCTCCTACCGAGACGCGAACCGTACCACGAATAATGTGGGAAAGGAATGAAGCAACCGCAAGCTACGTTTCGTGCCGTTTGCGGTTGCTTAATTCCTTTCCCATAATTCGTGGTTTGGTTCGCAAACGAATACGCAGCCTTAGAATATGAGTCTCGTCAGGAAAAGTTTCAGGGTTTTAATCCTTCCTTTCCTTGAACGTACCCACGTATAGTACCCCCAATAATCTGTTCTTCCGTAATTCATTTTACTTTATATTAGTAATACAACCTTTGCTTGCTGAAATAATTACTCTTTTAGCATGTCGGCAGTCACGTCAAAATTACAACATGGTATCAAAAGTTTCTTTTACGAAGGTAATGTTTTCAGCAGGCTTTCTTCTGAAAATGTTTTAGGCCCAAACTACCCACATCTGTTCAAAATTAATTACTCATTCCCTGCGGCGCGTCAGTTTTAGTACGATGAACTATAATAGGTAATATCGTTGTTGATTTTTGGGTTATTATACCGTGTTGCGCTTTCTCCTTCGTTAGCCAATGTTTCGGACAGGGTTACTACAGGGTCCATCGTCCAGGGTGGTGAAGTGTGTGTTTATGTAAGTAGGGCTGATACCGTGTTGCGCGCGTTAAAAGAAAGCCACAGAAGTCAAAAATGTATATTTTCTTAGTGTGCCTTATATCGCCACAATTGTAGGTAATGGGCATAAAAGTCGCCTGGCAAACAGAGTACAGAGGTCAGGATTTCAAGCGCCACAGTGGTTTTTATTTATTTTGTGAAAAATTTTATAAGAAAGGGATGGACACTCCACAGATAATTTTAGCCTTAAAATTGTATTTTTAAAAAGTTCTTTCTTCTATATGTTCATGCATTTCAAATGAAAAAAATACGTTTTTTAATAGTTCACGCTTATATTTTTTATAAAATAATTAACAATTTTACATTAATTCTACGGAAACGATAGGAAGACCTTAAATTTATCCAAAGCATTTTTTTGTATTAATAATGTAAAGTTCATACATTTCAAATGAAAAAAATACGTTTTTTAATAGTTGACGCTTATATTTTTTATAAAATAATTAACAATTTTACATTAATTCTACTCAACGGAAACGATAGGAAGACCTTAAATTTATCCAAAGCATTTTTTTGTATTAATAATGTAAACCGATTCTTAGTAAAGATTAATGTAAAATATTTATTTAGAATTATTTAGGGAAGTATTTAAATATACCTACTAATAAGTTAAATTAATGTGGTTTTAGAAGATTAGTTTTGATGTAGCAAATAAGTAAAGGATACCAAAAACTAATAAGTTTAGCCGCTATTCGTCTCTTTTAATATTAATGGGGTTTTTGCAGATCAAATCACATAATAGGTAATGTTTGAACGCGTCCCAACAATTTACATAAAAAACTCTTCACATTTTGGCTGCGTTTTAGCCCGGAGATCTTTTGATTTAATAGTGTTATCAATCACGAAATGTGGAAAATAATCAAAAATACACATCTCGGTTTCCTTTTTCTTGTTTACTTCGCATAAGTTCCCCTGGGAAAGACCTTTTTCGCGATGAAGTAGCCAATTCTATTTGATTTGAACCATGTTCCTAAAGATGTACTTTACCTACATTTACGATCGTATCTTTGGCTTTATCGTGCTGTTCATTTCTCACCGCAATTTATTTTAGCCTTTTTTATTTTGTTTTATTTTTTCCTCCCGGATTTTTTTGTCTCTCTCTTCTAAGAACAAACAAAATGAACTGTTTTTTTTTTAATGAGGAAATCTCTTATTTGGATACTGATGGAATCGAAATATTCTGTTCAGGTAATATATTTTGCTGCCGTATTATTTTATCTGATCGTTATGCATAGTTCCGGAAAAAAACCCTCCACACAGCATCCCCAAAGATGACATAGGCCCTGAGGGAAATTATTTTCCTCAGGGCCTCCTGTGTGGAGCTCATGTAAAAACAAACAAAAAAACTCGCGGTGCAAGCGAAAAATGGAGAATCTACATCACATACAGATTACGACATTTCGATTTTTTTTTTTTTACTTTTTTCTTTATTTACAGAGGGTTGGAGTCATGTCTAGGCTTCGCGAATTAACAAACATTAACCCCCCTAGCTTAGTTTTAGTTATTGTTAACATCGACCCATTGTAATCGAAAACGAAAGCTCAAATCAAAAAAGTCATCCCATGAAATGACTTCAAATAGAATTTTTCTGAACGTATCTGAAAACTAAAAACTGTTTTTGATGTAATACGCTATCAAATTTTATTATCATTACATAGTATAAAATGAAGTCGCTCAAAATGTATGTGCGCGTTAATCTTTTAAACTACGCAACGGATTTTCATACGGTTTTCACCAATAGATTGAAGAGGAATATTTAAATGTATAATACACGTAAATTATATTAGAGAAAAGTCGAGAAATTCAAACAAAACATATTTTTGTGCGATTTAAAACGGCTGGCGGGCCGTACTATAGTCACTTTTGAAATTCGTTCTACGGAAGAAAATGGAAGATAGATGTCCTAGAGTAAGTAGGTATTTAATTTTCCCTTTTCAAATATCCAGTGTTGCATTGCAAGCATTGTATAATTAGTGGCGATCGCTCGAATTGCATTATTATTACATAGTATAAAATGAAGTCGCTCAAAATGTATGTGCGCATAGATCTTTTAAACTACGCAACGGATTTTCATGCGGTTTTCACCAATAGATAGAGTGATTCAAGAGGAAGGTTAATATGTATAATACATGCTTATTATAGTAGAGAAAAGCCGAGAAATTCAAATATTTAATTCAGGCAGCGGGCAGCTGGCAAGCGGGTGGTGTGGATTTTATAAAGGATGGGTAATGGCGTTGTGTTTCGTTAGCCACAGCAACGTGTGACCGGGTCTGCTAGTTAGAAATAAACGTTTAGTTTTGAATACAAATTTTATAAAGTCTTTAAAAATTTCCCCTTCTATTTATTCTCACTAAAATGACTGAAACGAATAAAAAACAGACATTTTATTAGACAAATGTACCTACTATAAAAATTATTTTTATCTCACCTTTTTGTCGTTTCTTTTAAAAATAATCAATAAAAAAATCACTTCTTAATTTTTTATTTTTCAAATTGCTTTCGAAAATTTTGGTTTCATGGATAATTCTTCTGTGGTTATCTTTTGTCTATATTTTATCTTTATGAATATAAAGCGTGTTGTTTTCTCTTTCCAACTCCGTTTAGATCATATTTCTCACCATGATAGTAAGGAAGACACAACAATTTTTATGATACCTAAATGGGCAGTTCCTAACAGCGAACAAATTCGACGGAGGGGTTAATATTATAGATTAAAATAAACCCGTATATGATGCTGTAACGTTTAATAATCCTTGTCAGGGTACTAATTAATCAGACGACACTAAAATCTTCGATGATACTGGATATTGACTTGATTAGCGAACCTTGTTTGTACGCAAACATGTCCCTACCATAATATAAACCCTTCCTTGTCACTTATTATGTTATTGTACAGAATGGCCAAGGACAAACATTATTTTTCGATCGAATTTTCCATCGTCGACGTGACAAGTTCGTGTTTCATTAATTCATGTTATTACTTTTTTGTGGGTTGTCGAACTGTTCTGTTTGTGGACTAAGCTTCTAAAGCTCGTTATAATTGGATGGATTTTGAGATCGAATGAAAAATAGGTTTTTTTGCATTTTATTTTCCAAGCTGTGGGAATGTTGTTGTAAAGTTGTATGATCAGGCAACAGTGTAAACAATCTCTTTGTTTTTATAGGTGTGACAGAAAATGTAATAAATTTAAGTAATATTATGGAGGCAAAGAGTGTGTGCCAAGACCGAGTTGTTTGGCGGTCCTTCCTCTCTGCCTACCCCTGCGGGAAACGACGTGATGGTTAGTTAGTTAATATTATACAGAGTTTGCGCCGATACCGTTGCAGACATCTTCAACTGGACGCACCATCCCTAGGATGCGTGGGACGCCCATCTTAGACACCCTAGGTCTGTACATCATTTGCTCCAAAGTTAGAATTCTAGAGTAAATCTTTTTTATGTCTGGAACCGATATGTCATCCCCATTTCGTATGTTGTGAGGCTAACCAACTTTAGCCAAGACTCTATGAACTATCTGTGACGTCGTGGTTGTAATTTTTTTTTTTTTTAAGAATTTATTTAAGTTACGTCACTTTAAACTCACATTAATAGTTACTTACGAGTGACACATCATTCGCAAATCCAAAGAAATTTTGTGAGGTTAGGATAGTTTTGAATAAAATTATGATTCGTGTGTTGTTTGTTATTATTTCATATTAATTATGTTTATTTATGACACCTGTCTCATACTTCAAGGCAAAAGACGAATGTATCCTGAAATATATTGTACAGTTTTGGAAATATTTTTTTATTTTGGAATTACAATTTGTAGAATGGTCAATTCATCACCTGTACAGAGAGATTTTTTTGCCCTCACAAGACAACAAGCCTTATTAATAAAACATGAATTTAAGGATGTTTTAACGATTTGCATTGATAATGTATCATGACAGTACAAAGAAAAATATAATATATATATAATAATTATAACAATATTATATACGCAAAAAAATTGATTTTTAATAATTTATTCTTATATTTTCCTAATGAGGCCTCCGTCCAAAATCGTAATAATTGCATTTTATTCGCAGATATACTCTTATTTAACAAGGCGTCACGTCGCGTCGTGATAATTTGCTCTTGTAAAATTCACCCTCTTTTTCTTTAATGATGTGACTAATACGAAAATAGCCCTACATTATTCGTAATTTCTGTGAAATTATTCGTACAGAACTCTAATGTTATGGTGACGTTGTTCCTAATATAATATGACTAGCTGTTTGTCCCTGCGGGCGGCTCTTGGTTCGGATTCGCACAGTTTGAGTGTTGGTGACCATTTTATAAATCCGATTGGAACTGGTTCCAAAAATGGCCGGTTCCTCGGATACTCTGTGATCCAGTGACAGCTAGTCACCGAGAAAAAGTAACCACGACAGGCAACGATGTCATATGTAATATAGCCGCATGATACTATTATTCACAACTCTAAGTATTACCGTCAATCTTTCCAAATCCGGAGAGATACTCAAATTTACAAATCCGCATTACTTATACCTGCCTGGGGCACGTCCTCATGCGATCTGCTAAAGTAAGTGGCGCCATTCTTTGACGAATTCTTGAATTCGAAACCAATTTACAACGGGAGCTTTGTTTGAAATTTCACGTACACAGATGTTTATATGGCGCGGCGCGTACGGCGCGGCGTCAGAGATGCACTCCAAGCCGGGTTCTTAAATTTCAACCATACAGAAGTTACCCTATTAATAACGTTCGATGCAAAATTTCTGATAATCTGGAAATTACATAACAAATTGTTACAATTTGAACGACCCGAATTGTAGCCAATATTTTTCACCACATGTGTTTGCAAAACTTGTGAATAGCGTACGGTTTCTAAAGCTAGCTACGTAAAACTCCAATCAGCAGCGACCGCAAACATCCTATAAATCAATATCAAACGATTCCCACAAAGTGCACACTTTATAGAAGCGTATCTATTACAGGTAGGCGAGCTGAGCTTTCAAATAGTAATTCTACTTAATTTTCCCCAGTCATTTTGCACCTCCCATTCAGGATAGAAACATTAACACTTCGATGATTTTAGCTATGTTTCGTCACCTCATTTGAATAGGGCTCTAAATGGCTTTTTTTTTCAAAAATGATCCTTGAATGCCAAAGCATTTCTTTTACTCACTTCTATACCAAAAATATTTTTAGTCAATAAAAGCTACTGAGTATACTTGAGCATCTTTTGACAGTTACTCACCAAAGTTTCGGCCATTTTGGACGCGCATTTTTTAGTTGACAGTCGTTTGAGTGAGTCGATGTGTGTGTTTTTGTGATAATGGAAAAAATTGAGTATCGAGCTGTTATTAAATTTTTGTTTTTTGGGCAGTTTTTAGATAAGGGAGCTAGATCTGGTGAGTAAGGCGGATGGTCAAGCAGTTCAAACCGTAATTCGTGGAATTTTGCCATGGAAACCGCTGAGGTGTGAGACGGCGCGTTGTCTTGGTGAAACAGGATTTTTGGTCTAGCGTGAGCAAACGCGGCATCCAACGCGCGGACAGTTTTCTCATTTCTAAATCTTGATTTAATTTGTGACAGACACTTTCTTTTGACATTTTCATAACCTATCTATCTACAGCTATCTCTCTGACTTTAATTCGGCGGTCGTCTAACACTATTTGGTGAAGTTTAGCAATTTTATCGTCAGTAGTTGCAGTTTTTGGACGTCCCGAACGTTCATCGTCTCCCAAGCTCTTACGGCCTCGTTTAAATTCGCTGCCCAAAATTTCACTGTGGTAAATGATGGTGCAGAGTCCCCATACACAGAGTCCAACTCATCTTTGATTTGCGTAGGCGTATTGCCTTCCAAAAACAAAAATTTCATAACAGCTCGATGCTCAATTTTTTACATTTTCACAAAAACACACACATCGACTGTCAACTAAAAACTGCGCATCCAAAATGGCCGACAATTTGGTGAGTAACTGTCAAAAGATGCACAACTACATTAACTTGTTTTTGCTGACGAGTGCTGCCATCTTCATGTCCAGGTCGGAAACTTTTCAGACCACCCTCGTATGTATGAATAAGTTCTAACACCAATTATTTTAAATATTATTCACTTTACAAGGTACTAACATCACTTACACTCAGTTGACCGTTATTACGAGGCGCATTATGGTTTGCCACTTTGGTTGGATGAATTCTGACTTCGCCTTACCATGTTTTAAGGTTTCAAAGTTTGCAAAGACGAATTTTCGTAATCTATTTAACAATTTTAGTTTATCATATTTTAATGGGAAATATTTAAATAGGATGTGGCCCTAGCTTGGAATTACATTAGGGATATGTAATTAGAACCTTGTGCAATGAATTATTAGGTCCTTACATATGAAATTGGCGTTTTGCGGTACTGGCAACTTTTATCTCAAATATCTTCTCTTTGGTTAGGGATTTCAAATTCAAATTTATACAGCTATTTACTCATGTATTTGTGTTTCGAAAATTATAATTCATTTGTTTTTTCCTTAATTGTTTTTTTTTTCTTTGCGACACTTAGTTTACAAAATGGAAAACTTGAAATATCGCGTTATTTACGAGTACGAGTTCTACCGTGGCACCAGTGCTGCAGAAACGGCGCCGCAAAAGAAAACACAGTGCGTTTTTGGATCCAACGTTTTCGTTCTGGAAATTTCGACCTGCAGAACAAGCCCCGTGGACGGCCGTTGACCAAAGTTGATAATTTATTTATTTTTTTATTAACGCCGATTATAGCGGCTTTTACAAAAGAATTACAAATATTTTACTTATGAATACAGAATATACATAGATAAAGAAAAAGAAAAATATAAATATAAAATTCATAAAGGAGAACAATAAAAATTGTAGTATCACATAAAAAAGTACAAAGAGTAGGTTATTATAAATACAAAACAACATATTATATATCCCGGATATTATGTATTAGGAAATTAATACTTTTAATCTCTACTTGATTATAGTCAAACTGAGAAGCGCTGACGAAGCGAAGTTTTAATTAAGTAGTGTAGTGTTTGTATAAGGTTAGACTAGCAATGTTTATAGATTCATCCAAAACATATTTATTTCCAAGTACATGCAGGCGATTCATTATGGAATTGAGTTCAGCGTTAGATCCTGTATTGTTGCAATGATAAGGTAATTTGAAACGAACTGATCGACTAGGTACATGGAAACTTATTAGCGAAAGAATTTCAGGGGAGTTCAACAGGTTGGTAACGATTTTAAATAAATAAAATAGGTCTGAACAAATTCTTCTTTCTTTTAATGTATCGAGTCCCAATAATTGTAACGGAGAGGGGTAATTAATGTTTTCGATGAATATTCCCAATTTAAAATTAATATAACGTAAAAATTTATGTTGGACTCGCTCAAGAGAATTCTCATGTACACTGTAGTAAGGATTCCAAATGGTGGAGTTAAATTCTAGTTGGCTTCTAACAAGTGAAGTGTAAAGTAATTTGACAGTTTTTAAATTTTTAAAATCCTTTGAAATCCGTAAGACAAATCCTAACATTTGCAATGCTTTACTGGTTATATTATTAATATGTTTAATGAATGTTAATTTAGTGTCAAAGGTTATACCAAGGTATCTTATTTCATCAACAGATAATAATATGTCATTATTGAGAAAGTAGGTGAACAACAATGGGTTTTTTTTTCTGTGGAATCTCATAAGTTGACATTTTTTTACATTAAGAGTTAATTTGTTGATAAGACACCAATCATAAAAGCTATTAATATTAGATTGAAGTGTCAGACAGTCCTCGATATTATCAATAATTCTAAAAATCTTCATATCATCAGCGAACATTAGAATGAGAACACGGGTGAATATGTTTGTTACGTCGTTAATGAATAAATTAAAAAGTAAAGAACCAAGATGCGAACCCTGGGGTACGCCACTGGTGGCTTCGAACATGTAGGATAAGTGATCATTAATACAAACAATTAGCTGACGCCTAAGTAAGTAACTCTTAAACCAAGATAAAAGGTTTCCATTAATGCCGAGTTTCAAAAGTTTATTAATGAGAATTTTAAGACAGACCTTATCAAACGCCTTACTGAAGTCGGTGTAAATAGAATCAACTTGTTGTTTGTTGGCAAGTGCATTAGAAATGAAATTTTCATATAATGTAAGGTTAGTCAAAGTTGATCTGCCGGAGATAAAGCCGTGTTGACAAGTTGCGATACATGAGTTTACAAAGAAGCTGATTTTATTAAGAATCAATTTCTCAAAAAGTTAAGGTATAGACGATTGAATACAGATAGGCCGATAATTTTCAACAAAGGATTTATCACCACTTTTAAATATAGGAGTTAGGTAGCTAAGTTTCCATATTTGTGGAAAGTGTCCTGTAGAGAGTGACTTATTAAACAGTATATTAAGCGGAACAGATAAACTTTGGACACAATTCTTAAGTAAGATGGAAGGAATCTTATCAGGTCCCGAGCTTGTTTTGGGTTCAAGTGATTTAATACAGACTGTAATGTCTTCAATGTCGATGTGTATTTGCGATAAGTGTAAATTTATATCCGAGTTGAAGTACGGAACTAAGTCATCTGGAATATCAGGTTCATACACGTCCTTAAAGTAATCAGCAAACATGTTAACAATTTCATAAATTTTACTGGAGCTGTAATATATAATGAAGAATTGAAGGATATTGTATAAGCGGATCCATCGCAAACCACGTCCGAGTTAGCTGCAGACTGCGGTGTTAGTGATAAAACTGTTTTAATCCACTTGAAGCAAATTGGGAAGGTGAACAAGCTTGAAAGGTGGGTACCTCACGAATTGAGTGAAGCAAATCAACAAACGCGCGTTGACCGCTAGACCACACACTGCACAACAGACGGCTACCAAATTAGAGGAGCTTCAATTGGAATGTATAAGACATCCACCGTACTCTCCGGACCTTGCCCCAACAGATTACCATTTTTTTAGAAATTTGGATAACTTCTTGCAAGGGAAAAAAATTCAACTCCGATGGGGCAGTCCAAACCGCCTTCAAAGATTTTATTGATTCCCGTCCGAATGGTTTTTTTAGTAAAGGGATCGATGAACTACCTATGAGATGGCAAAAGTGCATAGATAGCAATGGTACATACTTTGATTAAATAAATATATTATATTAAAAAAAAAATCGACTTTATGTTCCTCCCATACAAAACGCCAATTTCATATGTAAGGACCTAATATTATGCCCTAGCTGGTTGCATATGGTTCTATTTGCAAGTTTAGGTAGGTATGTTCTAAAATGGTAAATTTACGTCCTATTTTTATTTATCCTTTAAAATGTGTTCAATTAAAATACTTTACACAAGATCGGAAATTGATAAAAAGATAATGAGAAATCTTTGCAAACTTTGACATCTCATATCTCAAGAAGAACAAGGTGGAGTGAAGTTAGAACCCTATCCAAATGAAGTGACGGTTTGTTGATCAGAATACAACAGTCAGCAACTTTCCAAACATTCTTTTATCATTTTTCTACATCCTTCAGCGTCGTAACCTACCTCAATTTGGGATGCCATAGTCCCACTGGTTTACGGCAGTTGCTACTCTTGTGCTCTTAGCTTTTGTTCACTAAAAATTGTCGCCCTGTTAACCTATGCACTTGCTATTAGAATCGCTGTTAGTAGCTTGTCCTGGAGGGGATAATGACTGCACCCTCTCGACTCTACAACTTACGCGATAAAAACCAGCGCAAAGAGCCTCGTGTATTTTTCAACTTGTTCAAAATCTCTGGGAGAACACGTTCCGTTCCTTTGTTCTGCCCTCTTACCCAATTAAACAGAGTGGCGACAGGAATTCGGGAGCCGACAATAGGAGCGAAAAACTCTCCTCGGGAAACAAGTTTGCGATTGAAAAATTCAAGGGCCCACGAGCCGCGCATTCCCGGGCCGGGCCGGGGCACTTTTGGAGACTCTGGCTCTGACGTTTTTTGCTGACTGCCGTCAAGTATGCGTGATGAGTGACCGCAGGACCGCCGCGGGGGATGTTGCCGCCAGTTTACGAGACAATTCCGCCCTAATTTAGTAATAGTCTACGAAAAAATGTTATGTAGTTCAGATATCATATATATTATGAATGAGGCAACCGGAGATTGTGAGAACTCAGGAGATATGGAAAAACGCTCGCTTCATTCGTTCCACAGCGGCAATGATGAGGTCCACAGCGCGATCCCTGAGATACTATACTAGCTTAGAAACCTTCACACCCCCCTGTAATAATAATACTTGGATGATTTATATAGCGCCGTTTTTGTGAAAAATCACCTCAAGGGCGCTGTACAAACTTATAATACATTTCTAAAATCTAAAAAAACTTCAAGCTAGACAAACAATTAAAAACAACTCAGGCCTAAAAATTGCATACACTGGTTCATTGATCACCGATACGAAAATATATGTACAATATTTTGACTAATTACCGCGATGCTGCCTAAAAATTAAGTAAGCCCCCATCGTACGAAAAATGAATTGATTGCATTATATCCCCTCTTTAATAAGTGGATTTGAAACATTTTTACGCATTAAGGATGTCATTTTTTTACATTAGCTCCACGCAGGAGGCCCTGAGGAAAATTATTTCCCCGAGGGTCTATGTCATCTTAGGGGATGCTGTGTCGAGTTTTAAAGTAAAAATTCTTTCCGCACGCTCGATTGGGGGTGGGGGGTAAGCTGGTGATTGCGTTACGAAAAGTGGTGATTGTTACGAAAAGTGGTGATTGTTATGAAAAGTGGTGATAAAAAAAATATTAAAAATGTCATGCGAACGGTAATCGATGCGAACGGTGATCGGGTGAGGCGAACGGTAATCGATACGAATGATGATCGGGTGAGGCGAACGGTTGGGCTTTTACGCACGCTTGACTTCGGGAGTGATAAGGATAAGGATAGGGATAGGGACAGGGACAGGGACAGGGACAGGGACAGGGACAGGGACAGGGGTGCGGATGCAGAAGAGGGAGTAGTTTATGAAGTATGTTTTACTTCAGTCGTGTGGTCTAAAGCACACTCGTTTTTTTTTAAGGAAAAGGATAGAAAGTTCTGGAAATGAAATAGGTATGTATGAGGGGTGGGTGGGAGGAATCTGGGGGCAGATGTGTCCAGGAGTTATGGACGTATGTGGTGCAAGGTGATGGGGTTGTATCGTCATGAAGATCAAAAGCCCGCCCCTTGATTCCGCCGCCCGTGTGCGCCGCTCTGATCGTCCATAAAGGATACGGTGCCCCTGCGAGCGGGCACTATGTAACAGTGGAAGAAGCCGCACTGGTCCTGCCACTGACACCTCCATTGCAACCCATCTTTCTGTTACACGCGTCGTTGTTGGGAAAGAGGGAGAGGTTGCAATGGATCGATCAGCGGTTTGCCCTTGTCAGGAATTTTTCACACCCCAAAAAGAGAGTATTTAGTATTAAATTTGATCATAACAAATAACAAGTTGAGTTACTGACGCCTTGGGTTACAGTTTATGCGCCATGTTCGTCCATACTGCATTGTTGGCTCAAGGATATTTACGAATATGATTAAAAACTTGAAATTCATCATCATCTTCTTCCCCTTATCCTATTCGGGTCGGGGACCCATTGCATCGACAAGGTTCCTCCATACGTCCCTGTCTTGTGTTGATTGTTGGGCCTCTGTCCATGGTAGCCCCATCCTCTCCTCACACAGTTTTTGGAGTTGCCTCGCCCAACTGTGTCTGGGGCGGCCCACTGGACGTCTACCCCCTGGAATCGCACTCAGTATTTTCCTCGGAATTCGGTCATCAGACATTCTTTGTACATGCCCAAGCCACCTCAGTTGCGATTTTTCTATGAAGAGTAGCAGTGGTTCAATGTTTAGATCATCTCGGATCGTCGAGTTTCTTATATGATCCCATATAAGAAACTCGAAACATATAAGAAACTTGAAATTCACTTAATAAAATATTAATATCTATAAAAACCACTATTTATTAATAATTTAGAAACCGACAAAATTTTTTTGTCGGTTTCTAAACATTTGTCAATCTCATATTTCAAATTTTAGAATTAACGATATTATTTTCAACTAATTATTTTTCCATATTACGGGCAACTACCCTTTTTATTTGAAACATTCATTCTAAGAATTGGTTTGTAACCTGGATAGCGTCTCGGATAAATGTATCCGAATTTATTCATCTGGAACTATTGACTTTTTATTGAATGATATATTTCATTGATGGGAATAACCTTCAAAGTTATAAAAACAGAGTTTTTGAAGTAAATCTTCTTTATGCATGCTTGACTTGGGGAGTAAGCTGGTGAATGCGTGACGAGAGCGTTACGAAAAGCGAGGCGAACGGTAGTTGAGAGGGAGATATAAGTTAGTGAAGAAAGACAGAGAGAGTGTTACGTTTCGTATATTACTGTAGGGGCAAGAGAGAGAGAGGTGCGAGCACACATTTTCTTTCTCCCTTTCTCTCATAGCCAGTTACGTTTCATATATCTAAGACACAGTGCAGGCCTATTGTCTGTATCACACTGTAGAAGCAATAGAGAGCAGTGCACGCGCACATTTTCTTTCTCTCTTCCTACCATGTAGATGGAGCTAAAGAAGTTTTACTTTAGTCGTGTGGTCTAACGCACACTCGTTTTTTTCTTATAAAAAAATGAATATTCATTTAGACTTATGACTTTTCAAAGAGGTGTTAAGTTGACTTGATTCTGAGTTGACATGGAACCAAGTTCGAATTGTTGGCTCGGCGTGGCTCGGCTCGCTCGTGCGTGTCACCCTATTTCGAATCGTGTACACATGACGTACTCTGTCCTCGGGGCCAAATGGCTTCACCGTGTGTGTCCAGCTGTAAATGGGTCTCTCATAATTGCCAGCTTTATTTCGTCGTATAGCTTAACCCCTTTGATCTGGTGTTGATCGTGCGTCTTATTCAGGCCGAACCACAATATCTACTATCTTATCTGCCGCACAGCTTTAGAGTGTCCCTTTCCCGATGTTGATTAATGGGTGGATCTCGTGAAATCGTTCAAGTTAGTAATACTGCGACTGCGCCTATCTCTGCCTCGGGTTTAAAGGCTCTATTTGTATACTAGTTTCACGTGTTACCATTTATCTCAATATCCAAGCAATTCGACTTTTTTTACTTGCTGGTTAGTGTAGTCCTCTCCGTAGTAGGTACCTATCTTCATAAATATTCTAAATCTATCTTCTGTGTACGGATGTGGCTTTGATTTTTATACAAATTTTCATTTTTATTACTAACTAGCAGACCCGGAAACACGTTAATGAAACCTTTATAATTAACGCCAGCTGTTAAATCACATCCACACCGCCCGTTTGCCCGCTGCCCGCTGCCGCTTGACCAGATATATTGTGTATTCCAACCAATTTACACAAAACCTTGACAAATTATATACCAAAAATCCTTCCTCATGAATCACTCTATCTATTGGTGGAAACCGCATGAAAATCCGTTGCGTAGTTTAAAAGATCTACGCGCACATACAGCGTGAATGACTTCATTTTATACTTAATAATAAAGTAATAATACTAAAGATAAAGATAAAGATTGGTGAAATTTTGCATACTCTACCTTAAAAACAAGAGAAAGGTGACTGTCACATGAGATTCCGAAAACCACCCCAATTAGGGAGGCGAGTGTAGGTACCGCCGCCCCGGGAAATAACCAACATTTCTGCCTTAGTGGTTCGCTACATTTGATGACTTAGCAGAGGTACCCGGGTTCATGGGGTGAGGTTTGTCCGGGTATTAGCGACGGATGGGTCTGCTCACCACCTGCCCGGCAGGCAGGATCGGGAGAGACTGGTTGAGGGAGACATTTTGAACTCCTAGCTGGACTCTCGAAATATCGCCTTGCACCGGGATGGATTCATACGTCCGTCATTCCTGGACACATCGACCCCCCAGAGCTTCCTCTCCTTACTTTTTTAAAAGCTCCTTAAAGCATTACTAAATAAGAGATAGGCCACGAGGGAATTGTTTTCCTCAGGGTTTCCTGTGTGGAGCTCATTAAAAACAAATCTCCCTCTTCCCACCCCATAAAGCAGAATTTTGATGAACTTTTGCACACTTAACCTTCAAAAGAGTAAAATTAGTGTGTATAACTGATATCGAACAACCTTGTGTAAACCCCGACAACGCCGGGGACTTCAACTAGTACCGTATACAAACATTCAGATTCACTGATGCCTGAATTATTTAATCATAATATGATGAACGACCTACACATATGTTCTGGTTCCACGATAACTCAGAATCATGTAATTTCACCCTTTTGTAAAATCATTAAAATTTATTTATTATTTATTAGTTTAAAAAAAAAAATTCCTCAGGTTTAATAACTTTTCAAAGGAGGTGTTTTAGTTGTATTATTCTGAGTTGTGTCACCATATTTTCTGTCAGTTTTATTGTGTTGATGCTAACAAAGTTATCTAAATTCCATAGGATCAATTCCAATTCCCTTCGAACACAATTTTGTTCTTGTATTTCTAAATAGGTCATACATTCTCTCTCGATATCTTCAATATACAAACAATTTACCAACAATGTTTCAGCCTGACATGAAAAGGTTTCATTTCTCCCCGTTTATCACGTCGCTAAGTTGTTGTTTCACGTTGTTCTCTATGCTTCAAGTTTGGTCATAGATCGTACCACAATATAAATGAAAATTCCCCGGATCTTCGGCAGACGGGCGATAACGTAAGGTTTTGTTATCGAACTCTGTATCGATACAAGGTACATTAGAAACCTTTTCACGTTGGTATTAAATTCAAAAGATAAGGATTCTGTTGGAAACAATAATGAGTGAAGCTAGATGAGCGAATGAACTAGTAGAATGGGTTACGCTGTCTTAAATTAAATGAATACTTACATACGTGCACTTTACTAGTAGGGGGGTTAAAAATTGCAAAAAGTTGGTCACGTAGTATGGGCACGTTCCCTTAAGTGTACCCATTTAGTACAATACCCAGATTACTCATAAACACCACCTCACACTAATTAATCAATTATAATGCAGAAAAACTAAGGATAATATTTTATAGCATTTGTAATATGCAAAACACAGATAGTGTAAATAATATTTAATTTAGGCGAGCATCTGAATATTGCTTTCCGCATTGTCACGAAATTTTGGATGGGTTGTTTAAAAAAATTTGAATAATTCATCAAATTTTGAAGTCAATTTTCAAGCTCTGTGCAAGTTCTTTTATTATTTCAGTTTTATAAAGCAACTGGCCTGCAATGATAAAATAACAGAACTTGAATAGAACTTTCACAAAGCTTGACAATTAACTTCAACATTTGAAGAATTGTTAAAAATTTATTAAACCACCGTTCCTAGTATTTGTTCCTAGATGTCTGCCTAAACAACTGAACGATCGATATAATATCTAACGTTTTATTTTCACCTTAAGTCGGCTCACGCCTCACATATTGTAACCTTCTGATATAAGCACCTTGTACAAATTGATTTCAATACCCTATTTCCCTGAAACGCTTATTACCCAAAACGTTATCCGGTTAATTTCCTTTACGTAATTTATGTTAAGTCGTTAATCTTTTTGGAGCTGTCAGCAAATCATTCCAGCCGAGAAATATTGGCATGACATTGGTTTGCAAATTAGGACCAAGTCCCATTAGTCAAAATTATGGAGGCTGTCACGGAGCCCGGCCAGCTTTACCTTTCTTTTCAAAACCGCGAATGATTTACCCGCTTTGAAATTTCAACGGAACATCGTCAGGTTTATGCGCCTATTGTTTTCTGGTCGTGAATTTTAAAGTCTTGGCCATAAATAAAATAATGAAGTAATATTTTACGGATGTTTATTTATGGTCAGCGTGGTGAGTTGTTTTTATGGTTTCCAAAGACTATTAAATCGAGGCTAGCCTGGAAAAGAATCAAATCTACTAATAAGTTCAATTTATTAAAAACAATATTCCGTCCATCGGTGAGGTACTGCAATGTATGTAAGTGTTGGGTCTTACGAAATATTCCGTCCGGTGGTGAGTTATATATTATAGTACATTGCAGGTAGGGTTGCCATCTCTTAAATTTGGCCACCAGGACAAGACGCGTGAAAACCCCGGATTTTAGGGCCCAGAACCCGGACATGTCAACAGGTTTTTTTAAACATAGTCAGTGTAATAAAAAACAGTTGAAAATGTCATTAATCACCTTTTATTTATTTAAAAATGAAATTTAGTCATCTTTTATCATCATTTTAAAAGTACCTAACAAAACAGAATCTTATTACAGTTTGTTACAAATTGTTTTAATAATCAGTCAATTTTTTTATTCTTAAAAATCACAAATTATTAATATACTCTGTTATGAAAACAAAACTTTATTAAAATATTAAGCCTAACTAAATTCAATTAAATTTTTAAACAAAAAACTTAAAAGTACTGAGATCATTTTAGTATTAAGTCTTACAATTTTTGAGGTAACTCTTTTAACTCAATAATAATTATATCTTTAAGTTTTTATCAGCAGCCATTTAAACAACAAAATATCTCTTAACATAATATGAACTAAATTCAGTCTTCTTAAATCTTAAGCAACTAAACTGAAACTTTTTAAAGTTTAGACTTACTGTAATGTAAGTTACATTATTATTTTTTTAAGCATAAAATAACCAAAAACCATACCTATTTATATCACCTTAAAGTTTTAATCAACAGCCATATTGTAAATTTCTTTTGCGTAATAAAACAATCCATAACTCTACAAAAATGAAAAGAAATTTTTGCACTCATAAGTATATTATTTGATTATCTAGCTATTACCTATAGCTTTTTCCTCAGCCTCTCGCCTTTTTTTCTTTAATTTTTTTTTTGTATTTATCACTCTTTCCGATAACTTTTAGAATATCTTCCCTTTTTAAAAGGAATTTGTAAAAATCAATGCAGCTGTATTCTTGGAAATTGAATTTAATTTTAATTAAAGATAAATGAAACAATGTTACTTTGTTTGAACCACTTTTATATTTGTCTAAAGCCGACCGGTTTCAGAACGACCGTTGCTTCCTCAGGGCAAACGTATACGTTTGACTTTAAATTTTAAGACTTTAAATAATTTATTTTAAACCCGGACATCAAATAAAACCCCGCCCGGACGCTCCCCGGACGCCCTCTAAACTAGGACAAATCCGGGGAAACCCGGACGGATGGCAGCCCTAATTGCAGGGGACCCCACCACTTTCCCAACGGCGTTATTAGGAAACATATGGTTTCCTCCTTCACCGCACACGTCAAGGCTCTTATTTAATTGAACGAAGCTACATTTATCTGACTACAGTCCTTGTCTCCAATGTCCATGCATACGGGGTTAGAAAGCAGTATGCAAGTACTTATATTAACATAGTACAAAAGAATAATAAATATGGCAGCCCGTGAAATAATTCTTCTGAAATCTATAGAGAAAAATATATACAGATAAAAGTGTTAGTAAATAAAAAGAAAAATAAGAGCTGCGCCCGGTTGAGGAAACCTGTATAAAGTACATACCAAACTTTAATACCGTCCTGACGTTGATACAGAAATCGCCGCAATAAGAGAGTTTAAGGTCCGGAAAGAGGCATGCCTTCCCGCCCACGCCTTTTTCTGTCGCACGTATGTTTTACGCATTTCCTCTTTCGCTTACGGTCATTGTGAAGTCAGTAAAGTGACTGTACCCGAGCGAGAATGGGTCGTATCAAGTTCAGGTCGGCATTTAAGTTTAAGTGCTGGGTCCTAACGAAATATTCTGTTCAGTGGTGAGGTATATCCGACTGTTGAGTCCTAATCCTAACGAAATGGTTTTACTCAATTTTTAGAGGAAGAACCGTTTTGACCCATTCAAGAAAATGGTGAATAAGTTATAGGGTATTTTGGAATGAATAATATTATTTTTTGCTAAATGAGTTCTGAAGAAGACCTAATTTTGGTGATTAACGAAACAATTATCTAGTACTTTCATATTCCTTGTACAATGACATGTTTAAAATTAGAGTCCCACATAGACCAATACGCCTTTTTTAATCAAACTGTAGAGATAAATTTATCTGTCGTACATTAGTGGCCTAGTAATAAAAATATAGTGATTCGTTTTTGGGGTATTACACCGTGTTGCGCTACCTCCTTCTTTAGCCATTGTTTCGGACAGCGTTACAGTGTCCATAATCAGGGCAGGTGAGTGGATATGCCGTGTTCTGGGCTATCTCCTTCTTAGGCAACGTTTAGGACTGCGTTGCACACTGAAACGCTGTCTAAAACGTTGGTTAAAGAAGGAGGTAGCTCAATACGGCATGATACCCCAAAAAATAATTCACTCCGTGAAAATCTAAATCATATCTAGTAATAAAAGTAATTGGTGATATTTTAAAACTAAGAAATACGAAAAATCTGTAAAAAATGAAAGAAAAACATGAAATACAAATATTAATCCCTCTCTTTTCCAGCCTTGTCAATTTTTGTGTCAAGAAAATGTGCCTACAATTTTTGAACAAACAAGTTACAGAGGACTTGGCGTACACACATTCTGTAAAACTATTTTTTCGGGGATGAAGTTGTTTAATGTTGATTATATTCCTTCTTAGGGTATTTTGTTTTGACCTCCTAGCATAAAATTCTATTTTATTGCAATTGAATATGGCCCAAGTCGGGAATAGGGAACCTTTGACTCGCAGAAATGATTCGAATTTATTGAAAATAAGATCTCACTTTTAATGGATTATGGACTGAATTTATCTACATAATGTTACATATTCTTCTAGCCTAACTTGCGTATATATTTGGAGAGTATCCTAGGGAATTACAGATTCAAGCAGCGAACAAAAATATTAGAAAAAGTACTTTAGAATATTTTCTCAATAGTTTTATAAACCAATGCTTTCTTTCATTATAACTTGTTATTATTTTTATATGTGTATATCTTTCTTCATGTGCATCATACTTTCTGTGATTTGAGTCTCTTCTTATTAAATGTATCTATATACCTTGTCTTTTCATCTGTATGCTGTTCCAGTAAATTCTGTTTCGAGTTTGTAATCGGACGTTATTAATACCCTAGCGTTTGTACGGTTGAAATTTAAGAATCCAACTCCGAGGACACTCGAGGACATTGGAGGTTGCCCACCAATTTCCCACGGCGTTCTAAGGAAACAGATGGTTTCCTCCTTCACCGTACTCGTCAGGACTCCAATTTTTTATTTATAAAGAAGCTACTTTTTATTTAAAATGACTCTAGACCCCCAATGTCCGGGCATACATGTTGTTAGTTATTGATACACTCTTGACTTGATACACTCGATACACTCTGATACTGCTTGATACACTCTTGACATGCGCCAGGAAAGATGAAGAGCGATCCAAGATAACGCCTAGGTATCTTGCATTTTCCACAAATCGGATGACACTCGAGGACAACTCAACATATAAAACGTGAAGTTTAGAACGTAATAGAACCGAATTAAAGCAAGTGGCTAGTAAAAGATGGCGCCACTTACGTTAATAGCTAGCATGAGGAACGTCGGCTGTCAGGCGTTAGTAGGTACTCTTGGATTTACATTTTCATTAATCTCTCCAGTTTGGATAGGGATGATAATTTGTGCCTATGCTACTGTTGTGTCGCCCGCTGCCCGCAGGGCCTAGCAGGAAAAACCTGCGCAGCGGCTCTTTATCTGCTAGTAATGTAGTATAATATAATGGGTAGGTATGTAATAATTTGTTTTCTCCTTATTTTACGATACTGCCTTTCTCAGAACAAGTTTTTCTAACCCATTGAGAATAATTTTTTTTTGTGCATTACAGATTAATTAATATATACATAAGATGTACATAACTTTAAACGAGAAAGAAAAAAAAAATTATAATAATGCATATTTTAGAGTTCTTGCCTAAAATTATTCTTGAAATCTTCAAGACTAATGTTGAAAATGTCAAGGGACCTATAGATATCATTTAGCAGCACCATACCTCTTGTCATGCTGTGCTGTGCCAGAACGTCTGTTCTGCCATGTGGGATACAGAGCAAGTCGTGGTGGCGACCCTGGCAGTAGTTTTTCGGTACGAACAATTAATAGCATTCTAAGGGCTGTCAATGTAATAGTTTATAATTTTGAAAACTGTTACTGTTAGGGTCCCATTTCTTCTAGATTGGAGACTTTCGAAGTCGAAGCGCGTTTCAGATAGTAAATCCAGATGATGCATAAATCGCGGGTATTCACCATGCGTTCTCATATAAACATACCGTAGAAATTTTATTTGGATTTGTTCCAATAAATCTATGTATTTTTTCTGGTATGGGGCCCAAACAGCAGAAGCGTATTATGTTATAAACATTGTAAGTTTTTTGTAATATATTATCATTTAAAAAAAAATCAGTTGCCTGTATATAAAAAAAATTGCAATCGATATTAAACAATTTTCGTGATTTATCTTACAGGGTTTTATGCAGTATAGCGTTAACTCTTTCTTTAGCCAATGTTTCCGATAGCATTTCATTGTCCATTATCAGGGCAGTTATTTAAATGTTTTGATTTTTAAATAATATCTATAGTAAAATTATTTTTTAAATGTTTTTCATTTTTTCACTGACGACACATTTCTATAAATTAATATACTTATTCGAATTTCTTGTAAGGTAAGTAATATGATTTATTTGGAATTAAACGATACCTCAAACGGGTTGGTAGATGTGTAACTAACCGCCGTACTTTTTAAGCACTTATTCGTAATTACACCCCGTTTTAGCAATTCCTACAACTGACAACTATGTAATTGCACAAAATAGGTTCTTAGTTTGGGTTATTTAAGTGTTTTGTGCGTATTTCGATCGAAGCGAAACTTTCGCAAACATCGAAGGGCAAAGGGATACTTATCTAGTTTATTAAGAAAATTAGAATTTGAATGCTATGTACCAAATGGGTACGGGTCTGTTGCAATCTTTCTTATTCATAATTTGTGTCATATTTCAGCCACAATGGACGGTTATTTTCGCCTGCAATTTGTTTTGCGAATTTTTCGCTAAGACGAGAACAGGGTAGAGGCAACCCGAAGAAGACAGTTGAGGGATCTGTCAAACCCCATGAATATTCCGGAAACATTATTTATTGCTCACTACCGCCTGTCGGAGGACCTCTTCTAAGCGTTGTGTGACGAGTTGAGGCCGTTACTCCCTGTACCTATTAGAACTACCGGAGTGCCCCTGGAGCTTAAAGTGAATACAACATTGTTTATTTTTTCTTTCAATGTGAAACCCCAATCCTGTAAATTAACAGCATATTCCTTAAGTATCTGCTTCATATTTTTTATGTTTTAGGTTCTAACAACTTTGTCTTTCCTAGCTACAGGGTCATACCAGAAACTTGTGGGAAACGACTTCCACTGTAGCGTTTCACAACAAACGGTTAGCAGACACATGCATGAAATAGTGTCGGCTATAAACCTAATCAAGCGTAGGCACGTAAAGTTCCCAGGAACGCAGCAAGAAAGGAATGATGTGAAACAAGGGTAGGTATGTTCTGATTTATTATATTTTGTGGCATATTCAGATGATGGGCTAATATGTAATATTTCATCTCTGTTGAACTCAAGAACGAGTCGAAGAAGCCACCCGTTCTCATGTGACAAATGTCAACCGTGTTGGGCGCGCTTTTGGCTTGTTTCCTGACTATGCACGGGTACCGAAGGGATCAATGTCGCTAGTTCCTCGGAGCATCTTCCAATAAAATAACGGTAGAACAAGGCTAGCATTCCCACCCTGTATATGTATTTATGGTATATTTATACCGTTAATAAATAAATAATTTGGTTCTAACCCTTTTACCTTTGCTGTCTTTTGTACACTTACTCGAATTTCATAATGATGACGAAACACAGTGTGGTTTTCGAAATGCGAAGAACAGTCTAACTTAGATTACAGTAATATTAATTTTATAGCATGTCGTCTCTATCGAAGTTGAAGGGAGGCACAATAATAAAATAAAAATGATGAATGTGGTGTCTTTTTTTATATTTGTACATAGAGAAAAACTTAAGTCTCTATAAAACAGTTAACAATATATTACAGAGAAGATTACACATTTAGAACACATACAATAAAGAAGATATTTCTTAGTAACAATAGCAATTACATGTATATTGTAATGACAGTATTAAAAAAATACAATATTCATTCTAATCGAACAAAACGTTATATTTTTAGTAAGCTTAAGAAAAGCATAGCCATTCAGAGAATATGTGTGTACAAAAAATGAAATAGTTATATATGAACGGCCCACTGAATTTCCACTGTTCTTGGTCCTCATCCAGTGATAGCATGTTTTTGTCTATAAAAAAAGTGATTGCACCCTATTCCTCATTTGAAATAAAAAAAATGTTGCATTAAATACACATTTAGAAAACATATTGTAAAGGAGAAATGGTATTATAAAATGGACACCAACACTGCCTAGCAGCAAAAATCTCCCATTCGACAAGGTCAGCTCTCAGCTTGTTGTTCTGAAACAATAACAACAACAAAAAAATTAAAAAAAAACTATATTGAAAGTTTACTACCTATATCTATTTTAAGCATTCAAATTGTATGTATTTCAGATTTTATGAGAAATATCATTTTCCCGGAGTTATTGGGTGTATAGACGGAACCCACATAGCCATGATTAGATCGAAGGAACATGAAGAGGCATACTTTAACCGAAAAGGTTTCCATTCGATGAATGCTCTCATGGTAAATAAATATTTCGTTTATTGAAATGTATACAGAATAGCTTATCATACAGTCATATAATATATCATACTATTATTCTATAATTTTACTATAGTAAATTTCTTTTATGTATACATAAATATTTGTTAAAGTTTGCAATTTTTAATTATATTTGTTTTAAAAAATAAATTGTTTAAAAATAATTTTAATATTTCAGGAGACTCAGCATGATGACTCCAATTTTAAATGCGGCACCGGGATCACCAGAGGACCACTATACCAAAATGCAATGCAGAGTCAGAAATTGCATAGAACGCTGCTTTGGTATTTTAAAAGCAAGATGGCGCTGTCTCTTATAACATTGTGTTCTACACTATACACCAATAATGGTAGGGAAGATAGCCAATGCATGTGTTGTTCTTCATAATATGGCCATTGAAGCTCATATGCCAGAACCAGAAGATGTGATCATTGAAGATGATTTTAGAGAAGTGGTTAATGTTATCGATCAACACAACGATAACCTTAGGCAAGGACGGATAACTCAACGAGAGCTTGTTGAGACTCTCAATCGCCAAATTTAAATACCCTCTAACCATCTATCCAAGTTCATTTTTTTTTTAATCCAATTCATTCTTATTTCTTCAATGATCACATCCTCGGTTCTGGCATTTAAGCTTCAATGGCCATATTATGAAGAAAAGCACATGTTTTGGCTATCTTCCCTACCATTACTGGCGTGTAGTGTAGAACACAATGTTTTAGAAGACAGCGCCATCTTGCTTTTAAAATACTGTACATGTTTACTTCCTACACTCACATAAATTATACTATCGAATACTCATACCTACTTGTGTTGTGCCTACTTATGTCTGTCATGCTCTGTTTATTATTTTATGTACTATATACTTGTTATAATGCTCCTGTACAATTTACTTTACATGTAAAAGACATCAAGGCGTAAACAAACAAATAAATAATTAAATAATATCTTAAACTTTCCTTTCAAGCTCTGCTATCAGCGCCTCTCTGAATGTTGCCTCTGTGCAACTCTTCCACTTTCTCCAATTTGTGCTTGTTGTGAAGGGGCTTCTCCCTCTCATTTATGTTTTTCTCCCTCTGGTTTGCATTTTTCCTCCTCCGCTTTCACAAACCTCTCCATCAAGGCTCTTTTAGTAACTGAAAGTAAAATATTAAAAATATTAATAATAATATCATAACATCACGAGAGATGGGAAGGCTGACAGGGATATTGAAAGAAGGGTAAATGCAGGTAACGCTATTAATGGAGGATTTAATGCCGTCGGCGCTAATAAAAAAACTGTCAAAAGAAGCGAAGCTAGCAGTCCACAATGGAGTCCGGTACCCACCCTGATGTATGGCAGTGAGGCATGGAAGTGGCAGAGGAATGATAAAGCAGACTGAATGCTGTTGAAATGAGATCCCACCATGTATGATCGTGTGAAAATGTGGAGATCCGCAAAGAATGCAAGGCTGATGGAAGCGTAATGAGTAAGATTAAGAGGGACCCTCAGATGGTTTGGGCATGTAGAGCGAATGAATTAAGAAAGTGGTGTAAGAAGAATATGTGACACAAATGTGATTGGTAGAAGAAGTCAGGGACGCTCGAGGAAGACATGGCACGATCAAGTGAATTAGATACTTGAGACGGGCTATGTCAAGAGTAGAATAATAGAAGAGTATGTATGAGATGATATATGAATGTGTGCCAAGTTGTTTGGCGGTCTGCCCTCTCTGCCTACGCCTGCGGTGAAACGGCGTGATGGTTAGTTAGTTAGTTTTTTCATAAAATTATTCCCATTCACCCTAAGAAATTTCATTGTTAGTACTTACAAAGATCTTTCTCGGAGGCCTTTCTTTTGACGCCGGACGGTCCAGGCGTTGCCGGCAAAACGTCAGTTGGCACCGGCCCAGGCATCGTGGACGAAGCTTCCTCATCCGACCCAGGTAATTGAGGAAGGACCTCAATTGCAACGTCATCTATCAACGTCTCATAAATTGGTGTCCCATCAATCAAGTCTCGCCCAATAATTAAAACTAACTCCACTCGATGCCGCGATGCCTTGTGTTTGGCATTACCTTTTAGGTCCCGCCAAGTCTGAAACAATTGATAAATAGTCAAACTATTATACAGAAACCAATAAATTAAGATTATTTTGAGAAAGGTGTTTGTTTCAGTTTCAATAAAGTATTATTATATTATGTACATACTTGCTGCCATTTTTCGCCTGGTTTCTTGACTCCAAACTTGATGGCGTTCAGGGTTTGGGCCAACTCGTCCCACTCCGTCTTGCTGGCTATCCTTCCATCCGGCCCCTCACATCTTCCTGATACCATGGAAGGCCTGTCGGCGACCCATGACGCGAGCAACTCCAACTGTTCGCTTGTAGACTTTTTATTCTGTAGAAGAATTATTAATATACATTATTATTATTAATTTAAAACTAACAATGCAATCAATAAAAACATGCAAATGCGGCTGGTAATGACAGTATCCCGCTGGCGGTGGTAAAACGAAAATTCATATGGTTTGCCATATACTCGATAATTGTTTTGCCACCGTCAACCGGATACTATAATAATCACGTGTTTTACATAAATAATTCAAATGGCACAATTTTAAAACCAAGACAAACACAAAATAAACATGAATGTACTAAATAATCATTTAACTTACGTTCATTCAGTTCATTGCTAAGCAGACACATAAAAAACAATACGAAACAAACGTCAAAACAACGCCTCTCCCGCGTCACGAAGATGCATTTAGCGAACCATAGACTGTAGGCGCATAGACAATCCACATTATTTCTATAAAGAGTGTGAAAGTCAAACATAGTATATTTATGGTCAAACATACCGACGCCCATGGACGCTTTTCTAAACCGATTTGTGTCACAGAGTGCAATTTTCAGTCCAATGTGATAAGACTGAGAAACACAGAAACGGTCGACTGTGAAACCGAAACTTATTGGTTTTTCTGAGTAAGTTAGAGAGTAGGCCCCCAGCTCAGGTATGTGGGCTCCATCGAAGCCAGAATAAAGTTAGCCTCCCAGAAACTGGGCGTACTGTATAGGGCCCGCAGATACTTTAATAGTGCACAACTGCTAACCCTGTACAAATCACAAGTGCGCTCCATGGTTGAATTTGGCAGCCACCTCTGGTCTGGAGCTCCAAAATACCTGAAAAATACCCTAGAGACTCTGTGCAGAAACGGGCGGTCCGTTTAATAGATTCTCCCATCTTAACAGACGGATTGCAATCTTTAGAGCACAGGCGTCGGGTAGGAATGCTATCCTTGTTCTACCGGTATTACAATGGAAGATGCTCCGAGGAACTAGCATCATTGATCCCTTCGGCACCGGTGCATAGTCGGGAAACACGCCAAACGCGTGCCCAACATTTGTACACGGTTGACAATTGTCACATGAGAACGGGTCGTTTCTTCGACTCGTTCTTATGTTCAACAGCTCGGCTGTGGAATGATTTGTCGGCCTCTGTGTTTCCTCCTTCCTACAACATGGGTCTCTTCAACACCAATGTTCATTCCTTCCTCTCCTCAAAAAGACCCTCCACACAGCATCCCAGATGACATAGGCCCTGAGGAAAATTATTTTCCTCAAGGCCTCCTGTGTGAAGCTAATGTAAAAAAAAAAATGTCTTTTGTAAAAAGTATTAGTATTAAGCATGTACAGCGATCCCGAAAGTTTACCAATACTTTTAACAATTTTATTGGTATATGTACTATATCCTAGAGACAGTTGGAAAAATTGGTTTGCCATCGCTGACATAGATTCTGAAACCCTAGATGTTTTTCCTACTTTCCAGTGGTCTGCATACATTTATTGGATGGAAGTGGGTACCTATCTGTCTAATATATTATTTTGTTTACCGACTCTATCGGTTTTATTCATGTTTATTTGATTCCCGATACGTTCACTACGCATTTTCTTAAATTATTTATCATTCCGCCCTTTTAGACCGGGCAAATAAACAAATATACATCTCAAAGATAAATGCCCACAATGCCTCTTCGCGTTCCAATCTCGATAAAAACAGCAACTCAAAATGGAGACCGAATAGTTTATGAATAATTAAATTTAAGAGAATGGAGTGAATTTCTTCAAGAACTAATCGGAAAGTTTGGAACACAGACGACTCCCCCTTCTTTGAGAATATTTACGAATAAAAATTTATTGTTTTTACATTATTATTTTTAAGTCTTCCACTATAAACACTGAATCAATTTACCCCTGGTAAATATTGGAATTTACGTTGAAATTTTAATTTTTTATTTAATTACTATTTTTTACTTTTTTATCTTTATACACGTTAAATCTTATGTATAAAAATCAACATAAGTTTGTTTGATAAGTTTTAAGATTTTCACGGCCAACAACATTTTCGTTATTTGTTTTCGGGGTGTTATGCCGTGTTGCGCTACCTCCTTCTTTAGCCAACGTTTCGGACATCGTTGCAGTGTCCTTTTGGTCATCTGATCCTTTCGTCCTTTTGTCGATCCTTTTGTCCTTCTGATGATGGACACTGCAACGATGTCCGAAACGTTGGCTAAAGAAGGAGGTAGCGCATTACGGCATAACAACCCAAAAACAAATAACGAAAATGCTTCCTTCCTTCCTTCCTGGTCCTTTTGTTCATCTGATCCTTTCGTCCTTTTGTCGATCCTTTTGTCCTTCTGATGATGGACACTGCAACGATGTCCGAAACGTTGGCTAAAGAAGGAGGTAGCGCATTACGGCATAACAACCCAAAAACAAATAACGAAAATAAGTTTGTTTGTTCATATTTTATGCGTTGCCGTACCGTTCATCCGATTGAGATGAAACTTTGTTGATTTGTTGTTCTCGCGCCCGCAAAGGTTACTATATACAATGGTAAGTTCTGGCGTTTTGAAATTGTTTTTACATTACTATCTTTTTTTAATATTAACTCCACCCATGATTTCCCTCAGGGCCTGTCATCTTTGGGGATGCTGTGTGGGTGGTCTTTTTGTAGAAAGGAAGAAGTGAACCGTGTTGTAGGAGGCAGGAAACACAGAGGCCGAGAAATCGTTCAACAGCTGAGCTGCAGAACGAGTCGTAGAAGCGACCTCAAATTTTAACGTGACAAAAGTCAACCATGTACAAATGTTGAGCGCACGTTTGGCGTGCACCGGTGCCGAAGGAATCAATGACGCTAGTTCCTCGGAGCATCTTCCATTGGAATACCGGTAGAATAAGGACAGCATTCCCACCCGACGCCTATGCTCCAAAGATTGCAATTCGTTTGTTAAGATAGGCGAATCTATCAAAAAACGAGTCGAGGGTTTTTTCAGCTATTGGGGCTACAGACCAGAGTTGACTGCCAAATTTAACTTTGAGCGCACTTGCGATTTTTACATAGTTAGATTTTTAATTTTTTTTTTTTTAATTACCTATTATCTCAAAGTCTTCAGCTTTATTACTTTTAATATACTGGCTTACAGAGCTCCGGGCCAAAAAGGCCCCCTTCTCTTTCATCGTGAGTTTCAGTACTGAATCAAATTACCCCTGAAAAATATTTTCTACATTTTTCACACTCTTAGAGTGGAGGACAATATGTATTAGGGAACGTACCCATACTACGTGACCAACTTTTTGCAATTTTTAACCCTCCCGATAAAAAGATATTTAAAGAAATTTAATTAATAAATATTAAAAATTCAAAAAAGGTAATTAAAACACGAGTCAATTAATAAAGATGTACAACTCCGTCGTTAAACACGCCTTATTTTAATTTATTTTTATCTGTCTTAAATATTCCTGTAGTCCTTTTCGGTTTGAGCCTTGTGCCTTCGTAAAATAATAATACTCGTAATACTTTACTGCCTGTGGTTTTTGTTGAAACCGGTCCCGAACATGAATATTCTTCATATCTGAATATCCCTTCTCGGGGAATTTTAAGCTGTGTTAACACACAGCTATAATATACGTGGCTTGGCGTATTTCGGCTCGGCATATCGCTCGCCGTACATTACCAATTGGAATATACTAACTAACTAACTAACCATCATGCCGTTTCCCGCAGGGGTAGACAGAGAGGACGGACCACCAAACAACTCTTTCTTGGTACAAACTCCTTGCCTCGTTCACATTCATTCATCGTCTCATACATGCTCTTCTATTATTCTGACTCTTGACATGGCCCGACTCAAGTATCTGATTCACTTGGTCGTGCCATGTCTTTCCGGGGCGTCCCCGACATCTTCTACCATTAAAATTTGCGTCATATATTCTCCCCACACTCCTTTCTTCGTTCATTCGCTCTACAGCTCAAACCATCTGAGCTTTTTCTTTTTTAATCTTGCATTCTTTGCGGATCTCCACGTTTCTCACATGATCATATATGGTTTTTCCACACATACGCCTCAGGGATCTCATTTCTACAGCATTCAGTCTACTTTCATCCTTCCCCTGCCAGTTCCATGCTTCACTGCCATACATCAGGGTAGGTACCAGTACTCCATTATGGACGGCTAGCTTCGATTCTTTGGACAATTTTTTGTTGGTGCCAACGGCTTTAGACTTACTTATGTACATTCATCGTTAACTCATTCTTCGTTCATACTTCGTTCGTCCTAGACACGAAAGACTGTAGATCAGGGGTCACCAATTACTTTCATTAGGGGTACGTTCATTGAAATAACATGACTGTCGCGGTCCGGAAGGGAAAAGCCTAACCACCCCCCCTCCCCTCCCGGCATAACAATTGAAATATTAAACTGTACTATTTATATGTGTGTAGATACAGTAGCAGTGATATTAATGAGGAAAATTACCCTGTTTGCCATGGACTATCCGTTCAAAGTTTGTGCATTGTCATTAAATCTTGGAGATGTTGGAGAAGTCTGCTCCGTGATTTATTTTTAATGAAGTTCATCTTTTTAAGTTTATCACAAACATATGTTGACCCAAACAAAGTGAGAAGTTTCAAGGCTATTTTTTTTAATTATGGGTATTTATTAGCACAAACAAATTTTATCCAAAACTCTTAACAAGAAGCTTCCTGTTTTTTGGTGTTTTTTAACCGTATTTTCTTGGAAATCGATTATTTCCATCAGGAGAGCAGCTTTATTACTCCCGAAAATATTTGCAGCCTTATTGCTCCATTCATCACCAGGATGCAGAAGGTAAATGTTACTGAGGACGTCGACGACATTCTCAATTTCCTTAAAATTTGTTTTTAAATTCCGATTTAAAGTCCTTAATGAACGTCTTGTATTGGCCGAAGTCAAGCTCGGTGTAACCGCTGTTTTTTTTTAATTAGGGAAGTGCAGGCGTTCAATATCAAGATCGATGTCGAAAAAATCGTTTTTTCGCAAAAAGCTTTTTACTTCCGTCAGGAGCTCCCATACAAGCTTTCCTTTGAAGGTTCAGATCATTGATGTGTAAAAATATCTGATAAAAAGCAATGGATGTTAAATTTTCTTTATCGCTAAGCAGCAAAAACAAAGCGCGGGAAAAATTATCAAATTACATACTCAAGTTACATGTGCAAAATATTTTCTAATTGTTAACACAAGGTCCGCACAAAATATGTCGGCGGTCCGGATCCGGACCGCGTCCGCCATTTGGTAACCTACTGTTAGATATCATTGATATTAACAACTATGTGGCACAATGTTTTCGTACTCTCTCTTTCAAATACCATGACTTTACTTACTTTCATCATTAACTCATTCTTCGTACATACGCGTAGATCTTCCATGCTGTTAGAAATCAGCACCGCATTATCACCATACAAAAGGCAACATACTTTCAAATTATTCAATTTCGCGCCCAATCTCATCTCTTTCAATTCTTGCATGCAATTATCCATGTATCGATTGAATAACCACGGTGACATTACGCAGCCTTGTTTAACACCTTTTGTGATGTCAAACCACCCCGTAAAATCTCCGTTCACCATAATACATCCTTAGCTTTTTCCTGTCAACTCGGTCGTTTGCTTTTTGTAGATCGATATGCTGAAATACGTCAAGGCACATATATTATAGCTGTGTGTGTACACAGCATTAAACATCATTGACTGTCTGTGCCTGAGATGAACTTGCAGTCGGTTTGATGCTTTTTGTTCCCATACCATTCACAACCTGAATTTATGAACAGGTACTCGTAAATCCAGTAACATGCAAAGGAGTAGCAAGGATTTATTATAAACCCCAATCAAATTTTAACCACTTTTAAATATCTCGATCCTTTTTATTAATATCGCTTATTTTATTGCCGAGGTTTTAAAGGGTATTTGAATCAATATTTCGCCTTAATCCTTCATACGTTTATCAGCCTACGGTTGATAAATTTTTTTTTTTGTGTAAATGTATTTTATTTGTGGACATTAAAATGCCATGAATACGCTTTTGCAATCCCTTACGAAAGGGTGGGTTCCGCAAAAAATACATTAAAAATTCTAAATTGATATTTTTAGGTAGGTACATTTTTTCATTAGCCATCTTTGGGGATGCTGTGTGGAGGGGGAAAGGAATGATAGAAAGTTCTGGAAAGAAAAATGGTATTTTTACATTAGCTCCACACAGGAGGTCGTGAGGAAATAATTTCCTTCAGGACCTGTCATCTTTGGGAATGCTGTGTGAAGGATCTTTTAAGAAAATTTGGGAGGCGGGAATGGGTACCGCCGCCCCGGGAACCTTTATTGGATAACCAACACCTCTGCCATAGGTCACCTTAAGTGGTTCGCTACGTTTGGTGATTTAGCAGGGGTGCCCGGGTTCATGGGGTGAGGTTTGTCTAGGTCTTGGAGGCGGATGACCAGGACATACTGAACCCCAGATTCCTAACCACCCCTTAAACCCTTTTCCTTCCCAGAACTCTCCTCTCCTTCCTTTCCTTAAAAAAACCCTCCACACATCATTCTCAAAGATGACATAGGCCCTGAGGGAAATTATTTTCCTCAGGGCCTTCTGTGTGGAGCTCATGTAAAAAAAAAAAAAAAAAGGAAGGAGAGGATGTTCCAGGAAGGAAAAATGTTAGTTTGTCCAGGAGTGACGGACGGATGAATCCATCCCTCCAACCGCGTTGCAAGCCGACGTTGCGAGAGTCCTGCTGGAGAGGTCAAAACATCTCCCCCACTCACTCTCCTGATTCGACCTGCCGACGGCAGACGCATGCGCTGCCAATACCCGGATAAACTTCACCCTTATGAACCCGGGCACCCCAGATAAGTCACCACTTGGTACAGGCTATGGCGGAGGTGTTGGTTATTTAATAAATGATTCTCGGGGCGACGATACCCATACTCGCCTCCCAAATTGTATTTAATCTCCGATTTTATGTATTAGTTATGTCACCGATTTTATGTAGTTTTATATATTTATCAACTATTACAAATGAGTAGTACCTACAACTTAACATAAGAAATGATTCTGAACTTGAGAAGGAAATAATAATAAAAAAAAATTACAAAAGTAATAAGAAACTAAAAATTAAAAATATATCTCGGGTTTATGGTAATCTATAAAGCCGAGATAATTATGTCTATTGCTAATAGCCAAATAACTAGAAATCCAATCATCAAAGACGACAAAGAAATAAATTGTTTCTCCCTGCATGTCCTTTCCCGTGCGTCCCCGTTTCCCTCCCGCATCCCATTCCCCTCCCGCGTTCCCCTTTCACCTTCCCCGCCCACCCTCTCCCCTTTCCCGCTCCCCGTCCCGCAAACCCCTCTCCCGGTTTCCATATTTTCAGTCCCAGTACATTCAGTTTTTAAACAGCTTGCTTGCCACCTATTACAATTTTTTTATTCAAATTTTCATTTTTCTACATTACAAATATTCATTTTTTAATATTATAAGAACAATCAATCAAATTTGGTGCCTAACATAGGTAACTATTTAAAATATGTATAATTTAAAAAATCCCTAGACAATTCTTTCAATACAAAAAAAAAAACAGCTGCCTGCTAAATTCAATTTCATCGCGAACTGTCAAACATGCGAAGTTAAAATAGTCGTTAAGTTTTCTGAAATTATCCAATTTTCTACACAACTTTATTAATTTTTCTTTCCATAAGAAACTTCTACAAAGTATTAGAAAATTTTCAAAAAGATGAATGAAATAGGTAAAGTCGTTCTGAAGTTATGGCGTGACCAAGGGAAACAGGGATTCATTTTTATATATATATAGATTATTGATTTGAAAATCCGCTCATTCCGAAACAGTTTCAACAGGCTACAACGTCATTACCTACAATATAGAAAATGCTGTTTTTTATAATTCCAAAGGCACGGCGCGATTTCTTTGATACGAACGAGGAAGATGCAAGAAAATTATTACTTTTTTTGTATGTACATTATTTGTCTCACTATTATTTATTGTGTAAGAAAGGGCTGCAGCATTATTGTGATAAGGAACATGCGTTGTTTGCCTTTTTATGGCGTCGCCGTTCCGTAACCGTGGGAATTAAAAAAGCGCCCACTGTCTGGTAAAACGTCACCCACGTTTCCAGGCGTGACGTCAATGCCGCCTAATTCACATTTTTTTTACATCAGTTCCACACAGGGGGCCCTGAGGAAAATCCCTCAGTGCCTATATCATCTTTGGGGATGCTGTGTGGAGAGTATTTTTATTGAAAGGAAGGAGAGGGAGTTCTGGGAAGGAGAAAGGTATGAAGGGTGCGTAGGAATCTGTGGGTCAGTCTGTCCACAAGTGACGGACGTACGAATCCACCCCTCTAACTGTGTTTGGGAATATTTCTATCCTGCTTCATATCCTACATACACCTCCCTACCTACATACTTCCTCCTACCTACGAATGACATTGAAAATCAGTGCTGTGACTACTTTCAAACAAGCAAGCCATGATTATGTGTCTATGTGTATTATTTGAATTTAAATGCTAAATTACAAACTAATTAAAAGTCTTAGAATTCTAATTCTTGGTGACCGTACAATGTGTACACACAGTTTATGAAATTTATGTGGAATGTGAACTTCTTATATAGACACCAACGATCCAGCCTGCCAAGTCATCTACAGTGAGTTTACGTTTCCTCAATTTCCCGCCTTCTAAGAAAGTTTCCTAACAAACTGCGTTGCAAGGGGTTGAGTCGAGAGAGTCCAATTGGAGAGGTCAAAAGGCCTCCCTCAACCAGTCTCTCTCTCTCTCTGGCCCGCCATGTAGAAGGTGGGCAGACGCATTCGCCGCCAAGACCTAGAAAATCCTCACCCCATGAACGCGGGCACCCATACCAAACGTAGCTTACCACTTGGGATGACCTATGGTAGAGGCGTTGCTTGTCCAAAAAATGGTTCCCGGCGGTACCCAAATCCGCCTCTCAAATATGCATGAATAAAAACTAACATGTTGTTCTGGCGGAAAAATCAAAAATGACACATTTTAAATCGTTATAGAAAATTTTATCGTCATCCAAAAAATAAAATTAAAATACTTTAATTACTTATCATAATTTTTTTCAAAAAAAAAATCATTGAAAATACCCTGTTATAACAGTGTATCAGATACAAATTTAATTCTGTAGTAATACTGTTCCTAAAGACATCGTACAAGTTTCTGCTTGGTTTGGTTTATATTATCTTTCAAAGAAAAGGAAAATGTCTCGTCTCATTATCGTTATGCTAATTGATTTGACGTTTTATTTTGTCTTGTCAGATAACATAAAGAATTTTAGGGAGAAACTCAACCACAAAGAAAAGGTAATATTTAGGTATTGCCAAGATGTACATATTATGTAAATTAGTTGAATTGTTTTTTAGAAGTGGAACATTATATTATTTAACTATTACACAAACTTCTTTGTATTTTCTTTATTTGTTTTTGGGGTGTTATGCCGTGTTGCGCTACCTCCTTCTTTAGCCAACGATCTAAAGTGTGTTAGACAGAGAAAACATCACGGTTTTTTATTCAAATTTAAAAGTTAACCATAAAAAAATTAATCCTACCTTGTTTTTAGTAATTTTAGTTAGAAAAAAAGTAAGGTGAGCCATTTTGAATTTGTATTAAAAAAATTGTATTTAAAAAAAATTATAATTTCGAATTATCAAAAGCGTTTTCGTTATTTGTTTTTGGGGTGTTATGCCGTCTTGCGCTACCCCGTTCTTTAGCCATCGTTTCGGACAGCATTGCAGTGTCCATCATCAGGGCAGATCCGGTAGATGCAGGTAGCGCAACACGGTATAACACCCCAAAAACAAATAACGAAAATACTTTTGGCCGTGAAAATCTAAAATCGTATCTATAAAAAGCGTATTTCATCACCTAACAAAAACAGTTTTTAGTTTTCGGACGAGTTCAGAAATATTCCATTTATTTGAATGTAATTGCAACGCGCAAATATTTCGACCTTCCGACAAAATAGGCCCGAGGCCTGAGTGGTTCACATTGTTAAAACTAACCGTAAACCCCCTGGAATTCAATATGCGTAGCTAACAACAAACAAACGCCAGTCGCAGACATAGCCGCGCGCAGTCCTCTGAGGCACCCCCGTGGTATCGTGGTTCTGCGCTGCGGTACCGTGGTAAGGCACGTGGTTTTTTGCCTACAAATCATGGAATCTGTCGCCCGTTCTTTGGGCTCGTCGGCTCGCCGCAGCTGCGACAATGGAATGAAGATGGCGAGAACAATATATGTCGGTCCTCCAGTATTCACCAGTTATTTCACTCGTGGATTCTTTATTCTGATTTGTACTCTCGGCGAGACTACACTCGTCTTGCCTCGCACTAAGTAATTTCTCCTTACTTTGCTTCGCCTCATCTACCCTCATGTTCTTCTTCTCATCTACGGTCCGCCTCGAATCGATTTGACGGATAAAGTAGTGGCTGTGGGAGAGTGAACACAGCCACTACTTTGCCAATAATAGTCCAAGAAACAACTGTGCAATACTAGAGTGAAAAGGGTAGATCTTGCTAAATAAATGGTGTTGAGACGTTGAGAGATGTTATCGAGGGATAACGTGATAACAGTTAATAAAAATTAACATTGAAAATACAAGCTTATTTTTTGGAAGAATGGTTTTTTTAAATCCAAATGAAAGAAGTGTTTCAAAGTACTTCATATACTATAGCAAGCTCTAAGTCATTTTGAAGCTGGGGAACCAAACACTATGGAAGCCCTGTGTATCGTCGGCTCTTTTCGTAAGCGTACGTGCATTAGATATGAAAGACGATAGTCGATACTCTTTTAAGGTACCTACTACTTAACTGACGTCTGTTGAGGCATCTAAAAACTACATATAACTATCTGTACCAACGACATTTTTTGAAGGATGTTGAAACTATATGCATTATTACAACACTTGAAAATGATTTATTTTGCAGTCTGTCAATCCATTATTGAGTATGGTATCATAGCATGGGGAGGCGGTACTGCATCAGCACTAGACCCAATCATACAGGCACAGAAAACTATTATAAAATTAATTCTTAGACTACCTCTAATTACAGATTCGAACTTAATCTTTAATATTATGAATGTGTTTGATGTTCGGCAGATATACGCAAAAACAATCCTCACTCATCTATTCACAAATATACATAAATACTATGAAAAAAGATTAAATACTCGCTGTATTCGAAACAATAACAAAGAATTACTACAAATTCCCATAACTCATACTACTTTTGGTCAACGTAGCTTCAGATACCTTGCAACAAGACTTTACAACATTCTTCCAATTAGTATAAAAAAATGTGATTCACAAAAAAATTAAAAAAAAAAACATAAAAGTTTGGATAAAAAATAATGATAGGGCATTTACCGGTGCACTCACCCAAATTCGAAATTAGTAATGAACCAATGCTGTCACTATTGCACCTATGTTATTGTTATTATTAATGCAACCAATCTGTTGTGCGATTATTTTCTAATATAGGTGTAGGTATTTTCACAGAATTATAAATTGAAGTAAAATAACTGCCTCAACACAGGCTAGCCTAGTGAGGCAGGTTACGAGAAACCTACGTTTATAATTATAAATCTCTATTCTTTAAGTACCTACTGTTATATGTATATTGTTTACCATTATTATCTTTTGTACTTATGCAACTTTTAAACTATTGTATACTTTTTTTGTAGTTATAAATCTTTAAATTTTTGTTCAATAAAGATATTTTATTATTATTATTATTATTATCTTATGTACCACACTAAAATTGAAACTGTCGGGTAAAAGGGCTTGCTTAGTTTTAATAGAATGCTGTAATACCGATTGATTCTTGAAACGTAGGTAGTTGATGAACAGCTTGTTCGGTAGCAATAGCCTAGTATAGTATTCGAAAAAAGGCAACTATAACGTATAAAGATTATTAAATAAAAATAAAAACAAATTAAAAAAAAAACATCTCGGCTTGATTTCCAACAATTAATCTTTTTGTCAGTTCTAGAATGGCCTTGTCAATGTTGTCTCCAAGAAGAAGGATCCCGTTTTTAGCTGATGGGCGTGCTTTTGGAGATATAAGGACTGGAAGTTTCGCCCTCTCGAAATTTCTAAAACAGTCCAGAGCATTCGAGAGCATTCCACAACATTCCAGAACATCCTGGAACATTCTGGAATGTTGTGTTAAATCTCATATCAACTCCCTGAGCGAAACCGGGTACACCAGCTAGAACTAGTATAATAATTATAATGTTTATCCGTAATAAAATTTCAAACGTATTTTCTCTTTTTTTTCAGAAGGACAGTTCGCGTGTTTGTTTAGTGACTTTGAATCTGGAGTGGATCTGAACAAAAAAAGGTAATAATTTTATATTATGTTTTTAGACATTATTAAATTACCCACATTGTAGGTACAAGGAATATGAGAATACAGTGAATTTTAAGAAAATAAACAAGTAGAATAGAAAAAAAAAATGGAAAGTAAAAGAATACATAAATAATCAATTATGTAGGGTATTGTCTAGATTGAGCTCGGGCCCAGCGCTCACACAGGAGTGGCACCTGGTGATGGAAGGCAGCATTCACCACCGTGTTCGGTGGCCATTAGCCGCATCCTGACCCCAGTGACCCGGTAATCCCGGTATCTCATCGCCGACGAATCCGTCAGTCCTAGTTCCGTAAACATTGTTGATGCCCTACTGTACGTTCTGCATCCTAATATAATTTATAACAAGGGCATTACCCATTCCCGGAGCTTAAAAAAATTGAAGGAGATGGAGTCGTGCATGGCTCATTATTGGTGGTGCGGCCATGTAAACGTTCTTATATCACCTGTGTTGTGTTTTGACTTGGTGAGGACTCTGGTGAAACTGTCTGTCTTGGTATCTCAGTTTTTTACTACCTAACTAACTACCAAAACCTACGTGTTCCTGAAGTCATGGGAAGACCCAAAACGCATCGTGCACGCTTAATTACGGAGGCAAATGAAATCCACAAAAACGCAATTAATGTTACTTATTCCCCAGGCTAATTTTTTGGTTTTCGGAACAACTCGTATAGGCCTCATAGAAATCGTTCTGTCTCCCATATTATCGTGGTTAAAAATATTATATAAACGGTATTAGAAAGAGAAAATACCTGGCTTTATAACCGCAAAATAATTCAAACGTACATCTATACGATCCAAAAGTTTCCGACCACACTTTCATAAATTTTTTTTTATTTATTTATTACACGCCCTGATGGGCTTTTACATTACAGTTTGTAAATATAATACAATGAGAAAAGAAAATACCCAATACAAAAGCAAATAATAAAATAAAAATACATATTACGTAAAAATGTTAAGAAGTCTCACATTCAATATAAACAATAATTGCAGAAGTTATGTAAATCTATTTGTGTCTAGAAGAGTAAAAGTGATAGAATATACAACATTTTTACTGATTAGTTTTAAGATGAAATATATCACCTAGATTAGAATATTTAAACGGAGAATTTTGATAAGCTAGTGCTCCCGTCTGGAGCCAGTGAGACTATGGCATCCCCAATTGGGGTATGTTGTGAGGCTGAAGGTAGTGGGGAGGGGAAGGAGGTGGGGAAGAGGAAGGTTGGGAAGGATATTGATAAATTGAAGTAATTCTGGACAGGCAATTTTGTAAAGCAATATTTTATGTAATAGTATTAAATCTGTGCTTATTCTTCTTTCTGAAAGTTTCAATAGAGACGTTTTATCCAGGAGGTAATTGTAATCAATGTTTAGTATAGGAATATGCAATTTATAGTTTATAAACCTTAGAAACTTCCGTTGAATCTTTTCAATGAAACTTTGAGAATTTTTTATTAATTATTTTTATATAAAATGAAAAGTGAGTTGACCATAACGTTTCTAATACAATATCTAATAAAATATGTATGTTTTTATTTGATTTCGTTATCGGTAATTTTAGTGAGAAAAAACGTAAGGTGTGTCATTTTTTAAACTTTTTTATGTTTGCATTCCATATTTTTATATTTAAAAAATTGTTCGTTTATTTCGAATAATAAAATTTGAAAATGTATTTCATCACCTTTCAAAAACAGTTTTCGGATGCGTTCAGCAATAGTCCATTTATTTGGATTTCATTGCAAAGCGGAAATATTTTGACCTTCAGACAAAATAGACTTAAGGGGTTAAAGGTAGCAACTGCGAGTACCACTTGCTTGGAGGCGTTCTACATAAATATGAATACTTCTTATTAATAGTGAACTATTTGTTATACTAATACACAGACAGAAAAGCCTGGAGTGTGGAAATTATTACGATCGCAGAAATAAGGGTAGGACCGTTTAGAGGGGGTGAGGTGGGAGCTGTGGGGATGATGCGATAGCTGGGACGTGGAGGCAGGAGCATCTGGTATCACCTGGGAACGCTTTGGGTCTGTTTGAACTCTAAGATAATAAAGGACGTGTAATAATAATTGTTTTAGGCTGTATATTAATATCATCACGAACCAACTTTCTACCCTTGTCCGCTATCTAAGCTCCGAGATACTGCGCAATATTTTGAAAGATTTAAAAAATATATATTTCAACAAAGTATCGTAATTTATATCCTTTGTAATAAAAATCGACGCAATGAAGAAAAACTTCAAAAGTAACACAATTTTTAGTCCACCCGTTTGTGTAAATTAAAATTATCCTTTTTTTAAGAGTGTTATTTCACTTGTACATTTATTATTTAATAAGTGGACATAGTTGATACCCAAGAAATATAAAAAAGATAAAATTATACATTTTTATTTTCAACATTTTATGTGACGTTTTCAGCAATAAGTTGAATAAGTAGAAATGTTGAATGTTCGGAGGGTGTTTTTTTTGTTTTTTAACATCAGCTCCACACAGGAGGCCCTGAGGAAAATAATTTCCCTCGGTGCCTATGTCATCTTTAGGGATGCTTTGTGGAGGGTTTTTTAAGGAAAAGAAGGAAAGGAGAGTTCTGGGAAGGAAAAGGGCTTAAGGAGTGGGTGGGAATCTGGGGTTCAGCGTGTCCTGGTCATCCGACTCCAAGACCTAGACAAATCTCACCCCATGAACCCGGGCACCCCTGTTAAATCACCAAACTTAGCGAACCACTCGGGGTGATCCATGGCAGTAGTGTTGGTTATCCAATAAAGGATTTCCGCCTCCCAAATTGAAAACTAATTGTGTACAAACAATTAACGATTTTTAAGGTGATACTTAACAGTATTCAAAATCTACTCTTTTCACAGAAAATTATTAGTGTAATTATTTTCGAAAAACACACTCTTGGTACCTAGCATTCATCCTTGTAGGTTTTCCAAAATTGTCCAAGTACAATTATGTGTCATCGTGTCCAGTTGAAAAAAAATAATTGTCCAAACAACGAATGGTGTGAGAGTGTTGATTAGGGAGCCATATTACGTGATTACGTTCGACTGTGTACTGTGTCGAAACAGACAAAATAAAAACCACCGTGAGCTCGATTGAGTTTGGTGGTTAATGTGATGAACTGATGAACCAGTGCAATTCAGACAAACGAAGGAAGAAAACAGGGTAAGTCGGCATTCCTTAATTTTCTCCGTTCTTTCCCCTTTGCGGGTATCTCTTTAAGTCCCCAACGCACACACATTTGGAACATAGGCTTCAAAATATTAAGATGAAGCCATGCGAAATAATGCAAAATCGTACAAAATCATTATTTTTGTTTTAAAAATTTAATCGCTTAGAAGTATTATAGATACTTCAACTAAATACTGCGCGTAGAACATAATATCTTGGCCCTTAAAAATATCGACAACTTTTTTTACAAGTCTTTGAATAGGCCTAGAAAAAAGTAAAGTAATAATCTATAAAAATAAACTTTCAAGTGAAAACTCTCCTACTTATTTTCGGATATGGTATTGTTTAATGTGGAAAATTCAGTTTCTTTTATTATAATCGCAAAAAAAATATATTTACGCCCGAACTTCACAATTTAAAATAAAATGTACATTCCGCTTTGTTATTTTACAATACGGCCGTCAGTCGACGAATTTTGATTTTCAAAATGAACCCTATGCCGTCAACCTAAGGACTACAGACTTGCCACACCCATTTTGTATCAGTTCCGCCCCGGCCGCGACGGGGAATAGACGTCTCAGATTCCGCGTCGCTTGGTTCCGTGAAATTAATTTTAAATATCGTTGTTATTATAATAAACAATGCGTTAAAATGAGTTAATGTTTTTTTATAGGCCTTTATGAAATCAACCTGCAAAAAAAATCTCAAATACCTTTTCCAACCTTTCCAAACCCTTTATAGACTATTGGATCGCCTTAAGATGAATCAACTGTTTGCGCCCGTATAGAAGCAATATAACGAACTCAATTTTGCCAAGAAGGACAAACAAAAATACAATATTGTATCGGAGATTCAATCCATAGCCAACTATGAAAGAGCGGATTATGAATTTTTTAAAGTACCTTCATAAAGAAGAACTTTTATTGAATTATCTAAAAAATATTCTTTAAGGGTTGTTAAAATTTGTTATGTCAGTAAAATTATTATTTCTTTAGCGTCGTTATTGACAGCCTTTCAACTTGTCATAATTTACATAATAACGGATATAAAAAAACTTGTTTACTTTCTTTATACTTCCACCTTACCACTACTTAATTTAATTCTGACAATAGCGTTATTACGTTGTTTTTCAGTGTTTTCGTCCATTCTTTTATAAACAAGTCGTCTAATTTAGACTTATTACGTGGGGGACACGGGTAGGCAATACGAATTGTACGATATCTATATATCATAAAAACGAATCCTCGTTTCCCTTGGTCACGCCATAACTTCAGAAGGACTTTACCTATTTCATTAATTTTTTTTAAGTTTTCTAATACTTTGTAGAAGGTTCTTATGGAAGGAAAAATTAAGAAATTTGCGTAGAAAATTGGATAATTTCAGAAAACTTAACGACTATTGCATCCTTCGCACGTTTGACAGTTCGCGCGTTTGATAAAATTGAATTTATCAGGCAGCTGTTTTTTTGTATTAAAAGAATTGTCCAAGGATTTTTTATATTATAGATATTTTAAATAGGTACCTATGTTAGGTACCAAATTTGATTGATGTTCTTATAATATACAAAAATGAATATTTGTAATATACGAAAGATGAAAATTTTAATAAAAAAATTGTAAAAGGTGGCACGCGAGCTGTTTCAAAACTGGGACTGAATATATGGAACGCGGGAGGGGGTTTGCGGGACGGTGGAGCGGGATAGGGGAGAGGGTGAGCGGGGAAGGTGGAAGGGGAACGCGGGTGGGTAGGGGATGCGGGAGGGGAATGGGGACTCACGGGTAAGGACATGCAGGGAGAAAAAAATTATTTCTTTGAGCGCATGCCGGGAACCAGCTAGTGTAAAATGCTTATTGAAAACAAAATTCTTCAAATTGATGTAGTTTTAAAACGAGTTACGAACAACTGAGTGGCCCAGTTGAATTTTTAAAATATCGATTCAATTTTTTTTTATTTGACTTGTCCAATTCCATTTGCTCATTCAACGGGCACGGCTCTTTTCTTCGAAGGGTCAAATAATTATGTGCATAAATTGTCTGTCAGCGGCTTCTGTAGAAAAAGTGGCGCTTTAGTGGGTATATTAAATGTTCTTTTGGGACTGATCCAAGCTTTGAATTTAAAATGCAACTGGTTCACTGCACTTGTGGGCTGTCAACTAGAAAATGTTTTGGTGGGCCCGGGAGACCGCCTTCAGAAAATCATGTAAATTTTATGGACAAAGTTTAGCCAGTCAGGAGTAGTTGTGAGCAAGCTTCCTTTTTTCCTATTTTTTTTGATCCTGAGACATTTTTAAAGGTTTATGGTCAGTAAGTTTTTCAGGCCATGAAGGTTTAGATGTTATGAGTTTTAGAGAGTAAATCACAAACTATACAGAAAAGCTATTTAAATTTTCTAGTTTTTAACATGTATGGTATCCCTCTATAATAATTTTAGCCCTTTATAACTTTTTAATGCTCTTCCACCTACTTTTGTTGGAAATAAGATTTTTTTTCAAATTTTGCAAATTCACTTTATGGCACCATTTTATTAATGAAATAATTAAAAACACTTTGTTTTTACCACGATAATCATTATTTAAAAGTCAAAATGTTTCAAGTACGATGTTCTCTTCATCAGGACATGTAATGTACTAAAACTAAATGATCAAACATAGAAAGACCTGCGTGGGTAGAAATGGAAGTAGTGGTTGAGGAGAGAGGTGGAAAGGGGAGGTGCTTTCCTTGTAGCTTAAATTTCTTAGATTTAAACCTAACTATATTTAATAATAAGATTGAATTTAATATTTTTCGAAAAGAAACATACGCTGACACACAACTCATCTAACCATCCATTTTCACAAAACTCTTAGCTTTCCATTATTCGATCAATAGATTAATTAATATCCCGTTATCCCCAAATAATTTCAAATCTGAACTTAACACCATTAAAATAATTGCATCTAATAATGGTTATAACTCCAAATTAATAGACGATATATGAAACAAAAAATATAAGAAAAAATTTCATTTGTCCTACATTTACCCATTGCTTACTGATAATATTAAAAAACAATGGAGAAAAATATTGTTTGTAAATCATCAAACCTCCAAGTTAATCATGAAAAAAATTCCTAATACAATACAGCCTGCTTTTTATAAGAATATTAAATAGAAAAATTATATTTTAAATAACAAGGACAAAGACCAAAAAATGAAAAAATCCTGAGTTAACCAATTGAATTGTAATGACTGCAACCATTTTTACATAGGTAAAACTTGCAGAAATTTTGAAACGAGGTTAAGGAACATTTGAGATGTCTAAATAGCAATAATTATTCGGAATTTGCTAACCATCTAATTGAATTTAACCATTCATTTGATATAAATACTGGTTTTAAAATTTTACAAAATGTCAATAGAAATTTAAATATTATTAACAATCAAATTAATTAAATTGTGAATAACCCTACCTTAAACATATTTCCATTGTAATTTTGTCTTTGTTCTTCTATGCACCCCCCCCCTCCCCCTTGTTGATCTTCTAAGCACCTCCCCTTTCCACTTCTCTCCTACCCCACTACTTCCATTTCTACCCACGCCTGTCTTTCTATGTTTGATCATTTAGTTTTAGTACAGTATATGTCCTGATGAAGAGAACATCGTTCTTGAAACATGTTGACTTTTAAATAAAGATTATCGTGGTAAAAACAAAGTGTTTTTAATTATTTCATAAATAAGATTTTGTTATTATAATTATGTGATATGGAAGACGGGGCCCTGGAAGAAGGAGAACCTTATGGCTGAAAAACCTGAGACAGTGGTTTGGCCAGTCTATTGTAGAGCTGTTCCGGGCCGCAGTAAACAAAGTCCGCATAGCCAACATGATAGCCAACGTCCGTTGAACGGACAGGGCACAAGAAGAAGAAGAATTATGTGAACCAGTGGCAACGTGAAGACGTAATATTGTGTATAAGCGAAACGTTATCTTCGTCTAAAATTTAAACTAATTTTTATGGTGTTGAGAAATTATTATAATTTGGTTGTAGATTGAGCGTAGCGAAGTCCTGTTTTAGCTCGATCATTTTGTATTTCATTTCAATTTATTTTTTACGTTCTGGTTCCGGTTCAAGATGGTTGCCTTGTTGAATACTACTTGTTTATCCCTCCATAGTTCCTACTACGAGTTGTCAAATCGGAATAATCAAAATTATGGTAATGTACGGCCTATAAAATTGTCTTTGATATGGCGACATTTCTTTGGAACTTTGGACAATTACTTATTGAAAAGAAATGTATATACCTATATATAAACTTAAAATATTTATGGTTTATAATTATGTAGGTGGGTATTTAAGTACCTACTTACAAATCTTATGATTTCAGAGGAAATTTTGGTGTTGATTTATTAAATAAGAGGAGTTAGAAACATGTTTTTTACTAACTAACTAACTTACCATCACGCCGTTTCCCCGCAGGGGTAGGCAGAGACGACGGACCGCCAAACAACTCTGTCTTGGCACACACTCTTTGCCTCACTCACATTCATACATCGTCTCATACATTCTCTTCTATTATTCTGACTTATGACATGACCCGACTCAAGTATCTGATTCACTTGATCGTGCCATGTCTTCCTCGGGCGTCCCCGACTTCTTCTACCATTCACATTCGCGTCGTATATTCTTCTTACACTACTTCCTTCGTTCATTCGCTTTACATGCCCAAACCATCTGAGGGTACCTTTCTTAATCTTACTCATTATGCTTACATCAGCCTTACATTCTTTGCGGATATCCACATTTCTCAACTGATCATACATTGTTTTACCACACATGCGTCTCAGGGATCTCATTTCAACTGCATTCAGTTTACTTTCATCCTTCCTCTGCCAGTTCCATGCCTCACTGCCATACATCAGGGTAGGTACCAGGACTCCATTGTGGACTGCTAGCTTCGCTTTTTTTAACAGTTTTTTATTAGCGCCAACGGCATTCAGTCCACCATTAACGGAGTTACCGGCATTCACCCTTCTTTCAATATCTCTTTCAGCCTTCCCATCTCTCGTAAACATACTACCCAGATACACAAACTCATCCACCTGCTCCAAATATTCATCATTCACAACTATGTTGCATACTGTTTTCGTACTCTCCCTTTCAAACACCATGACTTTAGACTTACTTACATTCATCATTAGCTCATTCTTCATACATACTTCGTTCATCCTAGATACGAGAGACTGTAGATCTTCCATAGTGTTAGAAATCAGCACCGCATCATCAGCATACAACAGGCAACATACTTTCAGATTACTCAATTTCGCGCCCAATCCCACCTCTTTCAATTCTTGCATACAATTATCCATGTATAGATTGAATAACCATGGTGACATTACGCAGCCTTGCTTGACACCTTTTGTGATGTCAAACCACCCCGTAAAACCACCGTTTACCCTAACACACGCAACGCTTCCCTCGTACAGAGACGCAATTGCCTGTATGAGATTTGTATTCACTCCATACTTGGACAAAACCTTCCATAGCTTTTTCCTGTCGACTCGGTCGTATGCTTTTTGTAGATCTACAAAGGCGCAGAAAAGTTTCTGGTTTTTCGCCAGAAATTTCTCAGTAAGCATACGCAAGGAGAAAATCTGGTCCATGCATCCCTTTCCACTCATAAAGGCACCTTGCACATCCCATATTTTATCCTTTGTTTCCATTCTTACCCTTTCAATCAATATTCTTCCGTACAGCTTGCCGACTGAACTTAGCAGGCTAATAGCCCTATGATTTCCACATTCCATACGTGACCCTTTACCTTTGTATAACGGCATGATTACAGCCCTTCTCCAATCTAATGGCGTGTAACCCTCCTCTAAACACTGGTTAAAAAGTTTGCACAACCATGTGAGAATAATATGGATATCTCCTTTAAAGTATTCGGCAGCAATATTGTCGAAACCAACAGCCTTACCATTCTTCATGCATTTTATCGATTTTTTTATTTCATCCACGCTGATTTTGATTGAATTCACTCCGTCATCGTTCATACCCGATTCACTGCTGGCCTCACTATCACCCGGATTGCTTTCAAAAACCTCCTCAAAATATTTCATCCATCTCTCTTTTATTTCTTCCTCATTCGTCAACATTTTTCCATCTTTCGATTTTATGACTTTCCGGCTTCCGTTCTCTGAACCACTCCGGGACCTTTTGACCTCCTTCCAAAACAGTTTAATGTTTTCTTGGAAGTGTTTTGTCATTTTTATTCCCTCTTCCTCTTCCAGGCGTTTCTTTCGTTCTTTCACTCCAACACTTACTCTTTTCTTACATCCCTTATAAACTTCTTTCGCTCTATCTCTCTTCGCTAGAATCAGTGCCAGCCGCTATCAGACGTAACCATGCTCTGAGACCAGTGCTTTGATCTCGTCATCCCACCATGCGTCACCTTTCTTCCTACCTTGCGTACTTATTCCTGCGTACTATGTTTTTTATACGAGTATATATACTGTTCACAGAATCACTAGTTAAATTATTGCTTATAAAAATAATCCATTTATGAACATACATGATCATTATTTGCTTTTGATAGGCACGAGTGATCAGGAAATTGGCAAACTAGGAAAGATAGTCCATAAGATTTAGTAGGGAACTTCTTGTAAATACGGTATTTTCATTCCTGGTATCCTAATCGCATGAAGGTTTATTTGCGTTTACTTTAAATCTCATGTAGCGTGACACGTGTAACGGAGCCTTGACGGCACGTCTCTAATGAACCTGTCATTTAATTTAAATTTAAAGTACCTCGTAAAAATAATTTTCTGCCTAAAATTTGATGGCATCTGCATCCAAATTGCCATTTTGCATATCAAATTACATAATTAAGTTTGTACTTTGCATTCCAAACCCCATAAAAATATAATACTGGACGATTTCTGTTGTTAGTAAAAAAAATCTTGGCAATAAAAATACCCACAGGCGACTTTTTGAAGTGCAAACTTCTTTAGCACCGTTGTGATTTGAAGCTCGATGAAACGCAAAAGCGACACTTAAAAGAGACAAATACATACATCTGTAGGATTTAACCTGCGATAGAATGAGATAGAATAGTCGGTCTCCTGTTTATGTGTTTATGTGGTGCTTTGTTGTCTATCGGTCTCCTCTTTATGTGGTGCTTCGTAGCATCTCCACTATTGTCTACTTTAGTTTTCTGAAGGTTTCACTTCTACCGCGTGTGAACTGCAGACAATTTTTTTCTTTTGTTTGTTATATCGGCAAAAAAACTGCGGAATATAATTTTTTTTTAATGTGTTCCAACTGTTCCCGATTGTGTAGAGCTAGTTGGACTATGGCATCCCCATTTGCGATATGGTGTGAGGCTGAAGGAAGTGCGTAGGCGAAGGAGATGTGATGAGGAAGGTTGGGAAATACCTTGTCACCAAATTTAGCTAAAGCCACTTCAAGCTATTCTGATTGGTGGTCTGCTTGTTTGGGAGGCGGGTATGGGTACCGCCGCCCCGGGAACCATTTATTGGATTACCGACACCTCTGCCATGGGTCACCCCAAGTGGTTCGCTACGTTTGGTGACTTAGTAGGGGTGCCCGGGTTCGTGGGATAAGTTTTGTCCGGATCTCGGCAGGGATGCGTCGGCCCACCAACTGCGCGGCAGGCGGGATCGCAAGAGACTGGTTGAGAGGTACCTAAAGACTTCTCCAGCAGGACTCTCTCGGAACATCCCCATACCCGCAGTGGGAGGGATTGATTCATACGTCCGTCACTCCTGGATTCACTGACCCCCAGATTCCTACCCAACCCTCATACCTTTTTCCTTCCTACTATTTTCTCTCCCACCTTTCCCTGAAAAGACCCTCCACACAGCATCCTCAAAGACGACATAGCCCCTTAGGGGAATTATTTTCCTCGAGGCCTCCTGTGTGGAGCTAGGGAAGGGGTGAAGGCGGGGAAGGTGGAAGGGGAAGGAAGAAGGGTGGGGACGAAGGAGAGGCATTGCAAAGGAGACATATTAGCGGTAGGGGATAGCGGGGGTAAATTTGGAAAATTCAGCTTCTCACACGGGCATCTGTATGTGGCCTGTTCACATATTGGAAAATTTTCTGATTTATTCGTGTACGAACGAGATGGAAAAACAAACAAAATATTGTGCATCCAAAAGCACTTCAATAAACAGAATTAAAACACTAAACATTTTCTTTCTTTGAGTGACATTGCAACGCATGCCGGGTATTTGCCAGTTCTTAGATAAAATTCGGTTATATTATTACATTTTATGTGTTTTAGAGTTATGTACGGTACGGCGCATTCGAGTCTACCGACCTGTTCTATGCCGATTTAGTTTGCATGGTTTTACGACCGTTTTAGCCGCGCGGTGTTCGGATAGAATTTTCTGGCACCGTTCGGGGAACGTTTTTCAGGGCCATTACTGCCTATACTACTGCCACCGAAGAGATAAACTAACAGTAAGTGTGTTCTGGGAGTGTCCGTGTGCCAAAATTAAGTTCAATTTTACTTAAATTATTGGAGAAATCTTCTGAACGGATAAACAATTTCATTGGTCTTTCTGGCTGGCCTCTTGAGTCGAAATTTTTTAGGTAGGTCTGTAAAATTACAAACAAACTATTTTCTATGTGACTACCGTATAAGAGTCCCAATAGCTGCGGTGACCAAATGAGTGTGCCGTAGTCCGGGATTGGGACTACGGCACACTCATTTGGGGGTATGTTTTTAGGCTGAAGGGAGTAGGGGAGAGAAAGGAGATTGGTAAGAGGAAGGTTGGGAAGTACTTGGTTGTTTTTGTCTGGCCACTGCACACTGCAATTTCAATTACAAGCTACGTTTATATTTTGATTGGTGGTCTTTCACCACCTGGGCAATACTTATTGACGTTTTACATAATCCTTTTTTTTCACACTGATCTCCACATGGATAAAATATCGGGACTAATATGAAAATTCTTTGCCCGATCATTTTTTACAAATACCTACAATTTGATACGGATAGTTGCCAGTAGAGAAGAAATAATATTTTGGAATATTTTGTACATCTTTATTTTATATTTTTACTTGATAGTTATTACTACTTTTGGCTTATTTACTTTTTACCTATTATTTTTTACTTTTCGCTTATACTATTACATTTTTTTTTAATGCCGGCAACCCGGACGTTTATTGTAATAATAATATCTTATACATATAATGAATAACAGATCACTTTGTATAAACCAATATATTATAAACAATATCTACATGTTTCGATAACAATGTTATCTTCATCAGGATATGTTAATATTTTTTGTATTTCTTCAGCATTAACTATGTAACAACATCAACAATCAACAATCAACATCAACAATCAACTGTCAAAAGCAGACGTCAAGTTTATTTTTTGCTCCGTGTTAAATAGTGTAATAAAGTGAAAAAAAGTACATCTTAATCCATAAAAACGTGTGTAAGAGTGGCATCATAACCCTGCTGTACTCTGGAGCAAAAAAAATCTGTATGTACTGAGCTATTTTAAACAAGAAACTCATTTTTAAAAAAGACAAACAACGAAGGTTTTAACAAAATTGAAGTTACTACCTACATTTAGTTTGCTTATGCTACTTCTTCATAGATGGCAGTGAATATGTACCTACATTGAATTAACAAAATTATAAGGAATACTTATCGCTACCTGTCCATAGATGGCGATAAATGCCTGCAGTCACTAAATGAAAAATAAATAACGAGTTACGCTATTAGTCAATAGATGGTGATAGTGAATACATAATCTGTTAAAGAAAAATCCATAATATATTCTTAAAAACTCTTATTATCTGGAAATAGTTTTCATAAACAACAAAATAATTATTTTTCATTGTAATATTAATCATAAAAAAATTAAAATGGCTTCAATATTACCAGAGGAAAGGCTGAAGATCGCAAAAGATCTGGTAAAAAATTTCAGCAAAACACTCACCTCAAATATTTTATCCAAAGAACAAAAGACCTCCCTTACTGAGGCAATGGGCGAAATGTTAAAACATCTTGAGGCCATGGTCCAAGAATTTAATAAAGGCGATGGACTAGAAAAGGTTTTTCAATCGTTATCCAAAATTGATCAAAACATTGAAGATTTTAAAACTAAAATGGAATCAAAATCGTACGCTGAAGTACTAAACCAACCGAAGCAGCCATCACCTGAAAATATGAACTTACTCCAACAAACAGCGGATCCTGGAAATAAATCACTTCCATTGAACAATGAGAATATTCTGAATAATACACCATCACCGGAAAAAAAACCTAAAGTTCTCATATTTGGAGACGGGGAAGAAGGAGCGAGGCAAATGCGAAGAACCATTGAAAGAAGCACCAACAATGTAGAATGCCACAGCTACATATATCCGGGTGCCACAATAGACAAATACACTTCAACCATAGTACAATCTTGTAAAAACTTTACTAAAAAAGATGTAGTTATTATATTTACCGGCAGTAATGAAAAATCACCAAAGAATATAATTAGCCATCTGTACTATCTTCTACATAATCTCCAAAATACAAATGTTATTGTACACTCTGTACCAAAAAATAATCACTTGAATGTTTATAAACTTAACACTGAAATACAATCAAATACTGCTCTATTTAAAACTAACTGTGAATTCATTGGGCCAATATTTTATGACCGAATGAATAATTATAACATTTCAAAATCTATGGGATTAGTAAGATTAAATATAATCGATATGATGAAAAGAAAATACTGGGAAAATGGTCCTAATCTCAATCAGATAAAAGACAGGAACCCACTATATCCGGAAAATCAAAGAATTTTTTAATGAATAATGCAATAAGTAAACAACCTTCCATCGAGACCTTATCTGTTAATAAAAATATTTCTCCAGAAAAACTGAAAAAACACATCAGAATAAAAAAAATATCATGCCACAAACATCCAACTACATCAAAAGGACAAACCTCACTCTCTTTTATGTACCTAAATGTGAGAAGCCTGAAAGGTAAACTCGATGATATTAAATGCCTACTGAAATCTACAATCTCAAACTTCAACATCATCCTCTTGTGTGAGACCTGGCTCAAAGAAACGGACCTAAAGTACATCAACTTAGAAGGATACAAACACGAAGCATCCTGCCGGCCGCAGGGAGCTGGTGGCGGAGTCTCCATTTTCATAAAAGATTCCTTAGAATACGATGTGATTAATAACACGTGCGACTCCGACAATAATTTTCTATGGCTTAATGTAAACAAGCTTAATCTAAAAATTGGCCTAGTGTATAAAAAACCAAATACTGTTTTCAAAGACTTCCTGGAGACACTATCCTCTCATTTAGAATCATACAAAAGAGGTATTGTATTTGGAGACTTCAACATAAATCTGCTCGACCCAACCAATACACAAACTTGTAAATATACAAATACAATTAGATTGAACAATTACAATATTTTGAACAAAATAAACAATAAACACGCCACACGCATCACAGAAAATACGAACACAATAATAGATCATATACTTACCGATACAAAACTATCATACTCACTAACGAACTGTGATAATTCTATATCAGATCATAATATACTACTCCTTGATGTAATTCACACATATATTAAAAGTACATCCTTAAAATCATCCCAAAAATATACACATATTAATCTTGATAATCTAAAGAATTATGTCATCCAAAATCCTTTTAATCTTAATATGAATAATGACTCGGTATTAAATTATGATAATCTTGTAAACTACCTCACAAATAAAATTAATTCTAACAGCACCACTAAAATTAAAACAAAAAATATAAATAATCCAGACTGGATAACCAAAAACCTTATAAAATTGATCAACAAAAGAAATAAATTGCATCTAAAATTAAAAAGACAACCCAATAACACATTATTGAAAGCAGAATTCCTAAAAGTAAGAAATAACATTACTACAGAAAAACGAAACTTAAAACAAAGACACTACAGTGATCTTTTTAAAAAATGCGAAAATAACAGTAAAAAAACTTGGAAGTTAATGAATAACATTCTTAAAAATCAGTCTAATACTTCGAATAATTTTTGTACTAAATTAATAATTAATGATGAAATAATCACTAACAATGTAGAGATATGCGACCACTTTAACAATTTCTTTTGCAACATTGGCTTCTCCTTAGCTAATAATATACGTAACAATGTCGTACACAAACCGGCCAATGAAATAACATTAGTATACGATAGTATAGAATCTTTATATCTTCAACCAACAACAGAATTAGAAATAAGCAAAATATTAAAATCATTGAAATCAAATACAAAACAGTGCTAAGTCTCTCAACGCAATTGGTTCCTATATTATCAAAATTGATTAACCAATGTTTTAAAGAGGGAATTTTTCCAGACAGCTGTAAAATTGCCAAGGTGATACCAATTCACAAAGGTGGGTCCAAAACAAATACCTCAAACTACAGGCCCATCTCAATCTTACCAATCTTATCAAAAAATTTTGAACGTGTAATTTACGAAAGATTAAACAATTTCCTATTAAAAAAATCATTCTTTTATAAAAAACAGTATGGCTTTAGGAAAAAATCTAACACACTTGCGGCAATAAACGACTTAATCAGTAAACTTAGGAATGGTATTGATGGTGGAAATTATATCTTATCTATACTAGTTGACCTTCAAAAAGCCTTTGATACGGTAAGCCATGATATACTTCTCAAGAAACTCGAGAAACTTGGTGTAGTTGGTCCTGCTCTTAACATATTCAAATCATATCTTAGCAATAGAAAGCAATTCGTAAGCATTAACAATCAAAATAGTAAGCACCTTCCAATAAACTATGGAGTTCCGCAAGGATCCATACTAGGGCCACTACTGTTCCAAATCTATATCAATGATATTTCTCAATTAAAATTAAACGGTGAAATTTTCTTATATGCAGATGATACTGCAATATTCTACTGGGGTAAAGATCTAAACATACTACTAGAAAATGCACAAAGTGATCTAGAAAGAATTTGCGGTTGGCTCCAATCAAATATCCTAACAATTAATATAAAAAAAACAGGATACATGATTTTAAGTTCAAACCGTAAAATAATTCCTCCACATGTACCATTAAAAATTGAAAATAACGATTTGAAAATCCTAAAACAGGAAAAATATCTTGGTCTGTGCATCGATAATCATTTAACTTTTAAACAACACATTCAAAATGTAAAAGATAAAATCACACCCTTAATTAGCGTTTTTAGCCGGTTATCATATCTATTACCAATTAGATTTAAAAAAAGTTTATACTATAGTCTCGTACACTCACACCTAAATTACCTGATTGAAATCTGGGGAAATGCGTATGAAACATACATCAATGAATTACAGGTAATTCAAAATAAGATAATCAAAAAACTATTTCACTACGAATCCAAAACATCCACAAAAAAATTATATTTGGAAACAAAACTGCTAACATTAAGAAAGCTATACGAGTACAATATATGTGTCCTTATATACAAAATAAATAATAAACTCATACATACAAACACAGAATTCATTAAAATGTCCCAAGTACACAAACATTTTACACGACAACACGATAACATACGTTTAAACACCATTCATACTAACTACGGTAAACAATCAATTAGTTACGAGGGGGGCAATTTATATAATTGCCTTCCAGATGATATCAAAAACGAAAAAAGTGTGTGCAAATTCAAAAAAAAATTGTTCATGTTTATTCACAAAAAACAAAGTAGTGATAGTGAATAATATCATATGGTAATATAATATCATGTTAGTATTGCAATCTAATGTAATCTAAGGTTATGAAATGTAAAAACTGTGTAATGTAAAAACTATGTAATATAATGTAAAAAGTACATAATTCAATATTCTAGTTAAGTAAGTGAAAATGTTATTTTCTTTTTTACTGGAATAAAAACTTATGAAAAAAAAAACAATTTCTAGACATTTTTGTTTTGAAAAGTTTTAATTTTCCATGTACATTTGCTACTTTAATTTTAATTTTTGCGACCGGTTTCGATACGTCTGTATCATTAACGAGCAAACTTAAAGCTAACTTAAAAATACAAGTACAAAAATTAATTAGGCGGGGGTAGTGGGAGTGGGAAAAACGGGATATACACTTTGGAATGTAACGATTGTGATGCACAGTATGTAGGAATGACTACTAGAAATTTTAAAACCAGAATCAGGGAACATGAACTTTGTTTGCGAAATAATAACTACTCCGAGTTTGCAAACCATCTAATAGAGGCAGGTCATACCTTCAAAAAAGAAAAAAACTAAGTTTAAACATTGTAATATAAATTCTTATTTTAATTTGTGCGCTTTAGAAACATTAGAAACCAACAAAAAAATTAAATCTAAAATTAATTTAGTTAATAAAATAATAGCACCATGTAAATCCCCTCTACTTACGATGTTCCCATGTAATTTTGACTCCTCCCACCGTTCTCCCCTCCACCAAATTCCCCCACTCCCACTACCCCCGCCTAATTAATTTTTGTACTTGTATTTTTAAGTTAGTTTTAAGTTTGCTCGTTAATGATACAGACGTATGGAAACCGGTCGCAAAAATTAAAATTAAAGTAACAAATGTACATGGAAAATTAAAACTTTTCAAAACAAAAATATGTTAATATATCTAACATATATATTTATATATATAGATATATACATATTAACATATCCTGATGAAGATAACATTGTTATCGAAACATGTAGATATTGTTTATAATATAGTGGTTTATACAAAGTAATCTTTTTATTTTTTTACATTAGCTCCACACAGGAGGCACCGAGGAAAACAATTTCCCTAGGGGCCTATGTCATCTTTGAGGATGCTGTGTGGAGGGTTTTTTAAGGAAAAGAAATGAGAAGAGAAGATATGGGAAGGAAAAAGGTATGAGGGGTGGGTAGGAATCTGGGGGTCAGTGTGGCCAGGAGTGACTCTGTAAGTGTAGTGTTTATCTGTAATGGATAACCACAAAGTTTTAGGTACATTCAAAAGTTCATATTATAGTTTTTTTTTATCAACATTAAAAATATAAAACGAAATAAACGTATACAATTTCCAGGCTTACTAATAAAAAAAATCACTTCTCAGCCGTTAAAAGATTTTTTACTTACACATTGCATAAAGTGTTTACAAGTTTCGAATGGATTTAATACTAATAAAAAATATCTTTAACTCAATTTTTTAAATTCGGCAACATCGCATTTTTTCTTCTAACAACTATCCCACACATGCGCATTTGTTTTTTCCCCTTACATGCGGAGGTTGATAGTTTTTTTAATGTGTACTATGGTTACGAAAAACGATGACAGGAGACAGATGTTAAATATTGTCCGCCATCTTAAAGTGTACGAAAATCAGTACCAAAAGTAGAACACGTCCTTTTGTTTATCCCGAATCCTTATGAGAACACGGCCCATATGGAAGCTGGCCGCAAAACGCACATTAGCATAGTTATTCACAACTTTGGCATAGGTTGTATTTCTAGGAATTATCGGTTCAGTGTTTACTGCTATCTCTAGTTTCACCCGGACTTATGCGATGTGACCGGAAGTGGATGTGCCACGGCAGTGGGGTGAATCCAAACCTCGTTTGGAGCCGGAAGTCGGTGACTTTCATTGCTTTTATTCTAGCCTAGGTTTAGGGAAGGCTAGCGTAAGGTATGAATCATTCGTTTCATTTCAAATATGTCAGTTCCTGAATTAAATAAATTATGGAACCGAATTGTCAACACTGTTACCGACTATAAGAAACCCCTTGAATATTTAAAATTAAAAACATTAAAAGTAGTGTCCGACCGAATTAGGACTTTCCACCGAATCTTCGGTGTCTGTGTCAGTTTCGGCCGAAACCGAAACTTTTTTAGACGTGTTAAAGATCGATTGTTTGCTGTTATTTGACTTATATTTTACACTTATTCAGACAGTTAACACGTGTTAAATTAAATAAATACAAAAACAATAATTGAATTATTTGAAAAAAAAATTATGTTACTTCTATAAAACAGACAAAATTTATAAAAAATAACAAAATATGTTAAATAATTCTTGGGACAAAAATTTGTCAATAATCAACACTTACATTATAAAGGAAGGACCTCATTAATTGTGTATTTTAATTTTATTGCGTTTACAACCACTAAATTCTTTTTATACGTAGATATTAAATGAAATAAAAAAACAATAATTGAAGTATGTAATTATTTAACAAACATGTAAGAATTAACAAACATGTTAACTACTTCTTGGAACAAACATTTGTCAATAATAAACACTTAAAGGAAGGACCTCATTAATTAAGTATATGTTGACGATGGCGGGTGACATGCCAGCCACGAACTCACCCGAAGTCAGCCGAACGAGAAGTTCCAAGAAGTATTTAACATGTTTTGTTAATTTTTGTAAATTTTGTTTGTTTTATAGAAGTAATAAAAAATAAAAAAATAAATATTTTTTCATACTTCAATTATTGTTTTTTTTTTAAAATTTATTTATTTAATTTAACATGTTTTAATTGTCTGAATAAGTGTAAAAAATAAGCCAAATAACAGTAAACAATCGATTTTCAACTTGTCTAAAAAAGTTTCGGCAGAAAATCTGCCGAAACTGAAACTTATACCGAAACTTGCCGAAACCGAAACCGAACCTTCGGTCGGTCACTAATTAAAAGTAACCTCGCGGGAGAAAAATGTCAAAAAATTGTATTGTAAAAATTGATTTTTCCTCTTGGCCACTATCAAAATCAATAATACAAACACCTTCCACTGAGAAACCCCGAAATTTTCCACAATCTTTTCCAAAGAATCATCTTGACCATCTCTCAACCTCTTGTGCAAATGTGTCGACAATATAACATCTACTGTAATGGCAAAATTCCGGACATATTTAGCGATAGCTCCCAGAACTTTACAAAATTTCTCGTTTTCACCACTTGACCCAAACTCTATTGTATCTTGTTTTTAGTTGTTGTTTTACATAATTTTATCATTTCATTAGACGGTTGTTATCTTTGTTATTTATTTGTATTTTTTTTTTAGTTAATCCTCTGTGTATATTACAAACCATTTTCTTTTTAAATAAATAAATCCGAACCAGCACAATGAAAGTATCAAATTGTACCCATACTGTTATCGGTTTCCACGGTCATTCAGTAATTTGTTTTGGGTTACAGATACGGAGTGCGGAAAAATATATTTTGTAATTGAAAAAAAAAATGTCTCCCGACTTCGAAATAACGTAAACATTTTTACTTCAAAGCTCAGGAATCAGTAATTATTAAAGTTTGTCGGTTAACTGCTGATCTGATACATCATGTATAATGTATAATTTTTATTATTACCAGTAGTTATCTTAGTTAAAATAATTAGCAAAGTTTTAATTTTTCTGGTCTCCCGAAATCGCACAGAGCTGTGGTTGTCTCAAAAAACCTACGTTTTATTGCATCAGGCACTATATTTTTTTTGTATGGCGACGTCGACAGTCGAGACGTTTTTTATTCTTAAATTTAACCGCCTTTAGCATTGAAGAACACTAGGTCAGCATCTCATCACTAATAATAATAATAATTCGATAATTTCTACCATAGTGCAAAAATACAATCGTACGCACATCTGGTAAGCAATTTATCAGCGTTATAAAAATATGCAATTACTATGAGAAAAAATCATCGTCTTACGTTTAAAACATACTGGTATTTTTAATACACTGATCATGACGACTGTAATAATACGTATTTTAAAATTCTTTGATGTTGAAACCAATTTGAAAATAAAATCGACTAGATATTATTGTAAAAAATGTCAAATATGACAAGATCATAACCTCAAACAGTCTGAAACTGACAGTATATAATTAACTTCAAAAGTCTGAAACTGACAGTATATAATTAAAAATGTTTTTTTTATATCAACCTATCACTTAACACCAGTAATAAGATGATGTTCTTATTTAGAAGCTTCTATTTCGCTTTTATTACATAGTCAGTATTAAACTGGAATAAACTAATCACTCTATTGGAAGATCTCCGTCCGGGTTTTAATTATTGAGTGCCTAAATAATGTTTCAATTCTGTAAACAAGTGAAACAACAATGAAATCTTTTAAATACAAACAAAACTTGAATTTCATTGGCTCAATATTCATGCAAAACCGCGATGAAATGTTGAGTTGTGAACTGACTCCGAGGCCCGTCACATCAGAATCAGATTCAGCCAGTATCAACCAAACAATGTGATGTGATGGTGTTTTTTTCGTTTTTAAATGACGATTTTAAAACTCTACGTATAAACTAAAAATAACATATTCAGAATCAGCGTATGTTGATCTATATGATTATATATGTTTAAACAATATTTCTTCACTGGAATTCGTTAGTTATTATTATTGTTCTGTACATACATAAAGCGAAACCATTCTTTTCCAACCTAGTACCTACCAGGACGTACCTGGGTTGTTCTTCTTTTTAACCAACACAAAGTTGTCTCCACCAAAGATTGTAGAAAAATTCAACAGAATAACCGATATTATTATTTTTTGATTACTATACTAAAGACGGAATGACTGTGTGCATTTAAAAAAAATATGTGTATATATTTTTGTAGTAAAAATTACGTGATAGAGTTGTAACTCCTCCTGATAGAAGTGTATTTCATACAGTAATCACAGTTGTCTCCTGCCACCTCGACTTGCGTATATTCTATAATATTACAAAAAATGATATGACGACATAAAATATTACCCTTTTTTTTAAATCCAAAAACCTATCAATTGACAGCGATTATTATTTTATACGATGTTTAATAAAATATTTTTGAAAATCTCAAAAACTTGTCTCCTACAACTTTTATGTCGTATATACGTCAACTCTGTCACGTCGGTTGTCATTCGAAATAGGTATACACGCAGCTCGTGTTTTCACCCCCGATAGGTATTTTAGGCCTTCTTCCTCCCTTGCTACAATTTCCCCTTTGAGATCCAGAGAGAATTCATTTATAGTAAAAACAAATGTGACGGAGGTGTGGAAATGTGTCAGAGTGGTAAAAAAATTATGTAGGTTAAAAAGAAGAACAACCCACCTACCCATTGTTTACTTTACCACGGATGGCGCTCGTGTTCAAAATAAAATAAACAAGTTTTTGAGTTCGGAAAACGCTGGCGCTGATATCGCCCTCTGTCCCACTTTGAACACGAGTTTCCGGAAACCGTACATATCGCCATTGAACGAACCTACCTCCATTAAATTATGTAATCGCAGTTGTTGGAAGTTGAGTTTTGAAATATTTTAGCGAATTCAGAGCCGCATTCCAAAATCCTTTCATTCCTAATTCCGTTCATAATTCCCCGGAGCTGTTTTTTACGCGATTGCTTTGTGTTGGATTACTGATTTTACATTCCCACGAATTCTATCTCGAATTTCGCAAAATTCACAACAAATAGTCAATGCGGGAATGAAATTTCGATAAAAGTTAAAAATGTATAAGTACGTACATAAAATAACGAAAAACAGCGAGATTTTTTTTTAAGTAGGCACAGTTTGCAAAAAAATACTTTTAAAGGTTGATGGATTGAAACGATTAATACTTGCGATGAGGTTTTTAATAGTATCATTTCATTTTTTATGGTGTTATCCACGGACATATGAATATACCTGGACCTGCCCTAAGTGATAAAAACGTATTATTTCCCCCTCCACATGGCGCCGGCTGAAGCACCTCCTTGGAACCGGCTCGCTCCATGGGGAGGGGATAGGCCTCGCTTGAATCTAAAATGTGTGACGTCATCATTCTTGCTGTGAACAGCTAGAAGGTAACATCCATACATTTAACGAAATACAACGCCAAAACAGTAGCGTATTCTATACAATATATCTACATATCAATGTGCACATAGCGAATGTGGGCGGTTCTCCAGTGTGCTCATCGGTGGTAACAGGGGTAAGTAAATTATGAAACATTTGTAATAGTGTTTAAACTAAACACGGCAACAAAATATTGCTATGTGTATTGGGGCGAGTCTTTTTGAGGCGAACATTTGACCTTAGCAAATATGTTATTATCGTGGCAAGCAATTCGCGCTCCCATGTAAAAAGGTCTATTCATTCAAAGCAGATTTTGCTTTTAAGCACTAAATGGTGATATTGTAATGCGAGATGCCTATTTACTGTCAGATTGATTGTATAACGAATCACAGTCATCTTTTCCCTCTTCCCCCTCCATGGTTTGGTTTGACCCCTCACCCGTAACTGCTTGTCTAGTCATTTGGATGTCTATGGTGTTATCAGAAGGTATGAATAAAATTAAGTCAATTTATAAAGTGTGAAATTGTTGAAAATCGATAACGTTTTAACGAGAGTAGTCCATAACCGATGGACGTCTCCAGAAGGCTATTTATATTAGGTACATTTAAAAAAAAACCTTCAAGATTTTCCCAAAGGATTGAGTACCTAAGTAGGTATCTATCTACCCGTAATGTATCATTTTACTGGCAATTATTTTAATTCTTGATTTGAAATGTGCTTACGTCCAAATGGCTTACTTTCGCAGGCCATTTTTGAAAGTGAAACCTATGTCAGTCAAGTTAAGTTGATTTATTAGGTGTAAGGCGGCTCCTAGACGATCAATTATATTGCTCAATATTACGAATTGTGCAATGTTATTGACCGTTTCGGGTTAATATTGAAGATTGCTCAATGATCGAACAAAAGTTTGAGCGAGTTTAATTTTTATTGCACCATATTTTTCCATTGCATCGTGTAGGGTCAGTATTGCACAATATTTTGAGCAGTTCGTTTATTGTGCAATATAATTGATCGTTTTATCAATAAAATGTATTGTACAATGTTATTGTAGCTTCTAGGGGCCGCCTTACATTTAAATCCGTTAATTTATGTGAATACCACACAACAGCTCCCGTGTGTAGTCAGTGAGACTATAGCATCCCCAATTGTGTCAACTTGTGAGGCTGAAGTTAGTGGGGAGGGGGAAACGAGATGGAGAAGAGGAAGATGACGGGGAAGAGGAAGGTGGGCTGGCTATTCAGATCTGGTCACCAAACACGGCTTTCATTTAAAGCAACGTTTCAATTTTTAATGGTGGTCTTACACCAGAACGGTATTAAAAATATCTTTCACTTTGGAACGTGCCGCAAATATACTATGTATTATTTTGAATGAATTCATTGTGAAATAACACAAATTAATCAAATAAAACTTATTTTCCAACGCCCGGGATTCGATCCCGCGACCTTCGGATTGCGAGTCAAGAGCCTTACCCCACGACCACGGCGGCCGACAAAATTATTGTGACAGATGTTTCGGCTTTCACGGCCATTTTCCAACTGGCTACGCCATGTCGAGACGACTTATCTATATGAGTTTATTAACTATACCCTTTTTTTTACATGAATACCGCACAAGAGTCCCAACTGCTCCCGTCTGGAGCCAGTGGGACTATGGCATCCCCAATTGGGGTATGTTGTGAGGCTGATGGTAGTGAGGAGGGGAAGGAGATAGGGAAGAGGTAGGTGAGGAAGTACCTGGCTATTCAGATCTGGTCACCAAACACGGCTAAAGCCATTTCAAGCAACGTTTCAATTCTGAATGGTGGTCTCACACCAGGGCGATACTGAGAGTATCTTCCACTCGGGAACGTGCAGCAAATATACTATATTATTTTTTTAAATGAATAATTGTGAAATAACACAAATTAATCAAATAAAATTTATTTGCCACGCCGGGATTCGATCCCGCGACCGGAGTGCCAGTCAAGAACCATACCACTGGACTACGCCGGCCGTCAGATTATTATATAGATATATTACCCTATTTTTATTCTTATGATGTTTAAAATAAATTTATTAATATTTTTGATAAAACACCGAATTTACTGAGAAAATCATTTGTTTGAGGCACTTACCTAATTTAAACATTTAAAAGTAGGTTTCCAGTGAATCGTATCAAATTTCCACCCTTATCTTTACCTCGATCCTTCTCAAGTCAGCATTTATGAGTAAAATTAACTGATTTCGTAATAGTTAGTTTGCGGTGGGTAAAGGGTTTCCAATTAAATATCTCTTAGGGTGTTCGGGGGACCATTCTAAATTGAGGCCCTAAAGTATACGTGTAATCCTTGTAAACCACTAACCGTTTAATGCAAATATCTGCCTTGGTTTTGAGGCAGTGTTCTGTAAAGTCTTCACTGGGCTTGTTTTCAATTAACATCTTATAAATTCGTTTTGGTAATTATTCCCCTAATCGCCGCACTTTTAGGTAAAGATTTTTGAAATTACACTTTGTTTCTACTACAATAAACAACTATATATACAGGAATAACATAGGTTATTAGCTTGGGTTAATTTATTTATTTATTTATTGTTTCTTTACACTGTAGGTAAAAATGTTTACAATACAATTTGTTACCTCACTAGGACAAGCCTGTGTTGAGGTTAACAATAATTATACAAGTTAACAAAATTATACAGATTTTGAAAGAACAATATTGTTGTATTTCTTACAGATTGAGATTAGATTATGGGTACCTACTATTTTAGGGTGACCATAGTTTTGAGATCTGATTTAAAATAAAATAAAGTTTTGTTTTTTTTTTTTTTTTTAAGGATTAAGTTGTGAATAATAAATATGTGTATATAATTTAACATGCTGTTGATTTGGCAAGAGGAATATGAACAAAAACGGTTCAAACAAAAATAATATTCAAAAAATATTGTCATATAGCCCAATCATGGATTTGTTCCCCTACCCACCCACTCTACACTAATACCTACCCACCCAATCTACATTATTAACTAACAACGGCTCCACCCCTACCCTAATAAAACATTGTTCTAAACTGTCAAATTAGTATAAGCTTTCCCTGACGAAGGAACGTTTGTTCCGAAACCGGTCGGATTTGCACATTTTATAAGTGGTTTATACAAAGTTGCATTGTTTCATTTTATTAAAAATAATATTATTTTAGCTTATTATTATAAACATACTCATTTACCTAATAATTTAGAAAGGACAAAGTAGAGAAAATCAATTGGCAATCCTCGACTAACACAAAATAATTTAAGATCCTTCTTAAAAGTGTACAAGGAATTAGATGACTTTATATGTTCTGGAAGGCTATTAAATACGAGTGGAGCTAATTAAGTAATGCATTCGCGTATTTAGTTCAAAACGATACCTACACAAATGTCAATCCATACCAAACAAATTCAGAATGGCAGCAAATGGATCGTTTTATACGGGAAATTTTAAACTTCGGATGAATAAAAATGAAATTTTACCAAATATCCAAAGTAGGGGAGTCTGGTCCAGAGACGGGTGTTTTTTCAATGCGTTTTTTTTCCTTTTAAAGGAAAGGACGGAATTATTTTGCCATGACTTTTTCCTAAATTAATACTAGTGTTTTTTCGTAATTCGAGATTCATCCACATAAAAACTAAATTGTCTTTAATTTTCATTTTGAATGAAGATTCCAATCGAATAAAAATTCTATGGGCGTAATTTTTCGCTTGTAACCGGGCAGCGTATTTACAATATAAGTATGGGAATAATATTAGGTCCTTACATATGAAATTGGCGTTTTGTATGGGAGGAACATAAAGTCGTTTTTTTTAAATATAATATTTTTATTTAATCAAAGTATGTACCATTGCTATCTATGCACTTTTGCCATCTCATAGGTAGTTCATCGATCCCTTTACTAAAAAAACTATTCGGACGGGAATCAATAAAATCTTTGAAGGCGGCTTGGACTGCCCCATCGGAGTTGAATTTTTTTGAAATTTCGAAAAAAATGGAATCGAAAGAGTACGGTGGATGTCCAATTGAAGCTCCTCTGATTTGGTAGCCGTCTGTTGTGCAGCGTGTGGTCTAGCGTTGTCATGAAGCAGCAGTGGCCTAGAGCGATTAACCAGCCTCGGTTGTTTAGCGGCTAGCTTTTCCATCATGGTTTGCAGTTGCTGACAATAGACATCTGCCGTAATCGTCTGGCCAGATTTAAGAAAGCTGTAGTGAACGACAAATACGAACGAATTATACTGACCCCTTAAGTTGAATTATAGTGTAATTCAGAATCTGTGCCTAATAAAAGTCGGCGATTCGGGATATATTTACCTTAGTTTTGGCTGCTGTTCAAAGCTATTATTAGAATATTTTTTATCACCGAAGAAATAATCCCAAGATTACCGATTTGAATGAAAACCGAAAGAAAACAGTTTGCACAAGACATATCAACTTCTAGGCCTCAAAACAGTCAAACAAATTTGATCATCTGTTCAAGAAATGATTATATGCTACAAAATACTTCCCCTACAACCAAATGGTTGTTTATCACTTGCTTACAATTTAAAACACGTTTTTTTCATCATATTTGGAACAAAATTATTTACAAAAGAAATATTTTTAATTATCAACTCGCAAATAATTGCCGAAGTTGCAAATAAAATCACGAAAAATCGAATTATTTAATGGCCCATATTTTATAATAAATTTATAACACGAATAATAATAATAATGGTACATATCCGTACTAGATATTTGCTATACATTTTGATTAAAATAATAATTATTCTTCCCTGAAGAAGGAACGTTTGTTCCGAAACCGGTCGGATTTACGCATTATACAAGTGGTTTATACAAAGTTATATTGTTTCATTTTTCTATAATGGATAACCACAAAGTGATAGCTACATTCAAAAATAATAATTATTTTATTCAATTTGTTTGGGTATTTTATCCTAGGACCAAATTTAAGCTTTGTTTGAAAAAGGCCGCAAAAATTCTCCAGTCTTGAGTCCTAAATTCACTTGTCTTTTAAAATAAATATCAACTATACATTTGTCACAAATCTACTAATAATAATATCAATAATCTAGGGTAAAAAGCAAATGTAAAATTATGCAACGTCCACTGTTTTTTTTAATACAGTGTCCTCTGCGTGCAAAGTCGTATCTTCTCCAAGCTAAACTTTCTAATAAAAGTGTGTTTATCCGAAGTGACCTACCTAGTAAAAGTATGTTATCTGTATCTGTTTATATATAAATTTAGATAGAGCCTATGAAATCATTATTGTACAACGCCTTAGTGGTGATTTTTCTCCAAAACGGCGCTATGAAAATTATCCAATTATTATCATAAGATTTTTTTGTTTAAATGTCTTCTTCATTATTAGAGCAGTGTTAAGGTGTGTAGCGTTATAATTTCTTTGTTCGCGGTAAATAAGAGAAATATATAAATAACATATAATGTTTATAAAAAGCAGAAAGTATGTTTTTTGTTGTAATAAAACAAAGGTTTTTTTACAAGAACTCCTTGATTTATTTTTCTACCCCTTTCAAAGTTTTCGAGGAAGACAATATATTAAAAAATGTTGGCTTTTATTCTTTTGCTCGAATTTTCAGTTTCAGATGTCCTGGACAAGTTAAAAGGGGTGGCTTTGGTGTTTTCTTTCCCCTCTTCTTTGTTGGTAAACACAGCCTTTAGACTGGCAGCCGGGGGTGATTTTCCACTGCGAATAGATTAATGGGTTTTCTTGTGTTCTTCTTTAATTCGGTAAATTATAAATGTAGGGAAAAACTTTTTTTTCATTACGGTGTACGCTGTACATCAATAGAAGCCTCCGCAGAGGTAAAAATGTCTTATATTGTGCCGTTTTCAAGAATTAAAGATGACGAAAGAATATTCAATTAAACGTAGACATGATAAGTTTTAAGATTTTCACGGCCAAAAGCATTTTCGTTATTTCCCAAAAACAAACAACGAAAACGTAGACATGCTTTAAATGTTTTTGTTTATTTTTATTTAACGAGTAAAACTTCAAATTGTAATATTTAATTTATGAAAACAATATAAGCGACACCCAATTGAAAATCTGAAACAGAAAAAAGCGGAAAAAGAATTAATACACCTTTCAAATATAGAATAAAAATAATTTTCTGGTAAAAAAATAATATTTTATGGGAGGTACTTTAATTTTTAGAAATTTAATTAAAATTAAATTTGATAATGTTATTATCGAGTTCTGCAAGTTTTTTGGGTAGTGTTTTAGTTACAGCTGTTTCGACTGGTAAGGTCATTTTCAAACTGTGTAACGTCATTCTAAATCAATTAAGAAAACCCTTACACTTAGTGCAAGGCAAACCAAAGGGAAATACTCCGAATCCCACATTAGCACTCTCTCAATTAGTGTCTCTACAAATTGGTTTAACCGGTAATAAATCAACTTAGACACCTTCAAAAATTGACATTTAAAATCTTATAAATAAGTCGTCCGTTCGTGGCTTCACCACAGTTTGAAAATGACCTTACCAGTCGAAACAGCTGTAACTAAAACACTACCCAAAAAACTTGCAGAACTCGATAATAACATTATCAAATTTAATTTTAATTAAATTTCTAAAAATTAAAATGGAGTTCTACGAATTAAACACAAAAACAATAAATAAATGGAGGTACTTTATCCGTTTATCTGAATTCTTGACATATCAGTTCCAATGTTGAAAATTGCATTAAAAATATATCTCTGTTAAAATACTAAGTACTTTATCACTTCTCTGAATTCTTCACTCATTCTGTGAAAATGACATTTAAATGCACAGCAAATCCAAGTTTATTTATTTGTGATTTTTTAAATAGGTTCATGGTTACCTATGTCGCAATACAATCGTTATATGTACATTGTACATACATGAATTAAAAATATTTTTTTTAGAATGAATCAATAACGTATTTTCGTAATTTAAGTTAAAATTTTCTTCTAATTTTATTTCCTTTGGTAATTCGCCAATAATTACTCCGTACGCCAACAATTTCTGACTATGGGTTGTTTTTTTAACCCCCGACGCAAAACTGACGGGTGTTAGAAATTTCGCCGCCATCTGTGTGTCTGTCTGTGGCATCGTAGCTTCTAAACGAATGGACCGATTATGATGCTACAATTCACGAAAATCTGTTCAGGCGTTTCAAGGTCATCAGCTCTTTTTTGTGTCGGGGGTTACTTAAAATTTTGAAAATTTGACTTATTTCAGAAGGGAGGTCTTATTTCATTTATTTTCCTTGTCTCGTGTGTGTATTTGTGTTGCGGTTTTCAATTTTTCTTAGAAATTCAATAATAGATCTATGGCCATTAATCATAGATTAAAAATAAAGTTACGAAGTAAGTAATTGGTTTAAATGATAATTTATATTAAAATCACAGACACATAACTGAAATTAGTATTTTTGATTTGATGTTTTAAATTGACAAACTAGTGTTGTAATTTAACTTGTAAAAAATAAAATATATTTCATGGCTCTGAAGTGGTTTGGTCTAACATAGTTACCTAGATGCTTTAGATCTAATTACAAGGGTCTTGAATGCCGTGATATTCTGATAGGGTCGGAGAAGTAATCTCGGGAACACTTGACAAATGTACGGTACCTATACTACAATAATTACACACATGATACATGGCAGTACTAGAACTAAGGCCTGAGTCTGAAGGGTACATTCCGCCTAGCATTATGTACTAGACGTGGGCAAAATTGAATGACCGAATTAAATGAATAAATTCAATCTTGTGACACACTCAATCTAATTCTCAATTTCAAAAGGAATTGATTCTTCATTCCTTATCTTTGGCCTTGCATCCTACGATTTTTAATGACACCATACATTTTTAATTTCCATTTATTTTACTGTTAAATTATTTCAATGAATAATGTGTTCTGTAAACGATTTAAATATTATATTGTTTCATAGGTATTTAAATATTATTAAACGGGCCGCGCGCCGCGAAGTGGTCAACGGACGGTATTGTGAACGACTCGCCTATTACGATTGTATTCCGCTACCGCCGCGCCGCCATTCTAAAAACACCCGAACATCATCAAAGTCCATGTCCCAAAATGGCCAAAACGCGGCCGCGATTCATCCGGGTTGCCCGAGCATCGCTTTCACGCAATGAATTAATCATTCATCCTAATCAATAGTCCTGAGATTGTACTAAGGTCCCCGCCGTCCCAGGTCCGTGTTCAATGTCCGCGTCCCAGGTATCTAGTCTGTCGAAATCGAGATTGTCCGATTCCGACAGACAGAGGAATTAAAACAAAAGTCTTTTTCACTTGTGACGTCATGCGTCATCGTCACGTCAATGTCACGATATGTCCCAAACGCATCCCAGTCCTAGGTCCGCAGCTCGCGAGTAAATCAAGTCACTGCTAGGTAAGACACAAAACATTAGTCAAAAGTTACTAATTCATTCCTCAATGCCAGCCCTTAATCCGTCCGCGCGGTTCATTTATTCCCCCGCGCGCCAAGCCGTCAATTTCATTACATAGTTAGTCGAAAACTTTCGACTTTGAATCTGAACATCAGCAGTGAGAAGCTAAAATGATGCTTATCTGTTTTTTGGTACGTACGGAAGATATTGTACCTACCTACTTTTAGACGTAGATCTTGGGTCGATATAATATGTAAATTTGCAGATATTATAAGGCCAATTAGCTGTGGTTAGCTGTCATAAAATACTCATCTTAATGTTAAATGTATGTTTATATTAGATCACGTGAAATAGAACAAAATTATAAGTTTAATAAATAAAATAAAATCAATAAAATTTTAAGGGTGAAACGAAAACTTGTATAATTTTAAGATATAATTGCTAGCAATAAATACATTTTACATACGAAAAATTACGACACTAAAAAAAGACAAACAATATAGGATTTAGCCTGCGAGATAATGAGATAGAATGTTCGGTCTCCTCTTTGTGTGGTGTTTCGTAGCCTATTGGTCTCCTCTTTGTGCGGTGCTTCGTAGCCTCCCCACTCATTGTGATTTGAAAACCGATGAAACGAAAAAGTGACACTAAAAAGAGTCAAACACATTAATCTATAGGTTTTAGCGAGATAATCAGATAGAATAATCGGTCTCCTCTTTGTGCGATGCTTGGTAGCCTATCAGTCTCCTCTTTCGCAGTACTCCGGGTACTCCGTGGCCTCCCGGTCTCGTGTGCGGTGTTAGCCTCCCCATTCATTTAATTTTCAATTTTTTTTTTTCTTTTTTTTTTTTTTTTTGGGATTTAATTGAATTAAAGGAATGAATTAAAGGAATCAATTCAAAAGGCCATGGGAATCAGACTGAATCGATTCACTCCTGGGAATCATTCTGCCCACGTCTATTATGTACAGACATGTGGGCCCTTCTTGCTGTAAGGGCTGTTGTGGCGGTACTCACGCCAATGCAATGCCCTGATTTCAGTTGAATCTAGTGATGTTACGATTATTAAATTTACGATTATCAAATCACTAATCGTAAGTTAAAACGATTATGCTTTAAAGTAGTTCCAGACAGCTCGTATGTACATCATCATTCAACATGAAGCATTTCAACGGAAAGTACGTCGTATTTTGCTTGGTACAATATGCGCGACAGTGATCAATATTACGATCAATAATACCCATATGTGCAAATTTTGGAATGTTTTGTTTTAAAATTCATATATTCAATTCAATTTAATTTATTCATTTTATCAGAAAATATTAAGATTCAATTTAAACATCAATGAAGCACAATCAGACTAACAGCAAAAAATCTAGATGTCTAAATTGTGATTCATTAATGTTAAACATGTTGATATTCGATGTTATTCTATTTAACAACAAGACAGCGCTCCCGACAGGTATGACCATTGAAAAATACATCAGTTTTATTGACATTTCTTCGGCAACCAACGATCACTGATGTTATTTCTTTATTTAATTATTAATTAAAGATATAATTTATTATTAATGTTGACTCTTTTCTTCCTGATGTGAAAACATCTTTATTGTTTAATTAAAAGTAATTTTTTTTAGTTTCATATAAAGTGGTAAATGCAGTTTAAAAAAACATTGGTGAGCGATTTTAAACGCATGTTTGCATTAAAAAAAATGTATATTTTTAATTGTATATGTAGGTACAGATACGTTTTTAGATTTTCACGGCCTGATGATGGACACTCCAACGCTGTCCGAAACGTTGGCTAAAGAAGGAGGTAGCGCAACACGGCATAATACCCCAAAAACAAACAAATAAAGAGCTATCCATAAGGGGGGGGGGTAGAGAAGACAAGGGGAAGGGGGGGGGGGGGGCATTTGCTCTGTGACATCACATGTAAAAAAAAATGAACAATTGTTTTTAGAAGTAATATTGTAAAGTATGTGACGTCGTACTAGGGGGGGGTCTCACAAATGTGACGATGTGTGACAACGACGGGGGGAGGGGGAGGGGGGGGGGGGGCGTCAAAAAAAATATGAAATTCATGAGACTTTATTTATGGATGGCCCCTAACGAAAATGTATATGTACATATAGAAAATAAAATCTGGAAGAGTCTTTCATCTGCTTTCAAAAACAGAATTTCATTTTGAGATACTTCGAAAATAGCGAATCTATTTGGAATTGAATGTCAAGCGGGAAAATTTCTTCTTCTTCTTATTTTGTCTAGGCCCGAGAGGTTAGCGTTGTAGAAAAAAAAGCAAATTTGTCATAAAAAGCACGCAATTATCGCACATTTTAGTAATTTATTTTATTATTTTCATTATAAAACATTGATATTTCAAGAATTTTAATGACAACAAAAAGTAGTAATACACGAGTAAAGTAGACACAAGGAAGCTTTTTTGAATTTTTCTTGCCTTCCCTGGTTAATCCTCTTGGTAGATTTTGTAGATATCTCAAATTCCAACACGCTTGGGCGAGTCCATTTTTATATATTTTTGAATTCCTCCCAGTACCAGTTTGGTAAATTGGGCGAGTCCATTTTTAAATTGTCCCAGTCAATGACAATGGCGTATGTAGTGAAAAATTATAATGATTAGAACACTTTTCTCAGTAAAATGCCGGGAAAAAAGGGTAGGGTCTATAAAAAAAATTACACGTATTTACAAAAAAAAAGAAAAATTTCCACACTTATGAATATTGTTAACATGGGCTCACATCAGCACAACCGTACTGATTGAACGAGTTTCCCCTTCAAAATAATAACTGCACTAACTGTCACTCGCCGCATCCGGCATCTGGTAGAATTAAAAGTGGGATTTAATTTGCGATCCAGTTTCCCCCCCCCCCCTCTCTGCACCCCTCCCACCCCCGGAAGTGGTTTGCCTTTGAGGCCACGTACGTTGTGATATGGAGAGGTCCTCAATAAGTGGGTACTGAGGGACTTGCTGGGGTTGAAGGCTGTAGTGATAGTGTATAGAGGATATCTCGACCCACCCTACAACCCCTCTGCAATTAGGGTGGACCGTCAATATATACAGGGTGCATACCCGAAGGATTTTAATCAGTCATTTCTGAGCATATTCAGAGTAAAATATGTAGATGTTATTTTGCTGTAATATAATGTTTTTTTCTAATTAAAAACAATAAAAATATTTTTTCATCGCACGTCGTTATTTAGTAGTTGAGTATAACTTAGCGGGCCATGTAAAAAACACTCAATCTCGTTCCACAGAACAGTAACATCGCGCATTTCATGTGATCCCGTCGCGACGTGTAGGAGTGTGATCAGTGGCGACGAGTGATTGAAATATATATTTTTTGCTTTTAATTAAAAAATATACCTATCACCATCACCAGGCAGCAAAATTACGGGGACCGGACAAAACAGAACCATGTAACGTCAACACCTCTTGTGTAATAAATACAAGCGCGTAACCGAATCATTTTCACCACCTATTATTGAGCAAATTAGGAGTAAAAAATGTAGACGTCATTTTGCTGTTAGATGATATGTTTTTTTATTTAAAAACCAAAAATATATTTGTCTATTGCACATCGCCACTGATCACATGCCACACGTCACAACGTATCTCGTGATACGCACTGAAAGCCAATTTGTTAGGCTGGTTTTAGTCCCGCGCTCACCGTCGGCGCTCATAGATCAGCGCGTAGTTCGTCAGCGCTGAGGCTCAGCGTGGCTCGTTTCAGTATCGTACTGACCGCCTTACTGTGCTGTACGAAGACCAAAATGCGGAGTGTATTAGTTATTGCTGCTTTGTATTACCTATCCCAAAAAAATAATATGATTGTACACGCTGACGACGTCCGCTCCGCTCGACACTAGAACGCTCACTGAAAGCAAAGGCGCTCGTGTGATCGTCACCGCCGACAGCTACGCGGCGCCGACGCGCGACGCGTACGGCCGCGTAGCCATCAGCGCTGACATCCTAGAAGTTCATATATCTCGACCATCAGCGCCGACGGTGCGCGTGCGGTCGGCTTAAGACTAAAATCAGCCTTAGAGCTAATGCTAAATCACTATTTTTGATTAGTTTTTATTACACGGTTTACAATGTGAATACCAAAATAACATACGAATTCTTTCGATAAGTTGAAGCTTTTCTTATCGTCTCGCTTGAGTAGAATGAAAAGAAAATTATTAATCTTACTTTGTTTTTATTATTATTTGTATAAAATTTAAGCGTAAGCTACTAGAAAATTTATTTTTTCATCAGAAATGTATGAATGCGTATAAGAAACCAGTTAAAAAATACAGTTTTTTTTCTAAGGCTATCGGCGACAGTTTCCCTTGATTAACCTTGTTTATTTTCAATAAAATTAATTATTCACAAGATAAATAAAAAAAATCACCTTTGCGCGTAAGCCGACCGTTATTATATATGCTCTGTATTTAAGTTAAGAAAGCGAAATACTATGTTTCTTTTAACTTAATAATAATAAAAAATAAAAATAAATTATTATTGCACTTGGGGTAGTCGAATAAAAAATATAATTCTAAAAGAGGACCAAAATTAGAATTAATTATTTTTAACGTTATCAGTATTTCAGTATCTGCGCAACAGAGACCTCTAACATGGGTGTCCAAATGCAATAAAAAGCGTGACCGCCCACCCTACTTTGCATCTCTTGGAGCAGGTCCTCCATTCAAGGCTCTAGCGGTATACTGCACACTGCTGCATTACTATATGGGCAAGGGTTGAAGTCTCTCGAGGAAAACGTTACTCGTTACTCGTTAGGTTGCAGCAGGAAGCGACGCCGATGCTGGAAATAAATAGCGTCGCCTCTACCCTCTACCCAATTTACTCTTTAGGCAGACGGGAGATGTCGGCAACTAGAGTCGGGATGGAGGTGGGATGACTGAGCACTGACCCCGGGCCCTCGACTGGCAAATGAGGAAAATATTAAATTAGATTATTTTAAATTTACTGCGATAAGCTTTAAAAATGTGTGTGAGTTGTGATAAAACTTTGAAGAGCATGACTTTTGATTTCTTTTTTTGTTGAGGGTAAATAATCGATCAAAAATATGAATTTCGGTTGTGTGTCTGTAACTCCGGTTCAATGAACTCTAGAATTCAGATTTGCTTTGAATTTTAGTGTCGTTTTAACGATAAATCATTAAGGTACCTACCTACTTAGTGACAGTACCTAGTTGTTGGAAATCACATAAGGAGGAAAACATTTATAAAGAACGTGGTTTTTCACGGGTTTGCCTAGTACAAAATAAAAATGAGTGTTTTTTATCACATCTCAAATTTAATTCAACACGTGTTCGTGCCTCTTAGATTCAGTGCGTTGTAAGATACCACTAAATTTAATTTAGGTATATTAAATAAATGTTATAAATCAAGTCAATGGCTTTAGCTATCTTTGGTGATTTTATTTTAATAGAGGGGAAATTTATCTTCTCCTTTTTCTTCTCTCCCTGTGTTTTTTCACCTGATAAGCTTCTAAAATTAGGAATGTAATGGCTCCACGGGCTCCGAAAGTTCTGCAGTGTCGCACTAGAAAATGGACATCGCTCATACTTCACTATGGAGTCATACATTTTTAGTAAAAAGGATTATTTTATACCCAATTTAAAATACACGTTTCATCAACTTTTCCCTTTTTTAAAGTGTTTTCAAAGAGCCGCAATTTGGGGGGGGGCGGGTATGGTTACCGTCGCTCCGGAAACCATTTATTGGATAAACAACACCCCTGCCACATGTCGCCCCCCGAGTTGTTCGCCACGTTCGATGACTGAGCATCGGGGTCCGGGTTCATGGGGTGAGGTTTATGTAGGTCTTGGCGGGTGGGATTGGAAGAGACTGCCTGAGGGAGACCTTTTGACATCTCCAGCCGGATTCTCTCTACTCATCGCCTTGCACCGCAATGGGCGGGTTGATTCATACGTCCGATACTGCTGAACTCGTTGACTTCCGGATTTCTACCCACCCCTCAAACCTTTTTTACTTTACAGAACTTCATCTCATTCCTTTCATGAAAACATCCTCTCCACACAGCATCTCCAAAGATGAGGATTTTTCCCTCAGGGCCTCTTGTGTGGTGCTAAGGTAAAAAAATCAGAGTGTGCAATTCACACGCGGTACAAGTGAAATCTCAGAAAACTAAAGTAGACAAGAGTGGGTAGGCTACGACGCACCGCACAAAAAGGAGACCGATTATATTATCTCATTCACACCTAAATCCTATGGATGTATGTGTTTGTCTCTTTTTAGTGACCCTATTTTTCGTTTCATCGAGTTTTAAATCACAACGGTGCTAAAGCAGCTTTCACTTCAAATAGTGAAAAGCTGGGACTAAATCAATATGTTTCAATAGTAAGTTTGTGAGTCGTTTCATTTCTAGATAGTCTGAAGTACTTATCTTAACCCATTTAGGACAAAGACCCACTAAACAAGTCCCCAAGAAATCTAATTCATGGCGCTTTGCCAAAGCGTTCTCCGTTTTCTGTAGAATTTAATCCACTGCTCTTTATAGCCCTTCATTACGATTAAGGTGCCAACTGAATCGAAAAACTACACCTTAGTAAGACTTTTTTTTTTTTTAATGTATATCTGTTTTAATCTGAACTTTAAATCTCGTTACTTCTCTTAATTTAAACTGTATTAGTGTATAATATAGTAGATATAGACGCAAATGTGAATGGTAGAATTTGTCGGGGACGCCCGACGAAGACATGGCACGATAAATTGAATCAGATACTTGATACGGGCCATTTCAAGAGTCAGAATAATAGAAGAGTATGTATGAGACGATGTATGAATGTGAATGAGGCAAGGAGTGTGTGCCGAGACCGAGTTGTTTAGCGGTCCATCCTCTCTGCCTACCACTGCGGGGAAACGGCGTGATGGTTCGTTAGTTAGTTTTTAGAATAACATACTTCAATAAATCAATGTTAGCATAATACCTGCTATTCTTCAATTTGGGAGGTGGATAGGGTACCGCCGCCCCGGGAACCATTTATTAAGTGTATTAGGGGGCATACATTAATTACGTGAGCTCAAAGGGGGGGGGGGGGGTCCAGCAAAGTCTCAGGTTACCTGAAAAGAATATACGAAGTGGCACAAATTTATCTCACCACGGGGGGGGGGGGGGGCGACTAAATTGGAAGAAAAACTGCTCACGCAATTAATGTATGCCCCCTTTTACATGTTTCAGCAAATACCCATATAGACGTATCTTCTTTACAAAGTATAAAATGAAGTCGCTCCCGCTGTATGTGCGCTTAGATCTTTTAAACTACGCGACGGATTTTCATGCGGTTTTCACCAATAGATAGAGTTATTCATGAAGGTTTTTAGGTATGTAATTTGTCAAGGTTTTGTGTAAATTAGCGAGCGGGCTGGCAAGCGGGCGGTGTGGATTTGATTTAACAGATGGCGTTGGGTTTAAAGGTTGGATAATGACGTGGCGTTGTGTTTAGTTAACCACAGCAACATGTGGCCGGGTCTGCTAGTTTTAATATAAGCAAATAAAATAAATATGTACTGTTTATCAGAGAAGTAATGTGGTAATTAACAGGCTGAAATGAAGACATTTCATGTGACACTTGACAAAACGATCGTATTTTTAATACGATCGTTTTGCATTTCATTTGTCTGAACATTTGTTTGTACATTCCGTTCCGTTTCAAGGTGGTGGCCGTTTTAATGATTCAGTGAAGATTATACTTTTAAATGCGAAACTGTCGTGATTTTTTTGACTTTTTTATTCGCATTTTTTAATTTTATGGTATCTACGTCTGAAGAAAGTTTAAATAATCATTTTTATTCAGATAGCTTTACTTTGGTCAAATTGTATAATTTATATATTATTTATAATTAAGAGAGGAAATTATGATTTATTAAATTAGAGAAAATTTTAAACGTCATACTTCATTGGACGCCAGGTTTCCAACACAGAACTATTGATATTTCTATTTTTGAGAGTGATAATTCATGGTGGAATCCATTATAATATATATTTATTTTTTCATTTACTAGATTCTTATGTATCTTGAGGAGATGAATCATTTAAATTTACTGAATTTAAAGTTAATCTTCTTTATACAAATAGAACGGCGTCATATGCGCCTTGCAATTTTTACCTCATGTGGGTATTTAAAAATAGTACCTGGCTATGAGGTCATGTGTTTTGTCGATAGGGAAAAATTGTTATGTAAAAAACCCTATTATATTATAATAAAACGAGTATAAAACTTTATTCCACTTAATTTTATTCGACCGTAACCGGTTTCAGCTCGTTAAAGCCATCTTCAGACTGGTACAAATATTTCCTAGTCTACGGTTTATATACACAAGAGGGGTGGTCTACAAGGATTTTAATCAATTATAATAATTATATTTGTTGCTAAGTCGTTTTAGACTATCGAATTTCTAAATATTTTGGTAATTCCAGTAAGCTAATTACATTGGGTTTGCAGCTCACTTCAATGATGATTAGGGAAAAAACCAAAGATATTGAAATATAAGTAGATGTGCTATCTGCTGCTTTTACTATGTGGGTCTGCGCTTCCGGGTGTAGCCGATATTGTTTACCAATTAACAAATAAACTAAAAGAATAAATAATTAACGAATAAACCAAACGAACGTTAAACTAAATGAACGAATTCTTTCCTTATTCAAAATATATTGTTAACCAATATTAATGCACATTTTCAAAAAATCAACGAAATGGACGAATTCTTTTTGTATGAAAACTACGCTAATTAGCGCGTAGTCCGGCGACAGTTGCGCGGACACCATGGCATATGTCTTCTGTATTTGAATATCTTTGGGAAAAACCTTACAAGTAATATGAGTTACTAATGACCTAATTTTATTGTCAAATCGTTATTATATTTCTGAAGTATGGTATTTTTTATTGCTTTTCGAAGGGACACATGTTTACATTGGAGTTGGAATGGTCTAAACTAATTACAGATTTTAATATCGAAATTATTAAAAAATTAAGTGGAATAAAGTTTTATACTCGTTTTATTATAATATAACATCACTATTGGTTTAAATTCTCTAGATTTTGTTTTGTGTGGAATTCTGGCGTTTTCTTCAATGAACCATGGAAAAAACATAAATATGCAGTGTTTGATATAGGTATGCATCGTAATATACTGACGTCTCGAATCCTTTGTTAGCAGTGAAATGAAAAAATAAAATAAGGTAACAACTAGAAAAAATGTCGGTTTCTTAGAATTCATTTATGGCAGGAACAAACTGCGGGTCGTAGTCCCAAATATTTCCCAAGCACTAATAAATAATGTGAAAAACTTGAAATTCTCGATCACCGCTGTTTTTTGTTAGTAACACTCTTAAATTTGCTTATCGAAGTTTATTTTTGTTTCCGGCATTGTCCGGGCCTTTCGCAGAGATTTTATAAATTAAAATCGGACGGTAATTTTCTTACTATTTACAGCGTCAAATGTGTAAAATTTCAGAATAAGATTGTAATTTGTATAAATATATTGCAGGCTGCCCGCTCGCCCGTCACGCCAAGTGGACAAAATGTAATTTTTTTTAAATCTCATGCAAACAGTGACCGTCCACTTATTTTAAAGGTCTAGTGTGCAAAATTTAATCAATTTTGGAATAAAACCTCAGATTTGTGTAAAAAAACGGTTCCATGACAACTTTTTCAACATCCCTTTAAAAAGTCATTAAAAGTTATGAAATAAAAATAATTGAAAAATAGCTTATAACCTAACCTAACGTAACCCGTTTAACTATTTTTTTATATAATTTTTTATCACTAATAACTTTTCAAAAGAGGTGTTGAAGTTGCGCGATTCTGTCCGGTCACCATTAAAAAGAAATCACGTTTTGCTTCCTTTTTTGAAAAGTAATGCTTAATTAAATTTTCTGAATTTTAAATCTGGAGCTACTTAGGAGCATGCATACCTAAACATTTTGCTTTTTTTTTGTTAGCTCTTTATTTGTAACAAACAAACATATGCGGCCCTCCAGCAAAATAAGTCTACGCGACCCTGATCTAAGAGTACGTTCCGATTAACGTGTAGCAGGGAGTCAGACAAGGTCAGGGGTAAACATTGACACAAAGGATAAATAAATGGGAGAAATCGGAGCCGGCGCGTGACGCTTACGGCTTAGGCACTGATATAAAAGCGATTTAAAGGATCTAAAGTGAAATATACCCAATAATAAGCCACCTTTCCTGCAAATCTCCGTTATAAATCACTGCCTTTTAAAAGAAAACTGGATTTCGATTTGAAACTTGGATTTTTTGCCGGAAATAAAAATATGAAAAAGAATTTTTCTTTTATGTCTAGCTTTCAATTATTTTTTTATGACCAAGTATTTGCTATAACGTGTTTGAAGATCTCTTGCTTAAATCACGTAAGTCGTATTTCAGATTTTTCGTGAAATCCGGGGTTGGATTTATTGATTTGGACGAGTGAGGATTTGCTCCTTGAGACATTGATGATAATAATAATTGGACAATTTGTAGAGCGCCACTTTTGTGAAAATCATCCAATGTGCACTCTACAATTTTTTATGATTCCTTAGGCTCCGTATAATTTTTTTTTATTACAAAAAGACACATAAAATATACTTACCTGGCAGGTAATTTCCGATTAACACACTTTTATTAAGAAGTTTATGCTTGGAGAAGATACGACTTTGCACGCGGATGAAACCAGATTTAAAATACTGGACATTGCATGCTTTTATATTTGGTACCCCCATCACTATTGATATTACATTTGTGAGAAGATTAGTGCCAAAATTAGAGTTAATGTTTATTTTGAAAGACTGGAGATTTTTTACGAAAAGACCTTTACAAAAACTTAAAAGTTCTTTTTTGCTATTTGATAATTTATTAAAATAGAAGGACAAGATTCTATTCCAATGAAATTATTTTTCGAAGAGTAAAAATTTATTACACAAAATAATGGATTATTTTCATGGGCGATCTTTTTTTTTATCAACTCACTTTGTACCTTAGTAATAATAATAATAATAATATTTGTATGATTTATATAGCGCCGTTTTTGTGAAAAATCACCTCAACGGCACTGACACCTTCTTAAGTTAGTCAATTTTTCTACTTGAACTCCTCCAATTTCGAAACATTGTGTATTATCATTTGCCATCTGTTTCCAGCCGAACTTTTTCTGAATTCGGACTCTGGGAATTTCGTTAGTTCAATTTGTTTGAGGTCACCCTTTGTCCCTCTTTTTGTCTCTCGGTTACCAGCTGATGGCTTTTTTGGTCCCACCGGTCATTGTTTGTTTTTATGTCACGTCATGCATCCTCACTAGCCCATATATCGATTGCATCAAAGGTATTTGAAAAAGCGCAATGAAATGAATATGAAATTGTTTAGGATTTTCTCTTTGTGAAAACCTACTATTCATACTATTTATGAAAATTAAAAAAATGTTTTATTCACTTTTAATAATTTGCAATAGAAACAACATATATTTTATCTTAGGTACGCCATTTCAAGCAAAGTTTTGATTCTGAATAATAGTACGTCATCAAGATACTAAGAGCATCTACCGTGAAGCTCAAGGGTTCATAAGACAAGTTTATTTCCTAATACTAGTATAATAATTGCAATGTTTATCCATAATTTTTAATGTATTTTCTCTTTTTTTAGGACTGTTCGCGTGTTTGTCTGGTGGCTTTGAATCTGGAGTGGATCTCAACAAAAAAGGTAATAGTTTTTCATTATGTTTTTAGACACTATTAAATTCTATTTACCGACAAGGAACACGAGACAAAATATGACATTTTTCTGCAACACATACACAACCAACTATCAGACACACTCACTAACCACGTTTTGGGGTACTGTTGATTTATTTATTGACTCCATTTATAGAAATAAGCGTAATCTATGCCAACTCTTTTCGAACCCTACAAACCCGACGACCTCCGTAGTCCAGTGGGTAAGACTCTTGACTCACAATCCGGAGGTCGCGGGTTCGAACCCGGCATGCGCAAATAAATTTTATTTGATTAATTTGTGTTATTTCACAATTAATTCATTTAAAATAATATATAGTATATTTGCGGCATGTTCCAGAGTGGAAGATACTATCAGTATCGCCCTGGTGTAAGGCCACCATTCAGAATTGAAACGTTGCTTGAAAATAGCCGTGTTTAGTGACCAGATCTGAATAGCCAGGTACTTCCCAACCTTCCTCTTCCCCACCTCCTTCCCCTCCCTACTACCATCAGAATCACAACATACCTCAATTGGGGATGCCATAGTCTCACTGGCTCCAGACGGGAGCAGTTGAGATTCTTGTGCGGTATTCACTGTAAAAAAAAAATATTATGGTAATGTAGATTTAGTGATTTTAGGGTTCATGGGGTGAGGTTTGTCCGGGTCTTTCCGGCGGATGTGTCTGCCCACCAACTGTGTGGCGAGCCGGATCAGGAGAGGCTGATTGAGGGAGACCTGTTGTCCTATCTAGTCGGACTCTTTCGACTTATCGCCTTGCACCGTAGCGTAGTGGGAGGGATGGATTCATACGTTCGTCTCTCCTGGACACATTTACCCCAGATTACAACCCACCCCTCATATTTTTTTCCTTCTCATAACTGTCTCTAAAACCACCCCCCACACAGCATTCCAAAAATGACAAAGGCCCTGATCTTAAAATCTATGTAAATGCCAAGCTGGGCGTAAAACTAGATAACATAAAAAAAAACAAGATTAACTGTGTAAGCTACCAAAAAATAGTCAAAACTGGAGATATTTGAGGAAGGTCTAAACTAGTCCCAGCGGGAGGTCGTACGGACGTTCGTCCTCTTCAGTTCAATTCCATTCATTCTTCTTTTGACTTTCTTTTTTCTCATGTACAATTCTTCTCACGCGTGTTTTTTGGAAACGAAAAGACAGAAGATACTGGAACGATGACGTCACATATCAAGGTCTCTCGCTGGAACAGATACTGACTGAAACAAATCTCTTCTTATAAATCATCATTTACATTGTTTCCGAGAAACGGGAAAATATGTTTGTATTTACATTGCAAGTAGAGCGGAAACGGTGAGCGGTAAACCGGATAACAACAGCAGCCGCTAATCTGTCATCCGAACTGTCAAATGATCGTCTGACAGCCGTTGACAGTTGACAGTGAAATGTCAAATAATGAAAAGCTGCGGCCAACGTGGTGTGGGATAATCAAGGCTTTTTGTTTACTTGGCCCGCTTCCGTAACCGTCTTATTGATTATCTGAAACGTAACACCGTGATAAATTTTCCTAAATTATTTTGTCTCTCCAACCGAATTGTTTTATATTATTTTCTTTTACATTAACTCCAGACAGAAGGCCTTGATGAAAATAATTTCCTTGGAGAAAAGAATATCCCTCGGGACTTTGGATGTTGTGTGGAGGGTCGTTTTGTAAACGAAGCTGGGAAGCTCATTTTAGGGTTATAAGTTATAAGGTGCCACTGACTCCGGGAAAGTCACTTTTATTGTGGTTTTAACCCCTCAGTCCTCGGGTCATATTCTGTCAGGAGGTCAAAATATTTCTTTTGCTTTGCAATAACATTACAATTTGGGAGGCGGGAATGGGTACCGCCGCCCCGGGAACCTTAACTGGATAACCAACACCTCTGCCATAGGTCACCCCAAGTGGTTCGCTACGTTTGGTGATTTAGCAGGGGTGCCCGGTTTCATAGGAAGAGGTTTGTCTAGGTCTTGGAGACCAGGACACATTGAACCCCAGATTCCTACCCACTCCTTAAACCCTTTTCCTTCCCAGAACTCTCCCCTCCTTCCTTTCCTTAAAAAAACCCTCCTCACAGCATCCCCAAAGATGACATAGGCCCTGGGGGAAATTATTTTCCTCAGGGCCTCCTGTGTGGAGTTCATGTAAAAAAATAAAAAATAAAATAAAAAATAAAATCCAAATAAATAGAAAATTTCTGAAAGTACCTGAAAACCAAAAATTGATTTTGAAAGGTGATGAAATAAGATTTCTAATTTTATTATTAGAAATAAACATGTAATTTTTTAAATATAGATATGTATATTTTTAAGGCAAACTTAAAAAATTTCGCGCAAAAAATACTGATAAAGAAAAAAAAATAAAAACACACATGTATTATGTTAACTTTTAGCATAAAGCGTCGTGTTTTCTCTTTCTAACACCATTTAGATAACATTTCTCACTATGATAAGGGAGACGCAAGAATTTCTATGAGACGTATATGAGTTCCCATTAGCGAACAAAGTAGCCTCATGCTCATACAGGTCTCACGGAAATCGTTGTGTTTACCTTACTATTATAGTGACAAATATGATCTAAACGGTATTGGAAAGAGAAAAAACCATACAATGTATTCAAATCTTAAAGTTAACCATAAAATAATGTAAATGTACACCTTCATGAAACCAAAGTTTCCGATCGGAATCTGAAAAAAAAATTGTGAATTTAAATTTTTTTTTACCGAAACGACGATAAAGTGAGGTGATATTTGTATAATAAAGTACGTGTGTGTTTTTATTTTTTTTCCGTTACCAGTAATTTTAATTGGACAAAGGGTAAAGTGAGCCGTACCTATATAAAACTTCTTAAAGTTTGTATTAAAAAATTTTGTATTTAAAAAATTACATGTTCATTTCTAAAAAAAACTCTAAATCGTATATCATAAATCATAACCTATCAAAACAATTTTTAGTTTTCAGATATAATCGATTTATTTGGCTTTTATTGCAAAGCGGAAATATTCTGACCTGAAAATATGGTAGAGGCCTGAGGGTTAATGGAAATGAAGTTTTTAATTCCTTGTAAAATAAGCTTTCAAATTATGTTTATTTGGGGTTAAGTATGCTAGTTTGTTGCGGTAATAATAACAACAATTAATTTTACAATCGCGTTCTTCGTGAATACTAAAACTTATTTGCCATATGAAATGTTCGTGAAAATACAAATGGCTGAATTCGTATCGACAAAACAAAATGCCCGTACCACCTTAATATTCTATCATACTAATTCTTTGCCGCTAGGATTCTAGACAAAGGAAATCGATAGCACTTTGTAATCAAGACATATTTATATTCTGAGATTCTCGTACTGAAAGTTGATTACGATTTTCTGTACATAAATAAATATATTAGATTTTGTATTGCCAATGTTTAAAGAAAATATCAAAAGAACTACTCGATTTCTGCACAGGAATGCGGAAATCTTGAAAAAATTTAAGTTGCGTAGAATTATTTGTTTTTTTTCCTATTGTTCTCGATGATTTAACTCATCTAAGGTATTATTTTTTTCCAATCTCAATTATTGTATTATGAAATGAAGTTATTTCAATAATATAACCTAATTAAACTGATAAAAAAGCTCAATTCAAAATATTTGTTTTTTTTCTATTCACAAAAAACTTATTAAGATCTACAAGTGAATCACTTTTTTTATCAATTTTATTTTTTTGCGTGAATTACTGTATTTATTTAATTATTTTTTTTTATTTATTTATCTTTAAAATGCTACATATTATGATATTACTGGTCTTCCATTAAAAGCATTTGCTTGTGGATGGAAGAAATGTTTACATTTCATATACAGGGTGTCCGGGGGTAAAGTGCATTAACTTCGGGAGGTGATTTTACATCAGTGGTTCCCAACCTTTTTCTGACCCTGGACCACTAGTACGTTTATTTTTTCGATAGGGACCACCAGCAGTGGCGTAGCGAGGAGGGGTCGGTGGCATCCGACGGAGTTTCAACCCCAAGACCACAATTCTCTAGCCACCCCCCCCCCCCTCTCCCATGAAGTCGAAATCTGTGTGGGGGGGGGGGGTGGTTAACAAACACCACGTTATCCGCCCTATCCGTCCCAAGTGCCGCCCATGCTAGCCTAAGCCACTGCTTGTGGTCAGTGGCGTAGGCTGCATGAGTGGCACCCGGGACGGATAGCACAACGGGTGGGGCGTAATGGGATGGGGTAGGACGGGTTCTAGCAGAATATTTACCACAACGGAGAGGGTAGAACGGGTAGGATAGGTTGGGGTGAAACGGAATACCATAATAGCCACTAACCACAAGGTTAAATAATGGTAAACTGAATATTGTCCCAATTTTTTTATTCAGACTTCTCGACCAGGGACCGCCCGCGCGCTGGCTCGTTTATTGACCGGCGGACCATCTCGGACCATCTTCTAGCCTCTTGCGGACCACTGGTTGGGAAACCCTGTTCTACATGATGGTAGGAGTAAAAAAGATTAACAACTTTTTCCGAAATTCCAACATTTTTTTTCCCATACAAAAAGACGTACCTACCTACTGAATCCTTAGTGTGAGGTACGATCTTACTTGATGAGAGCCTGCCGGGCGCCCGACTCGATTGTGATTGGCCCGTATCGTAACAGCGAAAAATAATAAATCTGGCCGCACACGCCGGACTAATTTTATCTTTTTACCTCAAAACTACCCCTAAAAGTTGGAATTTCGAAAAAAGTTATTTATCTTTTTTACTTGTACCATCATGTAGAATCACCTCCCGAAGTTAATGCACTTAACCCCCGGACACCCTGTATACGTGTACAAATACAATCACGTGTTTCATATACATTGGTACAGTTATTACAATGCAGTTAATACATTTCATATACGAGTATGTACAATTACTTAACAGTCACGTTATTTACATATATAGGAACAGTTAAAACAAATACATCGCAAGCTATACATCAAGACCCTTTTCAACTAAAAGAGACAAACATGCAGTAATCAGTAATAAGAAAAACAAGTATACTTTTTAGTGTGACATTCTGTGGAAATAGGGAAAGCAGTTTTCCCGTTGATGATTTCTCTAAAATACTTTTTGATGTAGTTCAACAATTGTAATTTGTCATTAATGCTTCTGATTTCTACTGGTAGGTTATTGAAGGAGTATTTTCCTTGGTGTGTATAATGGTGTTGGGCAAAAGAAGTGTTTCGTTTGGGGCACACAAATGCATGTTGACTAGTAGCTAGTAGGTACGATATTCAGTTATGAATGAGTATTTATCTTTTGCTTTTATAATTTGTACGAGTGAATTTTTCCCAAATAAGTTTTTAAATGTTGGAACTTTGAATTCTTCGAATATGCGATCAGTGGGGAAGTTTGGAGGTGTTTTTATTATAATTTTTATTATGAGTTTTTGTACAATTTCTATGGGGGGTTAGACTAGTTGTGTAAGCTGCTCCCCAACTGATAATGCCATACTAAAGAATAAACTGTACTAATGCGTAGTATATTGAGTATAGATTTTTCTTACTGTATGGCCGATGTGATGTTTCCATTTTAGGTTTTTATATATATTAATTTGATACTCTAGCTTTACACATTTTAAAACATTATTTGATAATGTGGGCCTCACTGGGTGCTTTACAATTAAATTGCCGTAATGTATTTTTTAAATTTAAAAAATACATAACGGCAGTAATGAAATTCTTTTAATATTTTTTTTCACACTATATAAGTGGTTTTTACAAAGTTATATTGTTGCATTTTTCTATAATGGATAACCACAAAGTAATAGCTACATTCAAAAATATAAATTCTTTTAAGTTTAAAATATTTGTAATGTGGCGCTTTTTGCTCTTTAATCCTGATAGCTTTTTGTTTGACAAGCCCCCAAAGGGCTCACAAACTCCAACAGCTCGTAAGGCTTTGAAGCAAAGAATGGACGGTTACCTCGAGAGTGTTTTCTCTTAAGGTAAAAATAATCTCGTTGAATTTAATGTTTCAAAGACCCAATCTTGTCTGATTACGTCTAAAAGGGATCGCAATGAAAATCTAGTCTCCTTCAACGGAAGCAATCTTCCGAACAGGCCCTCCATTGATATGCTTGGTGTAACCCTAAGTGACCAGCTCAGATATGGGGGCTCCATCGAAGCCAGAGTAAAGTTAGCCTCCCAAAAACTGGGCGTACTGTACAGGGCCCGCAGATACTTTAATAGTACACAACTGCTAACCCTGTACAAATCGCAAGTGCGCCCCACGGTTGAATTTGGCAGCCACCTCTGGTCTGGAGCCCCAAAATACCTGAAAAATACCCTCGACTCTGTGCAGAAATGGGCGGTCCGTTTGATAGATTCTCCCATCTTAACAGACGGATTGCAATCTTTAGAGCACAGGCGTCGGGTGGGAATGCTATCCTTGTTCTACCGGTATTACAATGGAAGATGCTCCGAGGAACTAGCATCATTGATCCCTTCGGCACCGGTGCATAGTCGGGAAACACGCCAAACGCGTGCCCAACATTTGTACACAGTTGACATTTGTCACATGAGAACGGGTCGTTTCTTCGACTCGTTCTTGTGTTCAACAGCTCGGCTGTGGAATGATTTGCCGGCCTCTGTGTTTCCTCCTTCCTACAACATGGATCTCTTCAAGACCAATGTTCATTCCTTCCTCTCCTCAAAAAGACCCTCCACACAGCATCCCAGATGACATAGGCCCTGAGGGAAATTATTTTCCTCAGGGCCTCCTGTTAATGTAAAAAAAAAAAAAAAAACATCTTTTATTTTTGTACCTGATTTTTTTTTGTATCCCTTATTTTTTGTATCGAGTGAAAGATTGTTGAATGCTTTTATTGCCTGGTGCTTGTGGTGTCTGTCCAATGCTTGTGTTTATCGTCGGTGTTCTTATGTTTTTTGTACGCTTGTCTAACTGGTCTATTAATGATTGTTTGCGTTTGTTGAAATTTGCTTTTTTTTATCCAAAATGTGTTTTATTGTATAATTGGAGTATATGGTATATATATTTTGCTTAATAATACATGAAATTAAGATAGATAGGTACATTCCTCTAATGTTTTCCTTCGTATTTCAACTTCTTACGTTTGTAATGTGTAGTTATTTTCGAAACAAAAGCCCGGCTGTTGTTTTGGTGGATTAAGAATTATTGAAGTGAAAACAAGGTCTGGCAGAATAAATAATACGCGGTGTTAGAGAAATATTTTTGAAGGTTGTTTGGAGGTTGGTATATGACGAGGTTAATATGAGACAGGGTTGATAAAGCAACCATCTCTATATGCATATTTAAGTTTTGTCATACTGGCCGCTCAATACTTAGGGGTCAACTCTTCATAAAAAACTACATAGAGAGGTAGCTGGAGATGTTTTGTTTTATCTCTGCTGAAGTTGTTTCACAATTTGTCGGTGAAATATCACAATAAGAATGGGTTGTTTCGAAAAATGTAAACAATTCATCCAGTTTTTTATGTTAATTTTCACGTTCTCTGAAAGTTCTATTCAAGTTCTGTGATTATTTCAGTTTTATGAAGCAACTGGCCTACAATTATATAACAACAAAACTTGAGAACTTACAGAGAACATGAAAATTAACTTAAAAAAATTGATGAATTTTTAAATTTTTTGAAACTACCCGTCCTCCTTGTTATTTATAATTTTGAAAACTTTCGTTTGTTCGTCGTGGAATTCCATTCCAATCCATTAAATTTGGGAGGCGAGTATGGGTACCGCCGCCTTGGTATAACCCGGGATACAACACCCCTGCCATAGGTCATCCCAAGTGGTTTGCTACGTTTGGTATCTTAGCGGGGGTGCCCGTGTTCTTGGGTTTCGATTTTTCCAGGTTTTGGCGGTGAATGCGGGCCGGATCGGGAGAGACTACTAGACAGAAACCTAATCTAGACCTCTCCAGCCGAAATCGGCAGAAGGGATGGATTCATACGTCCGTCACTCCTGGATACATTGACCTTCAGATTCCTACCCATCCCTCATAATCTTTTCCTTTCAAGACTTTCCTCTCCTTCCATTCCGCAAAACAATATATTTTTTTATTATTTTTTAGTTTAAATAAAATTTAGTAACGTTATTTTCAAGTTCTGCAAGTTTTTTATTCTTTGTAAGCCTTGTAAGCCTTGTAAGCCTTGTAAGCCTTGTAAGCCGAAACAGCTGTAACAAAAATAAATACTAAAGTATTTGCAGAATTTGATAATAACATTATTAAATTTAATTTAAACTAAAAAAAAATATTGTTAAATCTTCCTCCTTCACTTGAGAAGTCCAGCCCATTTTGATTTAAATCATATATTTATCTATAACACATGTTTAGTAGAGTATACGGCATAAAGTATAAAATATAAAAGTGGTGTTTCAAAGTTATTGTTTTCTTTTAATTTTTTTTTTTTAAATTTGTTCTTCGAATTAAATACAAAAACAATTAATACCTAAAACAATCCTCCACACAACACCCCCAAAGATGACATTGACCCCGAAAAATATTTATTCCTAAGGGCCTCTGCGTGGAGGTGATGTAGAAAAGTTTTTTTGTGAATTAAAACACTTTACTAACGAATATGCCCTCTAAATATTAAAAAATGTGGAAGAAAGTTATAAAGGAGTATTATAATCCTTATAAAGATCTTACCTCTTTTTTTTACGCACCAGATTTAAATGTCCGGGTTAATTTTTTCCCACAGGAAAAACTAAACCCTTTCACACACTTACTCAAATGATCATCTAGTCAATCCACGCTATGCAATTGCACTATATAAGTATTATAAATACAAAACAATACAAGAACAACATGTCAACCTACCAGAGACCAAATGGGAAAATAATTCACCGACTCCAGATATTTTCATATCAGAGGGTTCGGCTCTGAGGAACTCCTAATTGGACCTATAATAAATATTTTAAAAAATGTTTGTAATCCTACATGTGTTTAAAATGCCTATATATACTTTGTGTTATTATTATTTTGATCGATAAAATTATTCGGGAAACGCGTAACAATATTGAGGAAACCGAATACAATTCATTAGGCAATACGGCATTGATGTCAATACGCTTGCTGTATTTGTGAAAGCCTGAAAAATGATGTGTTATAAACCTTCCGTCGCAATTCCGTCCGCACGGACTAGGGTTAGGGTTTGACAGCTTTTAGGGGCGTGAAGGATTGAATCGGTAATAAGTACCTACATTCAGAATTGATTCATATGGGTCACGGCACTGAATTTTGAATCATTTTTTGATGCGAAATTTTTGATTTTTGCCGTGTCATTAATTCAAATAAAAACTCACTTTGGCTGGTAGTTACGTTATGTTTATCTCCAACGAGTTGTCCTGGCAACGCATTGCTGTGGCTAACGAAACACAACGCCATCCATCTACTGGATGGTTACCCAACCTTTATAACCAACGCCATCTGTTAATTTGCATGCAAATCAAATCCACACCGCCCGCTCGTCCACCACATACAGACATTCTACTTTATATATTTCATCCAATTTACACAAAATCTTGACAAATTATATACCAAAACCTTCCTCATGAATCATTCTATTTATTGGTGAAAACCGAATGAAAATCAGTTCAGTAGTTTTTGGGTTTAAGGCGAACAGACAGACGCGGCGGAGGACTTTAATTTATAATATTTACAGAAGTGCTGAACTATAATTCATTGTGGTGTAAAGGATTATGAATGAAGTTTCAATATCCTTAACGGATGTCGTTAAGGATATTGTTATATGTAGTTTTGAGTTATCTCAACAGCTGTCAGTTAAGTAGTTAGTCAGTTAATCGTGTCTAATGCCCGAAGGGTTACGAAAATAGCCGATGATATGCGATCGACAGCTGGGCTCCTTCAGTGTCGAGTTCACTGGCTTCAGAATTACATGACGATAACCTAAATAAAGTAACTTGTAATCTTATTAATTGTTTTTGTGTTTAATTCGTAGAACTCCATTTTAATTTTTAGAAATTTAATTAAAATTAAATTTGATAATGTATATCGAGTTCTGCAAGTTTTTTGGTTAGTGTTTTAGTTACAGCTGTTTCGACTTGTAAGGTCATTTTCAAACTGTGGTGAAGCCACGTACGGACGACTTATTTATAAGATTTTAAATGTCAATTTTTGAAGGTGTCTAAGTTGATTTATTACCGGTTAAACCGATTTGTAGAAACACTAATTGAGAGAGTGCTAATGTGGGATTCGGAGTATTTGCCTTTGGTTTGCCTTGCACTAAGTGTAAGGGTTTTCTTAACGCAATAACGTCAATAGCAATAACGTCATTCTAAATCAATCATTCTAACCTTCGCTGCCTTACTGAAGCATGGACGGATTTAACACGTCTCTCTATCAGACTTGTCTTTTTTTAAATATCATGTTCCTCTTATTATTTTTATAACAATTTATTTATTTATTGCTTCTTCACAATTTATATACATACATTTTTAGCATGTAATTGTTAACCCCACTAGGGTTCGCCTGTATCGGGGTTAATAATTTCACAATTTAATAAAAATAACACAAGCAAATATCGGTCATGCAAAACAGTTAAGTAAAAGCAAAATAATAAATTTTAAAATAAAATGATAAACAGAGAAAATAATAAGTGATAAAAATACATGGATTAACAACAAAGTGTTGAGAGATCAGACAAAATGTTATCATTCATTATATCATTAGTTCATACCATTTTCAACAATATATAAAATTAAAAAAATATATGTCCTTAAGGTTTTTTTTTTTAAATATGTGTAAAAAATAACTTAATGAAAAAAACAAAGATTTATAAGCGATTACATTAGAGCGAATCTTTCTTGTGCAATATAGTGACTATCAAATAATTATGAAATAAATATGAAAGAAACCGTTTTGATCACAACATTATTGTTTTCATTCCATTTAAGTGCCCGTTTTCATTAAAATATGATTGTATTTTATAGTGTAAGTGACACCTTAGAAATGCCATCCGTGTGATCTTTTGGTTTTGACAAAGTTATGGGATACGATAACCCCTATATATTTATTTACTTATTGTTTCTTCACCTTTTTAATTTAAGTGTTATTGTTTAAATTGAAATTTTGAACTTCATTTTGACTTGAGATTAACAACTTTATAGAATACACAAAATAATATAGGTGTTGAAAGACAATATTGTTACAATAATATCTCTCACAGAATGGGCCTCCACTGTACTATAGGAACAAATACATTATAACGTAAAACATGTAGAGTGACCATATGTTGAAATTAGCTTTGAAATAACCATAGACATCCAAATGACTAGACAAGCAGTTACGGGTGAGGGGTCAAACCAAACCATGGAGGGGGAAGAGGGGAAAGATGACTGTGATTCGTTATACAATCAATCTGACAGTAAATAGGCATCTCGCATTACAATATCACCATTTAGTTCTTAAAAGCAAAATCTGCTTTGAATGAATAGACCTTTTTACATGGGAGCGCGAATTGCTTGCCACGATAATAACATATTTGCTAAGGTCAAATGTTCGCCTCAAAAAGACTCGCCCCAATACACATAGCAATATTTTGTTGCCGTGTTTAGTTAAAACACTATTACAAATGTTTCATAATTTACTTACCCCTGTTACCACCGATGAGCACACTGGAGAACCGCCCACATTCGCTATGTGCACATTGATATGTAGATATATTGTATAGAATACGCTACTGTTTTGGCGTTGTATTTCGTTAAATGTATGGATGTTACCTTCTAGCTGTTCACGGCAAGAATGATGACGTCACACATTTTAGATTCAAGCGAGGCTCTATCCCCTTCCCATGGAGCGAGCCGGTTCCAAGGAGGTGCTTCAGCCGGCGCCATGTGGAGGGGGAAATAATACGTTTTTATCACTTAGGGCAGGTCCATGTATATTCATATGTCCGTGGAAATAACATTTTTTTTTTTGCTATATTTGTATTTTTTTATTATTATTGCTTTCTGAGCGGTAAGTATGTGAATAATGTCACCGTATTCAAAGTCCATAAACATTACAATAACTATTGAACACGAAGATAACATTAATAATCTAAATAAAAATATGAAAGTGAACAAGACAGAGAGAAAAATAGATAAAGATAAAGATAAATCTCTCGTCTAACCGGGGCGGGCGCCTTTACCAATTCGACCATTACCACATTCCTTCAAGCCGTGTCATAATCGTCAATCTTATATTTCAAATTTTTATAATTAACAATATTATCTTCGACTAATTTTTTCATATCATAGGCAACTACCTTTTTCATTGGAAACAATCGTTTATGAATTGGTTTGTCACCTATATACCGTCTCAGATAAATACATCCGATTTTATTTTTATATGAAACTTATATTGATCTTATTATAAAAGTCTACATAAATGAATAATAATATGGAATAATAACCAATTAATTATTTCAAATTGGGAGGTACGAATGGGGAATAGTATCATTAATTTACCTCAGTTTATCCTACATACGGTAATATCGGCAAGAAAATGAGAAACGGTATTAAAGTTCAGATACCTTTGAACCTTTCAAACGAATAACTACGGTTTCTCAAAGGTGTGATGACCTTTCCTACCTTCATATTTAATAAGTTCGGTCTGCAATCGATGGGTGGACTTCAAACAATAATGGATTATCCGCTCCTATAATCAATTCACAAACTTTCAACAGCTCGTATAAGCTTTCGATTAGGTCTGGCCTTCTGGCGATACCGAAATGGGAATTCAAAAAATGTTGTGTTGGCCTTTCACAAACGATAATAATCTCCCAGGGACCTGAGCCGTACTTACATGCCTACAAAATAAATGTTGACTTATTTGTTTTTTTTTTACCTATTTTCTGTACGAGTTCTTTGGCAAAGTGGTAATAACTTGTAGATCACGACCCAGAGTTCACAAGTATGATTTTAGATTTTCACAGCCATAAATATTTTCGTTATTTATTTTTGGGGTGTTATGCCGTGTTGCGCTACCTTTATCTGCCCTGATGATGGATAATATTAGTGTGCACTGACTACTTATTCATACCGCCAAGATGATGAACACGGCATAACATCCCAAAAAATAAATAAGCAGAGTTCACGAGTTCAAAACACTGAAGGTTTGTAAATTTTATTGGACGTAAACCATAAAATATGTAATTTATAAACCATCCAATTGCCAAGCTAAGATAAAAAGCTTTTGAATGTTTGCAGATTTAAAAAAAGGGTTAAAGTTAGATATTTTTAAATTTTACGATAAAGTAATATTATTTACTCTGTGTGGAGTCGCATATAGAGAAATTGTTTTTTTCTTCTTCTAATAGTTCAAAGTCGAACAGATTCAAACTACATGTTTTTTTCTGCAATATTTTAAATGTAAAAATTATTTTATTGTGATAAATGTAAAAAGCTGACCAATAAGATTGTTTCTAAGTATTTTCGTCACTGATTTTCTGGTTGTGGGTTAGAAAAAAATCTTTAAAATTTTGAGTTGGGTGTCTTCAGCAAATCAAAACACCATCATTGATGTAGATTAATCAAAAATCATTTTTTGCAAATTGTTGTTTGAATGGTATGTCAGAGTATATTGATTTCTTCTTTATTCTCTGTCAATATCGTTCTGCCTATCAGTAGTGCAGCCGTCCTCGGGAAAACGGTATAAAATCATTGATAGTTACGCTTATCGATCCGATATTGTAAAGTTATCAATTTCACCGTGCTAAACCTCTGGAGCTAAAGTAACCCGCATGACATCTACTCTATTTTTGGGCACAAATAAATAAATAAACCAATTATCGCCACAGTGAGGGATCACCATTCATATTTGAAACCTGCCTTGAAATGAATTTTGATATGTTTGGTAACCAGATTTGAATAACCAAGCACAATCCTTTTTTTCGACTTTTCTTCTCCCTCTATCTCATTCCTCCACGCGATATTTTTCAACTGCGGTGCAATGAGTCTTTTGTGCTGTCACATAAAAAATAATATATCTTTATTCGTTTTGGAACACGGTGGATTTAATCGAATTTTAATTATATTTTTTTCATTAGTCGAAGGCGCAAATTACTGATGTACTTACTGATACGAAGTCTTTACCTAAGGAAGTTTTTTTCTTTAACTAATTATTACTAGATAAGTTTTAAGATTTTCACGGCCAAAAGCATTTTCGTTATTTGTTTTTGGGGTGTTATGCCGTGTTGCGCTACCTCCTTCTTTAGCCAACGTTTCGGACATCGTTGCAGTGTCCATCATCAGGGCAGATCCGGCAGATCCGGTAGATGTGTAATTTTTAGTCGTGAAGTGTGTGCTTATTTACTTCGAAGCGATACCGTGCCGCCAGCACCACTAACTTTCACCAGTACAAAATAATCGTGACAAGCAGTGGCGTCATCGCCGCGGAACGGAATAGAAAGTTCATTAAAACGTGGTATTTATGCTAGCCAGGGGCAAGTCCGTTTGCGAGACGCCGACGGAAGTGGCTCCATCTCTTAATGAAATCTAAAATTAGAAATCACAATGGTAAGAATTTAAGAAAAAATAAAATAAAATAAATAAAAATTACAATGGTTAACTTTCACCAGTACAAAATAATCGTGACAGGTAGTGGCGTCATCGCCGCACACACACTTAAGCACAATAAGCACACACTTCACGACTAAAAATTACACATCTACCGGATCTGCCGGATCTGCCCTGATGATGGACACTGCAACGATGTCCGAAACGTTGGCTAAAGAAGGAGGTAGCGCAACACGGCATAACACCCCAAAAACAAATAACGAAAATAATTATTACTAAATTAAATCAAGTTTCGATCTTCGACATTTTTTTGTACTTATTTTGTAATTAGGCAAAGATTTTTCGTAAAACTAATGAACGTCCGTTCCTTGTCACAATAAAGCTTCAGCTCTTTCTTACACACTTAATGGTGGTGAGACAAACGATGAGACACACAATGTACGTATGTCTACTTTCTCCAAAGGAAAGTAGTAATCATTTTCTTGCATCTTCCGAAGAAATGAGATGCCACGAGCCATTGCCGTGGTCGTGCCGCTGCCGCCAGAATTATAAAAACAGCCTTATACTGATTTGTAATTCACACGGTAACGGGGCGTGGCATTTCATTTTTTTTTTTAAATATGAGTGAGGGAGATACAAGAAAAGGATTATTTTTTCCCCTTTGGAAGAAGTGATATACGTTTGATGTTTGTCTCGCTGTTATTTGGTGTGTTAGAAAAAGCTGCAGCATTATTGTGAAGAGCGTACTTTTATTCCCGTTGTGCCGTTGCCATCACGTAACCGTGGGAATTACAAAAGCTCCGATACAATAGGTACTATTCTTGAAGTTCGAATGTTTTCTAGGACAGTCAAAAAATCCAACACAAAACCGTATTAGGTGTGGCTATCACAAACATGCACATACAATATAATTAATCTAGGTAGCATGAGGGCCAAAACTTTCAACGTTATAAGATTCCCTCTATTCTGAAGTAATCCTTCTGTCCAGTCAGGTGCGGGAGGTGAGGGTGGCTGGACCTCTCACTCTCAGGTATTGAACAAATGAACAGGTATGCGGCTCTAGGGCGATCGATCAGATACGGGTTGGTTATTGAACGTTCGGAATTTCAAGTGTCCGGGGGTAAAGTGCACAAAGTTCGAGAGGTGATTCTAGACGATAGTACAAGTAAAAAAGATTAATAATTATTTCGAATGTTTTAAGGTAGTTTTCGGGTAAATTGTTTGTATTGAAAAATTAATTTAATATTTTATATAGATATAATTTCGAAAAAAGTTATTTATCTTTTTACATCTACCATCATGTAGAATCAACTCCTGAAGTTTGTGCCCTTTACCCCGGACACTCTTTATAGGTCAAATGACTGGTCTGTTTCCTCAATGCCTCGCAATATACCCCAATTGAGGATGTCATAGTCTCAATGGCTACGGACGGTTGGGATTCTTGGGTGGTATCCATAAAATTTAAAAACTAACTAACCATCACGCCGTTTCTCCGCAGGGGTAGGCAGATAGGACGGACCGCTAAACAACTCGGTCTTGGGACACACTCTTTCTCATGCCCTTCTATTATTCTGAATTATTATCCGACTCAATTATCTGATTCACTTGATCGTGCCATGTCTTCCTCGGGCGTCCCCGACTTCTTCTACCATTTTCATTTGCGTCATGTATTCTTCTCACATTACTTTCTTCGTTCATTCAAACCATCTGAGGGTCCCTTCTTTCTTAATATCTGTTTTTATTTAAAAAGTACAATTTTTTTTAGATGATAACGCAACAATTAGCAATTGCATTAATTGGAAAAAATTTTTGTAGATTAACTCTTAACGTTTAAAAAAATATACACACCAATGTATATTTTTAATCATTGTAGAATAAGATAATATTAATAATAAATCTAAAACAAAGATGGTACAGAAAAAGACACAGAAAATAAAAAAAAGATAACGGTCGCGACTGGGGATCGAACCGAGGACCTTTGTCTTACCGGGTCATCACTCTTAACAACTGAGCTACCTAATCTGTGAAGCTGATTGTAAGAAGCGAAAAAAAAATTCAATAGATTTCCTAAGCTATCAATATTTTAATTTTAGCAAACCGATACTTTAACTTGAATCCTGCTACACCTAAGGCAAAGCTTAACCTCTGATTAGATTAATCTTTACTACGAATAGGTTTACATTATGAATATGACAAAAATGGCTTTGGATAAATTGAAGTTTTTCCTATAGTTTCGCTTGAGTAGAAATAAAATAAAATTGTTAATTACTTTTAAATAAGTTTTAAATGAGCATATAAGAAACACCTTTAAAAATATGATATTTTTTTCGATTTTTTGATCAACTTTTTTCTTTGTTATAAAATTATTCACAAAATAAATAAAAACATTTTTATACTTGAAATCGAGCTTTTCTAGACTCCGTTTGCCCGGCGAATTTTATGCATATAACTTATATTCGTGACTATAAAAGGCACACTAAGAATACACACATTTTTGGCTTGTGGCTTCCTATTAAGCGAACGTTTTTTTTAAAGCGCAGAGAAGTTTAGTAGCATACGACTAAGAAATGATGAAAACCGAGATTATTACTCTTATTATTTAAAAAAAAAATCAAATTTTTCTTAGGATTGGCTCATCATCCCTCGTGCAGATAAAACATAAAAAAGCCTACTTTGCCTACTTTATAAATTAGATTTTCAGAAAAATGGCGGCTGTTATATCTGACAGCAAAAGTTTTAATTTAATCTGTAAAGCTCAACTTTAAATAGTAACAACATTAAAGTTGATAGCGTTCAGCATCACGTCACACCATCTCCTCTCTAGCTTCCCCTTGCTTGTTAGATCTTCAAGTTCCCTAACGATGCTCCATTATTTATCTCGTCTCTGACGTACTTTGTTTACTGCAAGTCGTGATTCTGTTCCTGGAACAGCTATAAGCCAAGAGGCTTTCATTAATGCAAGAAACTCCGCAGGACGTCATATTATGTGGACATTGGCAATGCAATTTCACGGAGTTAGCGCTGTTAATTATTTCAGTAAATAATAAGAATTTTATTTTTACAAGCAAGTCATTTGCATAAACTATTACGTTCGTAGCATTATGAAAACCTTGTGCTTACTGATTTAAATTACACCAAACCTTTTCGTACTGTCTTTATGACAAGAAGACGTGTAACATAATTTATAAAACCGATTTCTTTATCTTCCATTTATTAAAGCAATGTAGAATGAAACAAGTACTTTGTTTAAAAACCACTTTATTTTTTATTTATATTTGCCGACCGGTTTCGGTTGACCTCAACCTTCTTCAGGACAATAAACATATAAACTAAATTACAGTATAGAGTTAAGATTCTAAGGTTAACACAAAAGAAAGAGAGAGCATATAAGAGAGGGAGAGAACATCAGATACTGGTTGGTGGAAGGGTATTAGGCGGATTCACGGGCGGGTGAGGGTTACATAGGGAAAAAGGGAATAACTTTAAAATCGGACTGTTTAAAATTTGGCAATTAAGTTTCTTTGATTTGGATATTTCTAATGCTTCCAAATTATTAAGGCGTATTCCTATTTTATTTATATGAATTATTATTACTCCTGTGTTTATGTTAAATGTATGTTCAGTATCAATTAAATGATACTGACCATATCTTCCACCAACCAGTATCTGATGTTCTCTCCCTCTCTTATATGCTCTCTCTTTCTTTTGTGTTAACCTTAGAATCTTAACTCTGTACTATAATTTAGTTTATATGTTTATTGTCATGAAGAAGGTTGAAGTCAACGGAAACCGGTCGACAAATATAAATAAAAATAAAGTGGTTTTTAAAAAAAGTACTTGCTTCATTCTATATAATGTTAAGCCACAAAGTGTTTGCCTTCTACGATAATTTAAAACAATGTGTTGTCCTTATTACTGTCTTATTGATGTAATATTTCATATATTTTCTGCAAATAGACTATTACACTCGTACTTTTATTTTTATTTAAAATCTTTTCATTATTCAAGTCAAAAGCAGGTGTAGTTTTATAAGACGGTATAAGAGAGTTTATTAAACTATAGACTTAAGATGTGCAAATCACCAAGCATGAAGATGAGAAAATCAACCAAGTGTCAAAAAATATGCAGATGAAGAAATCAATAAAAATAAATAAAACCGAAATCGGTAAAATCCATGGAACTAGGATTGCATGGAAGCGGTATAGGCATTTCAGAACGTCAAAACCTGTGTAGGCTATCTCCATTTTTGGCCGGCGTGAAGAGGGGATAGAAACGGGGTTACCGCCCAGCGCGCGGGGGCAGGGTGAGCGTTCTACAGAAAAGGGCCGAACTGGTAATGGGATTAACATTATTTAATTTATTTTTTAATAAAAAAAAACTTTTGTCAGTTTTTTTTTCATATTTTAGGCACAAAATATAATTACCCGTTGTGTATTATTTGCTGAACGAATTTCTTTATCAAAATTAATAGTTACTTACTTTTAACCACTTTTATTGTTTATAAAAAACCGGCATATTTCGTGAGCAATGCTCACTTCCTCAGGGTTTACTTATTTAAAAGATAAATTAAATGAAGACAATATTAACGAAACTCAATAGAAAATCTGAAAACAAAAAAAATCTGAAAAAAATATGGGCATAACTGGAAGGTTTTACTGACAAAGTTAAAAATAAAATATATCCTAGACTTGCAGAAAAGTCAATAGATGTCGTATATTAAAAATAAAATGGTTAAAAATATATCCAGGCCCTTTCTAGATAGCATTTAGTTCGGGTTTGAATCTTGCAATCATACATGTAGATAGCAGCCAATTAAATACGCGTCAAGAAAATGAAGATAATGTCGGTAGTTCTTAGTCAAAGTATGATACAGTTAAAAATGACCGAATCGGATAGGGACACATTAACTCAGTTGGCAGAGTTGCGGGCCCGGAAAGCCGAAGTTCTTGGGTTCGTGTCCCGATTTAAAGGAAGCGGCAATACGGCCGGAAATGTACCTAACTTATATTATTTTTAATTATTAAATTTTGAAAACACAGATCAATCGAATAAAATTTATCTGCGCGCACCGGGATTTGAACCCGCGACCTCCGGATTGCTAGTCAAGAGCTTTACCCCTCGACCACGAGGGCATGTCAATGTGACTTTTACATGACAATACAGTGATTATAAACTTTGAATTAACATTGTAAACATATTTAAAAGGAGTGTTAAATTAGTAGGAAAAAAAAAACTAAAAATAACAGTGCAAAAAAGACAAAGTAAAAATGTTTAAAAATTAATAAGCAAAATGATAAAAAACACATACCTATGACATGTGTAAATCACAACTTTATATTTGTGCGTTATGATTAATAAAAACATAAAAGTTTTTTGGTAATTTTTAATTATTATAATTTAAGTTGACTGATTCGGCCCATCGGCAGTCGGAGTTCACGTGATAACATCGGGCCCATGGCGATGGCGGTTGAAATGAACACGCCGAAAATTATAAAATGTATATTTAAGCTATGTTTAAACACTTTCCTGTGAAAGGTAAGACCGTCTTTCTTTTTAAAGGTCTTCATAGAACTACTTTTACACAAGTTTACGGCGCGGTGGACCATTTTTCTATGTTTTATGAACGTTTTTCTGGGAGCTCTATGCGCGACCGAGGCGTAAAAGCCAATGTCAGCCATCTAAAAACCGTTAGGTAAAATTTTTGAAAAGGCATACTTTGGGAGGGTGGGCGCACTTTACATGCCGTCTCTCTAATATCCATACTCTTAGGTAAAATCAATCAAAAGCGAAGACCGGGAAATCTTGATGTAACACGAACAACACTGACGGTGAATAAACTACTATTATTTGTATTAAAATAGCCATTAATATAAAATAAAAAGCTTTTTCTTAGCATTATAAATCCGCCTTGAATCCCACACAGTTATATACGCGTTATAAAAATCAGCCAAGCGTTTTTTTTTTAATTCATTAATTTGAGAATTTCACTCTTATTTTCTTTATAGAAAGAATGTGTGAAAGATGTAGAATCTTGGAAGTTGAAATTAACCCACTTTCCAATATCCGATCGACCTGAAACTCGGCAGATAGACCCGTTATCGACGATAATACATTCTATCGATACGCTAACAGGTGTGTACATATACACATAAATCGAAGAAGTCAAAGCACTTAATATCCGAAATAAATGTCGATCTCACCAACTCCCGATTTGGTCCAGTTGGTAATGTTCGTAAACTGAATAGGAAGGTCCAAACCTCAATCGAACCATTTTTTTACAGTTTTAAAAGACATTTGAAAATAGATGCATTGTAGTTAAATTTTTACGGGAATTTTTTAAAATATTAAAATTCCAATAACATTTTTTTATGGGCACACCAACTTTTGACTAATTATCTGTAAAATTTTCAAAAATATTTTTTTGATGCCGAAATGTATGAAGAATATCTCACGAGATGTAACTTGTTTTTCTTTTCATCACGTAGATCACTTACGCATTCCGGACACGCACCGTTTCCCCTAACACGTGTGCCTGGCGCCTACGTCGTAGCTCGTAGCTCGTAGCCATTGAAGTGACATGCCGATAGAAGTGTATTGTGGGCGTGTCGGTGAGTAGTCCGAAGTAAACTCAATCATTCCTCACTTGAAATTATTCTTTCTAGGGCAACCAATTACATTGACACATCCTGGAGTCGAAAGGTCGTATCTAAACTCGCGTTTTTTTTTTCAGATTAGTTCTGGGTCGATCGTGAACTACCCGATCATTTTAACCCAATCACAAACCATCCAATGACCGATCGAATTACTTTTTCGAAAAAAGATATGATTATGATCGATGAGCGTGTGGCGTGTATAAACTTATAAATTTTGTAGACTGGATCTCTCGAATCACATTCTCGCGATAGAGAAATAGAAAGAGTTAGTTTGTACTTAGTTTAAAATCGGATCATGTTAGCAATCAGTGTATCAAAAAAGCGTCCCCACAACCGGGAACCGGTTTCAAAAGTAACCGTAAAGAATTAGTCCCATGTAATGTATCAATCTCCGGTAACTGGAAACTGGAACCGCAGTGACAGCCCATTTCAATAACCATCTCTTTTTCTGCGTGTGATAACGATAGTCTAGACGGCCGGTCTACACAATTTGTACAGCTATGGTATACCTTCTATTTTCCTGAAAGTTTCATAAAAGATCGGGTGCTTTCAAAAGGTCTATCTACCTATTACCTACCATTTAAAAGTTCGGATACCTTCGACTTCGACCAGTGCAGTGTATCGATCTGTCCACCCACGTGTAAAAGTACCTGATCACTTCACCAGTGGATCGTGATCGACCCGAGTTTTGTAAAATGATCAATCGACCTTGCTCTTTTTTCAAATGAGTTGAGATTTTGTCTAGAGATGGTGTGTTCAGTGTTCGTAGCCTTTCAGATAATTGACGCAGGTATGACGCCAGTAGTAGAGTGGGTAGGGTAGTAGGGAGGTAGCTACTACCCCTTTGAGTTGCCTCATTATTAACGACGTTATGTTCGGTGGTTGAAATCGAACCCTTATTAATTGATTCCCGACAGCCCTTCTATCAGATTTCTCCTTTAACAAGTAGGTACTCCCTTACCCCGCAACCCTTAAGTTAACCCCTGATTTAAGCTTGGATTTTATGTAAGTATTATACAATCATAGTTTTAGGTCGATCTGTATAGGATTTATCGGTAATGTCGGTAACTTGTCATCCCTCACAAGCACGACTGCAGTCTGCTAACGAACAAAGAACATTTATTTTTTATTTTCTTAGTAAATCCTCAAATTGTAATATTTAATTAAATGAAGTCAATTTAAGTGAAACTCAATCGAAAATCTGGAAACAGAAAAATCAGAAATAGATATTTGCCCCTCTAGGAAACGAACCCAGGAATTTCGCTTTCCGGGCAAATGCGCTACCACTGCGCAAAGGTGTCGATATCCGATTCGGTCATTTTCGACTAAGAACCACCAACATTATCTTCATTTACTTAACGCATATTTTATTTGCCGCTATCTTTATGTATGATTGCAAGATTCAAACCCGAATTGAATGCTATCCAGATAGTGTCTGGATAAATTTCACGCATTTTATTTTTAATTTGCGACATCAATTGACTTTTCTGCAAATCAGGATGAATATTTATTTTTATTTTTAACTTTATGAGTAAAACCTCAAATTGAAATATTTAATTAAATGAAGACGTTATTAGCTTTCGATTGAGTTTCGCTAATATTGTCTTCATTTAATTGAACAAAGAACAGTTCACAACGACCAATCGTTCCTAATTTATTTGACGTGAACTGTTGTTTGTTCGTTGGTGATCTGCAGTCGTAGACGGAAACAATGACATGTTACCGACACTATTGATAAATCCTTTATTGATCGACCGTGCAAGGTACCCTTAAAATCGTTTTCATTTTTTTTTTAATTACTAGCGCACAACCGGAAAAATTTACGCTTATAATTCCAATAAAGAAAAAAATGTAAGTAATTTTCTGGTATACATTTGCCCTGAAGAAGGAACAGTCGTTCTAAAACCGGTCGGATTTACTCAAATATAAAAGTGGTTCAAACAAAGTTAAATTGTTTCATTTATCTATAATGGATAACCACAAAGTTATAGCTACATTCAAAAGTATAATTATTATGGTAAATTATTATATAATGGGAAAGTTTTTTTTTTACATTAACTCCACACAGGAGGCCCTGAGGAAAATAATTTCCCTCAGGGCCTATGTCATCTGGGATGCTGTGTGGAGGGTCTTTTTGAGGAGAGGAAGGAATCAACATTGGTCTTGAAGAGACCCATGTTGTATGAAGGAGGAAACACAGAGGCCGGCAAATCATTCCACAGCCGAGCTGTTGAACACAAGAACGAGTCGAAGAAACGACCCGTTCTCATGTGACAAATGTCAACCGTGTACAAATGTTGGGCACGCGTTTGGCGTGTTTCCCGACTATGCACCGGTGCCGAAGGGATCAATGATGCTAGTTCCTCGGAGCATCTTCCATTGTAATACCGGTAGAACAAGGACAGCATTCCCACCCGACGCCTGTACTCTAAAGATTGCAATCCGTCTGTTAAGATGGGAGAATCTATCAAACGGACCGCCCGTTTCTGCACCGAGTCGATGGTATTTTTCAGGTATTTTAGAGCTCCAGAGCAGAGATGGCTGCCTAATTCAACCGTGGGGCGTACTTGTGATTTGTACAAGGTTAGCAGTTGTGTACTATTAATGTATCTGCGGGCCCTGTACAGTACGCCCAGTTTTTGGGAGGCTAACTTTATTCTGGCTTCGATGGAGCCCCCATACCTGAGCTGGTCACTTAGGCTTACATCAAGCATATCAATGGAGGGCCTGTTCGGAAGATTGCTTCCGTTGAAAGAGACTAGATTTTCATTTCGATCCCTTTTAGACGTAATCAGACAAGATTGGGTCTTTGAAACATTAAATTCAACGAGATTATTTTTACCCCAAGAGAAAACACTCTCGAGGTAACCATCCATTCTTTGCTTCAAAGCCCTACGAGCTGTTGGGAGTTTGTGAGCCCTTTGGGGGCTTGTCAAACAAAAAGCTATCATGAACTGTACTATCATCCGCATAACAGTGAATTGGTGCACATGACAATAGGTCGTTGATGTGCAACAAAAACAAAGTTGGAGACAGAACCGATCCCTGCGGGACGCCAGCATTTATCGAGTGTGAGGAAGAGGTGAAAAGTGTCTACTTTATCGCTTGTCTGAATTTTTCACACAGTCTGTTCTAATTTTGAAAGTGACACTTATATTCAAAGCAAATCTGAGTTTTAGATGTCCATTGAACAGGAATTACAGCACAAAATTAATATTTTTAACTACTAATAAAGTCGACCAGCGAAAATCACGGAATATTATGATTGTAGGTTTAGTAAAAATTAAATCATTTATAAAATTTTGTATCGGGATCTCTAAAAACATGTTTCTAATAGTATTGATATTTTTCTTTATAATACATATTTTTTAATTAGTCCAGTTTGGGGGGCGGGAATGGGTACCGCCGCCCTGGGAACACTCCTCTCATTCCTTCGGGGGCATACATTAATTACGTGAGCTGTTTTTCCAATCTAGACCCCTCCCCCCCTTTTGGTGAGATAAATTTGGGCCATTTTGTATATTCTTTTCAAATAACGTGAGATTTTGCTTGACCCCCCCCCCCCAAACATCTATGGTATTGATCCTGCGAGAGAAGGAGATAGCAATAAAATATTTATTTAATTCACGGGTACTCGGTTCCAATATACTACGATAAATCCGCAGTCCCACGTAAGTCTCCTTTGTTGTAGTGGTATAAAGCGCCCGACGACCTTCAGCGGTCAGACATTTAGCGGACCAAGGATCGAAACCTACGAAAATTTTTTTTTTTTTAAATCAATATCCAATCTTCAAACCACTCTAAAATGAACAAGCAAAAGAAAACTCAAAATAGCGACATCTAGCGACCACGAAGAAGAAAACACAAATACTAATAAGATGACCAAATGTATAGGACTAAAATATGAAAAAAAATCACCCTTCACATTGTTAAAAAAAAGTGCTTCGTAGTGTCTCCACTCTTATCTACTTAGTTTTCTGAAGGTTTCACTTCTACCGCGCGTGAATTGCACACTCTTTTTTGATATACTTATTTCACCTCATGCATCGTAACATAAATTTTAGTTTTCCGTTACACATATTTTTTGGATAGAAAAAAAAAATTGAAACGCGAGCTGAAAAGTGCATTGACTTGCACACGTGAACAGAAAAAATTGATAATATTTAACGATTTTCAGAACTCACCGTTGAAGTTTTTTTTTTGTTTCAAAGATTTTCTTACTCAAATCAGCAATATTTCACTTATCTTAAAATATGACAACCACCTTACATAAAATTTCCAAAGCAGGAAAATGTCGATGTTCATATTTCCTATTGATTTGACAAGACGGCGATAAATTACCGCCGCATTGACATTTTGACATTCAAAGGCCCGAGTGGAGTTGAACATCATTTTCTTAACATCGCGGGACGTGAAATGTTATAGATCGTAAAGTAGTCCCAGGGAGAGGTTGGACATGACTTCATCGTTATAGTATCGTCTGTCTTTTTGTGGTGCAAATTGAACACAAGTTCTGGTTAATGAGATGCTGCGGAGGTTCTGACATTTATTTCTGCTGTTATCAAGCATTCAGATTCATTCTTGTTTTTATACGTAAGTAACAATAATTATTATTGATCTAAGATTTCATTTAATTTATAAAGTTCATTGTCTAAGGAGGGAGGCACGCCGTGCGGTTGGGTGGCGTGGATTTGATTTGTTTTAATCTACATTATTGATTGAAATTTTGCATACTTGGTCTTCAAAACAATGGAAAGGTCACTATCTACATGAAATTTCCAAAAACCACCCTCACCCCCTTGACCGGTCCTTGGCCGCTCGTGCACCGGTGGGATCGGTAAATTTTTTCAAAAACATTTTTTTTTATACGCGATTTTGACCCTTATGTATAAAGAAATTGTATCAAGAACAAGGTCAGAATCGCTTGCGCCAATAATATTCGTGATACCGCCAAAAGTTTCATTCACCTGGCAGCACCAGGATATTTTAAAATTAATTATCTGTGGAATTTGAATGTCAAATTTAACCGCGAAATGAACTGTCATAGTCAGTTGATGGTCGGTCACAAAAATTTCGATAAATCTTTCAATTCATCAAATAAACACAAGTAATGTTGTTTTTATCGATAGTTTATTGTTCAAATAATAAAATAAACAATAGCTTAAAATAAATCGACAAAATATCACTTCAAAGTAAGCTTCCTGGCTAGCAAGAGGCAGAATTTTGATGAATTTTACGCACTTGACGTTCAAAATAATAGGAAAATTGCTGCCTACCCCAAATTTTATAAAAAATCTGCATAAAGCCCGGGCAAGGCCGGGAAATCAGCTATATATTATCTATGAATATCTAAAAGTGTCCCGGTGTGGCTTTGTTGTTTTGTACAAATCTGTAGTTTTATTGCGAGATTGATGAAATTTTGCACCCTTGCCTTTGAAACATGATTTAGGTCACTGGGTATGTTAGATTTCCAAAAACCACCCCGTCCTCTTTACCCACCCCTTGAAACAGAATGAAGCCCGGGTAACGCCGGGTGGTTCAAATAGTACACCACATTCAACCTCCAGTATGTCAAAAAGGGTGTTGCTGCATTTGGCAATGGAAAACACAAAAAGCCTGCGGTTGGGCTGCAGATACCGCATATAAAACCATCAGATAGGAAGACGTATTTTGTATTCCACATTTCGAGGAGTTGGCCCGTTTAACGACGTTGTCAGAACCAAATGGCCACATAACGATTTTATTCGTATTTCAAAGTAAATTGACACTTTAGTCGAATTTTATGTGTCAGTTTCCTTTCAAATTTGCCTATAACGAAAGCGTAAGACATAACGTTGGGTTTGCTTAGAAGGAATATATACAGATTATAGGGCGTGTTAAGATACATCCCTGACAAACTTTAACCAGCGATTCCTTACCTTATTTCGGAGTAAAAAAGTAAATAAAATTCGGTGAAAGTTTGTTGTTGTTTTTTTTTAATACAAACAAATAAAAAATTCTTTCACATGTTATCACTGTTTTCTCAGCCGAGTAACCGCGCAATCTCCACAACTGCCAATAACCACTGTTAACCAACCTAACTGTCCAATAACCACTGTTTTTAGATGAATAAGTCACCGGAAGCCAAAATGCCATTTTCGTTATTTGTTTGATGATGGACACTGCAACGATGTCCGAAACTTTGGCTAAAGAAGGAGGTAGCGCAACACGGCATAACACCCCAAAAACAAATAACGAAAATGCTTTGGCCGTGAAAATCTTAAAACTTAACCAAAATGCCATTGTTTGGTATTGAAATGAGAATACGCATAGTTCCTACCGGGATGTCATTTATGTCATCTAGTTCTACCTCTTGCTCCATCACCAGTTCCATCACCTTGCTGAAAAAGTATTGGAAATTTAGAACAATGGCAAGAAAAATAGCAAATTCAAGTGCATTTGTTTTTGAAAAATAGAAGAAGATCTGGAACTACACTGGAAACAAGTTGTTGGTGTTTTTCGTGGACATAATCTTTTTTTTTTAACTAAAAAGAAGATATTTGACCATCTAGGAAGTAAATAATATTCGTTTAATTGTGACGATAATTACCTCGAGGTAAGTATAACTATATTATGATTGTGTTGTGTGCAGAGATACAAGGTTAGTGATTGGTTATTCCCTTTCCTTGCATACCTTGTTTTTCGTACACACACCACCCAATTCCGGCAAACACCATTTCGTCTCTACATTTCTCTTTACATTCCACCTTCAAGTGCATCTAAAGCTGTAATTCGTAAGCAGTTTCGGATACAATAGCCATCTATATTATTTTTAGTCGAAAAAGCTCAGGAATCCTTGGTTAATAAGTCAGGTACTTCTTAACAACCTGTATAATTGTTCAAATTATTATACAAATTCTGAACCCATATCCAATTCTTTATAGATAAAAAATGTTTATTTTATTTTTTTACGACATCAATTTGCTCAAAAAAGAAACCTTGTACACTTTGGAATAAATAATAATAATCCTTCTATCTTCCATCATGGGGACTCTAATAATGATAAACATGTCTAGGTTCGCGTTCAGTTCGGCTGCGTAAACACAATCGAATCGCTGTTGACGAGAGACGGGGAGCAGAAAATGGAAGAGGATTATCTGAATCCCTAACAATATTACAATATTTGCTCTCTATAGGAATAATACACATAAAATGGCACGTCGCAACGTAAGGACCTGTCAGAGATAAGACTGCTGAATGGCAAGAGATAATCAGGAGCTTCTGCTACGCTTAACAATGTAAGAGGTTTATGAACATTATTACTACAGGCTAATACGCGCTATATTACGCGCTATGCGATAATACAAATGTGTATGCGCAAATAACTTATATTTGATTATTTTTTACACTAACTCCACGCAGGAAGCCCTGGCGGAAAAAAATGGGGAAGCGTGTAAGAACTTTTTATTAAAAGGAAGGAAGAAGAGGAAATTCTGGGAAAGAGTAAAGGTATGTGGTTACGCCCATACACATACCTACACATACACACACTTACATAGCACGCATACATACTGTCACTGTTTGGAATTGGTATTAATATTGTTGCAAGTTCCTTTTCCTACCCATCCCTTTTACCAACCCGCCAATATTATTCAGTCTGCAATATACTACCGCCGCATATAGTCATCTTGTGCTTCCGCTCTCGGTTAATCGACATTAAACCAACTCCGCCGTGTATTATAAAATAAACGAACCTCACGACTATTACTGTTTTGTGCCTCTTGGATGGGAAAGGAGCATACAAGTGCATTCCCAGCCTACAAGTTTTTATACTTTTCCGGTGAGTCCTCTCCTTTCTATGCAACATATGTTTTATCATTTTTAAGCAGTGATAGTAACACAAAATCAAGGTCCTTCGCCAGTCATTCTTTAACACAAACACATAAATCCACTCTCACAACATAAAATACCATTCAGTATGAGATGTGGGTAGGTATCTAGGGCCAACGTGTCCAGGAGTGACGGACATATGAATGCATCCCTCCCACTGCGGTCAAGAGAGTCCTGTTGGAGAGGTCGATAGGACTCCCTCGACCAGTTTCTCCCAATACGGAGATCCTTGGTCCTAGGAGATAAGACCTAGACAAACCTCACCCCGTGAACCCGGGCATTACTGCCAAGTCACCAAACGTAACGAACCACTTGGGTCGACATGTGGCAATTTGTGTTATTTCATAAATAATTAATTAAAAATAATATATTATGGTATACTAGTGTCACGTTCCAGAGTGGAAGATAATTTCAGTATCTCCCTGGTGTAAGACCTCTATTCAGAATTGAAACGTTTTTGGCCGTGTTTGATGACTAGATCAGAATAGGTAGGTACTTCCCCACCTTCATCCTCCCCTGCCCCACTCCACCCCTCCCCACTACCTTCAGCCTCTAAACATACCCCATTTGGGGCTGCCATTGTCTTACTTGCTCCAGATGGTTGGGAGCAGTTAGGACTCTTGTGTGATATTCACATTAAAAAAATGCTCTTCTGATTGTTGGTATGACGCGATTCAATTCATTCGTCCATGTCTTCTTCGGATAACTTTGACTTCTTCGTTCATGCGCTCAACACGTCTACATCTAATTTATTACGTAAGGCCTTGCATTCGTAGGTATCATAATTTATTCGAGTGGTCGAGTTAAATGTGTACCAAATTTGTACTTCTGTGATCAAATCGTGTTTATTAAACGTTACATAAAATAGGTAGAGCTTTTGTTCTATTATTAAAAATAATGCAGGTTTCTAAGACTTTTAGAAAAGCTCCAGGGAGTGTTTTTCCGGACATCAACAGATTCTGAAAGTGTAGCCAATGGTCGTCATTGTTCTCACTTTATTGGCTATGAAAAAACGTCGGGAACTTTTTTCTTTCAATCCGAACCGGGAATGCCTCGATCCTGAAAGAAGGTCTTACGTTTCTCATCGTAGACTTGAGAGCGTTTTAGATGCTTTTTTATATGGCTGGTTTTTTTTCTTCATATTTTGGATGCGGGATGTAAAAATGGATATGTATTCCATTTTGGTATCGATTTTCGTCCAGTTTAAGATGACGTAATTATGACGTAATTATGGGGCGTTCATCAAATTGGATCATCACTTAACACAAATACTTTCAGGTCATGGAGAATTCAGGGGAAGACTGCACAGCCTGACCCTGTCTCCCCATCCGAACTGTGCGTGTGGTGACACAAACCAAACAGCCGAGCACATTCTGTGGCACTGTGAGATTTTGACGGACGCAAGAGATGAAATGTTGGAAGGTCTGAAAGTAACTACGAGACCAGCATGGAATGCAGATCTCGTGTCGAACAAGGAGAATCTCGAATGCCTGAGGAAATTTACAAGGATATGGGTTGAGAGATGGCCTGAACTTAGAGTCGATGATTAAATTTAACTTCATTGTGTGTTTAGGATCCAGGTGTAATTGCTCCTGGAATCCATGGTCACCCTTTTATCATACTTCTACTACTACTATTGCCCGGATTTTTATTATTTCGCACTGAAACTGTTTATTCATGTATTTATGTATCATGCTTTCTTAGGTACCACCTTCAACAGCCTCTTTAAAATCTAAAATTTGTCTCTATTTCTTGCTTTTTAATCATTGTTTTCTCTCTCTTAACTTGATATTATTAATAACCTTACCAGTATATACTACTCTTGCTACTTTCATTTTATTCTTTTTTTTCTAAATCTAAGATATATTTCAATCAAGTGTTGCGTGTCTGGACTTGCATGAGTAAGGAGCCGGATCGTAAGGAGCCGGAACGGAACTACCATTTAATCATTTTGTATTGTCTTACACCCCATCAAGGGGGTGGACTAGACCTATGACCGTGCATCAACTGAGGAGATGACTCCCAAGGCAGCGGTTGCATAACCCGCCCGCGCCTCCCCCGTCGCCATGAGCGGGCCTGAAGACCAACCGTTGCGGACCGGTGCCCTTCCGCCCTGCCTCCGGTGACCCGATGCTCACTTTTATCCCTAGGGTCTTCAGGTCTTTCCCTCTTTAATTCCAACACTTTCTTCGAGGGCGTACTGGGAAGCCGGCTTAGGGGCGCGGACACCGAGTCCCGCTTGCGACTGGACTGATGGCTCCGCTTATCCTCGGCAAGACTGCCGGACGACTGCAACTCAGTTGCTTTGGTTAGGTCGTACAATCTCATCATAATAATGTTTTTTTTTTTTCTAGTAACTTTCCCTCTTTTCTATTAATAAACTTTGTTTTCAGCTATATCCAGTGGCGGAGATGAGACATGATACTGTGAAATAAATAACTAACACCATGTACGCACTCGCATACTGCCTGCTAACAATGTATGCCCGGACATTGGAGGTCTAGAGTCATTTTAATAAAAAAATAGCTTCTTTATAAATGAAAAATTAGAGTCCTGACGTGTACGGTGAAGGAGGAAACCATCTGTTTCCTTAGAACGCCGTGGGAAAGTGGTGGGCAACCTCCAGTGACGTAATTATGACATTATTTGACATATATATGTCTTATGATATTGTTTTTCGTAACTATGTTATTTTATTTAGCAATCAAATCGAATCCAATCATCAACATATCAATTTGTGACATTCCTCTGCTAGTTCTCCCTTCCACTTTGTCAGTGACTATGAGTTTCTACATGTTGGAGTCCTTAGTTTGGCGAGCAACGTACTTTTTTTTTTTTTTTACAGTAAATACCGCACAAGAATCTCAACTGCTCCCGTCTGGAGCCAGTGAGACTATGGCATCCCCAATTGGGGTATGTTGTGAGGCTGAAGGTAGTGGTGAGGGGAAGGAGGTGAGGAAGAGGAAGGTTATGAAGTACCTGGCTATTCAGATCTGGTCACCAAACACGGCTAAAGCCATTTTCAAGCAACGTTTCAATTCTGAATGGTGGTCTTACACCAGGGCGATACTAATAGTATCTTCCACTCTGGAACATGCCGCAAAAATATACTATATATTATTTTAAATGAATTAATTGTGAAATAACACAAATTAATCAAATAAAATTTATTTGCGCATGCCGGGTTCGAAACCGAGACCTCCGGATCATGAGTCAAGAGTCTTACCCACTGGACTACTGTCCAAAGTATCTTAAAATATATTGTAATCAATTGTTGAGACTCTATTGTGGATGCCTAGCTCTTCCGGAATGCGTCGGGCTGTCTGGCTGCGACTGGTTGAGGGAGACCTTTTGACCTCTCCAGCCGGTACGGATTCATACGTTCGTTACACCTGGACACACTGAATCCCAAATTACTACTATCATACCCTTTTCCTTCCCAGAACTTTCTACTCTTCCTTTTCCTAAAAAGACCCTTCACACAGCATCTATACTAATGTAAAAAAAAGTTCGAGATGTTGCAATATTATTTCTTTTCTAATGGCAAATATCTGTAAGTAATCGAAAGTACGAAAATTATGGTCAGTCTACATATTTACATTATAATGCATTAGTTTCTACAGCTTAGTAGAGGCCCATTCTGTGAGAAATATTGTAACAATATTGTCTTTCGATACTTATATTATTTTGCACTTTATAAAATTGTCAACCATGTCTAGGTGAGGTTAAATTTTTAATTTAAATAATGACAGCTAAATGACACTTCAATGGAACTATATTATGCTGTACCTACTTAAGCTAACGTATGTACTCTCTTTATAATATACAGGGTGTTAATTTTTATGTTTTTTTTTTTTTTTCTACAAAAGCATTAAAAAATGGTAGTTGTTGAACAGTTGGAGGCGGGGTAAGGGGTTCGTCGGACACTCAGTGACCAGTGACGACATGCGGAAGAATTTTTTTTTTGTTTGATTTTGAAGAAAAAAATGTTGAAAAAAAAAAAAAAGTCGTCAAAAAAAGTCATCGGAGACCAAAATTTCATTTACATTTTTTACTCCAAATAATGTCAGGAATCACTGGTTAAAGTAAGTCAAGTACGTCCCTTAACACCCTGTATGTGTGTTAACTAACTAACTAACTAACCATCACGCCGTTTCCCCGCAGGGGTAGGCAGAGAGGACGGACCGCCAAACAACTCGGTCTTGGCACACACTCTTTGCCTCACTCACATTCATACATCGTCTCATACATTCTCTTCTATTATTCTGACTTTTGACATGACCCGACTCAAGTATCTGATTCACTTGATCGTGCCATGTCTTCCTCGGGCGTCCCCGACTTCTTCTACCATTCACATTCGCGTCGTATATTCTTCTTACACTACTTCCTTCGTTCATTCGCTCTACATGCCCAAACCATCTGAGGGTCCCTTTCTTAATCTTACTCATTATGCTTACATCAGCCTTACATTCTTTGCGGATATCCACATTTCTCACACGATCATACATTGTTTTACCACACATACGTCTCAGGGATCTCATTTCAACAGCATTCAGTTTACTTTCATCCTTCCTCTGCCAGTTCCATGCCTCACTGCCATACATCAGGGTAGGTACCAGGACTCCATTGTGGACTGCTAGCTTCGCTTTTTTTGACAGTTTTTTATTAGCGCCAACGGCATTCAGTCCACCATTAATGGAGTTACCGGCATTCACCCTTCTTTCAATATCTCTTTCAGCCTTCCCATCTCTCGTAAACATACTACCCAGATACACAAACTCATCCACCTGCTCCAAATATTCATCATTCACAACTATGTTGCATACTGTTTTCGTACTCTCCCTTTCAAACACCATGACTTTAGACTTACTTACATTCATCATTAGCTCATTCTTCATTCATACTTCGTTCATCCTAGATACGAGAGACTGTAGATCTTCCATAGTGTTAGAAATCAGCACCGCATCATCAGCATACAACAAGCAACATACTTTCAGATTACTCAATTTCGCGCCCAATCCCACCTCTTTCAATTCTTGCATACAATTATCCATGTATAGATTGAATAACCATGGTGACATTACGCAGCCTTGCTTGACACCTTTTGTGATGTCAAACCACCCCGTAAAACCACCGTTCACCCTAACACACGCAACGCTTCCCTCGTACAGAGACGCAATTGCCTGTATGAGATTTGTATTCACTCCATACTTGGACAAAACCTTCCATAGCTTTTTCCTGTCGACTCGGTCGTATGATTTTTGTAAATCTACAAAGGCGCAGAAAAGTTTCTGGTTTTTCGCCAGAAACTTCTCAGTAAGCATACGCAAGGAGAAAATCTGGTCCATGCATCCCTTTCCACTCATAAAGGCACCTTGCACATCCCATATTTTATCCTTTGTTTCCATTCTTACCCTTTCAATCAATATTCTTCCGTACAGCTTGCCGACTGAACTTAGCAGGCTAATAGCCCTATGATTTCCACATTCCATACGTGACCCTTTACCTTTGTATAACGGCATGATTACAGCCCTTCTCCAATCTAATGGCGTGTAACCCTCCTCTAAACACTGGTTAAAAAGTTTGCACAACCATGTGAGAATAATATGGCTATCTCCTTTAAAGTATTCGGCAGCAATATTGTCGAAACCAACAGCCTTACCATTCTTCATGCATTTTATCGATTTTTTTATTTCATCCACGCTGATTTTGATGTATTTGTGTTACTTTTTGTATGTGTGTTACTTTTAATAAATTATGAAATTATAAAACCCCGATACAGGCGAACCCTAGTGGGGGTTAATAATTACATGCTAAAAATGTATTTGAAATTGTGAAGAAGCAATAAATGAATATGATCTTATAAAGCAAAGATTTTTAACATGGGTACCGATATGGTTTCTATATGAGGGATCGGTATGAAAAAAAAGCATCGTCTTAAACGCCCAATATCAATCATAGTTTAATAATCACGTTTAGTAGTCCGTGTAAGAAGAAATTAATAATAATACATATTATCCATAGTGTATTTACGTAAATACTCGAAAGCACGATGGTCGTATAATATTTATCCCAAACCAAAATCCCCGTTTTTCGCCCTCCAATAAGCAGACTCGTACATATTATTATCCCGTTTATGGAATGGATTTAACATAATATTTCCTCATTGAAAAGACACAATATTCAATATCAATTTAATATATCACATTTCCAGGTATTGCGACAACAGATATCCATTAGCGAATACCCCTTTAGAATATCCCCTTCATTCCAACATATACATAGTACGTAGCCTTGAACAGATGTACCGTTAGAAGTTTGTTGTGGGCGTGTCCGTGTGCCCGACGTAAGCTCAATTTTATTTATTTACTAGCGAATTCTCGGCGTGCGTTGCTATGCTACTTAATAAAGCAATTGTTTCTCCCTGCGTGTCTTTTCCCATTCGTCCCGTTCCCCTTCCGCTTCCCCTTCCTCTCCCGCATTCCCTTCCCCTCCACCTTCCGCCTTCCCTTTCCCCTCTCCCGCGAACCCCCCTCCCGCGATCCACTACCCTCTCCCGCATTCAATATATTCAGCCCCGGTACATTAAAATTTTCAAACAACTCGCGTGCCACCTATTGCATTTTTTTTTACAAATTTTCATTTTTCATATATAACAAAAATTTTGTATATTATAAGAACAATCAATCAAATTTGGTACCTAACATAGGTACCTATTTAAAATAAATATAATTTTTGATTACATTCAAAGTATTCGATTTTGGTTAGTACCATGGGTGAGTACTTCAAATAAATTCATTAATTTAAAGAGTTTTGAAAATTTAATTTCCATTGAACAATATCATTGTTTTGCAACATGTCATTCTCAAACTGTGACATTTTTGACAGATTCGTATGAGTTTTTGTAATGATTAAAAAACTTTTCAGATCTATTGCCACTTGGTTGTAATAATCCAGAAACCTTCGCGAGGATGGAAAGAACATTTCCTATGCTTGATGTAGCAATACATAGACAATTAACAATAAGAACCAAGAGCGATTTGTTTCTTTTATTCAAATTGGTTAATGGATCACTTGACGCACCTGACTTAGTTCCGTTGATATTTTCATTTATTCCTTACCTAAATTTATATCAGAAATTTTAAAATTCTGTTTTTTTTTTTTTAAATTAATTATTTATTTGGCTTTCACCCATTAAGGGTGATCTTGGCCATTTATTAAAGTAAGTTACATATTTTTAAAATTATTTACATTTCCAGATTTTTTTTTGTAAATTAGTTACATTATCAATTTTTTAAAATTATTTACATTTTCAGATTGTTTTTAAAATTGGGTACATTATCAGTTTTTTAAATTAGTGACATTTTCATATTTGTTAAAAATTAGTTACATTTTCAGTTTTTTACATGGAATAGATAAATTATATTAGCAAATATAGACAATGGGCCACGACAAATATTCATATGATTATACAAGTTGTACTAACATACAGAGTTGGTATTAGAAGTAATTACAAAATTGTAGAGTAGGAAGATGTACAGGTTCCCAAAAATAGGAACCTATACAAATGTCCATACAGAGTAACACAGAGTTGGCATTAATAGTAATTACAAAATTGAAGAGTAGGAAGATGTACAGGTTCCCAAAAATAGGAACCTGTACATATTCCATACTTCCATTTTCATACAGAGTAACACACAGAATTGGTATTAATGGTCATTTCAAAATTGTAGAGTAGGAAGATGTACAGATTCCCAAAAATAGGAACCTGTACAACTAACTGTACATAATGACACTGCAAGAAACAAATGTATACGTATGGAAGAGAAAGAAATGTGAGTGCAAGAAACAAATTATTCGTCTGAAATGTTTTTATTGTTATTTCTTTATAAATCTGCTTCCTTTCTATTAGTGTAAAGGAAGAGAAATAATAATTGGTATTTTATTGTTTCTATTTCTATTATTAATATGATACACGATTGATTTAAATGCTCCAAGGGGGGTGTAAATAAATAAATAAACTCATAATTCGTGCATCCCCAAGCAGGCATATTTTGATTTAAATACGAGTGAATATGCGTAGATTATACTACTAGAAAATATCTATTCATTGGATAGAACCTATCTATATGGGATCTTCAGGGAATACAAGGGTTGTCTTTTTATAGACACAGCCTGTTATTCGAACGATAATAATAGCCTACGCCGATGGCGGTAAATAATCCCATTACCGTATTCTTGGCGGGTGACGTCATAAACAATGAAATTTGTGGAAGTGACAGTTCGGCTGGTGGCCCTTTACGAACGCATTATTTTATGGCTTTCTTATTTCAAACCCTAAAATAACTTTTTATGTTGAAAATAATTGAATTCCCACCCTTGAGAGGAAGTCACAAACCAAAAGTGTATGTATTATTAGTGTGCCTTATACCACAAATATAGGTAACAAAAATCGTTTCTCAAATGGAGTTTGTAAACGCTCGATTTCCAGCGAAAAAGTGGTTTTTATTTATTTTGTGAATAATTTTATAAGAAAGAAAAAAAGTTAATCAATGGAAACTGTCAAATATTATTTTAGCCGTAAAATGGTATTTTAAAATTTGTTTCTTATATATCATACATTTCTTATGAAAAAATACATTTTTTTGTAATTTACGCTCATATCTTTTATAAAGTGTAATTATTTTTATTTTTTACTTGAGCTCCTCACAGGTGGCCCTGAGGAACATAATTTCCCTTAGGGCCTATGTCATCTTTAGGGATGCTGTGTGGAGGGTTTTTTTAAGGAAAGGAAGGAAAAGGGTATAAGGGGTGGGTAGGAATCTGGGGTTCAGTATGTCCTGGTTATACGCCTCCAAAACCTAGATAAACCTCACCCTATGAACCCGGGCACCTCTGCTAAATCACCAAACGTAACGAATCACTTGGGGTGACGTATGGCAGAGGTGTTGGTTGTCCAATGAAGGTTCCCGGGGCGGCGGTACCCATTCCCGCCTCCCAAATTGAATTCTACTCAACGGGAACGATAGGAAGAGATTTAATTTATATAAACGCATATTTTTTGTATTTATAATGTAAACCCATTAAGTAAAGTATTATCTAAAATGATTCTGCGACTTTTCATCCCGCGACAAAATATCCCCGACAAAATATCCTACGGACAAAACATCCCCCAACAAAATATCTACTAAAACCTAAGCTAACCTAACAAAAAAATGGGACAAAAATAATACAGACATCCTATAAAGACAATAAATTATTGTTCAAAAATAGTAAAATGGGACAAAAATAATACAGACATCCTGTAAAGTTAGGTTAGGTTTTAATAGTTATTTTGTTGTAGTATGTTTTGTCCGTAGGATGTTTTGTCGGAAATATTTTGTCGTGAGATAAAAACGTGCATTACCAACTAAAATAGTGAATTAGCAATAAGCTTCCCGATTGCAAAGATAAGCAGTAAGACTCTAAAAACTGTAAAATCTTTATTAAAACCAGGTACATACCCATATGCTGTGACATATTTTTAGAATTATTATTTTCGAATTAAACGCCTCCACGAATTCATGTAGTTATATTATATATCAGAAACTACCCAAAGTGTTCGAAGTTCTCAACTCAACACTATTGAAATCAATATCCGAGGCCCGCAAATCAACACCTTTCAAATTAATATCGCCTAGCAATAGGTTTATTTAATAAGTGAAAGGAAACGCCGGAGGTTGCTGAGAAACGTTGAATTTTTCACGAGTCCTACAGTCAATCAATACAGCTATGGATTGCCGCCTGAAAACTAGGCCGTAGATTGCTGTCTCGAATGGTCGCCTGTATATCTTCTATTGAATGTGATTACATAGATATATCTACCCAAACAGTCCAGCATATTTTTAAAAGCAGATTAGAAATATAGTAACATACATAACATGTCATGAAGAATTGTAATCCATAACACAGCTTTAGAAAGAGTCACGGAAATGAGAGATCTTGGAATTATTTTGGATGAAAAACTATGTTTCGCCAATCATATCCACAAACAAAGGTATGAAAACACTAGGCTTCATATTAAGAACAACCAAAAACTTTAATTCCAAAAGCCATTAAATTATTATATATATCTCTAGTTAGAAGCCTAATGGAATATAACTCGGTAGTTTGGTCTCCATCTTACAAAATTCACATAAATAACATTGAGCGAATACAAAAAAAAATTTCTGCTTGTAATAAATTTTTTATTAAAATCCCATTAGTAGACTTAAAATATAATTTATTATTAAATATTCTAAAAATACACACACTAGAAGGCAGACATAAAATAAACGAATTAACATTTTTATTCAAAATACTTAACTCTAAATTTTACTGTTGCAAACTCCTGCAACTCATAAACTTACGAATACCGACAGAAACTACACGACAAAATGCACTATTCTGCTGTTTTTTTTTTTTTTTTTTTTTTTTTTTTTTTTTTTTTTTTTTTTTTTTTATATAAAAATCCACACAGGAGGCCTTGAGGAAAATAATTTCCCTCAGGGCCTATGTCATCTGGGATGCTGTGTGGAGGGTCTTTTTGAGGAGAGGAAGGAATGAACATTGGTCTTGAAGAGACCTATGTTGTAGGAAGGAGGAAACACAGAGGCCGGCAAATCATTCCACAGCCGAGCTGTTGAACATAAGAACGAACGAGTATATTTTTTTCTCATTTTTTTTTTTATTTTTTTTTTTTACATTAACTCCACACAGGAAGCCCTGAGGAAAATAATTTCCCTCAGGGCCTATGTCATCTGGGATGCTGTGTGGAGGGTCTTTTTGAGGAGAGGAAGGAATGAACATTGGTCTTGAAGAGACCTATGTTGTAGGAAGGAGGAAACAAGAGGCCGGCAAATCATTCCACAGCCGAGCTGTTGAACATAAAAACGAACGAGTCGAAGAAACGACCCGTTCTCATGTGACAAATGTCAACCGTGTACAAATGTTGGGCACGCGTTTGGCGTGTTTCCCGACTATGCACCGGTGCCGAAGGGATCAATGATGCTAGTTCCTCGGAGCATCTTCCATTGTAATACCGGTAGAACAAGGATAGCATTCCCATCCGACGCCTGTGCTCTAAAGATTGCAATCCGTCTGTTAAGATGGGAGAATCTATCAAACGGACCGCCCGTTTCTGCACAGAGAGTGAATGTTATGAATGCTACAGCTCTCCAGAGCTGTAGCATTCATAACATTCACTCGCGGAACTACATCGCCCACTCTCCGATACAACAATTTCACATTATGGGAAATCAGTACTTAGGTGATGTTGACATATTTAATATAAATTTGGCGAATTTTGTTGATCTTGTAAAAAACTTATTTCAAAACTACCTATTCCTAAACATATCTGTATTTTTGTAAACCTATGAAATCGCTGTATTTTTGTATTTTTATGACTTGTGTGCTTTTTTATCTAAATCTATTATTATTATTATTATTTCTTTATCTGTTTAAAAATCATCTGCCATGAATTAATAGTACTACGAAATGTGTCAAAGCCCTTTGGGCGTTAAATAAATAAAATATTTAAAAATAAATGAAAAAACACACTTTCCATGTTTCATTACAATCGGATGAATGGTGTAGGAATTCATGCGGGACAAACAAAGAAACATTCATTTTTATGTAATATGTATAAAGATTTGAGGTGACATTTAATTAATTTTATATTTAATCTTTGATATTATTTCAATATATTGACGGAATTTGCAATCACTTCCGATGTTCGTATAGAAAAAACCATAAGTGACGAGTCAGGAAACCACAAAAGTGATCACCCTATCGGAAGATGCCATAGTTTTTGCAAATGGTGGCAAATATCAGTTCTGCTTTTACATTTGTGAAATAAACTACAAAATACACGTCAACGAGACACGAATCGCTATACTCCCCAAGAACGCGGAAAATGTTTTTTTTGATTGACACCGGCCTGTGCAAATCACCAAAATTTTCGTTTAGTGATTTAAACTGGCCGGCAAGGTCGCCCGATTTAACCGTTCCAGAGTTCTTTTTGTGGGGTTTCTTGAAGTCACGAGTCTATGTCAACAAGCCTCAGACTTTTGAAGCCGTCAAAGAGAATATCCGTCAAGAATGCATGAACCTATCGCCGGAAGTTCTGGAAAGAGAAAATGCCATAAATCGGGCCCGTATGGCGTAATTCTGGCGGCCACTTGGCCGATATCATTTTCTCGACTTATAGAAAAAAAATAAGACATCAAATAAACCCAATCCAAAAGCAGAACCAAAATTTTTTATTCATGAAAATAATTTTGGCCAAAGAACATCGGATGACAACTTTTGCGCCACCTTGAATTATACATACATTTCATATACATATGCAGGGCATAACAACACATACCTGAAGGATTACCAGCGATTACAGAGCATATTATTTGGAGTTCACAAAATATGTAGATGTCATTTTGCTGTCCGTTGTTCACACTCCGACGCGTCGCGACGAGATTACGTGATATATAGAATAATAATATGCTCGTAATGTCCAGAACTTGACTGAATTTAAACGGGCTTTAAAAATAAAATTATTTAAAAACTATACCATTCATGAATCTTAACTCCTTTCAATAAAATTTAATAAGCCATATTCTCTCAAGTTTCAAGATTCTTGTTTTGTCCTGTGCTATAGCACCATTACTGTCTATTATTATTGTCTTGTTCTATAAAAGCATTGTTATTTTTATTCTCTTGGCGTTGCTTTGTATATTCCTTGTTTCGTATTATTTAATCAATATTTTGTAAGGTTCCGCAAGGAGCACTGTAGGATTATTTTTTAAATTATTATATTTGAGCGCTTGAAGTGAAATAACACAAAACTGCGTTGTACAAATATTCCGTTATTATTAATATGTGCGCTGTTTCGTGTGTCATCGTGCTGCTCGAACGAGACAGAGTGCTGTCATGGTAACCCGCATGTCAGTGCATCAGGTAATCCGCTAGGCTATACCAGACATCAGACAGCTCACTTGCGAAATGTGATGGAAAAATAATTATTTAGTTGAAAAAAAATCATCGCACCGCAAAATGAAATCATAAATGTTTTACTCCAAATGTGCTCAGGAATCGCAATTTAAAATAGTTTAGGTACGTGCTGTACACCCTGTATATTATAAAATAATGAACTACATTTTTAATTGCTCAAACTGGCGGGAGTTTTATGTGAACTACTAAATATAGATAGAAAAAAAATATTATTTCGTGAAACATATTACTTTATTATTGTTGTATTTTTAATTAATGAAATAATTAAAAACACTTTGTTTTTACCACAATAAACTTTATTTAAAAGTCAACATGTTTCAAGAACGATGTTCTCTTCATCAGGACATGAAATGTACTAAATACTAAATGATCAAACATAGAACGGCGTGGGTAGAAATGGAAGTAGTGGGGGAGGAGAAAGGTGGAAAGGGGAGGTGCTTAGAAGATCAACAAGGGGGAGGGGGGGGGGGGGGGTGGAAAGGGGGTGCTTAGAAGAACAAAGACAAAAAATTACTTTGCAATTAATTAAATTGTCTTTGTTCTTCTAAGCACCCCCTTTCCACCCCCCCCCCCCCTCCCCCTTGTTGATCTTCTAAGCACCTCCCCTTTCCACCTTTCTCCTCCCCCACTACTTCCATTTCTACCCACGCCGTTCTATGTTTGATCATTTAGTATTTAGTACATTTCATGTCCTGATGAAGAGAACATCGTTCTTGAAACATGTTGACTTTTAAATAAAGTTTATTGTGGTAAAAACAAAGTGTTTTTAATTATTTCATTAATAAAATGGTGCCACAAAGTGAATTTGCTAAATTTGAAGAAGTATTTTTAATTAATAGTGTCGTTACTTTTAAAAATATTCATTTTTATATACGTAGGTATATAATTTTTTTTATGTTTTTGTTTAATGTTTTTGATGTAACTAACCACGTTCAAAAAATATTTCAATCGTTGTACAAAGACGTGCTGTAGTTAAATATTGAAACATAATATTTTTCGCGCATGTTTAAATTTATATTTCAATAGATAAATGAAACAATTTAACTTTGTTTGAACCACTTTTATACTTGAGTAATTCCGACCGGTTTCAGAACGAACGTTCCTTCTTCAGGGCAAATGTACACAGATTTGACAGTTTTGAAATATGGATGGGAACAATGTATTATTATGGTAGGGGTGGAGCTGTTGCTGGGTATTGATGAAGAATGGGTGGGTAGGGGAACACATCCATGATTGGGCTATAAGGCAATATTTTTTGTTTGCTGATAATAAAGAATGGCGTAAAATTTTGTATATTAATAATTTTTCAGTTCAATGTTGCAAGAATCTTACTTCTAATATTACACCAGCTTTCTATACAAGAAATAATATCGGTAATTTTTTGAGAGATGCTAAAGATAAAGAACATAAATTGCGTAATTCCGGAATATATAAACTCAAATGTAATGATTGTCCCTCATTTTATATTGGAAAAACAACTCGTAATTTTGAAATTAGAATCAAAGAACATTTAAGATGTCTTAATAATAATATTTTTTCTTAGTTCGCTAACCATATCATTAAAAAAATAACCATAGTTTTGAAAAAAATACGGGGATAAATATTCTTCATATTAATCACAAAGGAAAACGTTTAGATAACTTAAAAGCCTTAGAAATAAAATAAAAATCCCTTAATATAATAATGAATCTATTATCAACAAACAAAAAATATTGTCTTATAGCCCAATCTTGGATGTGTTCCCCTACCCACCCACTCTTCATTAATACCTGGCAACAGCTCCACCCCTACCATAATAATACATTGTTCCCATCCATATTTCAAAACTGTCAAATCAGTATACATTTGCCCTGAAGAAGGAACGTTCGTTCTGAAACCGGTCGGATTTACTCGAGTATGAAAGTGGTTCAAACAAAGTTAAATTGTTTCGTTTATCTATAATGGATAACCACAAAGTTATAGCTACATTCAAAAGTATTATATTTCAATGTTACCATCAAAATGTGTACCTATTATTTCTGTTGTTTGCAAATGGATCGTCAAACCATGGTGTGAACTAACTTTATTTTTGCAATTTCTGAGTTAGAGCTTGAAATGAGGGTTCCAAATCATAATCTAGCTCTGCCAGAGAGAACCAATCGGAAAAAAATTGTCTATGATTGGGCAAGACAATATTTCTCCGAGTGGTTCTCCATGACAGAGCTAGATTATGAATTTAGCCCTCATTTCAAGCTCTAACTCAGAAACTGCTAAAAGGAAGTTAGTTCACTATGGTATAAATAGGTTCGATGTTCCGTCAGATACATAGAATATAATAATTATGTAAGATATGAAAATTATCTGAATTTTCAGGCCATACGTGGGTATCAGGTTCTGCAACCCTGAATCCTTCCCTTATACGTTCAGGACTCTAATTGTTTTTCAGCCTTTACTCAACCACGCGCGGAGAGCGGGCAATCTGAAAAATCTGGGTTAAATGGACCTTACTGCTTACTGCCTAATTGAGTTACGACGAGCATCCTTGCCCACAAAAACCTAACTTAATAACCTGGACGAAGAAATTAAGCTGAGATAAGCAGCTGTGGAGGCTACTTTTGATAAACTGAAGCTTTGAAAATATATCCCGAGGTTTAACAATATTAACTGTAGGATTGAGATTGTAAGCTAAAGTTTTTAGAATACAAACAGAAAACTTCAGATTATAAACTGGATGTTTGAGCATATTAATAATTGGATGATTTGTAGAGCGCCGTTGTTGTGAAAAATCACCTCAAGGGCGCGCTATCTTATTTTATTATTTACAAATAGATACAGAATACACACTTACCTGGTAGGTCACTTCCGGTAAAGACACTTTAATTATAAAGTTAATGCTTTAAGATACGGCTTTGCATGTAGAGTACATTATATTTAAAACACTGGATTTTACATTTTCTACCCCCGTCACTGTCGGTATTACATTTATAAGAAGATTAATTGCAAATAAGAATTTGCTTACATTTTACACAATTAATTATTTACAATGTTGGGGCAGTGAAGGTGAAGGTGAAAGGTTTTGGACTTTTAACTTGTTAATGTAGATGCTCTGTATTTGATAATAATGTATTTCGTTAGGAGGCTTGTTGGCCCACCGTGTACTTACGACATTGTAGATGCTCTGTATTTGATAATAATGTACTTCGTTAGGAGGCTTGTTGGCCCACCTACTTACGTCATTTTTATTAATTATTTCGGTTCAGGGAGGATTTCGAAGGTATTTATTTTTTTTAAAGGTAGGTGTTGGTGCCTAGCATTGCTAAGGAGGTAAAGGTACCTTTATTTTTCCAACTTATAATTTCTAACCACCAATTCTTATAATTCCTACCAAACAAATCATATTTCTTCCTACCCACTATGCCGACCAGATACAATCATGTAACATATTATTTTAGTTAAATAAAATAATAATATTGTTAAATACCAACCATCCTGTCAACACCTGTGTTGAATACGGAGCCTTTCGTTGTAAATTACCAAATTTCCTGTCAACACCTATGTTGAGTACGGAGCTATTAACTGACCTTGTCATATAAAAGTGAAAATTCGTGAGTTCATGAGTTAAATCTTGAATGCGAAAGAACCAGCTGATTTGAAAAGGACAAGCGAAGGGAGAAAATCTGCGGGGTAAGTCGGCATTCCTCACTTTTCCTTCCTTCCGCTTTGCGGGTATCTTGTGAAACCTCAGGTATATGTTTATTTTCATTGTTTTTGAATTTGAAGTATTTTTAAAAAGCAGAAAACTGTCCCTTGGTGACGTTTGAACAGCCAAACCAAAAAAATAGAGCCAACGTGGCACTCGTAGGTCACGGGGTCTGGACGTGTTTTTCTATCAAATTAACTAACGCAACTATAATCGAGTTTAAGGTTCAAAATTGTAGTATCTACTTTTTTTTTACATGAGCTTCACACAGGAGGCCCTGAGGAAAATAATTTCCCTCGGGACCTATGTCATCTTTGGGGATGCTGTGTGGAGGGTTTTTTTTAGGAAAGGAAGGAGAGGAGAGTTATGGTAAGGAAAATGGTTTGAGGAGTGGGTAGGAATCTGAAGTTCAGTATGTCCTGGTCATTCGCCTCCAAGACCTAGACAACCCCATGAACCCGGGCACCCTGCTAAATCAAATAATAAACGATTAGTTATAATTTCTTGAAAACAACGTGCACATAGGGTGAATGGTTATTTTCACTGATAATTTTAAAATCACAAATGTAAAATTTCAATGGCCGACCTAGCGTTGCTATAAAAAACATTCAATGTGAAATTTGGTTAAAATCAATAAAGAGCACACAAAATGAAGAATTTTTTTCAATTCGTCACTTACTAACAAACCAAGGCCAGCTCTGTACCTACTTTAGTCCATCAGTAGTCAGTGCCATCTGCGAATGGCGGCGATTGTTGGTGGTACTGCTGATTTGTGTGTTGTTTTACCGCAAGTATAAACAGAGTGATTAGACTAGTTTTTCAAAGCCATACAATTACATGAAATTGGCTCATTGGTAACGCTGTTATTTCCCCCACAAATATGGGCTATTTTTCAACTTTCCCGACTTTATTTGTTGGGAGATTGAAGACCCTAAAACGCAGTCCATGAACAAAGTTTGAAGCTTTCGGAGCGGCAGCTTTTAAAGCTTGTTTTAAACTCCCGCTGAATTAAAACGCAAAACTGGATGGAATTTAGAGCAAAACATTCACAAATCAAATTTGATGTTGGAAAACAAATAAAACTCCCGTACGTGATTTTTCACGAAAACTAAGTATATTTTTCACATGGATTTTCGAAATCGCACTATTGCTTTGTCCGAGACCTTTTGAGTTCGTGATTTTACTATTGTTTTGTTTTTTATATTATTTTTAAAAACTATGTGCTTTTAGCTAAAAATTTCAGTCAGAAAACTGTATAAATTTCATGACGCCAGAGCTCACAATTCGAGAGTGTTTGCTACTTCATTTAAACAGATTTCTTATTTTCTTAGTACTACATATACATTTGCGAACATAAGCGCGAGCTAAGTCACGAATTATGGAAAACAAATCAAGCAACCGCAAGCGGCTTTCACACCTTTGAGGTCGCTTTGTTCCTTTCCCGGTTGTTCGGCTCGCAGGTTCGGCTCGCATGTGAGATGTGAATACTTGTTTTAGTAAAATTTTATTATTGCCATAATATCACCATCATCAACATAAGTTATTTGAAGCGTTTTCTATTCGTATTTAGTTGATAAGTTTAGTAAATAATTAATATGTAGTAAAGAAGTTAAACGAATCGTTAGTTTTTTTAAACTGTTTAAATTTTATTTTAGATTGGTAAATAAATTAGTAGTTAAAAATGAATTGTCTCTTTCTTTTAGTATTAACATGTCAAAAACAAAAAAGTGATTGCTTTCTACGAAAATTTGAATTTTTTTCATTAAATTTACTTTTTTACGAAATTTTGTCTTCTTGAATTTTGTGTTAGAATTCTGGCTTGGTTCACAAATTAATTTCTGTCGACCGATGTCAAATTAAATTGGAATTATTCCTGTGACAATTCTATCAGCCGACAAAAGGTTTTGCGTTAAACATTTAAATTGTCTAAAGTTAAAGACTTCATCTGTAACTCTCTCTGAAGTCCAATTTATATTACGCCTTTTAGGCAGAACCTTACCCGGAAAAATATTAGAAACAGTCTCTTTTTTTAAAACCTAATGGTAATTTTTCCTTAATGTTTTTATTTTTAATGCTAAAAAAAATAATTGCTTGACTTATTGAATCTTTATTATAAGATGTTAATCCTTTCCAAGAAAAAACACAATTTTGCATATCTGTTTAATTCGTATTAAATATTCGATTCACTTCATATTTAAGTAAATCTTACATGAGCAGCAGTTAAAAACCCGCTCTGCAGGTTTTTGCTGCTTGGCCCTGCGGGTGGCTTTTACTTCGGTTTCGCCCAGTTAGAGTGTAGGTAACCATTTTATAAATCCGATAAGAACTGGTTCCAAAAATAGCCAGTTCCTTGGATCCACTGTGAACAGTATCCAGTGACTGAGTGAAAGCTAGTAACAGAGTTAAAGTAATCGTGACAGGCAATGCCGCCATATGTAATCTCTCCATATATATCCGGAAAGATACTTAAATTATATACATCCGTAGTACTTATACCTAGGGAAAAATTATAATTTGGGAGGCGGGTATGGGTACCGCCGCCCCGGGAACCATTTATTGGACAACCAACACCCCTGCCACAGGTCACCCCAAGTGGTTCGCTACGTTTGGTGACTTAGCCTAACCACTGCGTGGCGGGCTGGATCGGAGGAGACTGATTGAGGAAAGCCTTTTGACCTCTCCAGCCGGATTCTCCCGATCATTCGCCTTACACCGCGGTGTGAGGAATAGATTCATACGTCCGTCACTCCTGGCCACACTGACCCCCGGATTCCTACCCACCCCTCATACTTTTTTCCTTCCTATATCTTCTTCTCCTTCCTTTCCCTTAAACAACCCTCCACACAGCATCCTCAAAGATGACATAGGCCCCTAGGGAAATTGTTTTCCTCGGTACCTCCTGTGTGGAGCTAATGTAAAAAAAAAACGTCCACATGCGAGCTGCTGATTGAAGTAGCGACATCTTGTGTCGATTTCTTGATTTCGAAACCAAATTATAACAGTAGCTTTGTGTGAAATTCCACGTACAGGTGTTATTTGTGGCGAGGCGTGTATGGGTGGCATCCGTCATTGCACTCGTAGCTGGGTTCTGAAATTCAACCATGCAGTCGCAAGCCTAATAATACTGTTTGAGCTGGGTTCTGAAATTCAACCACGCAGACGCAAACCTATTAATACTGTTTGATGATATTATGGACAACATATGGAAAAAAGATTGCATATCAATACAATTGGAATTTTATGGGAAATTGACTTTCCAATGTTCCGTTTTTCAAAGTGCCTACTAAGAAAGCGTTAAATCTTACAACAAAATATTGTTCGCGTTTGTTGGGCCATATAAATTAGGCATTAGCATTTCTACCCATATCCAAAACAATGGTTAAATAATAACGGAGGATTTGTAACCCATATTGCGGTATTTTTAAGGAATTTATTGGGTTGTTTGTATTTCACTGTCAGTTTGAGTGTTTCATATATTTGGAAAATAAGAAAATTTTATGTACAAAAATATTTTAAGTCCAAGAAAGTAATTTATGGATTCGGTTTTACAGAATGGGTGATTCCTAGAGTATTGCCTTTAATGTAGAGCTAATGAAAAAATAAAGCATTGTAAAGAGAGTTAATAGGTATGCGACACGAATGTGAATGGTAAAAGCAGTCGGGGACGCCCGAAGAAGTCATGGCACAATCAAGATAAGCAAAGGGCAGGGCCATGATAGGAGTTAGAACAACAGAAACGTGTACATGAGACGAAATATGAATGTGAATGAGGCAAGAAGTATGTGCGAAGATCGAGTTGTTTGGCGGTTTGAAACATTAACTTATGCATTGATAAATAATTAATATCCATATATTAAGAAAAAATAGATGATACACACAACATAAGGTGGAGTTGAAATGAGGGTATATCCGTTCCAAAAATTACAAATAAATTCTGGCAACGGACATTCGCTTATCTTGTACCTACTATATTTAATAATATGCCAATGCGTATAACAAACGAATCAAATTGCACCACCGAACTCAAAAAGATAAAAGGATTAAGATTTTTTGTAATTATTTTTTATAACCACCTACAATTTTGGTATTAATTGATTGTATGCATGTATTCTTTTGTAAATATGCCTGTGAGTTTGTTTAAGGCAATCCACTAGTTCAAATCAAAAATCGAAATCGGAATTCACGCCCTTTATGGGAGGAGTTTAAAAATACTTGAGAAAAAGCTTTTGGAAAGGTTGGAAAAGGTATTCGAGATTTATTTTACAGGTTGATTTCGTAAAGGCCTGTAAAAAACATTAACTCCTGTTTTACGCATTGTTTTATTGTAAGAAAACTGAAATTTAAAATTGATTTCACGAAACTAAGCGACGTGGAGTAACATGACTCTCTCCCGCGCCGGTTGGGGCGTGACTGATACGAAATAGGTGTTGCCCAGTGCATGGTTCTTGTGCCCATGCTATAAGGGTCACTTCAAGAATCCAAATTCGTAGAGTGCGGGCCGTATTGATTGATGTCAAAAATATCAACGAGAAAATGCATATTTTATTTTATTTTGTGAAGTTTGGGCGTAAATATCAATTTTTTCGCGATTATTATAAAAAGAAACTAAATTTGCCACATTATACAATAAAACCAAATCCGAAAAGGGGTTTATAAATAGGAGAGTTTGGACTTGAAAGTGTTTTTTTATAGACCTTATACTTTATTTTTTTAAAAGACTTGTAAAAAAAATTACCGATATTTTAAGGGCCAAGGTATGTTCTACACACAGTATTTAATTGAAGCATCTATAATACTTCTTAGCTATCAAATTTTCAAACAAAAAGATGTGATTTTGTATGATTTTGCATTATTTAGTATGGCTTCATCTTAAGTATGTTGGAAGTATGTTGTGTGCCTTTGAATGTGTGTGTGATGCCTATGAGTATGTTATCTCTGTTATATCTACCTGACTACATATTTTATGCCTTTGTATTATAATTACTTGAAATTTTATCTTCTATATCTATTTTATATATATTTTTTTCTCATTTTATGTTTGCTTTAGCGCTATATTAATATTGTTAAATTGACCTGCTGCAGTTTAGCAAGAATAATAAATATATATATACTAGCTGATCCCCGGCATGCGTTGCAACGCCATTCAAAGAAATAAATTGCAGTTAAGCAAGAATAATAAATACATATACTAGCTGGTCCCCGGCATGCGTTGCAACTCCATTCAAAGAAATAAATTGCAGTTTAGCAAGAATAATAAATACATATACTAGCTGGTCCCCGGCATGCGTTGCAATGCCAAAGAAATAAATTGCAGTTTAGCAAGAATAATAAATACATATACTAGCTGGTCCCCGGCATGCGTTGCAATGCCAAAGAAATAAATTGCTGTTTAGCAAGAATAATAAATATATAATTGCAACGCCATTCAAAAAAATAAATTGATTCTCCCTACATATCCTTTCCCGTGCGTCCCCCCACCCTTCCATCTTTCCCGGCTTCCCGTCTCTTTCCTTTTCGCGAATCCCACCTCTCCCGTTCCCCTTCCCCCTGCCCTTCCACCCTGCCACCAAAATATATGAAATATCTACACACAATTTTATAATGCCAGAGCTTACCATTATATATAGCCTATATGTTATTCTGATGTATGAGCTATATTATTGTAAAGTTTCATTAAAGTCCATTTAGTAGTTTTTTTTTGCGTGAAAGAGTAACAAACACACATACATCTCTATAGAGATCTTCTTCTGAAGAAATCCGTATCACGGGGGAACCATCGCTTTTCCTCATAAAAATGTTACAATTTCTTGTCCATAAATATTGGAATTGTTTTTCGCCCTTGAGTTCCCTGGTTTTCTTCATTAGGAGCTTGTTAGAAGGTGTGAGGTGCTCGTTGAGAAATATGCGGCTTGCCGCCCCTGGAAGGCCGATGTCTGCTGAGGTCAAGGTCCGGTGGCGACGAGCAGCTGTCAACAGAGCATCCTTGCAATCTCGCCGAAGAAGACGAATGATGATATTGGGAGTAGGTGTTGATGTTGAAGCAACTTTGGAAGTTGCTGTTGGCCATGGCCGCACTCTATGAATAAAATCTATGTCTCCTTTTTGTAGTTGAAATCCGATCTTCTGGGATATATTCTCCATAATATTATGAAGGTTTTCACTTTTGGTTGTTGGGACTCCGTGAATTTCAATATTACATAATCTATCGATTTTTTTTTATTTTTTTATTTATTTATCTATAATAAAATATGTTTACAATGGTTTTATTTGTATGCCTGTCTCACTAGGGTATACCTGTGTCGAGACAGGCGTACAGGTATATAAATGAATATAGTAATTACAAGGATATTTCAGGTAAAATACATATTATGAATAGAATTAAAACAGTAGGGTGATTGGAAGGGTAATAAATCTTTTAAAGAGAGTTATTTTATAAATGTTGGAGATGGAGTAATGAAATCAATTTTGCCTAGTCTATTTATAGGTTAAATTTGACAGGATTCCATTATTTTCATTTGTTTTATATGGGTTAGGTTGTATGTGAATAGTTATTTATGTCTATGTGTGATTTATTTTACAGATATTTATGATAGTGTGGCGTCCAATACTTATAATCCATTTTTTAATATCTTGTTTGAATTTTGTAAAGGAGTCACTTTGTCTGATCGTAGTTGGTAGTGTATTGTATAGTTTGCAAGCTATGTATTTAGAGTGTCTTTGCCCGAAGGTGGTTTTGAAAAAAGGAGTTTGGAGAAGTTCGTTGTTTTTGGCTCGGGTATTGTGTATTGTTTGTGTAGCTTTGTATGGTGTTTTGTTGTTTTTGTGTAAATTAAGTAATATGGATCTTGAGTAGAGCTGTTTTATGTCCATAACGTTGAAGGAATTGAAGATAATATCAGTGCTGGTAGTAAGCGGCATTTTAAGAATTATTTTTATGATTAGTTTTTGTGCTTTCATGATGGGATCAAGGGCATTGGAATATGCATTACCCCAGGCTAGAATTCCGTATTCGATGTGAGATTGGCACAATGAGTAATATACTGTTTTTAAAAGTTTTAGGTGAAGGAAATTGCGTGTTTGTTTGAAAAAGTATATAGATTTTCGGATTTTGTTTGTAGTATTATGTATATGTTGCTTCCAATTCAGGTGTGTATCGAAGGTTACTCCTAAATATTTGATAATGTTTACTTGCTCTAGGCATGGGCAGTCACAGTTTCGGTTTAGAGATGAATTTTTACATTTGTGTATTTTTAATGGCGGGGCTGGGTTTGACTTTGGGATATTGGTGAGACTAGACAGTAAGTATTTGGTTTTCTGTACATTTAGAGTTAATATGTTCGAGTCAAGCCAATATTTCACCTGTTGAATTCCTTCCTCCGCTTTGGAATATGCGGTAAGCCAATCTTTTGCTTGGAAGAGTAGGACAGTGTCATCGGCGAAACTGACAATAGTGGCATCGATATCTAGGTTGCATAACTCGTTAATATATATTAGGAAGAGCGTTGGACCTATAACACCATCTTGAGGGACCCCGTAACTAATGGGCAAATTCTGGCTCTTTGTGGTATTGAGTTTAACGCATTGGGATCTGTCAGATAAGAAGCTGGAGAGGAGGCCTAATTCTTTGTTCCTAATACCTATATTAAACATTTTGCGTTTTAGTTTGCTGTGTGAGATTGTATCAAATGCTTTACATAGGTCGAGAAATACCGATAGACATTTCAAGCCCTTATCCAGGTGGCCAGAAATATGGTCAGTGACCGTGGCTATAGCATCATTGGTGCTTTTATGTTTTCTGAATCCAAATTGCCGCGGCGATATTAAGTTATTGGTTTCCAGATATTCCATGAGACTATTATTGACGATCTTTTCGAATACTTTTGAGAGGGAATTTAGCAACGTAATAGGACGATAATTACTAATATCAAGTTTGGAGCCAGTTTTAAAAATGGGGATAATGAGACCTTGTTTTAGAATGGTGGGAAATAGCCCTTGGCGGATGCTAATATTAAGTAGATGCGTTAATGGTAGAAGTATACCAGGGGCAATTTTTTTAAGAACATTGTTAGATATTTCATCAATGCCGGTTGATGAAGAGTTTTTGCTCACGTTGATTCACGTTGATTCATTTTAGTATTTACGTCCTTTATAACTTCCTTCAAATGAATAACTTCGCATTCTAGAAAATCAATCTTAGCGGTTTTATTGCTCACAACTGACATTTTATTGTTTAATAATTCAAATTGGGCAGATAAAAATTCCACTGATTTTATAACAGGCTCTAGTTGATTCGTAAAGTCTTTTAATCTTGCTTCTAGCTTATTTACAATGTTTTTTTTTCCATTTTCTTAAGCCTATCGTCAAAGGTTTTTGAAAATTGATTGAGGATTTCATTCACATTTACGGCATTATCGTCGGCACATTGTTTACCCGCTCTCGTATTATTTTTCATTTAGTGGTAAGTTGCAGCGTCACTTTAGATTGAGAGATATTAATAGCCAATGAGACTGGTTTTAAATTCAAATGCGCCAATGACAGCGCGGCTTGTGATTTGTTTACCAATGAGCGAGAACTTCACGGTGACGAAAATATTATTCACTTCAACGTTATTACAACCAGGATTTTCGAGTTTTTATTTTGTTATTATTGTTTTATTCAGTTCAGTTTTTCATTTATTGTTTTTTTTTTTTATATATTAAGATTAAATACTCCACAGTTACATGATTGCGACTGAACAAAATTTAACATAATGAGATAAGCCGACGCTAAATGGAAATTTGTATTATTATTCCGTGGGAACATTTCGAATTTCCAATTTAAATACGATTATAAGGAAATCGTGTTTCTCCTCGTTCCGAAGGTCAACCTGTTAGCTGTTAGCTGCCGAGTTGTTTTGTTCGAGATGTTCCCGGAAAAACAACAGAAGTTTGCAGGAAATCATCCAACTTTGGATTTAACTTAGTCAACTATATTAACTGGAGGGGAGCAGTGGCTTAAACTTTGAATTCTGAAGCCTGCTTTTAGACTTGGCTTAGTGTTTCAGCTTAGCACTCTTTTTACGGACGCTTTTACGAATTCTAAAACAGCTTATTTTTCGGTTGACGGGATTTTCGAGTTTTTTGACAATTTAAAAAGTGGTCCCGGTTTGTTACAAAATTATACAGATTGGTATGCAATTCTAAGGGTTCGTCGGTAAATTAGATGCGCTCAATTTTTGGAATGCACTCACTATTCAATATTATATTTATCACAATATTCATGCAGTCCTTTCAAAAGATGAGAAATCGTTCCATACAAAATGTATGAGGAAAATAATTTTCTTCATAATTATTTTTTTCGTGAATTTTTTCGATGTTTTAATAGCTATTCTGCTATTCGGGCGGAGACAAATCCAACAAATCAAAGATCATCAAAATCATTCTTGATTTATAAATGGTGTAACTAACCCGACTTTGTTTTATATATTGATTTTAAAAATCTTATATTAGAACTAGCAGACCCGGCCACACGTTACTGTGGCTAACGAAACACAACGCCATTACCCAACCTTTATAAAATCCACACCACCCGCTTGCCAGCTGCCCGCTGCCCGCTGCCTGAATTGAATATTTGAATTTCTCGACTTTTCTCTACTATAATAAGCATGTTTTTATACATATAAACCTTCCTCTTGAATCACTCCATCTATTGGTGAAAACCGCATGAGTATCCGTTGCGTAGTTAAAAGATCTATGCGCACATACATTTTGAGCGACTTCATCAAATAAAATAATTCAAATCAAATACCTACTTACTCTAGGACATCTATTTTCCAAATTCTTCCGTAGAACGAATTTCAAAAGTACGGCCCGCCAGCCGTTTTAAATCGCACAAAAATATGTTTTCTTTGAATTTCTCGGCTTTTCTCTAATATAATTTACATGTATTATACATATAAACATTCCTCTTCAATCACTCTATCTATTCGTGAAAACCGTATGAAAATCCGTTGCGTAGTTTAAAAGATTAACGCGCACATACATTTTGAGCGACTTCATTTTTATACTATGTAAAATCTTATAATAGAATGGGCGTTAGCAGTCATTGTTATGTTGTTTTTTAAAGTAGGAAGACTTGTTCATAAATAAATAAAAAGTGGGGTAAAAATAAAAAATAAATAGGAAAGGAGAGAAGAGATGTTAGGTAACCAAAACTCTTCTTAGTAATTTCTACCTTTCCATAGTCTTTTCTAACTTTTTTTATACTTCAGGCGCCTTTATTGATTCCAAATCCCAAACTATTGTTCTTATGTAAATGTCGCCAGCCAATATGACTTTGAAATTCTGTTCCAACAGTATTTCGTTCTGGCTCTGGCCGTATTGCTTCTGGATTCCGTAATCTGCACACGTCTCGGGACACGTGTCTTTGGCGGTTATTCGCACTCCATAAAATTTCAATTTGAGTAAAACTAAATCGAATTTAAATATTCAATTTTGGTTCCGACTTTTAAGCGTGATGTGATGTTAAATAAATTCCGTGTTACCTATGTTCTCATAAGTCTATCAGTTATTTTAGGTTGAATTACGTAGTTCATTATACATGAAACAGCTGTTTAAACTTTCACGTCAATTTTTACAATTTCTCTTCTACAAGAGAAATTTTAGTAAAAAGCCTTGATTACCATAACACGTGTCTCCACTTTTATGCGCACGGAATCTCAAAGGTTCCCATTTTGGCCGTACACCAAGTTATTCCCCAGTTTTATGTTAACTTACCTTTACTCAAAATTGGTCATACGAATTAAACGAATAACGATAAAATTTTTAAGTGACATAGCAGGAAGTGATACGTTTTAATAAAGAAATAAAATTATTATTTATTATTATATTTTGCAGACACAAACATACTATTATTTGTGGAATCCGTTGATTCGAAGAATGACTTCGAAGGGAAATGACAAACACATCATACTAAGCGGACGTCATACAAAGCATTTTGTAGAAAATAAACAACTTCCTGTTTTTGTTAGGTATATTGAGATTGTCGAATGGCCTACCCCAAATTCCTTTGCGGGAGGTGAGTTTGATTCTCCATTTTCTAATCTGCATATTATTGCACCTTTCTCCTCAATCGCAAATGCTTTACGACGACGTTCAGATGTAATTTTTTTCACAAAACACTAACAAACAATGCGTGACCTTCAATTATCAATTACTCACTGAGACTCAAAACAAAAACAAGCAACGTGCCACGCACGCGCCGAACGTCGTCGGGAGACCCTCTCGAACACCGCCGAAGGAGTTGGGAATCATGTCGGTCACTATAACCAGACATAATTTATTAAAAATGGGTTATAATAAGCGACATGTCACTATAAGCGGAAGTCATTATATCCGACTTTGTTATAAAGAATTTTATATGAAAATCAAACTTCGCTGTGTAATTACTTCATTTTAAGCGGTTTGTCAATATAGGCGGAGTCATAATAAACGGATTCTACTGTATAGAGATTATTTAATAATACACAAGTTCCTTACAACTTTCTACATTCCCCTTAATTTTTCGACTAGATTCGAATTTAAAATATCGTTTTCCGAACAGCGTTTATTTACGCGATTGTCACGTGTTACATCGTTAGTCCTGGGTCGATCGATCGTTTTACACGACCCGGGTCGCTCACGACACACTGGCGTCACGAGCGGGTTGCAAAGACCCGCTCTTTTCGCGACACAAAATATGAAACTCGATTACGCTTCACCCAGCTACTGTCTACTACCTGAGTCGAGAGAGCGGGTGGCGAAACTCGGGTGTTGAGAAACCGTTCGCTCTCTCATACATCTATCTATCGTCGCTCGCCTCGCCACATCCGCACCCGAAACCCAGGTTGCAGTAGTAGAGCGGTTGCGAGAAGTGGGTCGCGAGACCCGGGTGCTGACGAAAAAATGACCCGCTCGCTCTTTGGTGGTCCGTGAGCGGGTTTCAATGAGCGGGTTATTCACGACCGACCCAGGACTATACATCGTATACACGCAGACGTAATTTCAGCAAGACAACAGCACATATCCATACATAATTGTTGCATTGGTTGTGGAGCGTCGGGTAGAACAATTTTAGATCCGCTTGTGAAGGCCCAGAAATCCATAATTAGAGTAATTTTGCGTAAACCCTATTAGTATTGGTATTCTAGCGATCAGCTCTACAAAAACTTTTATGTACTTGATATTCGTCAAAACTATATAAAAAGGATTATTATCCACGTACATAAAAATCTAGATAATATTCAAAAAATTGATCATAAATATATCACAAGAAGTCACACCAGAAAGGATCTTGTGGTCCCAGGGAGCAATACGGCAAAGTATCAAAAAACATGTACATATCTTGGACCAAAAATATATAATAAAATTCCCCTAGAATTAAATATTAAAGCTTGCAAAATGTCCCACGTCAGTTCAATAATAACAAAATGGTTGATTGGCTTAGGCAGGGTGGAATCTGAAAAACTATTAAATAATGTCACTTAAAATTTTACATGGCCTATTAACGGCACATTTAGTAAAAATTTAGTACGTATATTATTTAAATGAAAAAAATGAAAACTTTGTTACAGAATAAATTTTCTGGCATTTTTATTAATGTATATTTAATTTTAAAAATTAAAATGAACATTTTGTTAATTTTTTTTTTTTGCATTCTCACCAGCATTTGGTTCCTTAGAACGGGCAATCTGCCTAGCTAGGAACTAATATCGACCACAAGGCATAATAACACTTATACACATTTTATAGTTATTTTTCAATGTTATTATTATGTTATTTTTGCCATACAAATGTATCAAATGTAATGTTATAAATAAATAAATAAGTACATATCCATATACATATAAAGGGTTAATACTGAATTATTTTACACCCACAGATTTATTTACTTAACCGTATTGAATTGGCATGAATAATTTTTATATCCGTTTATAATTTAGCGGGTGAAGTAACACAATTAAATCGCAGTCGTTCCTTTATGAAATTTCCCCGAGCCATTAATCTTCTCTCGGGTGAGTTATTGTTATGATAAGTAAATTAGGGAAATAACCGAATATCTCATTATTTATTACAATTTCGTTTACAGCGTTATTAAAGTCCGACCAGACTGAACATGGTTGTAAATTGTAACAGTGGAATTGTTAAATTTAGCTAACATGATTACCAAGGAATTGAACGAATACTTTGGTTAAGGTTTAAAATTTATAAATAAATAGTTTATTTTGGTGGGCGGAATGTTTTTTTTCCTTAAATTTTAGAAAACGAAATCATTTTATGCTTTTAACATCATGTTCATTATGAACTATGGAGCTTTGAAATATTAATTTCATCTACAAAAGTAATAAAACTACTCATTTTGAAAAATGAAACAATACAACTTTGTATAAACCACTTATATAATGTGCAAATCCGACCGGTTTCGGAACAAACGTTCCTTCGTCAGGAAAAGCTTATACTAATTTGACAGTTTAGAACAATGTTTTATTATGGTAGGGGGTGGAGCCGTTGCTAGTTAATAATGTAGATTGGGTGGGTAGGTATTAGTGTAGAGTGGGTGTGGGTAGGGAAAAAAAAAACGAACAAGCAAACAAACATAAACTACTCAATTTGTTTTATATAGGTAATTGTACATTTTGTTTTTATACAGGTACATGGCTTCATTCCATCATCTATGTTTTTCTGTGTATATTATGAATTTTATGCGGAAACTTCGATGGTTACTTTAATGAAATATATACATATATCTGTTTGTTTCCCCAATAAACTAAATTTAAAATAAATACATTATATTAAAAGAAAATGTTGCAAGGTGTGAATAACGTCTGGTTTCTTGAAAATAACTTTAATAATATCCATCTTGATCTTGAGTTATTCAAAAGTAGTGTAAAATCGTCAAACGGATCGTTAAACGTTTCTAGCCCTCAATAATGTGAATAGCAGCGCGCTATCACACCGTTAAAGTTTCGTTGAACATTTCACCCCAATAAGAATGCAGCACACACAATCCATGTTCCAAACACAGGCATTGTTCACCAACTTTTGTTCAAATATCCATAAAGCTCATAACGCGCTTAAAATTCATAAATTCCCCAAAATACATAAAATCCATGCAGCCCTCAAAACAAAGGCATTATACCCTAAAATCTTCCACCTGTCGGTAGGAAGGGATTCCCCTCTATTGGTTCACTAATTACTGGGCTTGGCTGCTAATTAAGCCCTCACGAGCACTTCAACTGATTTAAGCCTTTGCACGAACAGAGGGCAATACATTTATATTTAGTGGATAATTCGAACCAATGATTTTGGAAGCCAACCGTTCGGAAGAGGAGTATAGATTCTTTTTAAATTATGGATAAGGTACTTTTTATTATTTTTTGTCAGCGATTTTGTTATACGGGGTATTAAGTAGCTTACGAGACATGTTCAGAAAGTAAGTGTACTGAATTTTATATATTTTATGAAAAGGTGTATTAGAAAAAAATTACAGGATATTGTTGAAACGCTTGTTGACTATTTTTCCAAATAATCGCCATTCCGTTTCATGCATATGGTGAGCCGTGGCACAAGTTTCTTTATGCCCTCCTCGAGGAATTTTCCCGTTAGCTCCTTCCCCAACTTCAGAACCACTTTCTGCACCTACTCGTCGGTTGAAAATTTATTTTCATCCATATATGCTTTCAGGAAGGTGAAAAGATGATTGATTATCTGAAGACGCCATGTCGAGGGAATACGGGGTGTGGTTCAAAACATCCCAAACAAATGAGTCCAAGAGCGTATTGGTGGCTAAGGCTGTGTGAGGACAGACGTTTTCGTGAAACAAGCACACTTCTCTGGTCAGCATTCCCCTCCTTTTGTTTTGAATGTTCCTTTTGAGTTTTTTAGGGTATCACAATACTTTTGTGCATTGATGGTCTCAACCCGAGGCAGAAATTTTTATTTTTTTATTTTTTTTATTTAAAAAATACATACGTATACAGATTAATAGAAAAACATATGGTTCTTAAAACTAATTACAATATATAAATTTCTTTTTAACGAAACTAACCAATTCAAAAGAGAAAACATTTCCCGTGCTTGAATAAAAATTTATTTAATTAATTATTTAATTTATTTATTTAATTAATAGTTTATTTAATTTAATTATTAGTTTATTTAATTTAATTATTAGTTTATTTAATTTAATTATTAGTTTATTAAACACATCACATGCCCAAAGACAATACTCCTACTTGGGGCCTAAATTGTTCAACTTCATACCCGATGCTTGGAAACTGAAAAGTACAAGCATTTTACGGAAATTGGTTAGCAATTGGCTTCTGGATATGGGGAGAGTCGAGAGCGAACATATGCTAACACAATCTCACATACCTAATATGTACTAAAAAGTTTATGTTAATGCATAAAAATAAAACTTTTGCTCTGTTTTTTTGATCCGTGTAAAATAACGGCTGGTCTTTGATTCTTGTAAAATAACGACTAGACATTTTAATAAATAAGTTTTGAAAATTTCTATAACATTGGAAATTCATATTCATATAGTCGGGTTTATAAATGGGTAATTTCTTTTACTTAGGAAAATCTAAAAATAATAGTACATTTATTAAAATTAAATGGTCATAAATGCATTGGAAATTCATATGTCAAATATTGGTGTTTAAATGTGTAAATTCTAATTATGCAACTGCAAATGTTCTCCAAAATAACCCAGAAAAAATCTCATAATTATGATCTCCCGAAAGAAACCATTCACTTATTCGGAATGCAATTATTAATGTAATTAAATGTAATGCCTTTGTAATTTCATTGAAAAAAAATGGGTTAACTTTTTTACCTAAAATATTGAATTTGAAATTGGATAGGTCCGATGGTTTCGAACTCCTGCTAAAAAATTGTAAAAAAAAACTCTTCCTGATTACCTGTTGATTTATGTGTAGAAATATTGTACAAAATTTCAAGAGGATCGGTCAAGTAGATTTAGACTAATGATGTTCACGAAACTTCAAAAATTTGTTGCGAGGAAAAAGATTTAAAGTTTTTTTATATTTTTATATTCGAAATATACTTGAATCGAGCATGAGGGCCGGTTGCTTGAAACGGTGTATCTTCTTTAGTTTTGCTCGTATTTACTTGAAATTTTGACACAAAACTCTCGACATGTTGAACATTCAGAAAAAAATAATAAAGAAGGTTTTAAAACCTTACCCTTCATTAAACTTCGTAAACTCAACCTTGGACTTTGGTCGATGTTGGTAACCGAAACAATTGGCTATAACCGTTGTTGATTTGAACTCTTGTACGAGTAGCATCTCATTCTGCTAGGATTAATTGTATCCTCAGGTCTGCCGTGTAAAGGTTTGTTCAGAATGCATTAAATATCATTCTCTTCACATGGCATCGGTAGAACCTCCATGATAGCTTACCTGCTCGTATGCTGACAACCTGACTGACAGTCATCCGCGGTGATGATACGACCCAGGTATTTCACTTTGGATACAACTTCCACGATTTTTCGCAAAAACAGCGCTGTATAAGTTGTCCAAATTTATTATTATTATTATTTACGAGACTAGGTTATAAGATGAAGTGGTGTAAGAAACGTAGATCGTGTTTCAAAAACTTGGGCGTTCTCTATCACATTATCTACTCACCCTGTTAGAAGTTTGTTAAACTTGGAAGGCTTGTATAAATCAAGTTAATAAAATAGCACTCAAATATTATGAGCATGGGTTGAACTTTCAAGAAAATTAATTACAACTTTTACCATGTAGGGCTGTGGCTGACACAATTTCCGAAATATTAAATAAAGTAGTGGACAAGACATTTATGAGCTAAATGAGTTCATGACAAATTCATGTTGCTACTTTCCGAAAATAGAAAACGGTGGATAAAGCGATACAGGTAAGGGAATATTCAAAACATCGTTTTTTAATGGAAAAAACTAAACGTCCAAAATTATGCTTAATTTCATCTTGTAAAATTTAACCCTTTCATACCGTGTTGTATTTGAAAATACATAGAATTCAGAATTTTTCCTCACTGTCTAGACTAGAGCGAATAAAAATTGGCAGTTTTTGTTCTTTAATTGATGTATAACTGGCTTTGTACCCTTTTTTTAAATTAAATTTTAGCTTCTAGTTTAGGCGGTAGCAATTCTGAAATTTTAAAATGTGATTGTTGTGTTAATCTCGACCGAATATTTCTCTAGTTTTTTGGGGTCTTGGAGGTATTTTTTCAATGTAATTTTTTTAAAGAAATTACAATTTTTTTTTTAAATTATTATTCTTTTTTTTGGTAACAGTGTTAAGATGTGTCATTTTTTGTGAAACTCGCGCCCTCTGAGACCCATATTCTTTCAAATGATTGTAGCAATAACTTCTAAAATGCTGATTAAAAAAACACACACAAACAATTCAGCTGTCAATTGTTTTCAAGTATCAAATAAGTTTTACCACTGCCAGTTTTATTTCAGGTCTGAAAATGGTCATGAAATTTCTTCCATAACGTAATATAAAACCATCGATGTGTACCTAATTTAGTAGTGATATTTATTCTTTTAAAATAATATATGGTATTGCGACATTTTCCAGAGCGGTAAATACTTTCAATAACGAAACGATACTTGAAATGGCTTTAGCCGTGTTTAGTGACCAGATCTGCATAGCTTCCCCAACTTCTTCTTCCTCGTCTTCTTTCCAACTACCTTCAGCTTCACAACCTACCCCAATTGAGGGTTTTCACGAGCTATGAATACCATTAAAAATTTGTGGAGATTTTATGTTAATTTTTCTGAATCTAATCATCGTAGAAAATAGGTAATTTTGACTTTTTCATTCATAATTATTGATTTTTGTGGTAAATTAATAGTGATTTTTATCTTATTTTTTAGAAAAAAAAACAACTTATGAAAATACGCTGTTGGGAATGCTATAGTCTCACTGACCTCATACGGTTGGGAGCAAATGGGATCTTGTGCGGTATTCACATAAAACAAATAATAACGGCCTCCGTGGTCGAGAGGTTAGGCACTCGACTAGCAATCCAAAGGTCGCTTTGAATCCCGGCGTGCGCAAGTAAATTTTATTTTATTGATTTCTACACAATTTATTAATTTAACATCATATATAAATATATTTGGGGCACTTTCCAGAGTAAAAATACTATCGGTATCGCCCTGGTGTAAGACCACCATTCAGAATTGAAACGTTGCTTGAAATGGCTTTAGCCGTGTTTGGTGACCAGATTTAAATAGCCAGGTACTTCCCCATCTCCTTCCCCTCCCTTCCACCTTCAGCCTCACAACATACCGCAATTAGGGATACCGTAGTCTCACTGTTTGTATTCACATAACACGCACAAGGTTTTTATGTGAATACTGCACAATAAATGTGAGATTTTGGTACGTGAAATATCCGCCTGACAACATTTCTACATCTTTATAATGTTTCCCATCACGTACCAGTCACATTGTATAAACCTTGATGATCTGCTCGCCTGCTCTCCATATTTTCATTTTTTTCCATTTTTCGTATGACAATGCAAAATTCTCGCTTCGTTCAGGGGTGTTTTTTTGCGTTCTTTGTTCTGCAGCGGATCCGAGAGAGGCGATAAAAAACAAAGGCGGGAAGGATGAAGGATATTATTTGTCTTTATTACGGATCCTTCCAACCCGTAAGGATAATAATAACCTAGATACAGTAGTGCCGGGAACTGGGTAGACTACTCTGTACGGTGGGGAAATGGGAATTTTCGGGAACCGGCACGTATACATCAGTTAATACAATATGTAGCAAGTCACGTACGGCCAAATGTTGTACACACTCATCCCCATGCTGATAATACTAGTCCAGTCGATACAGCTTTTGTCAGTGGCGGTTTGTGCTACGAGGCAGGGGAGGTTGTGCCTCCCCAAAAAATATAGACAGATACAAGAAACACATATCCACACATCCAAAATATAGTAAAACTTTAATTTAAATGTTATCAATTTATCAATAGGCCACTTGCATCACATTTTTTTTTTTTTAATTTCCGGTTTAGGCAAATATTCTAAGACATTCCGTATATATATATTTTTTTAATCGTATTTTTGAAACCCTGGCGATTTTTTGAAAATTTCAATCTGAAAAATCAGAAAATTTTTATTAAACCTGAAAGACGAGACATAATTTTATAGGTGCGAAAAAACGATAATTACATAGCCGAAAATCATTTAAAAAAAAAAAACGTTTTCCACACGAATGACACAGGAGAATAACGAGGCATACCAAAAATATTAAATCTCGTAAATATCTTTTTCCCTGATCCATCTTGTTGATCGTAAATCATTATAATATTCAACGTCCATATTACTAAATCAAATGTAATATACTTGTACTTGTAAATTATAATAATAAAAAGAATATTATAAAATTTGATTTTGTTAAAATCCGCACCATTATCATTATACCTCTAAAACACGTACGGACAACGTAAAATGTACGGGGTTCTCTTCATTACACCTGTCAAAAAATCAAACCAAATGATACGTTCGCAGAGAACAAACAATAAATCAAGTGAAAGTTAAATGTCAAATTAAAAAAATCGCCTGAAATCAAAGTGATGCCATATAAAAAAATAAATCAGTGTGGAATTTTATAAATTAGAGGAACATTTTCGGAGACAGGACATTTTAATGTAGTGACGTCACGAGCCCAATAACATTTTCCCAATTTCATTAATCTTAGTAAAAAAATCTATCCACACGATTTTTTCCAAGTCGTTATGAAGTCCATGCAAGTGGCCTATTGTAAGTTTTAAAGTTGCTTCGTTGTCTTTGTATTGTCCACACGTGCCCCGATGGATAATACACAACGCCGTACATAGGCTAGTGAGGCAGAAATAGGGCCCGCCTCCAAGAACCGCTGATTTCTTGTAGGCGGAGGGTAGTGCGGAAATGAACGGTAGCCTTTGTGTGGTCGCGCATTGTTTAGTTTGAGGCGCGCCTCAAAAACGAACACTTCCGAGGTAGAACCGATTATTTACGATTAGCTCTAGCGTTCGAGTGACCAAGATTTGTTTGGTTTTGGTTTTGATTATTTGTAATAGTACGCGGCAATAGGCACCCACGGAGTACAACTATATGGATTAATTTAGTATTATAGTTTGACAACGTAGGTAATAGTTCCATTGTTTTTTTTTTCTGTGTAGGTGTAGGTATACATAATACTTACATCAAAAAGTTTGTGTCTCCCCACTTTTCAACCCACAAACCGCCACTGGTTTTATGGTGCGAATAAGTGCGCTAGTTTTTAAACTTTTCTAGTAATATGTGAAATAAATCAGGGAAAACGCACCATTATCTTGGAAAATTTCACTCCTGTGAAAAACATCACGACGAACTATTATTCTATTTAACGTTAATATTAATACGGGGATAAGTTTCTTAATGCCACTTTTATGAAAGTCATATCAAGGGCTAGAAAATAACATAAAACCACTTAACGCAAAATACCTAAAAGTGTATCCTTCACCTACTGAAAGAGACCTTGCCTTGGTACCAGATACGCAAATGAAATTGTTAATAATTATTATAAGCAATAATTATCAGCCTAAAACACCCATCCACATTGAAAAATCTTCCGAGAAAAGATACATGACGCCAACGGGACATGTATCATGTATCTTTTCTCGGATGATTTTTCAATGTGGATGAGTGTTTCAGGCTGATAATTATTGCTTATAATAATTGTTACCCTTTGTGCTATGCATAAAAATCTTGTCTTAAACGTTAGTTTAACAATTAAAAATAATAATTGTAATTATTAATCTTTTCAAGAATACTCGATATTTTTAAAAAATTTACCAACTTCACCAGAAGTGTTTTTAGGAGTCAGACTATGGTTGTGGCTCCGTACGTTTCTTTCCAAGGCACCGAGTGTTTTTATTGACTTAATAAAATCAACTTCTGAATTACATGAACTAAAATTACGTCTTATACATTAAAAATCCTTTATCCCACATCCAGAGGTGGTTCCTTGGTACGTGCATTTGTGCATTGCAAGGCTTGTCTTTAGCCTACACATAACTTACAACAACCCCAGTCATCGATATACGAAAGCGCGCTCCAGTCATAATTCCCATCAGGACATTATTCAAGCGCAAACGGGTCGTGCATATTCCAATGTGCACAAAATTTTATTTTACCATACTACGGATACTGGAATGGTGGGTATAGAGACAGCAGCTCGGCAGGCCGAAACGGTGACGTGAGCAAGACAGATTACACCGATAATGGCAATTCGCCTGTTGAAGCAGTACAGACATATAACTCATCCCGTGCACTAGCGATTCAACTATATTGAACTTCAATATTGTGTCGTAGAATCTAGTCCAAACTTCATCGCCCTCTGTTGAACTCTATCATTTCGTCAGCGATCTTGGTAAATCTCTCCATCCAGACGATATACTGCCGCCAGTCGTCATCACCACTGAATTCTATAAATCAGCTTGTTGGCGAACTCGATGTATTCGATGTATTCGGTATAGTAAATGTAGCAATAGTCCATTTGTACCGATACTAGTTTATTGACCTGCTCAAAAGTAAGGTCAAAGAGAGCTTACTTCAAACATATGGATAAGCGCATAGCGCACTAATATAGATTTGCCCCTTCGGTTACCAACATCTAATGAAGGGTTCCATGGCAACTCAGAATGAAACCAACTCAGAAACACCTCAGAAAGGTCATTAAAAGCTACGAAAAAATAATTCTAAAATAGCCGGTAACCCTAACCTTAACCTATTTAACCATTTTTTTATCATCACTCTTAATGACCTTTCTGAGGTGCTTCTGAGTTGGTTTCATTCTGAGTTGTCTGGTCACCCCAAAGATCTTATATTTCAATATCTTTGGGTCACCCTAATGAAGATATCGTTTTAATTATTTTTCATAAATATTTGGTTATGCTTGAAGCCAAAATAAAATATATATATGAGACGAGCTTTATTAAAATATATAAGTCTTGAACGGCGAATGTGTACTTACAGTTCTTTTCAATTAAAAAATTAACGTTTATTACAACACTTGTCTAATTTTCGTAACGTGATTTTTTCGAATGTCAGATTAAGGACAATTACAATTACAACTTGGGAGGCGGGTATGGGTACCGCCGCCCCGGGAACAATTTATTGGACAACCAACACCCCTTCCACAGGTCACCCCAAGTGGTTCGCTACGTTTGGTGACTTAGCAGGGGTGCCCGGGTTCATGGGATGAGGTTTGTCTAGGTCTTGGTGGCGGATACGTTTGCCCAACCACTGCGTGGAGGGCCGGATCGGAGGAGACTGATTGGGGGGGGGGCTTTTAACCTCTCCAGCCGGATTCCCCCGACCCTTCGCCTTGCACCGCAGTGTGAGGAATAGATTCATCCGTCTGTCACTCCTGGCCACACTGACCCCCAGATTCCTACCCACCCCTCATACTTTTTTCCTTCCCATATCTTCTTCTCCTTCCTTTCCCTTAAAAAACCCTCCACACAGCATCCTCAAAGATGACATAGGCCCCTAGGGAAATTGTTTTCCTCCGTGTCTCATGTGTGGAGCTAATGTAAAAAAGGACACTTTCCAAAGCTTAAAATTACTCAACACTATCCTGAGGATATTAAAATACTTAGCAATTAATTCACTTAGGGTGGGTTTCTTCATTTACCGAGAATGCTAATTGCAATGCTAATTGTAAAAATAAACGATCGAAATTTAAAAATTTCTATGCATTCGACCGTTTACTTTTACAATTAGCATTGCATTTAGCATTCTCGGTAAATGAAGAAACCCACCATTAGGCTTTATAAAACAAACGAAAACTGGTATTTAAATATTAACAAAGGTTGTGAAATGGTTCAACTTGTGGGGATAAACTAAGGTCGCGAATAAACATATTAAAAATGTAAAAATAAATAAATAAATGTTTATTCCGGTATGTGGGGAGAATAGTGCAATCCCACACATTCCATAAGGGTTATAATACATAATATACAAAATATTTGAAGAGAAAAAATAAATAAGAAAAGCAGGTAAATATGATTATAAATGCATCAAACAAAGGTGATATAAGATATAGGAAAATAAGAAGATAGTAATAATTATTGGCTTTTAGAATTCTCTGACCACATTAGGAGCCAGTATTTTTCTCCAGTGTGCATCAATGCTGGATGATAGAAAATACCATTTAAATTGTTATACATTTTAGGTCTTACATAATACAATCTTAATGACTTTAAGTTTATTATTTATTTATGGAAATGATTTTCTGAAGAGATGAGTTTTCAGTTTCCCTAAGAATTCTGTTGAGTTTGGTATTGCTATTATTTATTAAGAGTATTTTAATGAACGCAAGGAAAACTTCACAACAATAATTTATGAAATTTCAAAATTTTACGGTTCCCACGAGTAACCTTTGGGAACCCCTGGTCTGTAATATATTAATGTAATATTATATTCCCTACTGTTCTTTGAAGATTAACTAGCAAAATATATAGAATTTTCTTATTTGAAATTTAGAATACGCATTAATTTAAATTTAGAATACGCATTACTTTAAATTTAGAATAATTTTAAATAGAAAATCGAGGTTTTGTATTCGCCAATTTCTCCTCCAAAACTGGATCGTTTTTTGTATTTTGATTTTTTTACAATACATTCTAGTTGTATATACTGAATGTCTGTTGGTGGCGTTCAAACCAGGCAATTTTAACGACTTTTGAAGGGTCCTAACTCCTATAACAAGTAACTTATAAAAAGCACTGACACGCTAGTGGTCGAAATCTGTATTATATTAAAAATATTAGTATCAAAATCCAGGGGGCAAAAGAGGAAGTACGTTTATATTGACAAAATGCCGCACGGTTTCTTCTTATCATAATGTTTAACTTTCCTTCGTTACATTTTAAATTTATCGGCCTTTGTAATTTTCGTTGTTTTGTTAGTAATTTATTTATCACCTCGCCGAGGGGTCAGGATTAATTTAAATTAAATGAAAATTTTATCGTCTACTTGAAAAGGGCGCTTTACATTTTCCAGGGCAGGCTTCCTTTCAACAAATTATTATCAATTACCTCTTCTTGAGTTTATACTTCATCCTACATTGTAAGGCCACTTCAACAAACAAATATTTTGATATTTCGATGCAATATCTGGCCTAGTCTCGCGCGAAAGTCTGACTCCTTTAAATACTTTATTATTTACCAGGGTAGTCACTAATAACGTATGTTATATTCATGCAAGAAATAAGGGTACGTATTTATCGAGATAAAGCCTTCGATACGATAAAGAAACTCTTCTCTATTCGTGACTGAAAAACTAAATTTAAGGTTCAGATGAACTTGAAAAATGGGCTGCGAAACGTGACTGAAAAACTATATTTGAGGTTCAGAATTGTTCTGTTGGGTTCTACCTACTTCACATGAACTTTAAAAAATGGGCTATAAAACCAAGTGGTGCTTCATGGATATGGGTGAAATTAGACGTAGGATATAAACATTTTATTTCGAGCATAGATCTTATAATCGAAAATATTCCACAACATCCTGAGAACCAGATAGAGGAGCCTGTACGCAACCATGAAGAATTTAAATTAAAAAATGTAGATTTACCGTACTTGAAGAAGGTGTTAAGTAATATGAAGTCGAAGGAATCCCCAGATGGTATCAAAATTAATATAATCAAAGACTCTTTAAATATTATTGGCGAATCGATGGTCCAAATTATCAATGAATCTTTGAATAGTGGAGTATTCCCCAAAACTTGGAAGACATCTGTAATAACTCCTATCACGAAAATTGATAACCCAAAAAAATTTGACGACTATAGGCCGATCAATTGTTTACCCAAATATGAACAAATACTGGAATACATTGTAAAGGAGCAATTAACGAAATATATTGAGGCCAAGCAGATATTAGTTCCACAACAATCTTGTTTTAGAAATAAATGTTCGTGTGAAACTGCTATTAACTACGTAATAGATGAGTGGAAAAATTTTAGAGATAAAAAAAGTAAAATTATTGCAGTATTTCTGGACTTAAAGCGGGCATTTGAAACAATCGACAGAGATAGATTATTAAAAAAATTAAGTAACATTGGAATTAATGGTAAAGAAAATAAGTGGTTTGTAGATTACCTATCAGAAAGAACACAAATAACAAAATATGGTGGTATCACACCTGAACCACATAGTACTAATAAAGGTGTCCGCAGGGTTCTGTCATAGGTCCATTGTTGTTCATTATATACATGAATGATATTATCAAAGTGTTAAAGCATTGTTCTTTTTTTTTTTTTTTTATTCTTCATTTTAAGCACCCTCTAAACTGCCAAAGCAGTTTGTCAGCAGGTCAATTTAACAATATTAATATAACATTAAATCACAAATATAACATGAAACCACAATACACAAAATAGATACAGAAGAATAACTTTTAAATAGCTACAATACAAAGGCATAAAATATACAGATAGACAGATATAACACAGGAAAATTACTCTTAGTCATATTTATACATAAGATTACAAAACAATATCAGTATAAAAAGTTTTGATCCATTAGCCATTTTTTAATTTTTTTTTTTTAATCGGTGGTGCAATTTGATTCGATTTTTATGTTTACTGGCATCTTATTAAATATGGTAGGGACAAGATAAGTGAATGTCCGCTGTCCGTATTTATTTATAATTTTCGGAACGGATAAATCCTCATTTTTACTAAATCTAGTGCCATGTGCATGGTCAACTTTTTCTTTATATATTGAATCCGACAAAAGGTTTTGGCATACAATCTTAAACCATAATATCCCTCGAACAGGTAATATATTAACTGACTCATATAATAATTTTATGTCTCTTCTTTGTGCATAAATACTTTTGCTTACCAAGAGCTTAGTCAAAGAGTTTTGAATTGTTTGAATGTAACCTATATTTGTCTTGCACGAGTTTCCCCAAGACGTTATTCCATATCTGATAGTAGATTCCGCCAATGACAAATAAATTATTTTTAACGTACTTATGGGCATGAAATATTTAATTTTGTAAATTCGCCCAGCAATAGCTCGTAGGCGTTTGCAGATGTTGCTTATGTGAGTATCCCATTTCATATGCGTATCTACAGTTATCCCCAAATATATATACGTTTGTACAATTTCAATGGTTCCGCATTTGCAGGATTGTGACGAATTGTGTATACACTCAAATGTATGCGATTTTATTACAGGCGTGATGGTATATTTGGCATGTGGAGATCGTATGTGCATTAATTTAGTTTTTTTGGAATTTATTATAAGACCCGCATCATGTGACCATTTCTGTAAGGAAAGGAAATCGTGCTGCATGAGTTTTATTGCAATCCATAATTCTTCATGCGAAATGACTAGTGCCGTATCATCTGCATAAACGTAATGTTTCACAAATGTGAAAATTTTATTCATGAGTGAAACGAATATTATGTATAATGTTGGGCCGAGAATTGAGCCCTGCGGGACGCCTGTTGACATATATTTAGCTTTGCTGTAGGTTTGAAAGAGTTTCACTTTAATTTGTCGATTGTTTAAATAGTTTTTGAGTAGTTCTAGAAATTTTCCCCTAATTCCTATCGCCTCCAATATCTGTAATAGTTTTGTCGGATCAATGGTATCAAACGCTTTAGAGTTGTCTATGAATAAAACCAGAATATGTTTTTTATTATTGAGTTCGTGATTTACGTAATTCGAAAAGTCTTGTAGTAACATTTCTGTGCTTTTATTTTTTTGAAATCCGTATTGGTTAGGATCAATAATAGAGAAACTTTCTAGGTATTTTATTAAATTTACGGAAATGTATTTTTCTAGAATTTTTTCAATAGCTGGCAGTATACTGATTGGTCTGTAATTTTCTATATCATTATGTTTTCCCCCTTTGTATATTGGCCTAGTAATACTACATTTAAGCTCATCAGGTATAACTGCTTGAAACAAGATTTTATTAATTAAATGGGTAATTACCGGACATAGAAGAGTTATATGTTTTTTAATGTCGAACATTCGAATATTGTCAATCCCCGGCGATTTGGAATTATTCAGTTGACTAATAATCCTGCGTATGTCTTCACAGGTAGCTCTGGGCAGGTACATGCTATGCGGCAAATCAACGGGAGATATGTTAGACGCTCTGTAGTCGCATTTGTGTAACATCGAGCTGATGCTGTTTGAGAAGTACTCAGCGAATCTATTTACAACGATTGCCTCTGTTTGCCCATTTTTATTTAGCATATACTTTGATATAATTTCATCGCAGTTTGTTTTTGTTTTACGCCCTAACAATTTGTTTATTTGATCCCACTTTTTTTTGGAATTGCTGAAGTAGTTTTTAAATGTTTCATTAAAATGTGTAGTTTTACTTTTTATGATTAATTTGGAAACAGTATTTCGAAATGATTTGTAATTGTTTTCGTAGTTTTTATTGGAAGGGGAATTTTTCCACCTTTTGAACAGGGAATCTCGGATTTTAATTTTTTCTAAGATGTCATCGGTTATCCACAATTTTGTTGCAAAAGGTCTTCAATTAAACTATTTGCCGATGATACGTTGTTATACATAGCCAGTAAAAATTTACAAGACGCCATTGAAAAAATACAAATTGATTTAAATTATGTAGCGCTTTGGCTTCACTAAAACAAACTAAAGTTGAATGTAACGAAAACATTGTTTTTAATTGTGGATAGCCTAGGTGGAAACGAGCAGGCAATACTAAAAATTGATAACGAAAGCATAGAAAGGGTTAGCAGTATTAAATATCTGGGTGTAATATTGGATGACAAATTGAAATTCGACGAACACTTAGAATACATAACAAAGAAAATTGCTAAAAAAGTTGGATTCCTAAAAAGGATCAGAAATAACTTGGATCTGAAGACAACGCGCCTTGTCTACAATTCTATTGTAACTCCGCATTTAAATTATTGTTCTAGTGTTTTATTCCCAAAATAATAAACTGCAGGTTATACAAAATAGGGGGATGAGGATGATTTAAAAATGCAACATTTTTACAAGAGTTAAAATTATGTTACAAAATTTAAATATGATGACAACAAAACAACATATAATATATAATACATTAACAATGATTTACAAACTTAAAAATAATATGCTCCCAAATTATCTGAAGAGTACTATTATGTTTCAAGAAAATATTCACAATTATCCTACGAGAAGACGCGGAGACTTTAGGCTTCCCAAAACTAAACTTTCGTGCACACAAAATAGCGCATTTTATAAAGGGCAAAAACTCTTATAACAGTCTGCCAAATGCCGTAAAGAAAGCCTCAAGTCTCAGCACTTTCCGTAGGATATGTGCATTATATGTAAAAAATATTTTTTGATTACTTACCAATGTTATTCTCATATCTTATTCTTTTATAATGTATTTTTGTATAGTTATCTTTTTTATTTAGTATTCTTTTTTTAAATGTATTTGTGAATGTTACTATACCTACTTCGTAAATTGTATTTTTTATATTTTCCTACTAGTTGTATGAAATTATTTACATACATCTAAATAAAAATTTCAAAAACAAAAAATAAACAAGGAATGGAAAGAAAAGGATAACCAAAATCTAGCAAGGTAGCATCTACGAAGGAGATCGGGCCAAAGAGTTATGCAATTAGAGGTGCTTTTGCGTACTAATATTTCGGTAAGTTGAACCTATTTTTTAGCTTCATGTCTCATCTTTACAAAGTATAGCAAAATCGCTCCCGCTGTCTGTACCCTTAGATCTTTTAAACTGCACAGGTAGAGTGATTCATGAGGAAGGTTTAGGTATATATAATTTGTAAAAGTTTTGTGTAAATTGATCGAAATATATAATATAAAGGGAGCGGGCTGGCAAGCGGGCAGTGAGGATTTGATTGTGTGCAAATTAACAGATGTCGTTGGTTATAAAGGTTGGGTACTGGCGTTGTGTTTCGTTAGCCACAGCAACGTCTGGCCGGGTCTGCTAGTCTAAATATAATACAGAAATGGTTCGGACACACAAACAATCATTTGTTTATCAGCGCCCTTGAGGTGATTTTTCACAAAAACGGCGCTATATAAATCATCCAAATATTATTATTTTTATTATTTATTAGGTAGTTTTAAAGACAGGCCAAAAATAAATCCGACCGCGGTATTCAAAGTTTTTTTTAAATTAACTTCACACAGGAGGCCCCGAGGAAATTAATTTCCCCTAATCTCACACATCCCCATATTTCATATAGGGATGATGGTGGAGGGTCTTTTTGTGGAAAGGAAGAAGTGAAAGAAACACAGAGGACGTGAAATCGTTGTACAGCCGAGCTGTTGATGTCGACTGAATACAAGTGTTGGGCGCGGGTGTGGCGTGTTTCCCGTACTTTCCTGATGGCTGTACGGGTGCCGAAGGAATTAACGACGCTAGTTCCTCGGAGCATTTTCTATTGAAATACCGTTAGTAAGAAGTAATATTAATATTACCTCTAACTTCTCACATTTCCCACACATTATGGTAGCAGCATTCTACACTAACGCCTCCTAGCGTCCCGAGTTGTGCGCTTTGGTTTTCTTTCATACATTGAATGGATATTATGTGAAACATATTGTTTATTTTAAGACGATAAATTATGTAAATAGCATGGACAATGATTTATGACTTTTGTGGTTTACCATTATAAATAAATGAAACAATATAACTTAGAACCACTTATATGTATATTTTACTAACGCCGACCGGTTTCGGATCGACCGTTCCTTCCTCAGGGCAAACATTATAATGATTTGACAATTACAAAACAGTGAGTGGGTAGGTAAAATGTATTCATTGACTTCAACATGAACACAAAATGCTACTCATTTTTAATCAACCATCTTGAAAGAAGACTCGGGGTGTTTTCATTGTTTGTAATTAATGTAATTATTATAACATTCGTAAACTGCGCACACATGACCTACTTTTTGGGACATTTTTATAGATTGGTTTATCAATATCGATCAATACTAAATTAAATCACTTTACCGCCATTGAAAAGAACTTCTACAGCAATATGCTACACTAGCATCTCTACCAGCCAGAGTTGATACTCCAATTTTATTTACTGGAGTTGGACAGTGACGTTATATAAATAGACTCGCCATAGTCTTAAATGCTCGCAAAATAATGTGGCAAGTAAGCAACACTCTTTTGTTTTCAGCGGTTTTCAGTAATTTCTTAATTCAAAAGTTATTCATATATTAAAAAGTTATGCTACATTCACACTGAAGCCAAACTTCCAACACATGAACTACCCTTCTACGCAATCGTCCGAAAGTTTGAAGTTGGAAGTTGACCTCAGTGTGACCGTACCATAAGACAATTAAAGAATGTGTGTTTTTTCTCAAATGACATACAAAATTGTCGGATGGGGAACATGAAAATTAATTGTATTGCTTATAATAATCGATAATAATGAGTAATTTGTGTGTACATATAAATTAAATGTTATTTCTTCACTTTTACTAATGTTTGCCGTGTAATGGAAACATTTTCTCGTCATACAGGAGGGCATTTTAGCGCTTTTTAAATGCAATTTTCCTATTGGTAAGACATGACCTTACTTGACGAGTGACAGTTTAGTACTAAAGTACTAGAAATCGAGAACAGTGCAATTGTCTTGCGTTTGGCTTCCCACTTTGAGATTTCTACCCCGCGTCTAAAGTATGTAACGTCTTTGGAGTTGGACGTATTATTATTATTGTAGGGCATTTGGTACCAGGGGTCCTAGCATGGTCGATCGATATAGGTTTTATCGAAAATGTCGGTTACTTGCCATCGCTCCCGAGCATGACTGCAGACCGCTAACGATCAAACAATAGTTCACAATGACTAGGGGTTCCTAATATATTTGACGTAAACTGTTGTTTATTCGTTAGCGGCCTGCAGTCGTGCTCGGGAGCGATCGCAAGTTACCGACATTTTCGATAAAACCTATATAGATCGACCATGCTAGGGGGCCTGGTCCTTCTTTTTAGTCTAAAAAACAAAAGCACTCCGTAATTTTCTGACAAAATGTTCTACATTTTAAACAATTTCCAGCTAGTAGCTAAGTTAGAAACCGTATAAAAGACATCCCTGTCGGATCCAACCATATTCTCATTTTAAAACCATACAGGTTCTTTGTTATATTTTCTTTATTCTTCTGTACCAACGGCATGGAAACACCAAACCTAAAATTGACAAGGAATATGGAGGCTTTTGAAATGTGAAACTAAAGGCACATCCTCGAAATACCCTTAGGGGTAGGTTTAAATAATAAACGTTTAGCTTGAGTTTTGGGGAAGATAATTGGACCCTTTATCTTGAACACTATATAGATGGCCTTTGTTTAGATATTATAAGTTGAAAGTCCTCCAGGATTTACAAATAGTTGCTTTCTTTGGGACATTTCATCCCTTCTGAGTTTAAAACCCACCTCTGAAATCTGGATTTATCCAAAGCCATACATAGGTCGAAGATCGTAGAAAAATACAGAGGATTTGTTATATTAGTCCAAACAGTTAAAAAGCGGATCGTACTGTGTTTAGTCATAATATTTTGTCTTTTTTACCTTTCTTTTTTAAAAGTCTTTTTCCCTAGTATTTACACTACCGCGCGCAATTTGGAACACTTATTTTGCTTTGTTTTTATTTTAAAACCATTTTGTCCATCTAGAAACTTGAAAATATAAAAAAAGTACCTCTGTATTTTTTATTTCTGCGATACGTTGTCAGTCATTTTAATCATTGTCATTTTTAATCAAACTTGATTTTCTAATAAAACATCTGTATAAAATGATTTATAAAATGTGGTATATCTAAAAGCTTCCGAGCTTGTCACATAGAGGGCAGTGCTAAGAGCTGTCCCGAAAGTCCGCTAGAAGACAGTTAGTTTAGTTCGGAGTTTGGGCACCAGGGGGGCCAAGGGCCCGGGTGCAGTCATTGGATTTAATTGGATGGATTTAATTTAATGGAGCTCATTGGATTTAGATTCCATTTAGCCAGCTTCCAGGTCGACTATTGTGGTCACCACGTGTACAAGTGAAGTATTAAATAAATCCCAGACTAACATAAAAGAACTCTATTCTTTCCAAAGAATTTTTTACCGGTTTCGGCCTATCACGGCCATATAAAAACTGGTACAATTTTTTCCTAATTTTCATAGATTGTATCGGCACTTACCCGAAAGACCTTAACCCCCGATTCCTGATCAAAAAATGTAGAGGTCATTTTGATGTCCGTAAACATTTTTTTTTTCAATAAAGAACAAAAAAAATATTTTCTATCACTCGTCGCCCCTGATCACACTGCTACACGTCGCAAAATTCACTCGTTCCAGCATGACAGACGAGATGGAGTGCGTATTTTGTGATGTTCTACATTTACTCAGTGGCGTCATATGATAGAATTTTTTTTTGTTTATTTTTTAAAATGTCATTGGACAACAACATGGTATCTACCCACATTTTTTAATGCAAATATGATCAAGAATCGCGGGTTAAGTCTTTAGGGTACGTGATGATACAACCTGTATACAAATGTTGGGGTATTATGGGTGGTAAACTTTGATCAATAAAGGCTACGCCAATGGTGGTAAACAATTATTTTATTTAAATTATAATAAAAATAAAAAATAAAATCATCCAATCAATCCACAAGGGATGCCCTAGGGAAAAAAATCTCTCAGAGCCAATGACATCTTTGGCTGTGTGGAGGGAATTTTTAGGGAAAGGAAGGATACGAAGTTTTAGGAAGGAAAAAGGTATGAGGGGTAGGTCAAAGTGTCCAGGACGTATGAATCCATCCCCCCCACTGCGGTGCAAGACGAAGGGTTGAGAGAGTCCGGCGGGAGAGGTCTAGGTTAGGTTTCCATCGACTAGTCCCTCCCGATCCATCCCGCCACACAGTAGGTGGGCAAACGTATTCGCCGCCAAGACCTAGACAAACCCCATGAACACGGGCACCCCTGCTAAGTCACCAAACGTAGCGAACCACTTATGGCAGGGGTGTTGTTTATCAAATAAATAGTTTCAGGGGCGGCGGTACCTATACCCGCAACTAAAATTGTTATATTATTAGTAAAAAGCAGGATATAACAACGCTGAATAATAAAATTTAAATAAAATCATTTTTACCACCCCTGATACCACAAATATTGTATAATAGTACACACCATAGTAAGGAAAAATTGTACCAGTTTTTAATTGTGATAAGCTGAAACCGGTAAGGGGGCATACATTAATTACGTGAGCTCAAAAAGGGGGGGGGGCAGCAAAATCTCACGTTACTTGAAAAGAATATTCGAAGTGGCCCAAATTTATCTCACCAAGGGGGGGTGGTATAGATTCGAAGAAAAACTGCTCACGAAATTAATGTATACCCCCTAATAGTTATAAATAAGACAATGTGGATAAAAGATCATTATAATGGAATTCCACGACGAATTGTCAGTACCAAAAATTGAAATTAGTATAAAAAGATCTTTTCAAATCGGAGGAAAAATCACGGTAAAACAACGATCGTGCTTTATTAGCTTTCATTGTCTTGGCTTAACCTCTACAGCCTGCAGTGCAGTTATCTCCCAAAGCTCCCACTAGGCTGGTAGGTGGTAGGTGGTGGTGGCGCCAGCGGCGGGAGCTTATGGGGAAAGTCGGGTTTGGTTTGACAATTTATTTATTCAATATTTGTGAGAGCTTTAGCGCCTTTTGCGCCATCGCCATCGGCTTGTCATAGTTTTGTTGACTCTTTGAATTCCCTCTTTGTCGGATCTCTTTGACGCAGTTCTCATCAGAGATGTGGGATTTCGTTAGTTGGAATTCCAAACAAACCCTTGCACGAATGGGTATGTAACGAAATTGCGTATTTCGAGTTTTCGTAGAAATACTTTCTGTACAAACATTGTTTCTTATTTGACGTAATAATGTATGCGATGTTCAGATTCAGAATGTAAATAAATTACTAAAATATTTTATGTAAACATGGAATAAACCCTTTGTTCCCTAGTTTCCATATTTTAAAGTACATAATATACATTAATATTATTGTACGTAATTAGGTAATTACATTGCATATTGATTTTTTTAAAGAAAGACAAACATTCCCAGTTTACGGATAACCTAATATCTCATTTCTCTTACTACCCTCCACACAGCATCCCCAAAGATAACATAGGCCCTGAGGAAAAATATTTTCCTCAGCGCCTCCTATGTGGAGCTCATGTAAAAAAAAAAACTACCATTCTTAACTAAACATCATTCCATTTCCCCAAACAACTCGGTCTTGGCACACACTCTTTGCCTCATTCACATTCATACATCGTCTCATACATACGACCTCCGTAGTCCAGTGGGTTAGACTCTTGACTCACAATCCGGAGGTCGCGGGTTCGAACCCGGCATGCGCAAATAAATTTTATTTGATTAATTTGTGTTTTCACAATTAATTCATTTAAAATAATATATAGTATATTTGCGGCATGTTCCAGAGTGGAAGATACCATCAGTATCGCCCTGGTGTAAGACCACCATTCAGAATTGAAACGTTGCTTGAAAATGGCTTTAGCCGTGTTTAGTGACCAGATCTGAATAGCCAGATACTTCCCAACCTTCCTCTTCCCCACCTCCTTCCCCTCCCCACTACCTTCAGCCTCACAACATACCCCAATTGGGGATGCCATAGTCTCACTGGCTCCAGACGGGAGCAGTTGAGATTCTTGTGCGGTATTCACTGTAAAAAAAATAAAATACTCTTCTATTATTCTTACTCTTGACATGGCACGACTCAAGTATCTGATTCACTTTGATCGTGCCATGTCTTCCTCGGGCGTCACCGACTTTTTCTACCATTCCAATTCTTAAACTTACTCATTCCGCTTACATCAGCCTTGCATTATTTGCGGATCTCCACATTTCTCACACGATCATACATGGCTTTACCACACATACCCCTTATTGATTTTATTTCAACAGCATTCAGTATACTTTCACCCTTCCTCTGCCATTTCCATGCCTCACTGCCTTACATCAGGGTAGGTACCATTTGGTACCATCACTCCATTATGGACTGCTAGCTTCGCTTCTTTCGACAGTTTTTTTATTGGCGCCTACGGCGTTCAGTCCTTCATACATTTACCCTTATTTTAATATCTCTACCGGCCTTCCCATCTCTCGTAAATATAATACCCAAATACATAAACTCATCCACCTGTTCCAAGTTCTCATCATTCACAATATATTGCACACTGTTTTCGTACTCTACCATTCTTATAAGCGGAAAATATCGCTGTGCATTGTTGGAAGACTTGAAGTGATTGAACCCGTAACACCTTGGTGAGGACCCGATGCTTTGGACCATTGCGCCGGACGTCATAGCCCGCCCCCTTACTGGTCAACATAAACAAGGTGTGGTAAGATACGTGATAAGCGTGATACCGAGGGTATTCCGTTCCATATAGACCACAATTCAAAATTGAAACCTTGCTTGAAATGACCGGTCAGTAGCTGAGTGGACATCGCGTTTGGGTCTCACCCGGGCGTCGCGTGTTCGATTCTTCGGTTGGCTAAGTCCTTCATCACGACACGAGCAACATTTTCCGCTTAGTGTGGTGGTAGTAAAATATTTTTAAACATTGTTGGGTTATTCGTAACCCGGGAATGTTTGTCTTTCTTTATATAAAATGATGAAAATATATTTTTAAAAAAAGTTAAAAAGGTTAGGTTATGGTTATGGGCTATTTAAAAATATTTTTTATCATAGCTTTTAATGACTTTTCAAAGAGGTGTTGAGTTGACTTGATTCTGAGTTGTCATGGAACCGTTTCAAATATACTCAGAATTATTTTCAATTTATTATTTATCATCGTATACCTGTTTGCATACCTCTTGTTTTTCCAATTTTCGTTTCATATAAATATTTTTGCCAGTGACGGCTTTTACGTTTTATCATTTTCTTTGTACGACCAAATATGGTTTCCGCGACAGAATTCAATACGTTTTTCAATTCATCGGAGTTCTTTGTATCAGGACCGCAGAAGTGTTTTAGTAGTGTAGGTGTTACCATTGTCATTCACCGATCGATGAATAAATGAACCTGTTCAATACAAAAATGATATTTAAAAAACGGTATTTCTATAAAATAATGAGGAAGTGTTGATTTTTATCAATATTTATTTCTGAGGGTGAAAATATAATTTTTAATATTACTAAACAAAATTACAATAATTATTGGACAAGGTTTTTTAACGCAAAGCGCACAATGATTTTATTTAAATATCGGCCATTTAATGTTGAATTTATGTACACCCTATCGCCAACGAAAGAGAAAGACTCTAGCGGAAAAATCTTGAAACAGTGTTGGAGAAAGGGTCTCCAAGAAATTTGTTAATTTTTTTTTACATTAGTTCCACACAGGAGGCCCAGAGGAGAATAATTTCCCTCAGGGCCTATGTCATCTTGAGGATGCTGTGTGGAGTCTTTTTAAGGAAGGATAGTATGAAAGTTCTGGGAAGGAAAATGGTATGGGGGGTGGGTAAGAATCTGGGGGTCAGTGTGTCCAGGAGTGACGGATGTATGAATCCATCCCTCCAACTGCGGTGCAAGGCGATAGATCGAGATAGTCCGGCTGGAAAGGTCAAAAGGCCTCCCTCAACCTGTCTCCCTCGATCCGGCTCGCCATGGTGGGTAGACGCATACGCCGCCAAGACTTGGACAAACCTCACCCCATGAACCCGGGCACCCCTGCTAAGTCTCCAAACGTAGCGAACTACTTGGGGTGACCTATGGCAGAGGTATTGGTTATCCAATAAACGGTTTCCGGAGCGGCGGTACTCATACCCGCCTCCCAAATTATGTTTATTGTAGATATTTTACTAAACTGTTTTGCCACTGTTACAGTAACCCCTTGAATACTGAGCGATATAGACAACTGCATTTCAGTATGATAATACCCAAAAAGATTTAGATACCTCGGCAGTATTCTCACGGAGACTCTTGACCCAGATGTGGAGGTTAGATGCAGAATTGAAGCAGCAAGAACTGCGTTCATTAAAATGAAATCTCTCTTCTGCAATGACAATATCAGCTTAAAACTAAGGCAGAGAATGCTAAAATGTTATGTGTGGTCGGTCTTGCTCTATGGATGTGAAACATGGACCTTGAAAGTAAATACCATGAACAGGTTAGAGGCTTTTGAAATGTGGCTTCACCGGACAATGCTCAAGGTCCCATGGACCGACATGATCACCAACACAGAAATTCTCAGGCGGGCTAGAGCAGATAGAGAACTGCTTAAATTTCATATCTGGGTCATATACTTCGAGGGGAGAAGTATCACTTGCTCCATTTGATATTGAAAGGCAAGATAGAGGGTCGCCGAGGGCCTGGTAGGAAACAAATGTCTTAGCTGCGTAATATACGAGAGTGGACCGGCATTAGAAGTGTGGAGGAGCTATTCCGGGCAGCGCAAGACAGAGAGACATTCTCAAGAGTGATCGCCAACGTCGGGGGGACCTGATGCGGCACATAAAGAAGAAGAATACCTATTTAAATAAAATCATCAAAATCGATTTCTTTGGATTTCTCACATTTCTCCTCCAAAACTGGACTGATTTTTATGATTTTTTTTACCAATTATGTTAGAAGAAAATATTGTGTGTCAAAACGTTTTGCCTTTTTTAAAAATACTTTGTCTAGTTTGTCTACTGAACGTATGTTAATGGCGTTCAAACCAGGCAATTTTAATGCTACTTCCACACCTTCACCTTCCACCTTCCAACTCCGAACAAAGTTCGGAGTTGGAAGGTTGGCCGATCGTGTGGTGGCTGCGGCCAACCCTCCAACCCCGAATTCCGAACCCAAAATGGCGGACATTGAACAGCTGTGGCTACGCTGTATCTTATATTAGTTGCCTATAATTATTACGCACGTACAATTATATACTTATATACACGACATGTTTTCAAACAATTGTTATACCACTCTCCGTAATAATATTGTTATTTTAATAGTGCGCGGCACGCGCGTCTTGATCGCCTACCGTTCGCAGAATGATGTGTGGACAGCTGCGGTAGGCGTTCGTGTGAGTTGGCCGTCGGGATCGCCTCGAGGGCGATCCCGGGCCAACTCGAACTCCAACCTTCCAACTCGAACTTCCAACGCACGAACACCCCTCCACACGATCGTCCAAACGTTTGAAGTTGGAACGTTGGCCGCTGTGTGGGCTTACCATAACGATTTTTGAAATGACCTTAATCCTACAAGAAGTAACTTATAATAAAAGCAAAACATACCGATACGCTGGTGGTGTATATCTATATTATGTTAAAAAATATTCGCACTAGTGCCAAAATCCGGAGAGGCAATTAAGGAATAGATTTGTATGGAATAAACGCCGCCCGGTTTCCGCTCAATAATTGAATAATTGAATTTCCTATTAATATGTGAGTATAATGTTTGGTAGATTACAGGGAATCTTAAATTGCTTTAATTGCTTAGAAAAATCCCAATTAGTTGAATATTGTAAGTTGTAAGGCTGAATGATGTGGGAAAGGAAGGAGAAGGTGATGTAAAGACGTTGAACTGCGTATAATAATAAAAACGCGATGAAAAGGGAAACCAATAAACACTGTAAACCAACGAACTATGGATATGCTTTTCACAAGGCGTCAGGAACACACTCCGAGTACTGTATAACCACGTAAACAGGGCGCTGTTCGGCCTCCCTTGGCGATGCAGCACCTCGCAGATGTTGTAGAGGGGTGCATTGATTCGCCGCTTTGTTGTGCTATAGAATAGCCGGGACTACAGGAGATCAGAAAACACTCTTGTCCAGGCCGTGGCTCAGTGGCAGGACGCGCCCCTACACTATAGATCAGTGGTTCTTAACCTGGGTTTCGATCGAACCACAGGGGTTCGGTGAGTCAATCTCGCTAGTTCGGCGGAGGTCAACACCCCCCGACTCATGTGATTCGGTGAATGAGTGGTGGTGAGAAACTGATGAAACTGATGGGGATCAGTACCTCCAACAGGGTTAAGAGCCACTGCTATAGATGGAGAATTTCCTTCAAACCACCTTGCTTCAAGTATATGTTTGTAAGTCCTAACATTTTATTTTATATTCAATTTCATACCATGTAATTTATTTAGATGTATACTTTTATATGGCAGACAGAGTATTGCACTCACCGCTTTATTTAGCTGAAATAAACAAACATTATTATTATTATTAATAATAATTATATTGTTTTTTCGTTTGTTATTCTGTGTGTCTTGCATGTTATCCTACGCTTTGGCTGAATCAACAAATCTTGTTGGTCGGGCCGTTATAACTTTTTAATTAACTTTAAACAACCCGGGCGGGTTCATAACTCAATTTCTAATTTAAATGTTAAATCGGATCTCTAAATCAATCACGATCCAAAATGGATTAGTAAGTGGAAATATTTTGTACTTATGTAGGGACTAGAGACAAAAGTTGATCCCTCCGTTGGTTGACAAGGGATCAAATTGATTGACCTATATTCCAGTTTTGTTTTCTTATTAGAATGTACTATTGGTTGCCCAATGGTCGAAATTCGAACATAATTACTTTAAATTATATACTGTGTGTAATGTTTTTTTAATTGATTTTTTATGCATAATTTAAAAAAAAATTAGCATTCTGCACTCCTTCTCTATATAAACTACAGGTGTCCGGGGGCAAAGTGCATTAACTTCGGGAGGTGATTCTACATTATGGTAGGAGTAAAAAAGATTAATAACTTTTTCTGAAATTCCAACTTTTTTTCCCATATAAAAAGACATACCTACTAAAAATCCTTAGTGTAATGTAGCACTTACCCTACAATGTTGCTGTTAGCTTGTGCCGGGCGCAATTATTGCAACGTTGCTTGGTGTGTTTTGGCCTGTATCCATGGAATGGCGTTTGTAAACAATAACAAGTCCGAGAATTTGACGTTTATAGATCGTATGTTTTAAACTAAATTTATAAAGATAAATGCACTCAAATAACAATTAAGGCACGCTGTTAACGGTTAAATTGTTATAAACTAATTGAACATTTTTTTATTTTTTTTTTTATTTAATATAATATAATGGTATCAATTACATGTTTATATACAAGAAATAAAGTTTTTCTATTAAAATACATTAAATAATAATACGTATTACACTTTACTAATGTCATCGCTTTTAACTAGTTAAACAAATTTTCAAAATACCCACTTTCAGCTTGTAAGCAAGCATGTAAACGTAAAGATTATTATCAATTCCTACTTTGTGGCGTATCTCATTATTTAATGTCTGCCCGTTCTTTGTTGGTAAAGTAAGGCATTGACCGAATAATTCAATAACAAAATTACGCGATATTGGCACAATAATTCAATGACAAAATTACGCACAAATAAACACAATTTTTACAGTTAGGAAAGTCTACAACTGAATAAACCAAAGTAAGTCTGAATAAAACACGCACTGAATGAAGTTGTTCCTTTAAGTCAGTCTTAATAAATACACACTAGATAAGGACACATTAAATCAACAAGTTTTGACTAACAACAATAATGTTTTTAAAGTGAAACACTACTACGCGAATAAAATTGTTACATTCGAATTCAACACCGACACTGAGCGCTTGGAGCAGAGATTCGGCAACATCGGAAAATAATAATGCCGCCCGCACACGCCGGTCTAATTTTATCTTTTTACCAGAAAACTGCCACTAAAAGTTGGAATTTCGAAAAAAGTTATTTATCTTTTTTACTTGTACTATCATGTAGGATCACCCCTCGAAGTTAATGCACTTTACCCCCGGACACCCTTTATAAGTGTGCGAAATTTCATACTCCTCCGTCCGCGCAATTTTAATTAAAAAGGGTACAAAGTTTTTGCTTCACGTGTTAATATACCGACGATGTATAAATGACTAGGAATTTTGGAAATGGAAATTAACACTCTTCCCGACATACGATCAAGCTGAAACTCGTCAGAAAGCCTCGTTGTCGATGACAATGCATTCTATCAAATTTTGATGACAATTATTTTCAAATTCGGGTAAATTTAAGCACTTAATATATGAAATAAATGTCGGCCTTACCAACTCGCCTTTTTTCCCGGTTTACGCGGTTGATTCCGATCACTGAGAAGTAAGATACAAAACTTAATAATAAATGGACAGCAGATTGCCAATATGTTCTCTAATTATTTTGGATCAGTTTATACTCAGTCGAATCCCACATCAAATACCTCCGGAATGAATGTTCCTCAATTCAACCAATTTAATCTTAGTAAACTTAACGTAAGCATGGGAACTATCAAATCTTGTTTAGAAAGCTTTGACATACATAAAGGTCCAGGACCAGATAAAATACCTCCTTTGTTTGTAAGATGTTGCTCTAGCGCGTTGATTAAGCCACTTTTCATTATATTTAACGAATCATTATCTACGGGAACTTTCCCAGATTTGTGGAAAAATGCACGTATTGTTCCAATACATAAATCTTGCGATCAATCTTTTGTGAAAAATTATCGACCAATTAGTATATTATCATGTTTTGCAAAAGCCTTTGAATCTATAATTTATAGTTCCATATTCACACACTTTAAACCACAATTATGCATCAATCAACATGGATTTGTTCCTAACAGATCCACAAATTCCAATCTTCTCGATTTCTGTGATTACGTTTGCAATGCGTTTAATGAAAGAACTCAAGTAGATGCTATTTACACAGATTTTCAAAAGGCATTTGATAAAGTAAATCATTTTATTTTACTACAGAAGCTTGATCGTATAGGTATTCACGGTGATCTATTTAGATGGCTTAAATGTTATTTGGAAAACAGAACACAGCTCGTACTTATAAATAGGTATGAATCACCTCCCATAAATTTAACCTCAGGTGTACCCCAAGGGTCCAATCTTGGCCCTCTGCTCTTTTTAATCTTCATTAATGACCTTGGCCCCATGTTACGCTGTGATTTTGTTTTATTTGCTGATGATCTAAAGATTTACCGTAAAATTTCCAATGATTCTAATATTACCGGTGCAGGCCTTATTATGGTACAAAATATTGATTCAGCATATGTCTGAGTCTAATTATAAGTGGAAAGTAGAACATGATTATAATACAAGGTTCACGAAGAATGAAGGAATGATTGTTCCAAAATATAATAATAACTACGGACGGCGAACCCTGGAATATAACGTGCCAAAAATATTTAACATGTTACCAATTAATATAAAAAATTGCGATTCTACAAATAAATTCAGATATATGCTGAAAGAATGGCTGCTAAATAGAGATAGTTTATATTAATTCATATGTGTTAATTGTTATAATCTGTATGGTTATAGTAATAATATTATGTAATGTTTAAATTGTAACTGAACATTAACATCCTGTTGACAAACTGCTTTATTGCGGTTTAACGGGATTGTACCTTGAAAACCAATAAAAAAAAAATTAAAAAAAGAAGACCTTTTCACACTATATAACTGGTGTATTCAGAATGTTTCTAAATATTGAAAAATGTTACATTATGACTTTTACCCGTAACAGAATACAAAAGGACTATGCATATTCCATTAATAATGTTAGATTAAATGCAGTTTCCACCATCAGAGATTTAGGAATCACTCTTGATTCAAAATTTAAATTTGGTGTACACGTCAGTGATATCACGAGTAAATCCTTGAAAATGATGGGATTTATACATAGAATAACGAAACCATTTAAAAAACCCCAATCCATTATAACCCTATACAACTCATTGGTCAGAAGCAAATTGGAATATGGTAGTGTTATCTGGAACCCACACTACTTAAAATATTCAAAAACTATTGAATCTGTGCAAAAAAAAAATCTGAGATTGTTATCATTTAAACTTGGACTAAATGCCTTACTCCAATCTTACGAGGAACGACTCCAATATTTTAAGTTTACGACTCTGGAAAAAAGAAGAAAAGTTGCTGATTTAATGAGTCTATACAAAATCATTCATGATAAGCTTGAAACAACTCTTTGTCTGAGCAATATTCTTATTAAGGTCCCCAATAGACACAATTTAAGGAGTCAGAATATATTTCATCTCGAATTATTTAAAAACAATATTGCATACTTCAATCCACTCTCTCGAATGTGTCGTCTGTATAATTCCATTGAATGTAACGATAAGTACATCTATGCAAATAGTCTCGCTTACTTTAAAAAGCAAATTAACAATAGACTAACCTAACAAGTAATTGAGAATTGAAAATACTTATATTTGATCTTGAACTTGAATGTGAATGGCTGTTTCTTACTCTATTTGTACTTTACTTTTATTGTTTTTCTTATTTTGTACATCGTATATCGATCTTTTTTTATCTATGTCATCTCTATATTTCTATATTTATCTCTATATTTTATCATCACTACTTTTATTATCTCTTTTTATACCTCTGTTTATATTTTGCTATTTCTAACTTCTGTTAACTTCTATGTATACATAGCGAAAAACAATTATTAAACTGTGCATTCTGTGAACATTTTTAAGTGGACTATTAACATCTACGCTTTTTACAATGCTAATCTAATAACTTTTTTATGTTAATACTCTGTAAATGTTCCAAAGCAATAAATAAATAAAATAAAAATAAAAAAAATTGTTAAAAGTTTTAAAAGACATTTGAAATTAGAGGCAATAAAAAACTTTGTTTTTTACGGGTTGATTTTTTTTCAACATAATGTAAATTTATTAGTACGACACAATTGTAGGCACGCCGGCCGACCAAAAATTTACCTTGTTAAAAAACTCATTTGCTTATTAGGCTGTTCTAATTAAAAAGGCTTTTAAGCCTTCTGGCGTCCGGCTTTGAAAATATCCTTCTGAAGATTAGTCGATGCTCGGTGGCTCTAAACTATCCGATACCGACAGTTCTTTTAGATGAACAGTGCCATCGCGTCTGTGTGCAACCTTCGTTTCTTTTTCTCAGCAAAAAAATTATGACTTTTTACTTCCAACAATTATCAGTTATTAGCTTTTTAATTGGGTCTCTAGGGTTGTTCTTCTATTTATTTTAATGCCTAATTCTTCAATAAAGTGAAGCGTTTATTCTGCCAGACTTTCCTGCCTCCACTTCTCGTCAGTCAACCAAAATAGCTTCTCCACACCTTAAACTTTTTAACCCCCTGGGTATTTTTGTGTCTTTTAGTACACGGTAAATCGAGGACAATGAAGTATTTTTGTGTACACTACGGCACAAACTTAGACGGTCTCATAAAAGTCGTTGTCTCCTTTTGTTTTACTGTGAGATACAGACATGATATAAGCAGTGTTAGAAAGGCGTAACACCACGCTTTGTATTTGCATTTAAAAGTTTACCATGGACGATTCCAAATAACTAATATATTCCAAAAAAACATTGCCCGCCATTACTTTCACGTTTGCGAAAGATTTGTCAAAGTTTGTGATTTTTTATTTTTATTTTTACATTAGCTTCACACAGGAGGCACCGAGGAAAACAATTTCCCTAGGGGCCTATGTCATCTTTGAGGATGCTGTGTGGAGGGTTTTTTAAGGGAAAGGAAAGAGAAGAAGATATGGGAAGGGAAAAGGTATGAGGGGTGGTTAGGAATCTGGGGGTCAGTGTGGTCAGGAGTGACGTACATATGAATCTATTCCTCACACTGCGGTGCAAGGCGAAGAGGCCCGCCACGCAGTGGTTGGGCAAACGTATCCGCAACCAAGACCTAGACAAACCTCATCCCATGAACCCGGGCACCCCTGCTAAGTCACCAAACCTAGCGAACCCCTTTGGGTGACCTGTGGCAGGGGTGTTGGTATGATTAATAATAATTATTTTTGTATGAAACGAAAAAAAGTGAAATGTTAAAAACCTTTATAATACATTTGCATACTTAAATACGTTTTTTTGTTAGTCTCGTAATTTATTTAGTGGTATTTTTACAGTTCACGAGAAGAATAATTCAAACGGTAAGCGACAAAACAATCTTTAAAAAATTCTTCTATTTTTTAAATCAAAATTTTAATATTTTTGATTGCGTAATAAAATGTCTGTTTGCAATATTAAAATATGAAAGAGTCATTCATCGGCTTTCAAAAACAGTATTTTATTTTGAGATATTAGATTTAGATTAAAAAAGCTTTCGATAGTATTTCTCATGATAAACTTATTAAAAAATTAAACTATGTTGGGATGAACGATAAAGCTCTAAAATGGATAAAAAGCTATTTATTTGAACGACAACAAGTAGTCAAGATAAACAACTCCCTAAGTCTACCACTAACAAGTAATTTCGGGATACCTCAAGGCACAGTCCTTGGCCCCCTACTATTTATAATTTATGTAAACGATATTTTTAAACTACCACTTAACGCAGACATAATATCATAAGCCGATGACACAGCTATCATAGTGAATGGGATCGACTGGAATAGAGCAAACGAACAAGCAAATAATAGCATGAACACCTTAAAACATTGGTTTGACACAAATCTTCTCTCATTGAATACTAACAAAACATACTACATACACTTCTCAATCAACAAACTAAAAACAATCCCCAACACTAAAATAATTATCCATAATAACAAATGTAATAAAATAACATGTATCCAAGGCTGTTCAACATTGAAATCAGTATCAGAAATCAAATATCTCGGAGTGATAATAGAACAACATATGAAGTGGAAGAGCCATATCTGCGAATTGGTTAAGCGTATCAGAAAATGTATATATATATATTCATAAGATTAAGAAATATTTTAAAACTCAACAATCTAAAAAGAGTATACTATGCACTAATCCAGTCATCAATTCAATATGGAATTATTGGATGGGGGGGGGGTCATACAACAATATTCTAACTCCGATCAAAGTGATCCAGAAGGTAATCATTAAAGTAATCCTAAAGAAACCCTCCACTTATCCAACAGAAACGCTTTTCGCCGATTTCACGGTGCCTCGAGTAGAGAATATCTTCAAGAAAAATGCAATTATCCAAATCTACAAAGATAATATCATCAAAAAATTTGAAACCCATCAATCAAAAAGATATGAAGACAACTTCAAAATACCAAAATTTAATACCAAACTAATGCACAACAATTATATCTATTTAGGAATAAAGTTTTTCAACAACCTTCCGATTGAAATTAAAAAAACCAAAGACATCAATAAACTGAAACTCAAACTGAAGCTACACTTCATCGGGAATAATTAACTTAATAATTACCTGTTTTTCTCTTTCTTTCTATGTATTATCAATCTATATTCATCTCTATTTTATTTAGATTTTTCAAATTTCACTTAAGTGCATAATATTTTAGTATGTAACCGTATCCCATGTATGTACATCTACACTTATAGATAATCCAGAAGTTTCAATTGTTCCCATTATATACTTACCTATTGCATAATGTTATTCTATTTCTGTTATATTAGTGTAACTCGCTCATCAAGCACAAGAACTAGTTTCTTCTTTGGTGAGATTGCAATTTTAAATAATTTGTGTACCGATATGTAATTTATATAAAACCACTGTACTATATATCTATATTAAATAAAAAAAATAAAATATGTTTAAAAGCGACCAATCTAATCGAAAATTAATGTCAACCTGGAATATTCCTAAATAAATCATGAATCTGATAGGTCATTTAATGTTACTTGACAAAATCTCCGAGAATACCCGTGGGGTTAATGTCTTCTACTCTGATGAATGTCATCCAGCCACAACATTCTCCGTCGGCCTTCCACTCCTAATTTCCGTAATTTCGTCTAATGTTGGTAACACTTGTTGCTTCTTAGCATATCTCCAAGTTTGTCATTATTCCTTTCTTTACACCTTTAGGAGCTCTCTCAGGTCTTGCTTTGGTAAATCTGGCACAATTTCACAATTTCAGTGCTCGGTCCTTTAACAAGGAGGATATCTTGTTTTCAGATCTTCTCGCCATTTCTATACTTGCTCTTATCTCGCTTTCCGGATCCGGTACTTAGTAACCCTTTCTAGTGGATCCTTATCCGCTAACACGATAACGTCGCCCCTCTTTCCTCTTTTACTGACGCAACATATATTAATTTGATTTTGGTGCGCGTTTACCCCTTACCCCATCGAGAAGTTATTGGAGCCCATAATTCATTATACTATTATTAATTCTGTGACTTCCTCAATCCTTCAGACTTTAAAATATTTTTACCTGCAAGTCCCAACAACATGATGAAATTTCATGAATTTTCGAAATGCTTCCGAGGTGTTATAAATGTGCTTTATATTTCTTATTTTCGAAGTTGTAATAAAAAGAAATACCATTTTAGAAACTAGATAAAATGATCTTTGAGAAGTTTTTATTTGGAATGAACATTGACATTTCTAAATAATATAATTTTAATATCAAACATGAAAATGTTAACTAAAAAATTTATCGAAAAAGTTCGACCAATGTCCATAATTTTGAAAGAAGTAGATATTTAGAAAATGTATTCCCTTTGTGTAGGAAATTAGTAAGACCTTCACTTTTATGCCGTTTGTACAATAAAATATATTTTTTAAATATTTTAAAGTAAGTTAAAAATATTTTGAACTTTTTTTGAAAAATATATATTTCATATCAACGAAAGAATCGCGCCAATTTGTATCATAAACGTTGACAATTTTTTGGATTTTATCCATGGAATGGAGTATAAATATTGAAGACAAACTGAAAAAAAAAATTATCTTTCCAATGACGAACACAAATCACAGCCGGCCGGCGTAGTCCAGCGGTAAGGCTCTTGACTAGCACTCCGAAGATCGCGGGATCGAATCCCGGCGTGGCAAGTAAATTTTATTTGATTGATTTGTGTTATTTCACAATTTATTCATTTAAAATCATATATAGTATATTTGAGGCATATTCCAGAGTGGAAGATACTCTCAGTATCGCCCTGGTGTAAGACCACCATTCAGAATTGAAACGTTGCTTGAAATGGCGTAAGCCGTGTTTGGTGACCAGATCTGAATAGCCAGGTACTTCCCCACCTCCCTCTTCCCCATCTCCTTCCCTTCCCCATTACCTTCAGCCTCACAACATACCCCAATTGGGGATGCCACCTTTTTAAATTAAAAAAGTAGTGGAGTACATCATCCTCACATCTTGTCATATTTTTCTCTAATTCTAGTAGCTCACTCAAGATGCACTACAATGTCCCATAAAAAAACGTTAAATATTCCGCCGCCATTTATGGTAACACATTTTTTTTTTTTAATTTCTATAAATGTTTTGAGGCGCTTAGGTGGTAAGGCTTTTGTGTATTAACAGTAAATTGCGACACTTCATGGGAATATTCTGGGTAAATTTCCAGTATACGAAAATATTCTGAGCAGTTTTTTCTCTGAGATTCTGTAGCTATCCCTACTCCACCAAAGATACGAAAATATTCTCGGGAAAAAATTACTTTAGCTGTATTTGGCTATTTCACAAATCTTTGCAGGTTTCGTGCTAAATAACTTTAAAAAAAAAAAAAAAAATTGTCTTAGTAAAATTTTCGTTTTCAGTTCGGGCGGATCAGATACAGATTTTGAATCAAAACGTTGTAGAGGTCAATTATCTTTAGGTAGCTGAGCAAAAGCGGTGCCCTTAAATCATAATATATGGTATATTAGCTGAGCGGGATTTAGACCACGCGACAGGCGTATATATGTTCAAGCGACAACCCGGCATGTGTTGCAATGCCACCCCAAAAAGAAGGTGTTTGTGTTTTAATTCCGTTTATTGAAATGCTTTTGGATACACTTATTACATACAATATTTTTTGTTTTTCCGTCTGTTGCGTAGCGTACACGAATAAATCAGAAGGATTTCCGACGCATGGGCAGGCCACATAAAGCAGTGCTTGTGAGAAGTATCGATTTTCTAAATTTATACCCTGCTATCCCTACCGCTACTATATCTCTTTTGCAATCCCTTCCTCCTCCCCACTCCTCCGTCACCCCATCCTTATGCGTCCCCGTTCCCACCCCGTTCCCTTCCCGCCACCCTTCCCCACCCCTGTTCCCCTCCCCTGCCTTCCCACTCATTCATCCCCTTCCCGTGAACCCCTCTTTCCTTCGTTGCTATCCCCCTCCCGCTTTCCCTCCCTGCCGCTAAGTATATGACATAAATACATATTTCAAACACCTCGCGCGCCACCTATTATAAAAAATGTATTCAACTTTCATAACGCCAGAGCTCACCGTTACATATAAAAATCTTCGAAGGCGTACGCACAATAAATAAACAAGGTTTCATCGGAATCAGATGATTAGTATAAGATATAATTTCATAATGCTCACACTTATATATAGAAACCTTCACGAGCGTGGGCACAGCAATTTATAAAGTTTCATCGCAATCGGATGAATGGTATAGGAACGCAAATGGGACCAAAAAAGAAACATCCTTTTTTTACATAAAGATTGGCATATTATGGCGTTGCTCCAAAGTGGTGTTTTTCTAAACCTAAACAAGATTAGGGCATGATTTGGGACCAAAATGGATAACGGTCTTAATAAAAAAATTCTCAGAAAATATCTCACTTCTTTGTCGAGAAATTACATTCCAAGAAGTGTCGTCGCTGGAAATTCAAGACATTAATTCGCGCAACCTCCGTGATATCTTTGACCCCGTGAACCCAAAAGTTATAATTTTCTCTTTATCCGAATTTCAGAACCGCATTGAAAACATTGGAAAGTTTTCAATGAAAAGTTAGAGACAAATGTCCCTTTATTTGTTTAAATTTGAAGTTGTCGCGATGTTTTAGGCGTCTTCCAGTCATTATTCAGTTCGCCCTGCCCATAGTGCCTTCGGCGGTAATATGATACCAAAGGTTCTCTGCTAATTGCGAGCCGAAGGGCGATTTAATACTAAGGGCGGACGATTCTTCACGTACTACCAACCCTTAACTTGCTTAACGATTTGCAACGATTTCAGAGAATGGCCAAGAAAAATCTCGAATGAATTCTCACTTTGTACAATTCATATGTTCATATAATTAAATTTGAATATGTAAAGGGAGATCACAGTGAGAATATCATTATCTCTATTTGTAACAAAAATAACTTTGTTTTGATATTGAGTATATAACTTCCGTCCTAACCTTCCTGAGGGTTTTATAAAAGCATACTGGATGCGGGAGAGGAAGGGGAGGCGGAAAGGGAACGGCACGAATGGGAAAGGACACGCAGGGGAAACGATGTCTTTATTAAATGGCATAACAACGCATGGCGGGTACCAGCTAGTATGTTATATAAAAGAAAGTGTAAAAAAGGATGCTTGCCGCTAAAACTCAGAAACTGGTTCCGGAACGATCAAGGGAGTTATATGGTGTGGTAACCCTCTATCCCCCATCCATGAAGAAGGTTCCCGTTTTTGCCTGAAGGGCGTGCTTTTGAAGATACAAGGGATGGAAGTTTCGCCGTCTATAAATTTCTAGAACAGTCCAGAACATTCGAGAGCATTCCACAACATTCCAGAACATCCCGGAACATTTTTGAATGATCGGGAACAGTCTGGAACAGATCATTGTGGAACATTTCAGAACACTCGAATGTTGTGGAATGTTCTGGTACATTGTGGACCATTCGAAGCCTTTTTTGTATGGGTGGGACTACCTACCCATAAGCAGGAGTATATAGCCGGTTACCCCAGCTAGTGCTAAAACAACAGAACTTGGATAGAACTTACACAGAGCTCTCAAATTGACTTCAATATTGAATGAATTGCTCAAATTTTTTTTTTAATTTTTTAAACAACTAGTCCATGCAACCTTATTATTTTCGTGTAGGTTAAACACCGTAAATCACAACCCATGTAAAAAATTCTGAAAAAGTTCTTATTTGCATTTTCTACAAAACTATTTCATAATAATCCACCTTTGTGGCTCATAGCGAGGTTCAGCAACACGACAAATATTGTTTTAGTGTATTCCATATAAAGACGTCTCATTCCATTGTAACGAATCGTAACCATCTTCGGAACGGTTTGACTTCCTTCAGAAGCAAAAAGGCTTGAATGGCACCCCCATTGCGGGAATAAAGGCACCCCCGGAAGAAAGGGGATGCTACTGACAGGTGGAATCGATCTACCCTTAGGAGATCATTTCCAGGATATAGTTTGCAGAATTATAGCAAGCCAGTGAACCCGGGTTCAGTCTTCATACTCAATATAACGTATAGAAACATGTGTTTGTATATACTCCTGTACTAGATAAATCAATTAAATGGAATGAACGTCTTTTTGTTTGTGATGATACTACGCATATTCCACAAAGAAATAGGAAAATGGGAGTAGATGGGAAGGTAGATTGAGTGATCTCTTATATGAGCGTGGTTTTTTAATAGATTTCTTAAGGCCCAAAGCCTTCTTCAAATGTTCTGTCAGAAGGTTCAAATATGTCTGATTTACAATAAAATCCTAATAAATTGATTATTTTATAAATTGTTTTTGAACTTTTCATATTATTTTATTATTAGAAATAAACATGCAATTTTTTATATATGAATTTTTTTAATGTAAACATGAGATGTTTTAAAAATGACCCCCTTATATTTATATTACATATTTTATTGGACTAATGTATTGTAAAGAAAATCATCACCTCTTTTTTGACTTTTCATGTAAAAATAATTTTTAAAAAATTCACAAGATTCATAATTTTTTTTAATTGTGATCGGAAACTTTGGTTTCATAAAAGCGTACATTTTAATTATTTTATTGCATTATGTTTTCTCTTTATAACACCGTTTAGATCATATTTCTCAATATGATAGATAGTAAGGGAGACACAAGTATTTCTATGAAACCTATTGAGTCGTACCCAAAAGCGAACAAATTAGCCCAAGGGGTTAATATTTCGTAATGGATGCCGTGGATGTATTTTGCTTTAGCAAATAATTGCAAGTTTCAAACATGTTAATATCACCGTCTTGTGGATATTCTTGATGCTGACATACAACACTACCCACATCTGGAGTTATTTCAATCTTGAGTATTCTAAATCAAATGAGAATGAGTAATTGAAGAATAAAAAAAATTGTGAAACCGCACAGCCTCAACTGTCCAAAGCCAGTGAGACTATGGCATCCCGGGTAAAGTTCGGTTTATGGGCCAAATTCCTAAAAAATAAAACTAGTTATTTTTATAGAAATTTGGGGTCGGGGAATCCGAATCTGAAAGAATTAGGCGGCGGCAAGCAATATTAACTGAATTACAGGACTTTAAAATTTTTTATACACATACAGGAAAATAGCCATTTTGGAAGCATTTTGATTCCTAGCAATCAAACTAGTTATTTTTATACTAACTATGGGCCGGGGAATCCGAATCTGAAAGAATTAGGCGGCGGCAAGCAATATTAACTTAATTACACGACTTAAAAATTTTCTATACACACACACATGAAAATAATCATTCCGGAAGTATTTTGACACATGTAGTACAAAGATCATAGAAAAACACGATAACATAGATGTTTTTACCACACAAAATTAAGTGTTGCCATTAAGCAGTAATATTTATAACGTAAAATAACATGTTTATATTTTAAGTACTTATTTTTTATAATTGATTCTCAAATATTTTAGGAAGGTACACCAACTAGTATTGTGGAGTTTTTATGCCTTGACGCGAGTAGGCGTTATAAAGGGGCACGTTCTTTTGTATCACAAACCATGTTACATAAACCCGGCGTAGCTGCTAAACTACTTGAAAACATGGATGTTTTTTTGCCGTGACGCGAGCAGGCGGTATAAAGGGGCACAAACCATGTTACACAAACCTAGCGTAGCCGCTAAACTACTCGAAAACAGGGATGTTTTTTTGCCGTGACGCGAGCAGGCGGTATAAAGGGGCACAAACCATGATACACAAACCTAGCGTAGCCGCTAAACTACTTGAAAACAGGGATGTTTTTTTGCCGTGACGCGAGCAGGCGGTATAAAGGGGCACAAACCATGTTACACAAACCTAGCGTTAGGTTAGGGACGCGAGCAGGCGGTATAAAGGGGCACAAACCATGTTACACAAACCTAGCGTAGCCGCTAAACTACTTGAAAACAGGGATGTTTTTTTGCCGTGACGCGAGCAGGCGGTATAAAGGGGCATAAACCATGTTACACAAACCTAGCGTAGCCGCTAAACTACTTGAAAACAGGGATGTTTTTTTGCCGTGACGCGAGCAGGCGGTATAAAGGAGCACAAACCATGTTACACAAACCTAGCGTTAGGTTAGGTTAGGTTAGGGACGCGAGCAGGCGGTATAAAGGGGCACAAACCATGTTACACAAACCTAACGTTAGGTTAGGTTAGGTTACGCATTTTTAAGACTACGAATTTTCATACTTTTGGTTTAAGAATACGCCGTTGAGATAGTCGTAATTCATCAGGTTAATGTGTTATGTGAAGAATTATCGTGTCGGAAATTATTGATATAGGGATAAATATTTTTGAGAGCTGGTAACACTGCCGGCACATGTTTTTGTATATTTCTTGTTTTTCTATGATCTTTGTACTGCGTGTGTCAAAATACTTATTGAAATGATTATTTTCATGTGTGTGTGTATAGAAAATTTTAACGTCGTTTAATTCAGTTAATATTGCTTGCCGCCGCCTAATTCTTTCAGATTCGGATTCCCCGGCCCATAGTTAGTATAAAAATAACTAGTTTGATTTTCTAGGAATCAAAATGCTTCCAAAATGGCTATTTTCCTGTATGTGTATAAAAATTTTTAAAGTCGTGTAATTCTGTTAATATTGCTTGCCGCCGCCTAATTCTTTCAGATTCGGATTCCCCGACCCCAAATTAGTATAAAAATAACTAGTTTTATTTTTTAGGAATTTCGCTTATAAACCGAACTTATTCCGGCATCCCCGATTAGGATAGGTTGTTTGGCTAAAGGGAGTGAGGAGGGGAAGAAGATGGGGATGAGAAAGGTAAAATTTACAAAGTTGACCTTTTATGCCCTGCAAAAGGTTTTTTTTTTATCTATTTCGATAAGTCCTTCCATAATAGCATCCATGAGACCTTTCGATTCCAGACAGACAGGCCAAAAGAATTGATTATCTGTTTAAGAAACATTGTCGAAATTTGAAGAAGTCTGATCGATTTCACCCAGTAGAGGAAAAATTTCATTTCTTAAATCCAGAAAAAAGAAAATTACACACCCAAATGCTACAATATTGTATAATTCAAATTAATAGATAACTTTGTATTAACCACTTAATTATTTACAAAAACCGACATGTTTCGTCAGCAAAGCTGACTTCTTCAGGGTTTTGACAGAACTAATTTTAAAAATAGACATACATAGGTAATAGAGAAAAATAATAGACATAAACAATAATAAAATTTGAAAGAAAGTTTTGTAGGAGACAAGGGGCAATATAGAACAATTAAAAATTTAAAAGGGGAATAGATGTAATAATGGGTCATTTAAAAACATTATTTGATTATTAATAATATTTAAATTTGCATTAACACTCTTTCTAATCTCTAAAATTTCTAATTTATCCAACTGAATGCCATTGACATTACAATGTATTAATTCTATTCCACTGTTAAAATTAAAGGGATGACTCGTTTCTATTAAATGGTTGGCAAACTCCGGGAAACTATTATTATTTAAAGCTTTCATATGCTCTTTAATCCTTATTTCAAAGTTTCTCGAAGTTTTACCTATATAAAAGAAATCACAATCATTACATTTCAATTTATAAATTCCAGATTTTTTCAGGCCATAATTAATTAACCATAATTCCAGGCCCTTAAGAGCGTTTAACCAGCCAGGCGACGAAAATCCACATTTCGTCGAAAGTTGTTCTTACGATCGTGCAGGGCGGTTACAATGAGAAAGATTAATTATTCTCCGTACCAGCTTTTTAAAATTATAACTCAATATCGATTTTATTTCAATCCAAATTAGCTTTAATTTATACCTTTATCCAAAAATACTGAAAGGCGTGATGATAAAACTATTAAAATAATGTACTTTTTGTAGTTATTTTTTTATTATAAGTATTTATCATTTTTCAATAATGTCTAAATTTAATAAGAATGTTAAAAAAATCTGAAATAAATTAGTTTGTAAGTGCGCAAATAAATACACAAATGGACCAATTTTCGTCAAGAAACACATGTACGTACATATTTTTTAATGATTTTATTGAAACTAAAATTAAAATTCTAAAACATGCGTTTACTAGATAATGTATTGATTTATTTTGCTGCATGATTATATTATTTGAAATGGGTGTGGTATAATACAAAATCTTTTTTGAAAATTTAACAAATCTGCCAACGACCTATGGAATAACCTTATTATACTAAAAATTAAAAAAATTCTCAAAATTTATTACATGCGAATGCTAGATAAAAGAACAATATTTCGAAATCCATTTATACTTTTTGGGGAAAAGAGTCAATACGTCTAAAATCTGATTTTAAAATGACATATTTCTGGTTTTCTCTGGTAATGCCCTCTTAATAAACCAACTAGTAATTACAACCTCAAACTTAATTTGAAAATACCGAACACATCTAAAGTTGTATTAATCATTGGCAACTAATATATACTCGTATAATCATTCATTGGTAGGATATTTGTTTGTACCTTACCTTGGGCGTATCAAGCACTTTTTTCGGTTTATCTTCTAGATTCACAATGTCGCTGCGGCGTCGTTACAATGTCAGTTTTCTTTTAGTGCCTTGGCACACAACACACTACACATAGTGGGGTGGTGTGGCCGTTACTTTAGTTTTTACGGTTTCAGGGAACATTCTCATTTCATGGGCGGCGGCCTTCCTGCAAAATATTCAACGATTTCCACGAGCGCTCAAACTGCGATATCACCACTCCCATCCGCGACTTAAACAAAAAAACAACAAAAAATTATTGCCTCCCAAATGGTTAGAATTATGGCTTCAGATGAGGGCTTGAAGCCGGAGTACCGGGAAGTGTAGTTTTTTTTCCCGGAATTGGAGGATGAAGCAGTGAAGTCTTGCATTTTTGCTTGAAACTGGAACCTAAAGCAGTTATTTTTTGCCCAGAAGGGTGATTCTCTTCGATCAAGGGATATCATAGGTCAATGGTGATTCTATATCTTTTCTGTTATCTTTTACGTTAAGTCAGCTTTACGAGACAATTAAGATAAAAAGACAAAATCTGTCGGATATCGGAAGGTCTCCATCTTGCGTTATTGGCTGTCAAATTTCTGTGATTTGCAATGGCTTGCCTACGCTATGGTTCATTGAGTGGATTAATTACCTACTTGAAAACGAATTATCTAGTTATAAAACTACTCACATATAGGCCTAATAGGCATTCGTAAAGGACTCCGTTTGCCGTATTATTTTGATGTTTCTACGCGATGACATTCGATTTGCAAGTTTTCCCGCGACCGACATCTCTTACAAGGATTACGCGCTAAACGCGCCGTCATCTCTCGCGTTGTGGTAATTACTTTTAAGATTTGGTGTAGTATTTAGTTTGTTGCCATGATATTGAGAACCGCATTTAAATAAACTATACAAATATGTCATATACGGCAGATTTAACGCGCGTTACGGGGTCGCAAAATATAAATAATCACCCTTCTGGAGTATTTTTTTTTTACATGAATACCGCACAAGAGTCCCAACTGCTCCCGTCTGGAGCCAGTGGGACTATGGCATCCCCAATTGGGGTATGTTGTGAGGCTGAAGGCAGTGGGAAGTGGAAGGAGATAGGGAAGTGGAAGGTGGGGAAGTACCTGGCTATTCAGATCTGGTCACCAAACACGGCTTACGCCATTTCAAGCAACGTTTCGATTCTGAATGGTGGTCTAACACCAGGGCGATACTGAGAGTATCTTTCACTCTGGAACGTGCCGCAAATATACTATATATTATTTTATAATGAATAAATTGCGAAATACACAAATTAATCAAATAAAATTTATTTGCCACCCCGGGATTCGATCCCGCGACCTTCGGAATGCGAGTCAAGCGCCTTACCGCTGCACTACGCCGGCCGTCAACGAGTCTTACGAAGCAATGCATTTTTCCGCTGATCTTGAGCATGTTTTTTTTTGTCTTGAACTGGAGCACATGCAGTGGTGCTTTTGCTTTCTCCTACTACCATCACAGTTAGTGGAAAATAGGTATTAGGAATTGAACTCACGACGCCTAGGTGGGTAGAGTGTGATGTGAGAGTCGATCAAAGCCTCGTTTGTCAGAGTAATATTAATATTTTATTCCGTGCTACATGCAGGGGCTGTGCAATGCAATGTAATCTGTATTAGCACACCACACAATCTACATGTATAGTTTACTTTTTTATACAAATCAAAATTTTTATTTATGATTGATGAAAATTTGCACACTTGACCTTTACAGCATGAAGAAGGTCACTGTCTATGCCTTATATGAGATTTCGAAAAATCATCCCCATTCCCCCTTTCTCACTCTCTTAAAACAGAATAAAACCCGGGAAACGCCGGGAACTTCAGATAGTATAATATAGAAAAAAATAAGAAAGGAAGGAAATAAACCTTATTGGCATCATTATAGCTGATTAATAGTGCAACTCGAATGAGATGGTATGGGCGCGTAAGACGGACCACAGTGAAGCGGGCAATGTCTATGGAGCTTCATCAACAGTCATCCAGAAGAAGACCAAAGAACTCCTGGATGACTCAATGCTCCAAAATATTACAGAGAAACGGCCTGGATGATACCCAGAATCGAAGAAGATATAGCCTGGGAACGAGAAGAGCCAACCCCATTACAGGATTAGATGAGTTTTTTTAGTTTGAGAGTTTTACGCGACCCACAGATTGCAAAACCTCTGCGCTTCATTAATGCCCTGTTAAAAAACGCGAATGTGCTCACATTTTAGAGTCACAGAGCGCAAGTAATTTGACGTAAAGCAGGAGCTCGCGGAAACAGTTCAAGTATTTACCTATTCCCGCAGTTTTCGGTGGATATTTTATTTTAATTTTAACGATTAGCGACGAACATGGTTGTCTGTAATCCCCACCCCAATGCACTTCGGTTTGGGTGTTGTGAAGGTTAATAATAATTGAATTTAACGAACTTTGGCATCGTGGTTCCAAAGCGGTCGCATATTATGATGATATTAACTAAACTAAACTTTTTGTTTCTCTGTCTGATGTCATGAAATTGACACAACTTATAGTCTTCGGAGTTTAACCAACCAATCAACAATCAACCACCTTTTTTTTCATGGTCTCCCCGGTCTCCTTGAATATTACACTTCGTTGATTTAATTGTATGTATTAATTTCAACTTGAAAACTCATTTAAAATTATATTTAAAAAATTCCAACATGAGATTAAAAATATAGCATTATCGTAAGTAAGAAAACACAAGGTGGGAAGAATGGTAAAATTTGGAAGGAATTTTAATATCTAAAAAAATTATCGCACACCTTTTTTAACGATCATAATAAATATTGTGCTCTAGGAGTATGATTATGTATTTATTTTAAATGTCATTCAACAGATGTCGTTAGTATAGGTAGTTACATATAAGTAGTGTTGAGGTGTCTCAACAGATGTCAAAAAAGTAGTAGATACTTTAGGAGAGTGACAACTCTCGCCGTTTGTGTCCTCTATGTCCATAACCCGAACGGTTACGTAAATAGCCGACGATATCTGATCGACATCTGGTCACCTTCAGTAAGGAGTTAAGTTGCTTAAAAATTACACAGATCATTCATTAGAGCGGACGTTTGGTCCAATTAAATATCCACTGTAAAACACACGACGTAAACAAACAAGATTTGTAATCTCGACGAACCTCGAGCTTTATTAAAGATTCCCGAACATACATGAAGTATTCCCAATCACCACTAGGATTGAAGAGCATTACAAATATATTTATTAAAAAATTAAGACAATAAATGTTAAATGAAACTCGAGTGAAGACTGGTGGTCACTTTACAAAAATCTATATATATAAAAATCAAAATATTCTAGCTTCTATGTATGTGAGATATCTGTTCTTTGCTAAACCATTCATCCGATTGCTATGAAACTTTGGGGACTTGATGTGTACATGCCCGCGATAGTTTCTATATATAATAGTGTGCTCTGGTATTATGAAATTTGTATAAAAAATTGCAATAGGTGGTACGCGAGCTGTTTGAAAACTGAATTGAACTGGATTGTTTTATTAAGTGGCATAGCAATGCATGCCGAGAACTCGCTAGTAGAAAATAAAACATCGAATCATTTGCATAATTCAGCGTAGTTGAATTAAGATTTGTGTTCACTAAGTGCCGTCTCTACACGTAGATAACTGATTAGCTAAATTATGGCCCCGTCTTACCTCCCTGATACGACACGCATACTGGTTATTATAAATTCCGCCTTCCAAACTCGGGGGAATACTGAGAATAAAAAAATAGGCTTGCTTCTCTTTTCGTTTCCCATAAACACTCCTTTGATCCAAGAATACAATGAAAAAAATATATTATAGAAAAGGAATTTTTTGGAATTTCTAAAATTTTCTCGTGAACGCTGAGAATCTGAAATGCTTTGCTATTTATCTTTGAGGGAAGAATTCTGAATATTCTTTGTATATAAAAAAAACATTGTGTGTGTTTTTTTATAACGCTTATCTATACTAGTTCCAGGTCCCAGTGAGAGATCGTGTGCACATCATTGATGATCGCCCTAAAAGCCTTTCAAATCTTCCTTTTCACACGTATTGTATGGAAACGAAAATGACAGAAGATACCAGAATGTCGAATGTCTTTAATCATAATCTTGTAAACATTTCGAGAAACGTGCGTTTCTTTCGAATTGTAGAATTATTATGGTATTGCCAGTTTAAAAAATAATAAAAAAAATTGTTTCATGAAACGCACATTATGGTAATTAAACCTTAATTACATACTTAATTACCCGCTGCATGACCTCAAATAGATTAAAACTAAATCCGTCATAGACTGAGTTTCTTTTGACCGCCACAAGCAGACGTCAGCATAACATTGATAACTCCCCAATAACCATTTCAAGAAGCGACATCACTCCAAAGACTTGTATAAAACTACTGGGTGTCAATCTAGACGCTATTTTTTCCCTTAAAACTCAAGTGAACAAAACCGTAAGCACGGGATTTTTTCAATTAAAGCAGTAAGGAGATACCTGCCAACAGAGGCGACTAAATTACTAGTCAATTCGTATGTGGTTTCACGTTTAGATTATTGCAACGGAATATATGCAAGTCTTCAAAATATCATATCAACAAATTACAATCCGTTTTCAACGCTGCGGCTAGACTTATCACCGGCGTATCTAAATATTCCCATATTTCAGAGCATCTCAAAAATCTTCACTGGCTTAAATGTCCTGAAAGGATCCAGTTTAAGCTCTGCTGGATGGTATTTAAGTCCCTTAACGGAATGGCTCCGGCTTACTCATCGGAATTGTGTATTCCAGAAAATTCCATTTATCGACAGTCAACCCTGAGGTCAGCAGCGTCATCAGCTATCGGAAGGTTAAAGGACCAAAGCGCACACCAACTAATATTATGTACCATGAAAATATTCACAATTATCCTACGAGGAGTTGCCGAGACTTCAGGCTTCCCAAAACTAAACTGACGTGTACACAGAACAGCGTGTTTTATAAAGGTCAAAAACTTTATAATAACCTACCAAATTCCATAAAGGAAGCCTCAAGTCTTGGCACTTTTCGTAAAACATGTGCTACATACATTAAGAAAAATTTATGAATTGTATTTATTTGTATTAACTGTATGTCTTAAACCCTATTGTTTGTATTTCTAACTGGAGTAACTGTATTTCTTTTTAAAACTGTATTCTTTCCGTTATAATTTTATGACTATATTTATTTTATTATGTATTTTATGTTTTTTTAATACTAGATGTATGAAAAAATTTGCTTACATCTAAATAAAGATACAAAAACAAACAAAACAAAAAACACCAGATACTAAGTTCGGTGAGCGCGCTTTCGGAGTGTCAGGACCTAAAGCCTGGAATAGACTGCCACATGACTTAAGAATGATCACAGACGCGGCGGAATTTAGAGCTAGACTTAAAACTCACCTTTTCAGACAGTCGTATCCATAAAATCAAAATCTTTCACCTTCACATTCAATGCCCGCGACACCGTAAATAACTAACCTGTAAAAACGTGGAAAAAAAATGTAAGCATTTGTGAAGGTCATTTCATGAACATTCTCCAGCCTAAAGAGTCCTAAATTCTCCAGTATTTTATAATAAATATCAACTCTACTTTTGCCACTAATCTATTCATAAATGTAATACTAACAGTGCTGACGTGATGAGGGTAGCAAATAATGTAAAATCATGCAATGTCCAGTGTGTTAACTGTAATGTCCTCCGCGTGCAAAGCCGTATCTTTTCCAAGCATAAACCTTCCAATTAAAGTGTGTTTATCGGAAGTGACCTGCCAGGTTAGTATGTTTCTGTATCCAGTTGTAAATAGTAAAATCAGTTAGAACAAACCACTACCTTCAGCCTCACAACATACCCCAATTAGGGATGCCATAGTCTCACTGGCTCCAGACGGGAGCAGTTGAGATTCTTGTGCGGTATTCACTGTAAAAAAAAAAACCTAAGCATTCCTAATAAATTGTACAGCGCCCTTGAGGTGATTTTTCACAAAAACGGCGCTTTATAAATTATTCAATTATTATTATTATTATACTTACTCATTCGTTGATAAGTTTACCGAAAAAAAGTATGATATTATCTTTATAGAGTTTAAAATTTCCCGTCTGAAGCGAGTGAAACTAAGGCATCCCCAATTGCGGTATGTTATCAGGCTGTAGGTAGTGTGGAGAGGAAGGAAATGAGAACGAGGCAAGTGGGAAAGTGCCTGGCTATTCAGGTCTTGTAACCAAACACGGCTAAAGCCATTTCAAGAAATTTTTCAATTCTGAATGGTGGCCGTACACCAGGACGATTCTGAGAGTATCTTCCACTCCGGAAAGTGCCGCAAATGTACTACGTATTATTTTTGAATAAATTAAATGTTAAATAACACAAATTAATCAAATAAAATTTATTTGTGCACCCTGGGATTTGAACCCCTCGATTTTCGGATTGCTAATTGAGAGCTTTACCCTCCGACGGAGGCGTCTACTAATATCTACAGGAATTCCAAAAACTGAACAAATCGGACTAATATCTATGATAATCAAAGTGAGGACAAATATCTACAGCTCAAACTGCTGACTAATATCTATGAGAACCAAAGTTAGAACGAATATCTACAGCTCAAACTGCTGACTAATATCTATGAGAACCAAAGTGTGGACGAGTATCTACAGCACTGGCAGAGGTTGGATTTGCAATTATGTACCTATAGCATATCGGAATAAAGTAATATTGCGTATGCAGTTTAAAAAACTTAATTTATGTATGTATGTAGGTAAAAATCCCTAATATCGGACTATTGGACACATTTAGTTGATTATTAAGGATTTAGGTTTTTGTTTTAACAGCTTTCTTTATTTCGAGTGCTTCTAAATTATTTAGTCTGTTGCCATGACCATTTCTATGTCAGGTTAGGTTAGGTTTGATTAGGTTGTGGTGCCGTGTATTTCGAAATAAATAAATAAATAAATATCTTTGTATTATGACCTCCATGTTTGTTCAATAAATTATTGCCCTTGTAAACAGCAAAATACGTAATATTAAGCAAAATACGTAATATTATGCAAAATACGTAATATTATGCTTTTCCTTGCAACCTCTTGCTCAGCTGCCCTCTGTAGATATTAGTCCAACCTAGGCTCCATAGATATTAGTCACCACTGGGACCGCCATAGACATTCGTCCGACCTTAGCTCTGTAGATATTAGTCCTCACTCTGAAGTTCATAGATATTAGTCCAACATTCAAGCTGTAGATATTAGTATCTGGAGTCCCCCCGACCACCACGGCCGTCATAACGATTTAAAAAACAAACACATTACATTTTTAACTATTTTTTATATAATTGTTACATTTTTGTGATAATTGATACAGTGATTTTGCCTTTCGAAGGCTTGGATAAATCACATTATCAAAAAATATTGAACATCGTTCAAAAAAAAATTCCACGCAAGACTTTATCAAAAGTAATAGCCGACTGAAACATTATTTTGGAGTTCTAAGAAATAAACACAAAGGAAAGAAAAGTATGATTTTCTTGAGAAAAAATATATGCTAAAATGTTTATTTAAAATATTTGCCTTTTGAAGGGCGTGAAACCCAATTTCCCCGGCAGTAAATGCTTGTCGTTTAAACGCGAAAGTCCAACGATACCGTTTGAATTTCATCAAAATATGTATATATATTTTGATACGAAGGACTTATGCGGATTATCCCTAAAACAAAACAGTCGCTCATTTCATATTCACAGATCGATGTTATTATTTGAAGCGACGTGGAATAAAGGACGCGAATGAAACAAAAGAATCCTAGGATAAATTCGCTAGTTTAAAAAATATATTATTTTTCTGAATTTTCCGTTTTTCCCGCGCTGGGAAATCGGCTTTCGCACTCATTTGTCTCTTTCTATTCCTCGTTTAATGGCGTCCGCAATGCTATAATATATTTTTCTTACACCCTGTTTTTCTGGGTTCACCAGTTCAGTAGGTTGACAGGCCTGAAGCTGGAAGGTTGTGTGTGGCGTCGGTTTAATCTTTCGATTTGAATTTCGAACGCCGTATTTTCCGACGCCGGTTTTTATGTATTCGAAGCTTTATTTTTCTCGTGGAATAAAATACGCGTGATGTTTTCTTGAGGAATAAAAAAACGTGATTTTTTTCTTGCGCAATAAGTTTCGCGTGACTGCAAAGTTTTTTCGACGAAGTTTGTAATTGACTTGTTATAAAATGTTGAGCGATTACTATTCAGCGGGTGATTTTGCGAGTTTTGACAACCGTCAAATCTCGGGAAATGTGATTTGAAAATTGTTATGTGAAAGTTTTACTAGTCGGAATAATGCTCAGATATTTCAAACATGAAATACGACGCAGAAGGTATGGATTATTTTAAGATTTTTGTGAACTGGTTTTATTAAATGCGGTATATTCCAGATATTGTAATAATTTTAATAATTATTATTATATTTTGATGATTTCTACAGCGTCGTTTTTGTGATTTTTATTGAATTTATCAATTCATGATTAATTTTTACATTGCTCTAACTTACTTCTAACTACAGACTAGACAAACTATTTTTACAACTTATGGCTAATAATATTGCATCCGCCGGTTCGTCGTTCACTAATACAAAACTATATGTACAACGCATTTGTCAAATGAACGTGATACTGCATTAAAATGTGGAAAATAACGTTAAAATATGTTGTCCTGCAAGTTTTAAAACATATTTAACTAATCAACCGTCACGTTCTTTCACCGCAGGGTTAGGCAGAGAAGATGGAATGTCACACAATTTTGCGTTGACAAATACTCACTGCCTTAACTTTTCATTAACATTCATGCATCGTCTCTATTACATACTTATTATTTATTTTTTACAACAGCTCTACACAGGAGGCCCTGAAGAAAATAATTCCCCTCAGGGCCTATGTCATCTTTGGGGATGCGGTGTGGTGGGTATTTTTAGAAAAGGAAGGAAAGGATGTTCTGGGAAGGAAAAGCGTATGAGGGGTGGGTAGGGTAGGAATCTGGGGGTCAGTGTGACCAATAGTGACGGATGAATGATTCCATCCCTCCCACTGCGGTGCAAAGCGATGTTCCGAGAGAGCCTTGCTAGAGAATCTCAACCAGACTCTCCCGATCTGGCCAAGGCCTGGACAAACTTCACCCCATAAACCTGGCACCCCTGCTAAGTCACCAAACATAGCGAACCACTTGGGGTGATCTATGGCAGAGGTGTTGGATATCCAATAAATGCTTCCTGGGGCGGCTGTACCCATACCCACCTCCAAATTGTAATAATTATTATCTTGACATGAAACGACTCAAGTTTTTAACTCACTTGATCGTGCCATCCCCGGCTTCTTTTCACTTCAATTAACTTACTCATCATATTATATTATTCTGACTCCGTTCTTCGTTCATCCCTTCTTCATTTCAAAATCATCTAAGCGTCTTCTTGTTCGTGTTAATTACACTTAAACCATTGCATTATTATCGTAGGTATTAAAAATTCGTACTATTGTCTTTTTTATGTGAATACCGCACTAGAGTCCGAACTGCTCCCAATCTTCTAATGTTGTCTGGAGCCAATGAGACTATGGCATCCCCAATTGGAATATGTTGTGGGGCTGAAGGTAGTTGGGATGGGAAGGAGATGGGGTCGAGTAAGGTGAGGAAGTACCTGGCTAAAACTAATTTAAGCAACGCAACGTTTCGATTCTGAATGGTGATCTTTCGCTAGGGTGATACTGAAAGTATCTACCACTATGTAATGAGTCACAAATATACCGTATATTATTATATTATTTTTGTATAAATATCTTCCCAGATGTTACGAGGGTCAGAATGAGAATATTGAATTGGAATCGGATGATTAATCTGTTGTACAATTATCTTAATATACAAAATAAAATAAAAAATAATGTTTCTTTGGGTGACCCTTATGCATTCCCATACCATTCACCCGATTGCAATGAAACTTTGATGATTTGTTTGGGCGCAAGCGTGCAAAGGTTTCTATGTACAATGGTGAGCTCTGGCGTAATGAAATTATTACCTATACCATTCATCAACTTTGAAACTTTGGATAGTTGTTGTGCGCATGCCCGCGTAGTTTTCTATAATTGTGATGATCGTATAATGGTGATCTCTGGCGTTATAAAATTCGTATGAAAATTTTACAAAATAGTTGTTTGAAAATTGAGTGTGTTTCATATAGCTTAGCGGCAGGAAGGGAAAGAGAGAGGGGGATATTATTTCCTGTACCATTCATACAATTAAGATGAAGCTTTGGGTGCGCGTGCCCGCGTAGTTTTCTATATAGAATGGTGAGCTCTGGCGTTATAAAAATTATATGAAAAAATTACAATAGGTGGCGCGTGAATTGATTGAAAAATAAGTGTATTTTATATTGTTTAGCGGCAGTTTGGGCGAAGGTAGTAGGGGGAGGGGAAAGGCAGGGAAGGTGGAAGACGAACGCGGGTTATACAAAAGCACTATAATAATCATAATTAAAACACAAAACACTTTATTTCGTGGAATTGCAACGCACACCAGGTACTCTCTAGTAAAAAATAAATAATAATGTTAGGAATAAAACGGTTTGTTTTTTCGTAATTAAATAACCCTTATAAAATAAAACGGTATTTTAAGTTGATTAACACATTTGTTATATTGAAAACTGTCATCATCTACCATGTCGGATTATTTTATTATGTATACATTTTCATAAGGCAGACAGCCGTCCAAAGCATGCTTAGTTTCCCATCATCGCATTCACAACTCGATATCGATCATTGATTCTATCGGATATTAAAATAAATACCCCTACCTGTATTTACGATGCATCATTAATGACAAAGACCTGCCACCCGCCATTCTCTACGTGTTTACGAAGCATAAAACACTTTATTTCCCATGCTAGAAGGTATATCGCATATCGAAAGCACCATAACGATGCCATAACATGCAGCATTATTTGAATACTAAACAACGCCAGCCCCAAACCAAGCCCTTGGAGTTTTGGTTGACCTCAAATCTTGGTAGTAAATCTAGTGCCCTTCAATACGCGTCGTGTTTACTGCCTAAATTCGTAGCGTTTGTTTGACAAATTAAGTATGTAATGAGCTGTATTTTACGCCCGTTAGGTAAGTACTAATAATTGCTACTGGCTCCAACTACATATTGTCAACAGATCGTATCCATTTTGACAATGGAGTTGGAAAAGTATCGATTTAAAGAAAAATAAGTTGTGCAGAAAAACGAACTCACGCTTTGTAACATATTTTTGTGTTCAAATATATCGATGACCCATAGCTGCAACAAGTGCAAATCTTTTCACATGATCAATATTATGTTTTGCTCTTATCTAAATATAAATTTCTACATTACGTCGAATGCAAACCCACTTTGAAATATTTTGTATAAAATTGGGTACGTCTGAATATTTTGATATTTTGAAAACAGGTTTTTCGACTCAAGGAGTTGAACATTTTTTATTAATTTTGTTGCTGTTTTAAATTGGGAAAATCCCCTTTTGGCGATTTTTTTTATACCCATATCGCATTTTATGGTTTTTCCGACTTGTTTTCAGTCATTGGGCCATCGATATATTATACTAGCTGAAGTCCCCGGCGTTGCCCGGGATTTACGCAGAATTTTTCGAAATCAGATGTAGACAGTAATTTTTCTCATATTTTGAACGTCAAGTAAGCGTGCAAAACTTCATCTAGAATTATGTATCAAAAATCTACTTTAAGGCGGAGAAAAAGAGATTAGGTAGTTTTTAGAAATATCATGTAGACAGACCTTCCTCTTGTTTTGAATGTCAAGTGTGCAAAATTTCATCAATCTCGGAATAAAACTGATTAATGTTTGTATTGCTTTTACACATAGGGTCACCCTTATATATATATATATATATATATATATATATATATATATATATATATATATATATATATATATATATATATTTATATATATGTGTATATACACCGAAAAACGGGCGTTTTTACAGCTTTTTTACAGCTAGATCAACTTGAATCTCGATAATACAAGTTGATCTACACTACAGGGATTAACATATGTAAGCCAGCGTGCGCAATGCATCAACAAATCTGTACGGATCAACAAAAACAAACCGATCAACAAAAGACTGGTGTACCGTTGCGCAAGATCAACAACGTACAAGAGGGGATAAACATATAACAGAGAGAGATTTTTTCTTATTTTTAACAATAATTATGTCCTAGTAGCAGTATGAAGTCAATTTTGTTAAATTTCTTTAACCTTCCGCCATATCTGAACCGAAATTCACGTTAAGAATCGAAAACAAAAAAGTCCTATGTTAACCCGTAATGGCGGTAATAACCGCTTTCTTAACACGTATTTTGTGATAGTTTATGTGCGAATAAACCTATTGTAGCCACGTATGCCTAATGACCGTTTCCATACAACCCTTGTACGTGCATGTTTTCCTATGGACCCAAACGGTCATTAGGCTATCTGACAAACTGTCGTATAAAGAGCATGTTATCAACTTGGTAATGTAACTTGTAGATGAACAATTGAATTGTTAAGTGTTTCTGCTATGAGAGCTATACTATTCCACCATACTCTTAACACGTGTAATTATCAAGAACAATACTTCATTTTAGTTTAATTACTGTAAGAAAAAAATTAAAATTATTGGAAATGAAAACCAATGCATGCATAGCAAACAATCCATTATTTTTATTTGTGTTATGTTGAGCAATGACATTATTTATTATAATATAAAGACTTGCCATTGTCTCACAAACTCAAGATAGAATGTGGCAAGTAAGAAACATTCTTTTGTTTTCAGTAAATTCTTAATTCAAAAGTTATTTATTTGTGATAAAGATAGACATTCAAAGAATGTGTGTGAATGAACGACACATATATATGACCCAGCGGCGTTTTCATATTGCGCCGAAAACAACATTCTACATCACGGGTGTGACTAAGATGTCAAGTTACTCTTACTCACTTACACTAAGACGAATGCGGAATGCTGTATGAGACGACCTACTTTGTCCTTATACTTAATTGTTTGCTATCTCTGTAGAAAATAGTTCTATGAATTTTATAAAGTGCCCTTGAGGTGGTTTCTCACAAAAGCTGCGCTATACAAATCATCCAAATATTATTATTCTTCTTCAGACGTAAAATTATTCACATAAATTTGAAGGAAATTGATATTTAAATGCTTTATTTTCCAATTCCGGTAATTTTAATTTTTTTTTTCTTACACTAATTAAGAGGAAACCACAAGCCAAAAGTTTTCGTATTCTTAGTGTGCCTTATATCGCCACGAATACAGGTAATTGGCACAAAAATCGCTTGACAAACGGAGTCTACAGGTCATAATTTCAGGCACCTACGTTGTTTTTATTTATTTTGTGAATAATTTTATAAGAAAGAAAAAAGTTAATCAATGGAAACTGTCACAGATAATTTGAGCCAGAAAATTATATATCATTGAAGAAGAAGATAACACTAATAATCTAAACGAAAATATGAATGAGAACAAGACACAAAAAAATAGAAAATGATAATGGTCGCAACTGCGACTCGAACCCAGAACCTCTCGTCTAACCGGGACATGCGCTTTTACCAATATATTACATTGATGGGAATAACTTTCAAAAGTTATAAAATGGGAGTTGTTTTTATAAAAAAATTAAATTATATTTTTTTAAATATGTTTCTTATATGTGTTCTTACAAAAATCATTTGTAGTGTAATTACTAATTTTATTTTAATTCTGCTCAATGGAAACGGTAGAAAAAGCTTCAATTTATCCAAATCATATTTTTTAAATATTTATAATGTAAACTGATTCGAAGTAAAGATTAATCTAAAGTTGTATTTAGTAATTTAAGTAGTAGGTATTGTTTTTGGTAATTATGCGTACAAAGAGTATGGCGGAATAGTAATTATTTGCCTAGCTTTGAATTATATTAGAAATTTGAAACCTTGATATTTTCATTCCGTTGGAGAAATATACTTTGGGGACTTTATATCCCATTCCTAGTTTTTTTCACCACCTTAGAATAGCTCAATTTAATTTTTTGTATAATGTTTTATGTGCCCCTGGGACGTTTGTCTTTTTCAATGCTAAGAATCTAATTATAAAGAGGCTGAACTTGGACTAACTGTACTTCAAAATTGGCTTCGGATGAACTCTCTTACGCTCAATGTAATTAAAACTAATTATCTAGCCTTTTCAATAGGTCAACCGGGTATAGAATACACTCTCAAATTGAACGAGTGTCAAAACAATAAGTCACATTGCTCTTGCCCTATTATAACAAAGGCAAAAAGTATTAAATATCTAGGCGTGGAAGGAAATAGACGAATACCTTAGATGGGACATACACATAAATGGAATCACCAAAAAGCTTACGAGACTTGTATATTTCTTCAAAAACCTAAGAAACATACTACCTAGGAAAGACATCAGAAAAGTATTTTATGCTTTATGCTATTCCCGTCTTGAGTACGGAATTCTAGTATGGGGATCTGCTACAGCAAATCATATTAACCACTTAGATATTGCTCAGAAGAGCATTATAAAAACCATACTAAAATTACCCATCAGAACCCCCTCAAAAGATATTTTTTAGTGTTTTGACATTCTAAATTTAAAACAAATATATGCCAAGAATATTCTTATACATCATTTTAAAACATAAAATCTCCTAATGAAACTCGGATACATGACACAAGAGCCTCAAAAAAGGATATACGAGATGTTCCAAAATTCAAGACAAGTTTTGGCCAAAGAAACCACATATATCTGGCAACCAAACTTTACAACATCCTTCCTCCAAGTTTGAAAAAGATAGAAAAGATAAATAAGTTTAAGTAAAAAATCAAAACATGGGTGAAAGAAATTAATGCAGACATACTAGAGAATGCATTAAAAACATCATAGAAACTAAATAACGGAAAATCAAAGAAATCTACCAGTCCGCCTCAGTACAGGACCACCTAGTGAGGAGGACTAAGAACAAACAGATGAAATATTTATATACATTATCATATCTTGTAATTCTCATCAAACCTGTAATTAAATAGACACTAATAAAAACAAAAAATATTCCAGTAAGGTTTGTTGGGCGGTGGAAAGGTGACATTTTAGTTTTCACCTGCTGGGAGGAATCAACATAATGTTCAAACGTTCTAACCCGATAACAAAAATCAACGTCTTGATCATCAAGCGTCGCGTCTGAACTTTCTGGAATCTCATTTTCAAAATCGAATGCCTATTTCAAACGAGGACAGGACAATATTTTATTGACCCATTGTTCTAGCTATAAAGCATTCTTTTTAGGATGAGTTGACTTTTTTGGATTAAGTTAAAAATTACACAATGAAGCAATTACGATGCCCAACTGTCCGTGTTTTGTTTTTGTCAGTATCAGAGATGGCGTTGTGTACGGATTTATATTTTTTGTGATTTTATTACTTTTCCACTTACTTACGGGAATTGAGTTTCATTTTCTTTGTACGTGTGCGGGAGATTTATTATAATTATTGTATTTTTCCTTTGGAGGGGTGCAGACATACGTTCACCGTTTGTTTCATTTTCGACAGTTGATATTTGGAGTGTAAGAAAGAGGGGCAGCATTAAACTTGGCTCGACTCGGAAATAAAATCAACAGAACTAGGACTTAACAACTACAAAATCTTTCGCTGCGATAGAAACTCTAAATCCAGTTCCAAAACTAGGGGCGGCGGAGTGCTAATTGCAATTAAAAATAAATTGTTATCAAGAAAACTCAAAACAAAAAATAATACACTCGAACAACTATTTATACAAATTGATACCACCGTAGAAAAGATAATAATTGCAACTGTGTACACACCACCACTGTCTGATGCTCTAATCTACCGAAGTCACAGCGAAGACGTTGAAGATCTACTATACAAATACCCTAACTCTAAAATTATTATTCTTGGGGATTACAACCTCCCTAACCTGAAGTGGAAATCAAGTGATAGTGCTTTAATTGTAAATGAGGGCGAGAATGATCGTGCACGTGAGATTTTGGATATGACAAATTTTTTAAATCTTTTCCAACATAATTTTATATACAATGCAAATAATCGCTTACTAGATCTAGTAATATCAAATTATCCTAAATTGGTCATTGACAAATGTAATGATCCTCTCTTACCTGTTGATAACTACCACCCCCCTCTTTATATTAAGCTAAATGTGTGTAGCGTCAAACCGAAACACGTTGAAGAGACTCTCAACTACAAACGTGCAGATTTTGAATCTATAAATTATCATCTTTCCCGTGTCGACTGGTCTTTTTTATCGGACGTGAATACTGACAAATCCTTAGATAATTTATATTCAATATTGTCTAGCACCATAAAATCATATGTACCACTATATACTCCTAAAAAACATACATATCCGACTTATTTCTCACCAGAACTAAAAGCCTCACTTCAACAAAAAAAGAAACTTCATAAAAAATTCAAAGAAACTCGATCGATGATCGATTATGCAATTTTCAGTGAAACTAGAAAACAATGCAAAGATCTTTCTAAAATCTGTTATAAAGCATATATAAACTCTATCGAAAACACAGCTTTGCACTCAAATAATCTTTGGAAATTTATCAAAACACTAAACAATGACAACACAGACTATCCACCACAAATGCATATGGATGACAAATGTGCTAACAGCACACAAGATATCGTAAATCTTTTCTCAGATTTCTTTAAAAATGTTTACGATGAGGAAACACCAGAAGAAAAAATTCCTTCATACTCATTTAAAAAAACCATACATTTAACAGACTGCTACATAACAGAAGAATCTTGCAAAAAGAAACTATGTTCCTTAGACATTAACAAATCTGCAGGCCCAGACTCCATCCCGCCAATTTTCCTAAAACATTGCTCCTCTGTATTGTCTAAACCACTAACCATTCTCTTTAACCAGCTACTATCTTCTGGACATTTTCCTGTCTACTGGAAATCCAGCTATATTATCCCAATACTTAAAAAAGGCGATGAGACTGACATTTCAAACTATCGACCTATATGCATACAATCTGTATTACCCAAAATCTTTGAATCTCTAGTTCTTGATGAAATATATCCCACGTTAACAGAGATAATAAATGACAAACAACATGGCTTCATTAGAGGAAGATCAACTTCAACAAACTTATTAGTCTTTCAAAACTATATATTGGAGTCATTTTCTAAAAACAAACAAGTTGACTGTATATATACTGATTTCTCGAAGGCTTTTGATAAAGTGTCCCACAAAATACTGATCCGAAAACTTCATGCTCTGGGAATCAGAGCAAATATGTTGAACTGGCTAAGTAGTTACGTATCAGGTAGAACTTTATTTGTAAAAATAAAATCTTTTATATCCAAACCATTTTCTGCCACTAGTGGAGTACCGCAAGGTAGTCATCTTGGTCCAATTTTATTTCTTATTTTTATAAATGACATAGTCAACTGCTTTAAAGACGTCAAAGTGTTGCTTTTCGCTGATGACATTAAATTATATAAAGAGATAACTATCCTTAATCACTGTGAAATTCTTCAATCAAATATAGACATGCTAAAAATTTGGTGCTCACAAAACAATCTATATTTGAATGTAGAAAAATGCAAAACTTTGACCTTTTCCAGAAAAAAAACATCACTGTTATTCGACTATTCAATAAATAAAATAAATTTAGAAAGAGTATCGGAAATGCGGGATCTTGGCATAATAATGGATGAGAAACTAGACTTCACGGTTCACATTCAACAAACTGCAAATAAGGGTATGAAAACTTTAGGATTTGTGTTAAGAACAATTAAAAACTTTGAATCGTTACAAATCATTAAACTACTGTATACATCCCTTGTTAGAAGCCTAATAGAATATAACTCCATAGTCTGGTCGCCCTTCTATAAAATTCATATTCATACTATTGAAAGAATTCAAAGAAAATTTCTACGTTTTGTAAATTTTAAACTTAACATCCCTTTAGAGCACATAAATTATCCGTCGTTAATGAATACTTTAAATATTCCAACATTAGAAAACCGACGAAAAATAAACGACCTAACTTTTTTATTAAAATTATTAAACTCTAAATTCGACAGTTGTGAACTTCTGCAATTAATAAATCTACATGTACCTACACGAACAACTAGACAAACATTGACATTTTATATACGTACATCTCATTCGAACTATGATTTACATTCTCCAATACAACGTTTGCATAGTCTTGGTAACAAATACTTAAACAATCTGGATGTATTTGACAATAATTTGAACTTAGCAAACTTCAAACGCCATATGTGCCAACTATTTATTTCTACCTATCCCGTAAACTAATGAGAACAACAATTTTAAAAATTACCTACTTTATGTCAACTACTATATTTTATGGACTATATTTTGTTTCTTATATTTTATGTTACCTGTATTTTGTTAACGCTTATATTTTATGTAACCTAAATTTTTTATTTTATTTTTTTTTAACCCTTATATTTTATGTAACCTATATTTTGTTCTTAACAAATATTATGTTACTTGTATTGTGTATTGTATTTTGTAAACCCATTCTTTTCACTGTAATTAAAAAAATGTACTGCATTCTATGTAAAAGCCCTATGGGCGTTTAAATAAATAAATAAATAAATAAATAAATAAATAAAATAAATAAATATTTAAGAACAAAGGCAAAATAATCAGCGCATTGACATTTGACGTTTTTGAATTTTTGGAATTCACTCACTATTCAATATTATACTTATCAAATATTGATGCAGCTTTTTCAAAAGATGAGAATTCGTTCCTTACAAAATGTACGAGGAAAAGAATTTTCTTAATTTTTTTTCGTTATTTTTTCCAATATAATAGCTTTTCTGCTATTCTCAGTTTTAATAGCTATTCTGCTATTTGGGGCGGAGACAAATCCAACAAATCAAAGATCATAAAAATCGGTCCAGCCGGTCTTGATTTATAAATGGTGTAACCAAATCGACTTGGTTTTATATATTAAGATTCATGGGTTCTAAAAAATTTTTATCTTTGGAATTTTTTTTCTATTGTAATGTAGTTTTATTTGAACACTTTGTTTCTAATATAGTGTTTTCGTTTGTTACAGATTGAGTCACAGTAACTCTCGCAGTATGATTTTCGCGCCCTGCCTTTACGCGGGGCGGTTGGGGCTGACGGCTTGGAGGAAGAAATCCACTATCCTCATCGCCATCCTTCTCCTGGCACTTATCATATTCGGGGTCCACTACAATATCGGCTATGGAAGCAACCCCACAACGGAACAATCCCAAAAAGAAAACTTCATCTCTGAGCAAGGGAGCTTGGAGGGTCTGCAAGCACTCCCCATTATAGCACAAGCATCCAGAAGAAAGAACTTAGCCGATGGTGACAGCAACAGCGTGCATTTCGTCCAGAACGGACTTTCCAACAATGAACACAAAGAAAGCCCGAAGACAGAAGCGGATTTAAATGTAAAAGAAATACAGAACCTTGAACAACCGTCCAGAGATGAAATCGCTCGACGGAGAGCAGAAGTGGAAGGAATCAACAACGAACAACAACTACAGGACAACAACGATCAAATCAACTTTGATAACTACGCAAATCAACCGCAGAGCTTAATGGGAGTCCCGTTTGTAAATGTTGACACAAAAAACCCTTACATTCCCGCGAAACGTGTTATCCATTTAGACCTAAAAGGTGCACCACCAAAAGTTAGCTATTTAAAAAGATTGTTTCCTTTATTGAAGACTTTGGGAGCTACCGGATTGTTGATAGAGTATGAAGACATGTTTCCTTTCCACGGAAGCTTGGCGGACATCACAGCTCACAACGCCTACACCAAAGAGCAAATTCAAGAGATCCTCCAAGCAGCCAAAGACAATGACTTAGAAGTGATTCCGTTAGTCCAAACTTTCGGGCACTTGGAGTTCGCTTTGAAGCGCGAGGGTTTCGCCCACTTGAGAGAAGTGCCCGAGTCCCCTCAGGCACTCTGCCCTAGCCTCAACCAGAGCCTGGACTTCATTGAAACTATGATTAATCAGGTATGAGATCACACACGAACATATTATTTCTTTCCCTCCATTTATGTTATCGACCAACGATATAGTTTTATTAACCGAAGTTTGGTCCGTAGTCGACCCAGTCGTAAATGGTTAAATTGTTCCTTCATCATATTATTTATAACTGTACCTAATTTTCTAGGTAATTCCTTCGGGCATTATTTTGATTGCTATTCTCCGGAAAGAGGTAGATAAATATCTACTCATTTTCTTTCTCTCATTTAAAAAGGCTTTGAAATAAATAAGCTTCGCAGTAAACAACACAAGATTGGAAAAGAAAGAACAGTCGTTGATCTGTTTTTATAATACTCGTTTTTTTCTGAAAATAGTTTCAGTACGTTCAAAAATCACTTAAAATAAACGGACAAATTTCCTTTGATGCTCGAAACAATCATTTTTGTTATCCTCAAATATTATTTTAGTTTGCGACGGTATTTGTTTTAAGTTCGTTTATCATTTATCAAAATCGACGATAGTTTTGTTTATACTGAACTTCGTTCGCTCTATTGACGTTAGTCGCAATCTCTCCCCCTGATTGTGGCAAATCTACCCGTAAACTTACATCAAACAATTTTGTTCGGTGCCCTACAAATAATACGTGGTACTCTACCCGAAGCTCTTTGAATAAGGTGGTTAATAATTATATTATTGTTTAAATAATACACCCCCAACATGAACATGTTGTAGAGTTACAAATGGGGTTTTCACGTTTGAAACTCTTTTGTGGTTTCGGGGTCTTTTGTTGAATACGATATTTTGTTCAAATAATAAACGTTCAATCTTTGTTTTCATCACTGATTGCTGTGAAGTTCGCATTGTAAAATCTTTCATAGAATGAAATCCTGTTTCAATACAAGGCTGCGCCTTGAATTTTCCTTTGTTGCTAAATGAATTACTGAAGTCTTTTCATATCGTTTCATAAAGGAACGTGTTCAAAATTAATTAATGCGCGACTAGGTGTATTACATTTTTAATCAGAACCATTTTATATCATTTAATTAATACGAAACGTATTTAATTACTCGGTACACTCTCCGAATTTTATGTTACTCGGGGAAAACTTCATTTTTAAAGTACAAGGATTCCTTAATTAATTAATTATATAATTGATGTCATTTTTATGGTAGGTATTCCGTCGCTAGTTTCGTAATGCCAAAACAATCTCAAATTCTTGAAAACGTTTGTTTAATTGTTGATTTAAAATTTTATTTACAAGGAGGCCTCAGATTTCGTTTATTATTTCGACCTCTTTTTATTCACCGAGCGTTTTGTTTTAATTTAAATATCAAACACAGGTTTTCATGACCAGGCTTGTAGAACAACAAAAGGGTAACTCGGATCAAAAAGATCTCGGAAACATGAACTATTTAACCCTTGGTGGACTAACTTTGGTACGGAAACTTGTGTACTGGCTTTTAATAGAAAGAATGCCTTTGGCTGCGGTCCGGTAGTGTTTTCCGTTCGTGTTTTTCCTACCCTTTGCGATGATTCTACCTGATACGATACCTGTTCATCGATTCATGGTCCGTACTTTTTTTCCTAGAAAACAATGCAGAATACAAACATGGTAAAATCTTTGAAGGCGGTAATATTAACGGTGTCCCGGCAGTCGATCCCCCCACAGTTGACCCCCGAAATTATAATTATTATAAAATTTTAATTTTTGTCCATTATTTACATATTTCAGATCTAAAATCGACTTTTATATCGAAAAATATCTTTAATAATAAGTTGGTATGGATATCGAACAAATTTATTTACAGTGATAATTTTTTTTAGAATGTAGACAAATATGTAGATACGTTTTAAGATTTTCACGACTAAAAGTATTTTCGCTATTTGTTTTTGGGGTGTTATGCCGTGTTGCGGTACCTCCTTCTTTAGCCAACGTTTGTGTCACATCTACCGGATCTGCCCTGATCTGATCTGATGATGGACACTACAACGCTGTCCGAAACGTTGGCTAAAGAAGGAGGTAGCGCAACACGGCATAACACCCCGAAAACAAAAAACGAAAATGTAGACAAATAGTTTTATCCTTGATGCATTTGAATAAAAATATTTTATTTAAAAAAATAAAACAGACACTTTGTATTTAACCACGAATTTATTATTTTATATATCGACCGGTTTCGCTTCAACCAAGCTTCCTCTGGATATAATTATTTTAATAAACTTGGTCGAAGCGAAACCGGTCGAAATATAAAATAGTAAATTCGTGGTTAAATACAAAGTGTCTGTTTTATTTTTTATAATATAATGTCTAACCACAAAGTAATTGCTTTTTTTGTAAAAATATTTTTTTTATAGTTTTTTTATTCGGTGGTACAACCTCTCTGCACACCCTTTATACCGTATTTTCCCAAAACCGATTCCATATTGTATACAAGTATGCCGGGGGCCAACTGTCGCGGGATCAACTGCCATGGAATCGATACCAAAAACTACCAATGAAATTATGAAAGAGATAAATGCACAGAAAATATAAAGGTAACGGTCGCAACTGCGACTCGAACCCAGATCCTCCTCATATGACTGGTAATAGCTTAGTTGGTAGAAACGCCAGATCCGGTAAAACAATAAATTACTATTATTCCATTAAATCTCTAAGTAATTAACTAATTTTCAAAGAATTTGTTTTATGTAATGCAACGTAATATATAAGCAAGTTAATATATAAGTTTATTGCATAATCAACACCCCTGCAGTAGTTAACCCCAAGTGGTGCGCTACGTTTGGTGACTTAGCAGGGGTGCCCGGGTTCATGGGTTGAGGTTTATCTAAGAGGTCTTGGCGCGGATACTTTTGCCCACCTACTGCGTGGCGGGCCTGACCTGGAGAGACTGGTTGAGGATGACCTTTTTACCTCCAGCCGGACTCTCTTGACCCATTGCCTTGCACCGCAGTGGGAGGAATGGATTCTTACGTTCGTCACTTCTGAACACATTGACCCCTAGATTCCTACCCACCCCTGATACCCTTTTCTTTGCCAGAACTTTCTCTCCTGACTTTCCATAAAAAGACCCTTCATACAGCATCCCCAAAGATGACAAAGGCACCGTGGGAATTTTTTTCCTCACGGCCTCCTGTGTAGATAAGGTTAAAAAATGTTTAAAAAACTCATTAGTCATTACCCTTCAGCAAAATGTGGCACGTAAACTGTTTTTTAACTTGTCATTATCAACATTTATTAATTTCAACGTTTTACGAAGTGTTAATACCAACATATTGGGGGTCACAAAAAATGCAAATTTATTCTTGACTCTTTTTATGTATGTTTTGAACGACATAAAATGACACTAATGACTAGGCGATTTTATTTGCGTTACGATTTTTATGTTTATAATTTAATATCATGCATGCCCGGATTTGCCCGTGCTTTAATATTAATTATAATTCTTCAAAAGTTTCGACAGCGCCATTTTGATTAAGAATTTTTTCGACACTAATTTACTATCACTAAACAGTGAAAAGACATTTGTAATTCCATTTGCAATCCATCCAAACGACGCTCCCAAAAATTTTAACATTGTCATTCACGATAACACTAAAATTCATAGCCAACATTATTGCAAATCAAACTGTACAATATTAAAAACAACAAATAAAATTAAATATCTCGGAGTAATTATTGATAAAAATCTGAAATGGAAGGAATAAATATGTCAAGTAGTAAACAAAATCAGAAAATTAATATATATATTTTTAAGAATTAGAAATTTTCTGTCGATAAAAAATCTATATTTTCTATGCCTTAGTTCAATCCACTTTACAATACGCTATTATTAGTTGGGGATCGCGTATAAATGTCACCTTATTCCAATAGAAATTGTACAAAGAACAATTATTAAAATTATTTTAAAACAATCCTTAGACTACCCAACAGAACGCCTGTTTGAAGAATTTCAAGTACCAACATTTAAAGATTTATATATTAAAAATTCATTAATTCAAATTATAAAAGAAAAAGATAAATATCCATTTTTAAATGAAAACAGAACTCGACTTAAACAGGTTTTTCTATGCCCAAAACTAAATACGTCCTTTGCACAGCATCATTACACTTACCAGGGAAGAACTTTTTTCAATCGACTACCAGAAGAAATCAGAAGCATTAATGATAAAACCCGAATACTGCTCTCTGTCAAGAGACATTTTAAAAATATTCTTAAGAAAAAAACCACTGTCACTTAATTAATCTTACAAAAATCCTTAGTTTTCAATAACACTCTTTCTTTTTTTAAATACACGTTGTTATCAAAATAAATACTGCAGCTCAAATGAATTTATGTACAAAGAATTATTTAAGTACTAACTAATAACATTAATGTACACTCCCCTTCCATACACAAGCACATGCTTTCAATGGAAGGGTAGTAAAAAAAAACCTGAGATGTATAATTACCATACCATGTAAAACATAATATTAAAAATAAAACATTAAAACAAAATTTAACCCGCGTAAACCGGGTAAACCGAGAAAATTGTTCTACATCTTACACCCGTGAAAACCTTAATCATAACATATATATATATCGCTTTGTGGAATTTATAAAGCTGTTCCCAGTTGTGTCGTAGTCTCCTAAAATGTCGTTAAGAGGGAATAACCAGACACAACCGGAAATATGTCATTTTTTAAATGCTAGCCGTATTGACTTATAAAAACAACCAAGTATAAATTGATTTCGAAAGATTGTTCTTTTATCTAGTAAAGTTGTGTTTTAAATTATGAGAAAATATGTTATTTTATATCAATAAGGTTACACCGTAGGTCGTTGGCAGATTTGTTAAATTTTCAAACAAAATTTTGTATTATACAACACACATTTCAAATCATATAATCATGCAGTGAAATTAATCAATAAATTATCTGGGAAAGCTATGTTTCTGAATTTTAATTCTAGTTTTAATAAAATCATTTAAAAAAAGATCCGCGCACGTGTTTTATGACGAAAATACTTCAGTTTGTCTATTTATTTACGCTCTTACAAATTAATATATTTAAGATTTTTTTACATTTTTATTTTGCTTAAGACATTATTGAAAAATTATAAATACTTATGATCAAAAAAATAATTACAAAAAGTACATGATTTTAATAGTTTTATCATCACGCCTTTCAGCATTTTGGAATGTAGGTATAATTAAAGCATTTTTTTAATGAAATAAAATCGATATTGAGTTATTATTTTAAAAAGCTGGTACGGAGAATAATTAATCTGTCTCATTGGAATCGCCCTGTACGAACGTAAGAACATCTTTCGATGAAATATGAATTCTCGGCCGCTGGCTCGTTAATGACCCTTAATTGATTTTAAAGTAAGTATTCTAGTTGTTAAATGATAAGTATGTTTCCGAATCTGTTAATAACATAATAAGATACTTCCTAGGAAACAGATTTTTCACAAAAACAGAGCTATAAAAATTATCCAATTTTTATTGAATTTATTTATTATCCTGATTATTATTTCTTTTTTGTTTGAATATCGCTCTAGAGTCCCGATTGCTCCCGTCTGAAGCCAGTGAGCATCCCCAATTGGGGTATGTCTGAGGCTGAATGTAGTGTGTAGGGTGTAGGGGAAGGAGATTGGGAAGAGGAAGGTGGAGAAGTAACTGGTTATTTAGATCTGGTCACCAAACACGGCTAAAGCCATTTCAAGCAACGTCTCATTTCTGAATGGAGGTCTTATACCAGGGCTACAGGCATACCGAGAGAATCTTCCACTCTGAAATATTCCGCAAATATACTATGTATTGTTTTGTAATTAATTAATTGGGAAATAACAGAATTTAATCAAATAAAATGTATTGGAGCATGTCGGGATTTGAATCCACGACCTTCGGATTGCTAGTTGAGATAGTTAAAATGGCCAAAAAATTCCGTGTGAAACTTATGTTAAAACATCGATTTGTTTCGTTTTTATGCCACGGACAAAAATACAACACAGAATGTATAGTATAGAATCTTGCACCACACTCGCCATGCAAATTATTTCAATGATTAATTGACATGCGATCTGAAAAATAGATATTACCATAAACAAACTTTGTAAAACCAATAAATAATTATTATTCTTTCACGATGGGTTAAAAATGCTAGAGTGATATATTGATAATGTTGCCAGCTTTTAAAGATTTATGAAGAAATCGGGTAGGTACCTATTTACCTATCGTATAAGGGGGCATCTTCGCGTCACTCAAAATAAGTCTGTTTCTAGGGGGTTAGAAGTTAAACATGAAACATGTTTGATGTAATTTAATAAAAAAATCGTTTTATTTTCAACGATTGATTGATTTATTTGCTGATTCAATCAAATTCCAATTTACTTGAAAGATAAATGGGGCTTAAAAAGAACGGAACCCTCCCTTTCCCGCTGTTGAATATAAATTGATAATATGTTTTCAAGTGCTGATTTTTATCGTATAAATTATTAACTTTTTTCTACCATGTATTTTGATTCAAAGAGGCGTGAATAAAGTTATATTCCAATTATAAGGGTTGGGTAATGGGGTGTGAACGTGTGAACAATTTTATTATAATCATGACTTCTGATTTTTTTATTTGATTTAATCTTCACGTTATTTAAACGAAAATTTCGTATTAATGGGATCGTAATATTACTTGAGAATTAGCTTCAGTGCCCGGCTTCACCCGAGTTTTTTTAAAATTAAGAATCAATATTTTAAACAAACCTTATGTTATTTTATTTTTTGTCAAAACTAGTTCCATAACTCATACTGGAAATTACGTTGAGCGCTGAAAAAAGTTGTGCTGATTTGAAAAACACCATAAAAAGTTTTTGTTCATATGAAGCGGATACTTTGTGATGTGACATTATTAATTTAAAATAAAACAATAACTTTGTAAAAGTGGTGTTTACAAAGTTATTGTTTTATTTTAAACCATAAAAAGTGTTGTGTATCTAAAAAGCTTCCGGCTTTTAGACACAGATGGCGGTGATATGAACTGTCAGTAGGTTCCGCTAGATGGCAGGTAGCTTAGTACCTAAGTTGTCCGACAGAGGGTCGGGGGGGCTGAGAGTGGGTGTTTTGTGTAAACACTCGTTAGAACCATTTTGGCTAGCTCCTAGTTAGGTAGACTACCGAGGTCCATTTTGTATACCTACGCGAAGTATAAATAAAACCAGTTAACAACAAGAATCTATTTATTCCCGAAGTAATCTCCATCCAAAGTATTTGGAGAATCTGTAAGTGTGTCTACAGATAACAGAACAAAGCAGTGCAAATTTAATTTCACCAGAGCTCATCGCTCGAGAGGTTGTCCTTTTTAAACGATTTCAAAAAGGAGGAGGTTCTCAATTCGACTGTATTTTTTTATTTTTTATGTTTGTTACCTCAGAACTTTCGACTGGGTGAACCGATATTAATGATTCTTTTGTTTTATTTGAAAGCTGGTGCTTCCCGTGTGGTCCCATTTTAATTTGGTCCAGTTCCGACAATGGCATCCATGAGAAAACCATATAAGTCTTAAATTTGCATTAAGTATGTGCGTGACAAATAGACGAATAACTCAATATCACGCCAACCGATTTCGATGATTCGTTTTTTATTGGAAATGATGTACTTCAAAGGTAGTTTGATGAGAGTTTGATTATCGGATCTATGACAAAGTAACGGAACTCTTCAATTCTTAGGAGCAATAACGAAATCGGCCAAATCTCTTAATTTGACCCTAACGTCGTTATGGTCAAATTATGTCTGTCTCATATGAGCAGCACGTTTAGTAGGTCTACCCATATTCAGACAAATTAGTTAGTGTACTTCAGATTCACTAAAAATCAAAAAATAAACAAAAATTTTAACAAAACAAAAAAACGACTTCAAAAAATGCACTAAAAAGTAAAAAAATAATTTCGTTTTCTTCTACAACTTCATAATCAACTTACTTTTTCTACTCATCAATATGTAGGTATGATTGTTATTTTTGGAGTCGGTGTCAGCAAAGGTACCCGGCCCGGCGTGTTCACTTGACAGCTCCCCTCACGCCGCGGCCCCGCTCTCGCCTCTCGCCTCTCGCCTCGTCAAGTCGCTTGTGCGACACAAGCACATCTCTCCTATAACTATGTATGTAGTTACAAACCTACCTTGACTGACACCGACTCCAAAAATAACAATCGTACCTTCATATTGATGAGTAGAAAAAGTAAGTTGATTATGAAGTTGTAGAAGAGTACGAAATTATTTTTTTACTTTTTAGTGCATTTTTTTAAGTCGTTTTTTTGTTTTGTTAAAATTTTTGTTTATTTCAGCACACAGATTTATTGAAATATTTTTCAGTTGCACCTATGCATGTAGCATTTAATAAATTTCATGTCGTCAGAGCTTGTCACGTCAACTAACTAAACATAACACAGTTTGCCGAAGGGGTGGGCAGGGAAGACGGACTGCCACACGTCTCTGTATTATGGCACGTAAAATTATTACATCGAATAAACGGCCTCCGTAGTCGAGGGGTAAGGATCTCGACTAGCAATCCGAAGGTCGCGGGTTCGAATCCCGTTTTGGAAATACGCATCCCAGCGTGCGCAAATAAATTTTGAAATTTCGTGATGAATTATTTAAAAATAATATATAGTAGATTTGCGGCACGTTCCGGAGTGGAAGATGCTCTCAGTATCGCCTTGGTGTAAGACCGCCATGCAGAATCGAAGCATTGCCTGAAATGGCTTCAACCTTGCTTGGTGACTAGATCTGATTAGCCACGTACTTACTTAACCCACCTTCCTTTTCCCAACTTCCTTTCCCTCCCTGCTACTTACTACCTCTACCCTAATTAGGGATGCCGAATTGGATCTGGCTCTAGACGGAAGCAATTGGGACTTGGGCGATATTCACATAATTTCTTTTTTAATAATTTTGCATTGTATTGGAATAACATATTAATTTTTTTTTGTTTTTTTGTTTTTAGTATATTTATTCAGTTTTTTTTTTAAATTTTACAATATTAATCTTTAAAATCTTACAAAACTGATCAATCAGTTTGATTGTAAGATTGTAATTATCTGTGTATGTTCAAGTTTTGGCTCAGTCCGTAACATTATCGAAATTGGAAAATTGGCACAGTTCAAACCTTTCCTTGTCCATAAAATACGAGTAAATATTATTTTCTACCATGGAATTTCCGACCGTGTAAATTGCGAATGTAAAGCTAGTTTTACGTCACTAAATGCCACACGAAATTGGGCTTATTACACTGGCGATTTTATAAACCGGCAAACCCATTAAACGGCGCCTACTCTATTCAAACCGCAAATTATTGCAATTTTAACCAATAATGATTTTTTACTCTACCATAATTACGACATCAACGAGGGGGTGGAATTCGCCAAATTTACGAGGCCGCCATTTTAAACCAAGGGTTGACATTGTATTTGATAATCGAATGATGTCTGGAATTAACTTTCCGAACATTTTTATTTTTTGAAGTGAAAACTTCTTTTGCATGGTTGTGATTTAAAACTCAGTGAAACAAAAAAGACTCGGTGAAAGAGAAGACACTAAAGAAAAGACAAACACACACATGTATAGGATTTTTTCCTGCGAGATAATGAGATAGAATAATCAGTCTCCTCTTTGTACGGTGCTTCGTAGCCTCTCTACTCTTGTCTACTTTAGTTTTTTGAAGGTTTCACTTCTACCGCGTGTGAATTGCACACTCTGTTTTTTTTTTTATTTCATGCAGAAGATTTTTTGTACATTTTTAGTAATGTTTCACCCGCCATGCTAGGGATGTCCCTGGGTTATGGTTCTGTGAAGCTTAAAGATACGATTATTCATTTAATTATTTATTATAATATACAATAATAGTAATTAGATTTTACAATTCATATTAAGTTATAAATATTTTATATCGTAAATATACACATATTAGAAGACTAACTAACTAACTAACCATCACGCCGTTTCCCCGCAGGGGTAGGCAGAGAGGACGGACCGCCAAACAACTCGGTCTTGGCACACACTCTTTGCCTCACTCACATTCATACATCGTCTCATACATTCTCTTCTATTATTCTGACTTTTGACATGACCCGACTCAAGTATCTGATTCACTTGATCGTGCCATGTCTTCCTCGGGCGTCCCCGACTTCTTCTACCATTCACATTCGCGTCGTATATTCTTATTATACTACTTCCTTCGTTCATTCGCTCTACATGCCCAAAAGAAGACAGACGTAAAATAAACGACTTAACCTTTTTATTCAAAATACTAAACTCTAAATTCAACTGTTGCGAACTCCTTCAACTCATAAACTTACGAATATCCACAGTAACAACACGACGAAATACACTATTCTGGTACAGTATTTATAAGCGGAACTACATTGCCCACTCTCCGATACAATGATTCTGGAAAATCAGTACTTAGGTGATGTTGATATATTTAATATCAACTCGGCTAGTTTTGAGGTTCTTGTAAAAAAAAATTTAACAAAACAAAAAAACGACTTCAAAAATGCACTAAAAAGAAAAAAAAATATTTCGTTTTCTTCTACAACTTCATAATCAACTTACTTTTTCTACTCATCGATATGTAGATACGATTGTTATTTTTGGAGTCGGTGTCAACCAAGGTAGGTTTGTAACTACATACGTAGTTATAGGTGAGATGTGCTTGTGTCGCACGAGCGACTTGACGAGGCGAGAGGCGAGAGCGGGGCCGCGGCGTGAGGGGAGCTGTCAAGTGAACATGCCGGGCCGGGTACCTTTGCTGAATATGGGTAGACCTAATAAACGTGCTGCTCATATGAGAGCCTATAAAGATCCGGATAGCCTATAAAAGATTCGGCCGAGTATCGTTAATTTGCTCCTAAGAATTGAAGATTTCTGTTACTTTGTCATGGATCCCATAATCAGAACCTGACCAAACTCTCATAAAACTACCCTTGAAGTACATCCTTTCCAATAAAAAAAGAATCATCGAAATCGGTTGGCGTGATATTGAGTTATTTGTCCATTTGTCGCGCACATACTTACTGCAAATTTTTTATTTTATTTTATTTTTATTTAATATAGATATATAGTACAGTGGTTTTATATAAATTACATATCGGCACACAAAATATTTAAAATTGCAATCTCACCAAAGAAGAAACTAGTTATTGTGCTTGATGAGCGAGTTACACTAATTATAACAGAAATAGAATAACATTATGCAATAGGTAAGTATATAATGGGAACAATTGAAACTTCTGGATTATCTATAAGTGTAGGTATACATGGGATACGGTTACATACTAAAATATTATGCACTTAAGTGATATTCGAAAAATCTAAATAAAATAGAGATGAATATAGATTGATAATACATAGAAAAAAAGAGAAAAACAGGTAATTATTAAGTTAATTATTCCCGATGAAGTGTAGCTTCAGTTTGAGTTTCAGTTTATTGATGTCTTTGGTTTTTTTTTATTTCAATCGGAAGGTTGTTGAAAAACTTTATTCCTAAATAGATATAATTGTTTTGCATTAGTTTGGTATTAAATTTTGGTATTTTGAAGTTGTCTTCATATCTTTTTGATTGATGGGTTTCTAATTTTTTGATGATATTATCTTTGTAAATTTGGATAATTGCATTTTTCTTGAAGATATTCTCTACTCGAGGCACCGTGAAATCGGCGAAAAGCGTTAAGACTTTTATTTAAGACTTATATATGGGTTTCTCATGGATGCCATTATCGGAACTGGATCAAATTTAAATGGAACCATACGGGAAGCACCAGCTTTCAAAAAAAAAAGAATCATCAATATCGTTTCACCCGAAAGTTCTGAGGTAACAAACATTAAAAAAAAAAAATCAGTCGAATTGAGAACCTCCTCCTTTTTGAAGTCGTTTAAAAATATATTCCACTATTCCTAAACACTTCTATATTTTTGTATTTTTATGACTTGTATGCATTTTTTATTTAATTTTATTTTCATTATTTCTTTATTTGTTCCAAAATTATCTCTCGTGAATTAATTGTAGGTACCTACTACTAAACATGTAAAAGCCCCCTGGGAGTTAATAAAAATAATAATAAAATAAAAGTAATTAAAATCTGGTGCGTAAAGAAAATTGTATAGGGGATGGGAGAAATGTATGACGGGAGGTTAGAGTGTAAAATGTATGGGTATTGTGATTGACATGTATTGCAATGACTTTTCCATAATACTCTATAGAATAGACCATAGGTTCTCAACCTTATTTTGCCCACCGCCCACTCTGATAATATTTTTTTGCCTAGAGCCCCCCAATTTTTTTTACTTACTGTCTGTTGCTATTGCCACGATTATATGTATTTATCACAACTTGTTTTGGGGGGCGGAGGGGGGAGGGGGGGGGGGGGGGGCTCAACTGTCACGGAATTAATAATTTCATAAAAAATGTATTAAATTTAAAAAGCAATTCTTTTGTATTTTAAGTATCGGGTTGCTAAATTCTTCCTTCTTGTATTCATGATATGGTATCAATTCTGCATAATAAATAACAACACATTAGATTATTAGTACGTGATAAGCGTGTTTTTTAGACCATGTTTCTTTAGACCATATTTTTTTTACCTTCCCACGACCTCACTGTGCCATCTCAACGCCCCCTAACTTTATCTGGGTCTTCTACCGCCCCTGAAAGTCTCTAACGCCCACAGGGGGGGTGTTATCGCCCACGTTGAGAACCTATGATATAGGCTATGGACCTTTGAAAAAATGACAATAAAAAAATTATGAGCTGAAAAATATAACACGACGTAAATTGTAAAATTTTGTTTAGTGTATTTTGAGCACTCTTTTTAAAGTGATTTTTTTTTATTTAAAAAAAAACTTTCGGTGAAACCGGTTAATAAAGCAAGGCCAAGTGCTCATTAAGTATAATACTATAATTGTTTTAGTCATAACTCGCCTTGAAATTATGTTGCTATATTTATTTTACAATTTTATAATAATTGAGGATTACGACATAAAATTTAAAAAAAATGAAATGACACCATTTTGTGAGCCTATTTAACAAACTACAGCTTTTGAGTTAATAAATTTACAAATAAATTACAGGCTTTAAAATCTCTCACACATAGTATCAGGGATGGCGTAAGTTATTGGTTAACCTTGTAAACGTGAGCTGTATAGTACCTATATAGTTAACCTACCGGAATCTTACAATTACTGTCAAACCACACACCCTGACTAGATTTACACCAAACTGTCAACCTCCTTGGAATAATTTATTTATGCTGTAGCTAATGCGCGGTTTCTTCCAAATATCAGGTTGTGAATACTAATTCATTTTTTATATTTAATTTTGGAATAACTTAATGAGTAAAACCTCAAATTGTAATATGTAATCATTGAAGATAATATTAGCGACTCTCAAACGAAAATTTGAAAAAGAAAAATCAAAAAAAGACTCAGTGGGAGTCAAGTCCGTCACTTCTGGACACACTGATCCCCAGATTCCTACCCATCCCTCATACCTTTTCCTTCCCAGAACTCTCTCTCCTTCTTTTCCCTGAAAAACCCTCCACACATCATCCCCAAAAATGTCATAGACCCTGAAGTAAATTGTTTTTATCAGGGCCTCCTGGGTGGAGCTTACGTAAAAAAAACGAGTGTGCTTTAGACCACACGACTGAAGTAAAACTTCGCTAACTTCTATCCGCATCCGCCTCTCTATCCATACCCCTATCCCTATCCTTATTCTTATCCCTATAATATTAATATAGGATGATTTATATAGCGCCGTTTTTGTGAAAAATCACCTCAAGGGCGCTGTACAAACTTATAATACATTTCTAAAATCTAAAAAAAAACTACAAGCTAGACAAACAATTACAAACAACTTAGGACTAAAAATTGCATACACCGGTTCATTTATCACCGATACGAAAATATATGTACAATATTTGGACTAATGAACGCGATGCTGCCTAAAAATTAATGAAAACAGGACCATACTTATCTGGGAGGTCGCTTGAAATTAACACTATCCTTATCCTTATCACTCCCCAAGTCAAGCGTGCGTAAAGGCCCGACCGTTCGCATCACCCGATCACCGTTCGCATCGATTACCGTTCGCATTACATTTCGCATTTTTCGTAACAATTACCACTTTTCGTAACGCATTCACCGCTTACCCCCCAAGTCGAGCGTGCGTAAAGAAGTTTTACTTAAAAAATAAATCAAGGGACCGAAATTTTTCATTAGTTTCCACGGGAGACTTTTAATAAAATCTTGGCTTTTATGTGAACAAATAAAATTATAAAGACAATGTTTGGGTGGATACCTATGGTAGAGGTGTTGGTTATCCAATAAAGGTTCCCGGGGCGGCGGTACCCACTCCCAAATTAAACTAATAATAAAGATTAATTACTGACAAAGTTTGGGTGGATACTACATAGATTTTTTTTGTAAAATTTATTTTTTTATTCTGTTTCTTACATTGCGAGGAACTAAATAAAATGAAACGATTTATTTTTACAGTTAGATTATTGCAAGCAAAGCGAGAAGGGAAACACAGGGGGTTATAAATATGTAAGTTAGATAAAGGTTTGAGATTGCTCGAGGTTAGATTAATGTGTTGCACAATGATGTTAATAAGTATAATTTGATGACCATAACTTAGAGAGGAAGAGTTAGAAGTAGTCATTATCTAAATCTAAGGAATCCAGGCTGTAAACACGCAACAGAATTATTTCAATTACAGTTCGTGTAGCATGTCAAACCGACAGTTTTATAATATCCTTGAACTCCAAAAAGCCGTCACAATAACAAAAACTAAAATATCTGCTGTAGTTATAATAATAATAATAATTGGCTAATTTATATAGCGCCGTTTTCGTGGAAAATCACCTCAAGGGCGCTGTACAAAGTTAATAAAAACATTATTCAATTTTATTTACCTTAAAAAAATCAATTAAGAGAGTGTAAATATTTATCTTTTGAACATCCGTTAGGCCTTTCGAGACATAATACAAGTCGAAATTTTACATAATAGACATATTTGGGAGGCGGTTATGGGTACCGCCGCTCCAGGAACCATTTATTGGATAACCAACACCCCTGCCATAGGTCACCCCAAGTAGTTCGCTTCGGTTGGTAATTTAGCAGGGGTGCACGGGTTCATGAGGTGAGGTTTGTCTAGGTTTTGACTGCGAATGCGTTTGCCCACCTATTGCGTGACGGGCCGAATCGGGAGAGAATGGTTAAGGGAGATTTAACCCAGGCCTCTCAAGAGTTATTCAGTAATTAATCTTTATTATTAGTTTAATTTGGGAGTGGGTACCGCCGCCCCGGGAACCTTTGTTGGATAACCAACACCTCTGCCATAGGTCACCCCAAATGGTTCGCTACGTTTGGTAATTTAGCAGGGGTGCCCGGGTTCATGGGGTGAGGTTTGTCTAGGTCTTGGAGGTGGATGACCAGGACGCACTGAACCCCAGATTCCTACCCACCCCTTAAACTCTTTTCCTTCCCAGAACTCTCCTTTCCTTCCCAGAACTCTCCTTTCCTTAACACTCCAATACACGCGCCCCCTAGTGAGACATAAATACACGCGTGTCATCTGTCAGATGACTGTTCACCTATTTGTCAAAAGTGAATAGTATAATTGTTTTTTCGCAATTTTGCAGGAATGTCGAGCTAGGCGAGCTTGGGGAATACTAGGGCGGGGGACCAGGCTCCCCTCCCTTCATCAAACTTATGACGAAAAAACAGAACTGGTCATCTGTGAGATGACACGCGTGTACTGGAGTGTTAAAAAAAACCCTCCACACAGCATCCACAAAGATGACATAGGCCCTGAGCAAAATTATTTATTATTTTCCTTAGGGCCTCCTGTGTGGAGCTCATGTAAAAAAAAAAGTTTGTGTATTTCAAAATTTGAATTTCATTTTTATTTCTGTTTTTCTTTAAAATATGATTTTTTTTCTCTTTATTTTTCACTTACTTTTGTATTTCTTAATTTTTATTTAGTATGTTTAATTATCTGTTTTAATAAAATTGTATGTATTAATTCCTATTTAAAATATTAAATGTACGACTACCACAACACGGGCATTAGCCTAGTGTGGAAGCCAAAAACACAAAAAATCTGTATCTAATAAAATTTTATGAAAAAAAAATAATAATAAGTATATCATTCATAGTTCTCCGGGTAGAATGTAGAGTTAATTTTAGATTAGACATGAAGGTTTTGTAATAGATATCAATTATATATTGTACATATTGAACATGTCTAAGAAACTTCCTTTATTCGTTCTCCAAGCTGTGAAAGTTACAAGTTTAAATAGGTGAACATCATTGTCCAAATGGTGACCATACAGGAGATCCATATTGTAGCTGCGATCTAACAAGGGAGCAGTTAACTAGTTTCATTGACAATTTTTTATTGCAAAATTTGCATGGCCTTATTGGAAATTGTTTCGCAGTGACGGATCAAACGTAAATTTTCTTTTGAAAATAACTCTAAGGTCTTTGATGAATGTAACCATAACTGAATTGATAACAATAAACTGTATAGAAAAAGCTACTCATCTTTAGTACTTTTGTTGAAACGTGCTATTCTAGATGCTATTGTTATATATTTTCTATAAATCTAATGTTGGCAACTTTTCCCTCCTTTCCATCGCCCTTTTAGAAAAGGCGTCGTGCATTTTAAAATCGTAATTCTAGTGCTTGGATAATTTTTGGTACTTTCAACTTCAACTTATCGGTAGAGCTTGTGACGATGCTGATGTTGCTGATCTAATGAGTTGGTTGTCCTGAATTTATACTCTCAGGAATGTACCCTGTACAGTTGTGTACTGTGCGTGTTAGCAGTATGTGTGTTAGCAGTTGTGTACTATTAAAGTATCTGCGGGACCTATACAGTACGCCCAGTTTCTGTGAGGCCAATTTTACTCTGGCTTCGATGGAACCCCCATACCTGAGCTGGTCACTTAGGGTTACACCAAGCATTTCAATGGAGGGCCTGTTCGGAAGATTGCTTCCGTTGAAAGAGACTAGATTTTCATTTCGATCCCTTTTAGACGTAATCAGACAAGATTGGGTCTTTGAAACATTAAATTCAACGAGATTATTTTTACCCCAAGAGAAAACACTCTCGAGGTAACAGTCCATTCTTTGTTTCAAAGCCCTACGAGCTGTTGGAGTTTGTCAGCCCTTTGGGGGCTTGTCAAACAAAAAACTATCATTAACTGTACTGAACTCTTATGTCATCTTTGGGTGTTTTGCGTGGATGGTCTTTTTAAGGAACGAAAGAAAAGAACTAGCAATATTATATCTCGAATGATTTGTATTGGTCGTTATCAGACACTTTTTTTAAAATTTAATTTAATTTAAATTGAATTGTTGTTATCAAGTTCTGCAAGTATTTTAGTATTTATTTTTTTTACAGCTGTTTCGGCTTACAATACCATTTTCAAACTGTGGTTAAACCACTTTAAGACAATATCAGACACGATTGAATCTTTAAAATAATAAATTCGTCTAAGTTATTCTTAGGTACCCCAAGAAATCAGTGGCCGACTTTCCATCGCGTTTGGGTGCCACCCAGGCGTCGTGTGTTCAATTCCTCGACTAAGTCCTCCTTCACGACACAAGTAATTTTCGCTTAATGTGGTGGTAGTAGGAAATTTTCAAATATTTTCAGGTTATTCGTAACCTGGGAATGTTTGTCTTTTTAAAAAAAAAATAATTATCTCGAGGCACCTAATTTAACCATCAATTTTCTGCTTAAAAGTGTCTGTGCCATGTATAGGTCTCGCAAGTTAAGTTGACTTCATCACAGTACTCACACAGATGCAAAACTTTCATACAGCGTGTTCGTTTTAGGCTTTTAACAAATAAACAATTAATAATTATTTTTATTTTTATTTTAACTTTATGAGTAAAACCTCAAATTGTAATATTTAATTAAATGAAGACAATATAAGCGAAACTCAATCGAAAATCTGAAAACAGAAAAATCAGAAAAAGATATTGACACATCTGGGACACGAACCCAGGACCTCTCGCTTACCGGGCGAACGCGCTAACCACTGCGCCACCGTGTCGATATCCAATTCGGTCACTTTTAACTGTATCATACTTCGACTAAGAACCACCCACACTATCTTCATTTTTCTTAACGCATATACTATTGGCTGCTATCTTTATGTATGATTGCAAGATTCAAACGCGAACTAAATGCTCTCTAGATAGTGTCTGGATAAATCTTTATCCATTTTATTTAATATGCGACATCTATTGACTTTTCTGCAAGTCTAGGATGAATATTTTTATTTTTATTTTAACTTTATGAGTAAAACCTCAAATTGTAATATTTAATTAAATGAAGACAATATAAGCGAAACTCAATCGAAAATCTGAAAACAGAAAAATCAGAAAAAGATATTGACACATCTGGGACGCAGTGGTTAGCGCGTTCGCCAGGTAAGCGAGAGGTCCTGGGTTCGTGTCCCAGATGTGTCAATATCTTTTTCTGATTTTTCTGTTTTCAGATTTTCGATTGAGTTTCGCTTATATTGTCTTCATTTAATTAAAAATTAATAATTATTTCACAATTGAGAATTCGAATCCAAAGCGTGTTGAAATCGGTAACATAAAACTAATGTTGTTTTACAACATTTTTATAGAAATACTGAAGGTTTAGGAAGAAAAATAAAGTTTATTAACTAAATGTGATAATCTTCAGGATTGAATTCAAATGCGTATTCGTAAATAACGACAAGGTTAAAAAATATTGTGTTATTTAAAAAGATTAATTTATTATAATAAACATACTTAATTAATAACTATAACCATACAAAAACTTCTCAATCCTCTCATTTTAAAGCTCTAAGTTTTGGGTGTTTCAAACTCTGCGCATTTTCCAATTTTTAATATGTTAACAGCATCGTTAAGAGGAATATAAACAATACAAATATTTCGAATCTCACGCCTGCAAAATTTTAAAATCGAGCGTCTTTTTGCACGAGGCAAGTAAGCGAAAAAGTGTTTTTTATTTATTTTGTGCATAATTTTATAAGAACGAAAAAAAGTTAGAACATGGAAAACCTCATAAATAGTCTTAGCCATAAAAAGGTATTTTTTAAAAATTGTTTCTTGTATTACTTCATAGTTAAGTCATGAAAAAACATTTTTTTGTGGTTTACGCTTATATTTTTTGTTACGTAAATAATTATTTTATTGTAATTCCAATGCATAGAAAAGCTAGTAAAAGTTTCGATTTATCCGTAACATATTTTTTGATGTTCATACTGTAAGCCGATTCGTCGTAAAGATTAATCAAAATAGTATCTAAATAGGATTTCACGTGTTTATTCATCTTAAATGCTTATTTTCGGCCCTTTTAAGCTTTAGATCAAATTATGATAAAAACGAATCTTAATTTTTTTTAGGTAATGGAATTGCACGGCGAGCGCGTCCGCTATTTGCACATCGGCTGCGACGAAGTGTACCAGATGGGGGAGTGCGCGCGGTGCCGCAAGGCCATCAGCGCGGGCGGGGGCGGGGGCGGGGGCGGCAGCAGGGACGCGCTGTTCCTGCAGCACGTGCGCGCCGTGGCGGGCCTGCTGGCGCGGCGCCACCCCGGCGTGCGCGCGCTGCTGTGGGACGACATGCTGCGCCACGTGCCGCTCAGGGACATGCTGGATGCGGGGCTGGGGAGCAGGGTGGATCCTATGGTTTGGGTCTATGCTGAAGACGTCTATAGGTAATGATGTCAGATTTTCAAGGCCAAAAGTATTATTTTTAGTTATTATGCCTTGTTTCGCTTGCTGCTTCTTTAGCTACGTCTTTTGGACAGCGCTACAGAGTCCATCATCAGAGTATTGTACACAATATATAATTATGAAATAACTCCTACACCGAGCTCAAGAGCTATAGTATTATGTTTATTACTGTTACAATTTAAACAATAAAAAAATAAATAAAAGAGATGTGTAGATAGATTGTAGTGAAGAAAACCACATTCATTTATATTATTATTAGCTGAAGTCCCCGGTGTTGCCTAGACCAGAGGTTCCCAAAGTGAGTGCCGCGGACAGAGACAGGAGTGCCGCGAGGCGCCCCTGATGTCTCTACTAAAAGTCAAAATTGACATGAACGAATACAAACATTTTATGGAATGGAAAATCACCCGCGTGGCCGGTCCGCGCTCTGGGAACAGATTGGGCATTTGCTGAAACTGGCATACTTGTGTGACATATTCAAAAACTAAATGTCTTAAATCTGTATCTACAGGGCCATAATATGCTCATAATTAAGCTTGTAGAGAAGATTTCATCATTCAGGAAAAAACTACAACTGTGGTAGAGAAAAATGAGTGATGATAGAGGCAAAGATTGTTTTCCAATATTGCAACAGTACATGCCTCATAGCGGAGTTAAGGTTTCAAATAACTTGCTGACCCTTTTCACAGAGCACCTATCACAGTTAACTGATTGGTTTGCAAAGTACTTCGCAGAAGACCAAGTGAAGAAGTTTGTGTGGATCCAAGATCCATTCCGTGCTCAAGCTCCCCAAGATTTTACTACGCAGGAAGAAGAAAATCTAATTGACCTCTGGAGCGACAGCAGCCTAAAAACAAAATACGCTTGTTCGGATTTGATGGAGTTTTGGATATGACTCAAAAATCAGTATCCGATTCTAAATGCAAAAGCTGTAAGGGTCTTCATTCTCTTTGCTACTTCATATCTGTGCGGAGCTGGATTTTCAGCGGTTGCGGTTATAAAGAGCAAATATCGCTCGAAAATAAATATGGAAAAACAAATGAAGAAATGAGAGTAGCTGTATCGAAATGAGAGTAGCTGTATAATTGGTCCGTCCTGGGGCGGGGGGGGGGGGGGAGGGGGGAATTGTGCTCTTGGGGGTGACACTCGACACTCGGTCAATAGACAATCACTCACAATAGACATTATATAACCGGGGTGCCGTGAGAAATTTCAAATTTTCTAAGGGTGCCGCGACATGGAAAAGTTTGGGAACCCCTGGCCTAGACTTAACACAGAGTGTTTCGAAATCTAATTGTAGACAGTGATCTTCCTCTTGTTCTGAAAATCAAGTGTGCAAAATTTGACCAATCTCGGAATAAAACTGTAGGTTTGTATATAAATCAAATCCACGCCGCCCGCCCACCACAAATACCCAGACGCTCTTCCTTTATAAAAATATTATACACCCATTAGGGCTTTTACATAATTATGATATAAAATGTAGCTCCCAACCTCAAAAAGTTGGATACCCTTGATCACATTTTGTTCATGTGGATCCTACACTTGTATAAACATCAAATTTGTTAGTTTCTATCTTTTTCCAGGTTTGTGCCAACGCATGTGTGGGACAAGTACGCGACGGTGTTCTCCACGGTGTGGTCTGCATCAGCCTTCAAGGGGGCCTTCGGAGAGACGGAGATGGTGCCCAATGCTCGGAGACACCTGGAGAACAACCTGCGCTGGCTGGAGCTCATGCATCAGGAAGGGGTCAAGTTCAGGAATGGGTTTGCTGGGATAGTCTTGACAGGCTGGCAGAGGTAACATTACAATACAGCTTTTTTAGATACATTGCTCTCGTTTGATTGTGATGCCCTGATATTTCTTAGATTATTTACATAGCGCCGTTTTTGTTGGGAAATCACCTCAAGGGTGCTTTACAACTTAATTTATTTAACCTACAACTTATAACTAATAATTTAAAGCTAAGATTTTTTATTATTTATAGCTTATAACTAATAATTTAAAGCTAAGATTTATAACTAGTTACCTGCAACTAAAACTTATAATAGCTGGCAACTAACTACTGAGATTTATGACTACTGACTTACATCGAAGATTTATAGCTAAAAAACTTAGTACTGAAACTTATAGCTATATATAATTAAGACTTATATATAGCTATCAACTTAGTCTCGAGTAGTGACTTACATCTTAGCAAAAACTAAGTACTGAGACTTATAACTAAGACTTCTAAATAGCTAGCAACTAAGTACTGAGACTTAGAACTAGTGACTTAAATCTAAAACTTTTAGCTAAAAACTAAGTACTGAGACTAATAACTGGTGACTTAAAACCAAGACTTATAAATAACCAGCAACTAAGTACTGAGACTTATAGCTAGTGATTTACATCATAGCTCAGTTACTCCCAATGACACATCAGAAGGAGAAAAATTCTATTTAGTTTTAAAGGTGTTCAGGTGGGTAGGACATTCTGAAAGTATTTGAGCGGATTAAGTTTGATATTCACACGGTACCGACTTATTTCCTTTTCAACCTAAGTTTTCAAATTGTTGTTGAAATAATTGAAAAAAACTTTGAATTTTGCCTTTAAAATTTGATAAATTGTTCAAATTTTGTGAAACAACCTGCCCTGAATCATGACTTGACATGACCAAAATCTTGTTTAACCTTTCCCTTACTGTGCTAAAAAAAAACGCGCGCTCCGGTGCTGTGTAATCAATTCACGTGTCAAAATTAGCGATTTTATCTCGGAAATATATCAACATTCATAGCTAATCGCTTTTGTTTATCATAATTTGTGTTAAAAGTGATAATAATTGTAGTTTAATTGCTGAAAACATTAAAAAACCATCGTCCGTTGCTCAAAAAACGGGCGAGGTAACCATCTCAAACGATTGCCCGCGAACGACTGAGGCGCTAGAGGCTAGAATAGTGCTAGACTGCTACCCAATACATACAGCTATGCATGTGGTCGAAACACAACTGCGCACGGCGGCGGTCTCTGTTTCTCGTGTTCCCGTATAGCGAAGTAAAGCGAGACGTCACATGGCGTGTCATCTCCCCGCGCACACTCTTTGCATATCACGGTCCACACTGGCACACGGTTGATTGTATTTGTGGTTTATTCCCGATATTTAACAAAATATCTCTGATTTTGAATTAAATTTGCTAATTATTTAAAATATTAAATTTTAATTCAGTGCGTAAATGTATAACGGAGGAATACCTAAAATCTGAACCCAGAATTCATTATATTTATAGAGATATAAAAGTTATTAGCAGCAATGTGTAGTATTTACACTTTACAGACCAGGAAAGGTTAAAAAATCTTTATCTTGAATATTCTCTCTAATTTATATAAAATATGTCCTACTTATTGTTGCTTCATTCATCTATGTACCCTTTTCTGTAACTTTTATTTACATCATTTTGTGCGTTACATTTATTGTAAAGTCTGTTGATTTTTAAAAACTCTTAATTACTTCCAGGTATGATCACTTTGCCGTTCTCTGCGAACTCCTTCCCGCATCCGTGCCGTCACTTGGCGTATCCCTGGCTGCAGCCTCACGGGGGCACTTTGACATGGCGGGGGCAGAAGCGGTGGCTGCGGCGCTGGGGTGCCCTATGGCGAACGGGGCTCCGAGCAGCAGCGGGGCGGGGCGCACCACGGGGGTGCAGCAGCCCCCTCTTGCGCTCAACACGGACCCACACATGTGGGATAGGTTCGGAAGGTGCCTGTTCCCAGGTTTGTGGACATTTCATAGATTTTTGTTTCAATAAATTTTTAGTCCCTTACTGTGAACAACTGGGAAGTTAAGTTTCAAGTCATTGTTTTATCTTATAGTAGTACACTGTAATGTGTGGAGTATAGTGCTAACTTTTAGACAGATTTAAAATATTTTATTATTCTTCTGCCAAAAATGAAAATATGTTACAAGAACTTGGGGGTTCTTTAATTATTTTTTTGGCTTTAAAATTAATATTTTGATTTAGGTATATATTTGAATTTAACTTTTACATACCTGAAAGTAAAAGTCCCATTTCAACCATAGTGGAGTCACTAAGGTCAAAACCACTTAGATCACAAGCAGAGGCGGCTCTAGAGGTCCAGAAGTGGAAAGGTCATTTAAAAAAAATGATTTTTTTTTTTTTTACAGTGAATACCGCACAAGAATCTCAACTGCTCCCGTCTGGAGCCAGTGAGACTATGGCATCCCCAATTGGGGTATGTTGTGAGGCTGAAGGTAGTGGGGAGGGGAAGGAGGTGGGGAAGAGGAAGGTTGGGAAACCTGGCTATTCAGATCTGGTCACTAAACACGGCTAAAGCCATTTTCAAGCAACGTTTCAATTCTGAATGGTGGTCTTACACCAGGGCGATACTGATAGTATCTTCCACTCTGGAACATGCCGCAAATATACTATATATTATTTTAAATGAATTAATTGTGAAATAACACAAATTAATCAAATAAAATTTATTTGCGCATGCCGGGTTCGAACCCGCGACCTCCGGATTGTGAGTCAAGAGCCTTACCCACTGGACTATGGAGAGATGATATTATGATACAATGTCAAATTAAATACGATAATATTCATTTGTAATTACCTTACGAGTTTGAGAGTCAAATGACGCATAATATTCACCATGTTTTCTCTCGCTCACGGCCATGACCCAAACTGTCATCAGAATCCGAAAACATTTATTGTAGGCGGTATAGTGCCATCTTGTTTATTGTATGGCACGTAAAGAGACAGAAGACATGATATTGGGACATTTGAAAAATTGACCGGGCCAATCATAGTGCGTGGGAAAGAAAGCTTCCATTTAAGACGTTGGATGTCACTGCTTGCCGCTACCTGCTATTTTGCGGTGCATTTCAAATACATCAGAATAATATCAGTTGTTTTGATTAGCATAATATTTCACAGTGTTTTACTGTCATCTTATAATTTTGGGAGGTTTTTGACCAATTGACCTGAAGGAAGAACCGCCACTGATCAGAAGGCCTGGAAACGGAATGAAATCAGCCTCTTAATTTGGTATTTTTTTAATGAAGTAAGTAAAATATTTTTAAATGTTCAGTAAATAATTTTTTTTTTAAAAGAAAATTTTTGGAGGATCTCATATAAGTTAGGAAGTTGAATTTATTCAGTGTTCTGACCACATGACCTAGGTGGTTTTGCTAACTTCCCCCATATATCGCGGAGTGATCGTGTCTCTTATTATTCCTATTATAAAAGTTGCCCTTCTGTATTGTGGTATCTTTGAAACCCACATTCACTCTTTCCTTTCATTTAATAAACACTCTCCTTGAGTGTCAAAGATGATAAAGGAGGGAAATATCGCAGCCTGTATCACAATTATTAATTATTAATATTATTTATTTGTAGGAAATTCATTCTTCAAACTCACCTACAGACTTCATGTGGCCGAGTCAGAAGTCAAAGAGTATCTGGAATCAACAACTAGACAAAAAGGTAACATCAAAATTTTATTGTTTTTATAATATCTCTTTTTCCATATTCCACTATTTACTGCAATGTTCTCATTTTGTAACGTTACTGTTACAGGCTTCTAACTCTAAATACTATTTGTAAACACTGATGGTACCTTTTGGTTTTTTGAGTGTATCTTTTACAATGTTAAGTTTCATGCAGTAAAAACAAAAATTTCTTATGGAAGAACCCTGCCAGAGTTAGGTTGCGAGTTGAATTCTTCCTACGTAACAAAATATACTTCACTTTGAATAGTTATTAATAAATTTATGGCGTTAAAAACACAGTACTTTCTCACTAATCCGCCACCCGAAAAACTGGGCAAGTGTTTAATTAGTGCGTACATACAAAATTTGCTATTATTAAAACAGGTATTTTGAAACACAAACAGACACCGCTATCATTCATTCATAAAATTTCCATTTTTATTTCAAGTTAAGGTGTCACATTTGCGCTTGCTTGAAGTTGACATGAATACCGCCAATTGTAGAACTTTGTGGTGTACTGTTGTTTCCTCTAGTGAACAATACAACCCTAATGATTAGGAGTTTCAATGATACTTCTGTTCGTCAGGTTATTATTATTATCGTCTATTTACAATGACTATTTAACTGGACCTAATGTCTGTTCTAATTGATCTGCGGTAGGGAAACTGGTCACTGAAGGTGCCCACCTGTCGATCGTATATCATCGGCTATCTCCGTTACTGTTCGGGTATTACCGAACGAGCAACAGCTGACTCTCTCATACAATACAACTTTACTGACCTCCGTTGAGACCATGGGCATAGCCAGGTTTTGATTTAGGGTTGGGCAAAAAATAAAAATCTAATGTAGATACCGAAAAAAGTAGGCTTCCACAGCATATTCATGCTTTAAGCTCTATGAATTCAAAGAATATGAACAGAAGAAGGAAAAACCCTCCTATGAAGTGCTGTAAATTTGAAAACGCGACTCAGTCGACAATCCCAGAGATCATGCATCGGTCAGCCAGGGTGGGGCAAACGCCCCATTGTTGAAACATATCGAAACTACACATAATTACCTATACTAACGGCATCTGTTGAAAGTCGTTGAAACTAAATACATATTCATTTACACTACAAGTATAATTTTGTGCTTTCAACTTTTTGAGCTTTTGTATTTTTGTAGTTGTCGGACGATCGAGCTGCATATTACTGAGAGTGTACTGTTTGAAAATTAATTGACTAAACATTCAACCCTTTCCCTTCCAGCCTGGCTCACGCCCTACAACGTCCGCCACAACTACTCGGCCCCGCTGCGCATCACGGAGCTGTCGGCCGACCTTCCTCGCTTGCTGCGCACCCTCACCTCTCTGGCCCGCGCCACCACCGACTCCCTGGCTGACTTCTGCGACCCGTACACCATCGCCGAGTGGGTGGAACAGCGGATATATCCTGACATTCTGTTAGTTTACTTTCTTTATCAATGTTGTAATATCTGTGTAATATGGAATTAATTGAATGTGGACACTAAAAAACAAATTCCCTAGATATTCTCTTGTTTACTGCATCCATTATAAATTATATTTACTGAACATAGCAAAGTCCTATTTTGATTCGACCGTGCATTTCGTCTGTCTGTAAAATTGTCTGTATGTTCCATTTCATTTTCAAGATGGTGGCTGTTTTAATGGTTCAGTAAAGATTCTTTTTCAAATGTGAAATTTTCATGTGGTTTTTTGGATTTTGTTATTTGCATTTTTTTAATTATGGTACCTACCTGTCTGAAGAAAGTTCAAATAAAAAATAATTGTCATTGAGGTAGTAATGTTTCTTTGGACAAATTGTACAAACGTACATACAAATTATTTTTTGAAATAAAAAAGTGTTACATGAAACATATAAGTTGGTAGGTAACCACTTAAAAATCTTAAGTTTTCAGAGGAAATTTTGGTTTTAATTTATTAAATAATAGATAATTAGAAGAATCCTTTTTGAACGCGAAGTCTACTGTTCGCAGAATTACTTGTATAGAACATTTAACTAATCATACATTTTATTCCAGGGCCCTTGAAAAGCTGCAGGGCGAATCACAAAGCCTTCTCCACCGCAAGGCTTGGGAGCGCAGACCGGTGCGCCCGCTGGACGACCTCAAGAGATTTGGTCTTTTAATCCCTGAAGCGGGTCGCCACTAAAGTGCTAACATAAATATAACTACATACAATATAGAGATATTAGTGATGGTTATATTTGATAGTGTTGTGTTTTAGATGATTTTATATCACTGGGTGTTGATTTCTATCAGAGTGAAATTTTTATACTGCAATAGCGCGGTTTAACGCCCTTCGTTCACAGCGATATGAAAGTATCCAATACTTATGTCGCGAAGAGCCTGTCGTTCATAGTCCGTGTACGTCACTACTGAAATCACGTTAATCACCTCACTACCGATCATTGTTGAATTCTCGAAATGTCAAAACTAGAATGCAAAAACATCACTCGCAAATCATAATCTGAAAGTCACGGGATCAAATCCCGGCGTGGGCAAATAAATTTTATTTGATTTATTTGTGTTATTTCAAAATTTATTCATTTACAATAATATATAGGATATTTGCGGCATGTTCCAGAGTAGAAGGTTTACTCTCAATATTGCCCTGGTGTAAGACCACCATTCAGAATTAAAACGTTGCTTGAAATGGCTTTAGCTGTGTTTGGTGACTAGATCTGAATAGCCAGGTCCTTCCCCTCCTTCCTCTTCCCCATCTCCTTCTCCTCCTCTTCATCATCACTTACCTTCAGCCTCACAACATACCCCAATCAGCCCCAAAAATTTTCATTTTTATATCCTGTCATTCTTTGTTGACTGTTTTGTTCCTAGCATTTATCTAAAAAACACACATTGTTACAAAATGTCTGACACAAGTGACGCCATGCGTTAAGTCTCGACGACGTGAGTAGGGACGATCTCGCACTGCTAGTCACGAGAAAACTACAAAAGACTGGTGTCGCCAGCGAGTTTACAAAATATCAGTGACGTGAGCAGATTATATGGCGATAGTCACCAATTTCCTTGAATCGTCGAGTATTGGACATTTGCATCCCTGTGAACAAGAGCTTTATACTAGATTTTTTAAAACATTTGCACTTGTTTAATATAAAATTTTGGCATGAATCTAATTTATTTGAAGTCATATTGGAGATTTTTATTTTTTGATATTGCATTTTTAATTTTGGAATGCGTTATAAAATTTTAGATCATGTTTGAAGAAAATTTGAAAACAACTCCATGTTTGGCTGCACAATGTACATAGACTTAATAGGTATAAGTTTGTGTGACATGATTGATGAAAATGTATCATTTTTGTCAATTGTAATAATGAATCATATAATAAGATTAATTTTTGTAAATAGTCAATGTAAATACACACTAATTAAGTACTTTATATCGTATTATCTATTTACCCTTTTTTAGATTGTGTACATACTATTAGTTGATAATTATTTTGTAAAGATCTAGTGATATTTGTATTTCATGAAATGGCCGATTCGAGATATGCACTTCGGAATAAAAAATTTGAATTAAAAAATGTATTTGGATTGTAATATTGCGGGGTACAATTGTTGTTTTGAGTAAAACAATCATTTTGAAAATTGAATACTTTTTTCTGTTGTTTATACTTCAAGCATTCTTATCTTCTCTTAACCCACTTTTTCCCTTTGATTTTTCTTTTAAAACTGGCTTAAAAATCAACGAAACAGATGTCACAAGTTTGCTTCCACGGAGTGCCAAACTAACGAAACCGATCTTAATTGTGCACAAATGCAACGGGAATCAACAATAAAGTAGATCCAGGGAGAGTTCGTACGTGATTGTTTTGTTATATATTTAATATTGAAAACACTTTTTTGAGACAAGACAAGACTTTTTATTGATTAGGTGTTTACACCATTGACTGCCATTGACATTACTTCCAATAGACCACAGATGACAATTATTGTAAGAAGTAGTTCATCACTAGTGATGTGCAACATACAACAATAGTGATGTGACAATGATGTCATCTTTCTAGTATCTTCTGTCTTTTTCTTTTTCATACAAAACGTGTGGGAAGGAAGAGTATGATCGTCAATGACTCTCTCTGGAACTAGTATAATAATGCACTAACATTGATTTCAAGTTATGTTCTTGATTTTATAAGTCAGAATGGATTTTTATCTCGAGACAGAATGGTGGTTCGTTTCAAACCGCTCTGTCATTTAGAAGCGCGGTCCCATGAGCATGCGTTTCAGTGTGGTAACCAAATGTAATATTGCCAGTATTTAAAATCAAATTACAAGTACAGTGAAACCCTCTTAATAAGTTCTCTGTTAAGAAGTTTCGTGGCTTAAGAAGTTTGGTTTTTTCGGTCCCTCGGTCCAAAATTGGCCAAATTTTTCCCACATATAAGGTTTTCCTGCTTAAGAAGTTTGTTTCTTCCGGTCCCTTGGAAAACTTCTTAAGAGGGTTCCACTGTAGTTCCTACAATATTTTCTTCCTAATCTTCTCTTTAATGAATAATAATTCATTTGTAATATGTAACAATATTTAATGATTTTCCTTGTTTAGTAAACTTTAAAACTGGAAATTTGTAGAGCATAATTTTGAAAGAAAGTAAACCTAACGCAATTTTGTTACAATATTATTTCTTATATAAAATTTTAGGAAGGGCAGTGTATAAAAATGTTTAAAGAATTCAGAGTGGCTTTTGCAAATATAAATGTAGGAGAAATTCCTAGGAATAGTAAGTTTTGTACAATAATTACACTCGTTTTAAGTGTTTTCATGTTTAATTTAAGTGCTCCACTAAAAGGGTATATGTATTATGTAAATATTAAACTTATATTAAACTAATGATTTATTTTGTTTGAGAGAACATCTTTACCATTCATATTTACTAAATGCGATAGAATTTTTAAATTAAATTTTTATCTTAGTTTATTGCTGTCTTAAATTCTACTAAAAGATGTTAACTTAGATTGAGTTTGTAACAAAATATTTTTATATGTGAATGATACAAATGAATCAAATAAGTTTTGTAAATAGAAATTTTTTGTGAACCTCTGTAAATTTTTTTTAAACAAAGACAAAAATTCCCGAGTTACGAATAACCTGACATTATTTGAAAATCTCCTACCACCACCACACTAAGTGGAAAATGTGCTTGTGTAGTGATGGAGGACTTAAGCCAATCGAGGAATCGAACACGCCACGCCTGGGTGGGACCTAAATGCGATGCCAACCCAGCCACTGACTGGTCAATTAGGCACGCTCTGGGCATTATGCTGATGTCAGAGAGATTGGAATTTTTTTTTAAAATAATCAGAGACGGTTTACATATATATAGTTCCCGTGAGCACTTAGGCCGTAGACCCATTGTACTATCTCTCATTTTACCTCATTCCTTTGACAGTAACCCAGTCCCTTTTATAAAGTTAACCAGGATTGTCATTTGAAATGAAGCTATATCTTCTGGTTCGACAATGTGTCTTCCCAGGTCTCATTTCCCCTCTTCACTCCTCCTTGGTTCCCTGAAGGCCCCACAACGGAAGAGAGTTTCATCTCTCCTCTCCACTCCTTAGTTCCCCGAAGGCTTCACGATGGAGAGTCCACCTCCCCTTGTTTCCCTAAAGGCCCCACAAGGGAAGAGTCCACTCCACGTTGGTTCCCCGAGGGCCACAGGAGGGAAGAGGACTTCATCTCTCCTCTTCACTCCTCCGTGGTTCCCTAAAGGCCCCACAGGGGAAGAGTTGACAGAGATTTTTAGGCCTCATTTCTCCTCTTCACTCCTACATGGTTCCCTGAAGGCCCCACATGGGAAGAGGACATCATCTCTCCACTTCACTCCTCCTTGGTTCCTCAAAGGCCCCGCGCTGGAAGAGTGCCCTTCCCGTTGGTTCCCTGAAGGCCCCACAAGGGAAGAGTTCATGGAGGTGGCCTCAGCTCTTCTCTCCACGACTTCTCTTCTTGGTTCATCCTACAGATTCCAGGAAGGAAGTCCACAAAGGTGGCCTCAGCACTCCTAGGTTCCCAAAAGGCCCCTAGTTTTCGAATGGTTCAATTTTTTTTTGTCCCACGAGTTGTTTCTCGGAGGCACCGTTCGTGACGCTGTTCCCCAGGACATTCAGCCTGAGCACGGTAGCTCACACCATGGCTTGGGATGGCTATTGCAGGTTTGTGTTTCCACTCCCTGAGCAATGGGTTCGCCACACTCCCTACGCTGCATATTTTGGACTTAAAACAAAGCTATTAAAATGCTTTATCTATTATGACCATACATGTCGCAAATCCGAATTTCGTAGATTATTTTAAAACGATGTTAAAAATAATTTTTTTCAAGCAGAATTTCCGATCAGCTGTTTTAAAATTAAATCCCTTTTCCATAGATACGCACCTTCATTATCAAGTATACCACAGACAATATACAGAAATCTAAAATATTCTATGTTGACTCGAGTAAGTACCTCTCACGGCAGTTTCAAAGCAACAAACACGCAAGATTTGCGCAGTTATAAACCTTACGATTTTTTAATATTTTTTTTTATAAATCCTGCAAATATGAGATAAACGGTAAAATACTGGTTAATTCATTGGCTGTATAGCACTATAATAAATTTTTATGTCTCCGTGTTAAAATTCAAACATATGATTTTTTTAATGTTGGTGAAAAATTTTAAAAAATTATCTTAAAATGTCGAGCATACGGAGATTAAAGTTTTAAAATGCGCTCTCCCTCCAGTGGTTAAAGGGTTGCAGCGTCATCAATATAAATGTCAGACTGCACAAAATAATACTTGGACTTACATAATAATTTGAATGTTTATAATGACCTGTGATTTCTCTTAGTTTGATCAATGTACATTATTTTCTAACAGAAACGCAGAAAGTATTATGATTAGCATTTTTGATTTTTAATAATTTGGGTAAATTTTTTTCCATCTCCCCTTACTTAATACATAGTGGTTTCCAGTAGTAATTAAGTTGAGACCAAGATTAGTGTTATTTAAAAAAAAAAAAAACTTAACTCCATGAAATTGAACACTAAAAATTATTGATTCTTGTTATAAAAAAATGTTGAAACTTTTTTTTTAACCCATTCTCTGCTCTAAATGATGCGGGGGAAATCTGTGCTGTAGCGCTGTACAGTCTACATATCTTTAATGTGAGTGAGTGTCATACAGTATGCCCCAATTTTTATATGGTCATTGAATACATAATCAAACATTTTAATTTCGGTTGTCTGTGATGTGCTTTAGTTATTCCTGTTCAATGAATTCAAATTTGCCTTGAACTGGGTCTTAACCTACCTTTAATCAGAAAATTATTTTATTGTAATTACTTAATAATTCTATATTTGAAGTTCGTATTTCTTTAGTTAAAATCTTTGACAGATTTCATGATTTTTCAAGTTTACTCAACAGTGTTCAATCGAAAGGTAAATTTCTAATTTGGAAGTGGAAATTAATCCACTTCCCGACATCCAATTGAGCTGAAACTCGGCAGATAGACTCATTGTCAATGACAATGCATTCTACCTACTTTTTTTGGCGCTCATGCACACATATATTTCTCTGATATTGGCTACTATCCGGCCCAACAGATGGCTCTACTAGGTCATGACGTTCCTGAAGCCTAACAGGTGGCGTTACTACCAGTGACGGTTCGTGACTTTTGGGTGTGCTAGGGTGCTAATATTAAAAAAATGGCATCATGGATGTTGTCGTATGCGAAAAATATTTTTTTTTTTTTTCAAAAATCAGTGTTTTGTAGGAAGATTTTTCAGGAAATCGGTGCGGCACACCGCCAAACTGAAACTTTCTGAAATTTTTTTTTTCGGCTACAACATCAATAATGCCATTTTTTTTAATATCAGCACTCAGCGCACCCAAAAGTCACGAGCCGCCAACGGGTTACTACACATACATTATATACACTTCTAAACATATAAACACACATGGAGTGGTTGTTGGAAGCACCAATAATTTGTGCATCATATGATGTGGTAGCAGAGAATGGGTTAAACAAAATGATTTTTCTATCAAATTAAATGGTTATACCTGTCGTACTTGCAATTTTATTTATGAAAGAATAAAAGAAATTTATTAATTTATTTGTGTTGTTATTTCCCTGTGTACACATTTGAGAAAAAATTTAAGTTAGAGCAAAGCCACGGCAAGGCTGAGCAACCCCTGGGTTCAATTCGTAGATGCGATTGTATCTTTTACTGTCTTTTGTTTGAGAGTCTTTAACACTCAGGTATTTTGCGATTATGCAAGTTTTTTTATCAACGAACTGTCAGATTTATAAAAACTTTGTGTTATTTCCGCTTCGCAATTAAAGCTCTATAAATGAAATATTTCTGAACGCAGCCGAATACTAAAACTGTTTTTGAAAGGTTATGAAATAAGCTTTCAAATTGTTTTATTACAAATAAATATAAACATTTGTAAATATTAAAATTTAGAATACAAACTTAAAAAAATTCTAAAAATGACTCACATGATGTTTTTATGTGAAAACGGTACTAAAATCAAGGATTATATAAAAAAAAAACACTTATTCTATTATATAAATGTATAATAAATAATTTTATCACCTCTCTTTTTTACCATTTCATGCAAGAATATTTAATAAAAAAATTAACAATATCTAACGGCGCTTAGGCGATTTGGCGGGTGCTACAAAATAAGTAATTTAGATGTACTTCTATGGACATCTTTGAATAGAAATGTGAAGCTCGATTCAATATGGATCTTCTACTTTTTTTTTTAGGGTTGTCACTAGAACAATTTAAAGATTTCTATGGGAACACACTCGTTAGCGTGAAAACACGCTTATTGTACTTGACTGCTATTGTTACATTGTAAATATGCTTACGGGACAGAGTAGTCTTAATATTGTCTTCAATAATAAAATTTTTTACAATTTGAGATTTTACTCAGTAAGTTATTCCAAAAAATATATTTATTAAAGGTTAGAAGAAGTTGCTGTTATCGGAATGAATGCAGTTGGTCTCTGTTCTATCCTTCCGCATAACATAGACTAAAAAAAAACACAAGAATGTTACGAATTTCAAATGGGTTGGTGTGGTGTGTAGGATTATATTTATGTAGTTTCAACATCATTCAACAGATGTCATTAGTACAGGTAGTTATGTGTAGTTTTGAGGTGTTTCAATAGATGTCAGTCAAGTAGTACCTTAGAAGAGTGGCAACTATCATCATCTGTGTCTAATGCACCAACGGTTATGGAAATAGCCGATAATATACAATAGACAGCTGGGCTCCTACAGTGTCGGGTTCACTGGCTTCAGAAATACTTAGAGCTTCCAAAAGGACGAACGTTTGGTCAAGTTGAATATTCATCAAAACCTCACAATAATGTAAATACAGTACAATCTCACTAATCCTGCACTTCAATAGACCGATACGTCCAATAATCCGGCACTCACCACCCGCGCCTCCCTCATCCCTCTACGCATATGCGCTCCATCGCCCCATCGTCGTCTAGCAGTCTAACCTCAAAACTTATCTCATGTGCACTAGCGATGTGTAGGTTCAGCTGGAGTGGGCTCTTAAACTCGGGTTCTTCGCGCGAAGCGGCTCCTACTCCTACTCCCTTTTCAAATCGACTACTCCCAAAGAACTCGGTACAGTACTTGTAGCCGGAACTCGGCGGGCCGAGCCACAGTTGGGTGGCGGGAGGCGCGGCACGGTGGCAGTTTGCACTCGTCAAACCCGTGCGTCACGGTCCGAGCCACATGTGCGAGTAGGTGGCGCGTTCGAGTTCTTTTGCGTACGGGCTCCGGCTCCGAGGTCCGGCTAGGGTGAAACCCGAGCGTCTCGATTCGAGCCATTCGGGAGTAGGTCGTGCGTTCGAGTTCTTTTGCGAGCTCCGGCTCCGAGACCCGGCTAGGGTGGAACTCGAGCGTCTCGGTTCGAGCCACTTGCAAGTCGGAAGCAGGTTGCGCGTTCGAATTCTTTTGCGCGCTCGGGCCATTCGCGAGTCAGGAGTGGCTCCCGGGACCTGCTCCAAGAACTCAAGTACTTTTAAAAGGAAGCGCATCTCGGAGGCCTCCTGAAAAATGCAGAACTTACCCATCTCTAATGTGCACATGCATACTTATTTACCTGTTGTTTTGAAGTGAGAATAGTTTGTAATATTCTCTTTATGAAATGCTTTGTTTTATTTATTATGATTTTTTCTCTATATTCCAGTAATCCGAACATTCCTATAATCTGGCACCCTCTGGTTTTTAATAGTGCCAGATTAGTGAGATTGTATTGTAAAGTCATTTGTAATCTCGATGAACCTCTTTATTGGAAATTCCCAAACACATTTCAAGTAATCTCAATTACTGGGATTGAAGGACATCACAGATGGTGATATACTATGTCAGGCAAGTGTAAGAGAGATATAGAGCTTGCTAAATGGGCTAGAACCAAAAGGTCAGTGGCGTCATTGGTTTCCATTCAGATCTTTACACGGAAGGCATTTCCAGTAGAGATGAAATGGATAGTTGTTTGGCCGGATACCGGATATCCAGCCCATTGTCTCGTTGCATGTCGTGATGAGTTTAGCGCTTTCTACTATTTGAAGACAGTTCGAATTGATCGCCGCCGCGATCCTTATACTTGGTGGTCAATTAACTCGAAACAATATCCACATTCGACAAAGTTTGCCAAAGCGTACCTTTCAGGTCCTTGCAGCAGTGTTTATAATGAGAGGCTGTTTTCCGAAGCTGGCCTGGTTTACGAAAACAAGCGAAATCGCTTGTTGTCTGCGAACGCTGAAAATGTAATCTTTATTCACCAAATTTACCACTTAATTAATTAATTTAATTTTGAGTGTTCATTCAAAATATTCTCTTTGATAAGAGGAATAACTAGAGGTATATTATGGTTCTTCAGTGTCATTATTTAATCATTTCATTAATCTCTATATTTTTTACGATGTTTTAGTTCACGTGTAATGGTGATTGTGATTAGTTTATCATGTTAATTTAAGTTTTCACTACTCTGCGAGGTTTTTGTAAATTTTTACTACAAGTTTTTAGTTTAGATATTTACTATTTATGTATTTATCATTAGAGCGAATATATCAGAAGAAAATTTTAGTTTTTTGGAAGGCCTTATGGCTTTTTTGTAACTTTTACAACTTTAAATAAAAGCCGTCATAATTATAGATACGATTTTAGGTTTTCACGGCCAAAAATATTTTTGTTATTAGTTTTTGGGGTATTATGCCGTGTTGCGCTACCTCCTTCTTTAGCCAACGTTTCGGACAGCGTTGCAGTGTCCATCTGATGATGGTCAGGGCAGATCTGTCAGGGCAGATGGACACTGCAACGCTGTCCGAAACGTTGGCTAAAGAAGGAGGTATCGCAACACGGCATAATACCCCAAAAACTAATAACAAAAAAAATAGTCATAATTATAAGCCATTTTATTGATATTTACCTCACAAAGATTAATGTATTGCATTTTATTATAGGAAATTGTTGTAGTTTTTGAATATCCGGTATCCGGCCGGATAGTAAATTTAGGCCGGATAGGCCGGATACTCATTATTCTATGTTGCTCATTATTCTATGACACATAAATTTGAGTAAGAATCTATAATTATGTCTCTAGTTTCTGGGCCTTCTTCCACGCAATCTACACACCTCTTCCTAGGTGACTGCCTCTAGGAAGCTTACCACTGGGATTCCCAACATCCAAAAGCAAACATGAACATCCAAAAGCGATTTACCAACGCATTTAACAAAAAAATCGTGTGCAGTTTACACGTGGTAAAAGCGAAACTTTACCAAAACAATCTCCACCAATACTTGAAAATTGAGGTCATAATCAAAGCGACCAATGAGCGCAGACCTCGCGTCATTTCCGTTTCACATCTCAACCAATAGGAGCCTTTAAAAGTGACATCATAATCAAAGCGACCAATGAGCGCGTTGATGCATCACAGGTGCAGTAATTGTCATTTCCATTCAATCTCAACCAATACTTAAAAAGTGAGGTCATAATCAAAGCGACCAATTTCCGTTTCATATCTCAACCAATAGGAGCCTTTAAAAGTGAAATCATAATCAAAGTGACCAATGAGCGCAGTTGATGTGTCGCAGGTGCAGTAATCGTCATTTACGTTTCATCCGAAATCCAAGTCACAGCGGGGCTAAGGAAGTTTCACTTCAAAAACTTTTGCTAATAATAATCAAAAACATTTATTGTGGGTGTACCTGACCATTTATTGTGGGTGTACCTGACCATTTACAAATAATCATCATTACACGTAACCTCGTTGAAATACTATGTTAAAGTATTATTATTTTTTGATCATGTATCATTCACCTAGCCCAGTATATTATTGTAATATCCATTTGAATACAGAGCACACACCCAGAGTAGGTAGTGTGGACAGTCAACAGTCACAGTGGTCTACTCGACATACGAGCTAAATAAAGTGATGTCAGAAGTTACACACATCACTAATTTAAATGGTTTGTATCATTGATATGTCCACACTGGGTGGTTGGAAAGATCCATTCCTTTGTGATTGCATTAAATCAGTGGATCCTAATTTCAAAGCAGTCAATATTTTCAACACACTATATTATGAAAGAATAGTTAAAGTACATAGGTAAGTACCTATCTTTATGTGTATAAAAATCTCACTTCAAAATGTTTGTTCGAGATAAACTTCGAAATTACTTAACCAATTTTGATGAAATTTGGGTTACTGTGTCAGTGGCAGACTAAGGGGGGGGGGGGGGGGTCCGCCCCGGGCCCCCAGTCCTGGGGGGCCCCCAAATGTCTCCATGTTCCCTTGATCAAATCCTAAACAAGGCTTTATGGCACCAGGAGACTGTAAATATTTTTTGTCATTTTTTATTTTATTTTTTCAAAGAAGCACTTGTTAAGAATGCTCTCACCAATTTTTTTAAAAGAAATTTGAAAAATGGACGGAAATAGAATATTTTATGTGAAAGCGTTTGAAACAGTTTGCACGTTGAATTATCCTTTAGCCAAACTTTGAATGCGTTTTTCTCGGAACTTTTTTAACACGTTTTTCAACCTGGTTGGCAACATATTAAACAAACTATACATCCGATTTGCATGCACCAATTCTTAAACTGTTCGAAAATCCAGTGCCTCCATGTAGGTGAATTTCGATATCTAAAAAAAAGAAAAAAATGGGGGCCCTTTATAAAACAAAATAATCCCTACATGATGTCATAGTCAGGGCCGGATTAAACATGTCGGGGCCCCTAGGCAATGCACGTCTCGGGGCCCCTTTACCATAAGGGCCCCTAGCTGATATGTGGCCCTTAGGCAGTGGCCTACATTGTCTTGTGGACAATACGGCCCTGCCAGGGCTGGAACATGTCGGGGCCCCTAGGCAATGCACGACTCGGGGCCCCTTTACCCTAGGGGGCCCCTACCCAATTCGGGGCCCCTAGGCAATGCACGTCTCGGGGCCCCTTTACCTTCGGGGCTCCTAACTAATGTGGGGTTCCTGGGCAGTTTCCTTCACTTCTTATGGATAATACGGCCCTGGCTATAGTGACTGGATTTTCGAAGGCAGTGGCCTACACTGCCTTATGGACAATACGGCCCTGCTAGGGCCAGCTTAAACATGTTGGGGCCCCTAGGCAATGCACGTCTCGGGCCCCTTTACCCTACGGACCCCTAACCGATGCGGGGCCCCTACGCAGTGGCCCACACTGCCTTGTGGACAATAGGGCCCTGCCAAGGCCAGCTTAAACATGTCGAGGCCATGCAAAAGGGATGTATAGATTTTTTTAATATGTTGTCAACCAGGTTGAAAAACGTAGTTTCATGAAAAACGTCTTCAAGTTTTATATAATAATTCAACATGCAAACTGTTTAAAACGGTGTCATATAAAAAATGATGTGTCTCCGTCAATTTTACGAATTTCCTTAAAACGTTAGGTGATAGCATTATTAACAAATGCATATTTTAGAAAATTAAGTTTTAAAAAATGACATTTTTTTAAAGTGCTCTGGTGCCTTATTTAAGATTTGATCAAGGGAACATGGAGACGCTTGGAGGCCCTTTAGGACCAGAGACCCGTGTGAACTGAATAAAAATCTTGTAAAATTACATCAACTTTTTCAACTAGGGGGGGGGCCTCATTCAGCTTTGCCGCCCCGGGCCTCTGACGTGCTTAGTCCGCCACTGTACTGTGTGTAATTTGGTCCAAATTAAAAGATATGATAGTTTTAATCTCGATTATTGGCCTTTTAATATTTATTATTATTATTACGAATTAAATGTTGTAGGAAAATACTTTCTAATTATTTATAAGTTCTATAAGTTTCTAACATATGGCGGTGTGAGTTAATTTATCAACACAACACTTGGTTATCTAGGTTGGGTAACAGTCCAGTAGAAGGCGTTGTGTTTCGTTAGCCACAGCAATGCACGGCTGGGTCTTGTAGTATATTTACAAATTTATGGGAGGGTGACCAGAGCCTGTTTGCGAAAGCAGAAAAAATCCTCATCTATCAATAAAAATACTGTTCAAAGGGTAAGTAGGTACAAAAACATTGTGATGGTTTTGAAATTGAATTATGCAAAAGGATGTTTTTTAAAATTAATAAAAAGCACTCGATTGAGATTATATTTCTGCTAACAATGCTTGCCAATTAATTTTTATTTTTACATGCAGAAAAACTATTAAAACACCAGTAAACGGAGAAGTGGTCATTGAAAGAGCACTGCTCGTTTATCACCAGTGAGAAAAACACTATTTTACGCACAAAATAAGTAGGTAGATATAATATATTTACAAGTATTATTAAAAAAAAATTGCAGGCGAAAATTGTTATTAAAAACATATTAATATTGTACTTATTGCTTGCTGCTAGGGTTCCCAGATCAAAAAATCAAAAACCCGGAGAAAATTCCTGACATTTGATAAATATTCCGGACTTTCTTGTAGATATGATACGAATGTCGTTATGTATCGTGGCATGTCAAAACCCGCATCGACGGGGGGGGACTTTGAAATAAAGATTTGGAAAGTGGTAGGTATTCCTTTTATATATAATAAACTTTTTTATATTTTTTGGGCATTAAGTGTAATAATTTCTAGACATTTTGTTTAAAATTAATTAAATATCAGAAGTGATGTTTTTACTTTGATTTGCAATAAAAATAATTTGGTTTCTTTAATTTTTTATATCAATCTCCACTTAATTGTAGAAATTCCGGACTGTTTAGAATTCCCCCCGCATTCCGGACAAAGACCTATATTTCCGGACTTGTCCGGAAAATTCCGGACGTATGGCAACCCTACTTGCTGCAGAGTCTTGTACAACGTATTTTCAATGAGCGGTTATTTTAAAAATGATAATAAATAAATAATACTTAACTAATGGAAATTTTATTTATTTAAGTTTTTATTCCAGCAGGGCTGGGAGGGTAGTGTAATCCCAGTCTGCCATATTACATAAACTATAGTAGGTACAATATATTTTACAGAGCAAATAAGAATCTAAAAGAAATAAAATAATAGAAAAATTAAATTAATTAAATATTAAATGAATACCCAGTCATATTTCTGTGACCCTGGTATTTTGTTCTTGTTGCCTAGAACAGATTGGTAAATATATTTTTGAAAAATAAGTAACAGAACCACATGAAAATACCCAATCAATCAATTTCTATGTCCCTGGTATTTTGTTGCTTGAAAGTTATGGTTTCATTGAAAAAATATCCTATTCTAAACGAAAATACTGACTCATATTTCTGCGATCCTGGTATTTTGTTGAGAGGTTGGTGATTATTTTCAATGAAAAAACAGCAAAGAAGCCACGAAATACCCATTAACATTTCTGTGCTCCTGGTATTGTGATATTGTTGACCTTATAGATGGATATTGTTGACAATTAAAATATCAAAATAAAATATCCATTCATAATTCTGTGATCCTGGTATTTCCTTATAGAAAGGCAGATGGTGATCTTGTCTGCACAAGCTGTAGGGAATTAATTCGAATTTTTAAGAATAATCGAAATAACTCGAATAATAAAACTCATACCTAGTCAGAACGAAAAAGAATTAAGGCAGTTTTTAAATGTTTAATTGAAAATTCAATTGGAAGAAAAAAGTCGAAAATAATCGATTAACAAATTAAGAATTTATTAATTTCACCAAAAACGGCTGAAATCGAACATTATTTTAATAGCCTTGCGTCTGCATGGTTGAATGGTTGTTAAGAATCCGGCTTCCAACGCATGTTTGCCGCCGCGCTTTGTACAGGGATTTTCAGACAAAGCTACCGTTGTAATTCGGTTTCTCATTCAAGAATTCGTCACAAGACGACGCCACTTTCGTCAGCAAGACGCAAAGGGACGTGTCCTTCCTAGATATAAGTTCTACGAATTTGTGAACCTGGAGTATATCCCGTATTTCGAAAGATTGTCGGTAATACTTAATTGTATCAAGCGGCTGTATATTACATGTAACGTCATTGTCCGGTTACTTTTTCGTGGTGACTAGCCATCACTGGTTGACAGTGGATACGAGGAATGGGCTAATTTTGGAACCAGTTCCTATTGGATTTACAAAATGATCACCAACATTAACTGGGCAAAGCCGAACCAAAAGCCGCCCGCAGGGCCTAGCTGCTAGTTATAAATTAATATTGCTACCGTTTTATAAACCAAAAAAGTTACAAATAAACTCATAGAAATATATTTAAGAGGGCACAAAACCGTAAGAAAGTTTTGAACCGCCCTGTGTGATTTGAATTGCATTTAAAATTTCAGGGGAGAGCTCTGATTACAGTAAATTTCCAACACTTAACTACACAGCCCCATTACGGATCAAATTAACCACTTAGCTCCTGTCCCCACTGTTGACTGTCTTGTTTATGTGGGTACAGTTTATAGCTCCTGCTCACCATTCATCATGTCCACCAGTGCACACGGATACAGTTCTCCATCTCCAGTATTTAGGATGCTGCCTGCAGCTAAATTAGGCTGTCCCAGTTTTTTATAACAGAGTACAACGTCCATAATAAGTGTGTCAAAATGAACAGTAAAGTTAGTCTCGAGTTCTTGCAAGAGCTGATGAATGAGGAAGATCCTGATGTCACTTTGGAAACCTTTCAGGTAGAGTAATAGATTTTATTAATTATTTGCTGTTTTCGCTTAAAATATGCTGGCAAGAAATTATTATGTGTTGCAAGAAATATAACATCATTTACAAAGTTTTATTTTAAAAAAAACACTAATGTCGGTTGTAGCGCGCTGTGCGCAATTCTGCTTGGCTTTGAATTGTGCCATTTCCAAAATTATAACCGATTAGCTGGTACCCAGCATGCGCTGCAATGCCATTCAAAGAAATAAATTGATTCTCCCTGCATGTCCTTTCCTTTGCGTCCCCGATCACTTCCACCTTCCCTCTCCCTCGTCTCTTCCCTCTCCGCGAACCCCATCTTCCCCTTGGCTTTCCTCCCTGCTGCTAAAATATATGAAATACACACATTTTCATTTATACAAATTTCATAACGCCAAAGCTTACCATTATATACCTATAGCCTATGTTATTCACTGATAATGTAGCTTTCTATTGGGGAAATAATTTTTAAAATCGGTTCAGTGGTTTAGGCGTGAAAGCGTAACAAACAAACACACTCACTTTTACATTTATAATATTAGTACGGATTGTGTGAACAATTCAGATAAGCAATAAAGTACCTACTTATAATATACTAGCAGTTGCTGTGGCTAACGAAACACAACGTCATTACCAAACCTTTATAAAATCCACACCACCCGCTTGTCGCTGCCCGCTGCCTGAATTGAATATTTGAATTTCTCGACTTTTCTCTACTATAATAAGCATGTTTTTATACATATAAAACTTCCTCTTGAATCAATCTATCTAGTAGTGAAAACCGCATGAATATCCGTTGCGTAGTTTAAAAGATCTATGCGCACATACATTTTGAGCGACTTCAAATAAAATAATTCAAATCAAATCTACGACATCTATTTTCCAATTTCTTCCGTAGAACGAATTTCAAAAGTGACTATAGTACGGCCCGCCAGCCGTTTTAAATCACACAAAAATATGTTTTCTTTAAATTTCTCGGCTTTTCTCTAATATAATTTACACGAATTATACATATAAACATTCCTCTTCAATTACTCTATCTATTGGTGAAAACCGTATGAAAATCTGTTGCGTACATTTTGAGCGACTTCATTTTATACTATGTAATGATTTAACAGTCATTTATTTTAATTTGCGTCATGTCATTTGCGGATTCTTAACAAATCAGTTTCAACTGGAACTGATTTGTTAAGAATCCAGATAATCCTTTGATTTCCAACGGGTCTGCGCCAGTATATTAATATTTTTGTGAGTTTAGTGATTTCATAATTTATTAAAACAATATCTTAAATGATATAATAGACACTTTATCCTACGAGATTCAGTGGTGCATATTAATCAACTATTTACCTTTTCATTTAACTAAAATACTTAACTAACTAACTAACCATCACACCGCAGGGGTAGGCAGAGAGGACCGACCGCCAAACAACTCGGTCTTGGCACACACTCTTTGCTTCACTCAGATTCATACATCATCTCACACATACTCTTCTATTATTCTGACTTTTGACATGGCCCGACTCAAGTATCTGATTCACTTGATCGTGCCATATCTTCCTCGGGCTTCCCCGACTTCTTCTTCCATTCACATTTAGGTCATATATTCTTCTCACACTATTTTCTTCTTTCATTCGCTCTACATGCCCAAACCATCTGAGGGTCCCTTTCTTAATCTTACTAAAATACTTACATATCTTTTATAATAAGTAATGAATGGCACAATATACAATGCATAATAAAACATTTTTTTAATGGTTTTGACATGTTATTTAATTTATTTTGAAGCTGGCACCAGGTTCTGGAAGAGGGGACAATTATACAGCCATGCTTTACCGAATCTATATTGAAGGATACAAAACGGAGACGAGGACATCACTGAACGTCGAAAACTCTGACGAAATAGTATCTCAGGATATCCGAGAACCTTGGGCAAGATCTATAATATACAAGTGCCTCCCCGACAGTGTAGCGAGAAGAGAAGCCTATAAAAGCGACGCCTTGTTTTGCAATGAAGTTGCATTTTACACAAAAATAATACCAGCATTATTGACTTTTCAAGATCAGCACATGGAGAATATTGCCGAACCGTTTGGAGCCATTCCTCTCTGTTATGTGGCCCGCAATGATGTTCTAGTTCTGGAAGATCTGCGATGCCGAGGGTTTAGCATGGCCGATAGAAAGCTCGGTCTGTCAACAGATCAGTGTCGGGCGGTTCTTATAGAATTAGCTCGACTTCATGCCTTGTCTCTGGCAATGAAACAGCAGCAGCCCGAAGAATTTTACGAGCTTTTGAATCTCCAAGACGGCATTTCCGAAGGTAAATAATATTTATTGTTTTCATTTTCTGAGTCAAACTTTCTGTTCGGAATCCACAAATACACCAATATCATCAAACATACAATTTTTGGTTGTGGGTCCGTCTGTGAGTGATTGTAACTCTGGTTATTGAACCTAAGATTAGTTTTGAATTTAAGTGATATTTTCAAAATTGGAACTGATGTCAAGAATTCAGATAAGTGATAATGTACCGAAGGTGCACAAATTACAAATTGATTAATTTCACAATTAATTAATTAAAAACTATATGTAGCATATTTGTAGCACGTTCTTGAGTGTAAGATACTCTCAGTATCGCTCTGGTGTAAGACCACCATTCAAAATTGAAATTTTGGTTGAAATGGCTTTAGCCGTGTTTGGTCACCAGATATGAATAGCCAAGTACTTCCCCTTCTCCTTCCCCTCCCCACAACTTTCAGCCTCACTACGTACACCAACCGGGGATGTACGTACTCCAGCAGGGAGCAATTGTGCAGATTTACTGAAATAATATCTCACGTTTTTCACAGGTCTCCGCTATTCTGTTATATATAATAAGTAAGGTGGTTGGAAGGTCTGCTATTGCTGTTATAAGTCTGGAGAAGGTAGAATATTTAACGATCTAACCTCTAGTATTAAACAGTCTTATTTTTATTGAAAAGGTTAACTAGGCATTATTAATTTGGTTCAAGGTTGCACTTGACTTCACTCCCATTCTAGAATAGCAGCAGAAAGACTGTATTAAATTAAAGTTGTCAACAAATTAGTAATCTTGTATGTACCGTGTTACGAAGCAATGATTGCCTCACAACCAATCATTATTCAAGCTTAAGCACTAGGAACAGACTTCCTGTTGACGATAAAAGTTCGTGCAAAGGTGGTATGTTCAGGAAAAATTGTTTCTCATTCCAATGATTTTGTTTCATCACGAGATTACAAGATAATATTTACAAGTTAGGGGCGTTCAAGTATTACATAACGCAATTTTTGAAGAATTTTGACCCCCCCATGTAACGCGCCGTAACATTTTTCCGTATCACCCCCCCCCCCCCCCCCATCTAAACGTTTCGTAACGCCCAAGTGACAATTTTTACCTGAAAGTCACAATTAAGTTGCGCAAAGTCGCTTAAACACCTTTTTCTTGTTTTAGAGAACGAAAAGGATTGCCAACTTGGAAAATTTTAATTCCCTAGTTTTTTTAATCAAAATAATGAAAAACATGTTACGTAACGCATTGTTCGAACCCCCCCTCCCACACCCCACTCGTAACGCACAGTAACGTTTCACAAGACCCCCCCCCCCAGTGCGTTACGTAATACTTGAACGGCCCCTTATGAAATAAAACTATGTTTAATTTTTTGTTGATATCTATACAAAGTATAACAGCGCGTATCCGAAGGATCATGTGATTCCTGATCACATTTGGAGTAAAAAAGTAGATGTCATTTTGGACATTTTTAAGGCCTTTGACTGGATTTGGTACCGAGGGCTTGTCAACAAACTACCTTCTTACAGACTTCCCACATCCTTGTATACATGTAATACTGACTTTTTGAGAAAGAGGTCGATTCAGAAGGTTGCTGATGGTTTCACCTCTTCTTCACTGCTGGCATCAGAGTTAATGTATAAAAAAAAATTTATCACACTTCCCCCCTAGGTACCCACAGAATTGCAACCGATATGCACTCCACCTCATTCCAGCAGCACTGTACAGATGAGACAGAGCGCATATCATGTGATCCATTGCGATGTGTGATATATTTATTTATTTTATTTATTTATTAATTTTCAACGCCCTGATGGGCTTTTACATGACAAGTTTATGATACAGAGACAGTTTTTTTTTTTAATAAAAAAGATAAACTATAAAAACATAACAAGTAAACATCATATGAAAGGTAGGTATACAGATAAATTTAAGGAAAGATAGTGCATTACAATAAAAGAGAAAGTATCTTAGTTGTGAATGGCATAGAAAATAAATTAGTTGGTATGTTAGTAAATACAAAATTTACAGGTGACTGATTAAATGTCATAAATAATACATGACAAAATGCTAGATACATAAAAAGAAAACGTTAACAAGTTTTTACAGAGAGATAGAAATACACAAATATACGCAATAGACCCTACGTGATGCTCCTTAGATATCAACATATTCTACATAAAAATATTGTTCAGATATTTCTTGAATAACGGTAAACTTGTATTAAATACATCGATATTTGAGGTATATTTGTTCTCTAGTGTGTGTAGTCGAGAAATTGATGCGTGTGTGTGGTAGTTGGTTAGAGAATTATTGTTGCAGAATAATGTGTTTTGCCTTGTCGCTCGAGTTGGTACCTTAAAGTCAATGAGATGCAGGAGTTCGCAACAATCTAATTCGGAGTGAATAATTTTAAACAAAAAAGTTAGGTCGTTTATTTTTCTTCTGTTTTCTAAGGAATGCAATTTAAGTGTATTTAGTAAAGATGTGTAGTTAATGTGTTGAATAGGTATGTGTAACTTGAAGTTAAAAATACATATATTATTTTTAATTGAAAAAAAATCATCTGACAGCAAAATGACATATACTTTTTTAACTCTAAATGTGCCCAGAAATTGCTCAGGGTATATGCTGATATACCTTGCATGTTATGAATGTATAATACAATAATAATTATATTTACCGATGTCAAACCAAAAATCGATTGCCTTGTACCAAAATACAACCACAATTAAAAAATGATGTAGAAATGATTGCACCCATTATACTCGTAGTTCTGAAGGACTTTTAGATTTGTATTTTGCTAATTTTGCAGGATTATTTGATACTGAGAATGAAGAATGGTACAGGGGTTATTACCGAGTAGCGGCTAGAAATGCCTTGGCCATGGTAAAAGAAGCTTTACCGTCTGACCAAGACAGCTCCAAGTATTTGAAGAAGTTCAGCGAATTTGTTGGCGATGGAACGTTCTTTACCAAAATGGTCTCGCTCGTCTCTCCCCAGGAACCATTGGCAGTCTTCTGTCATGGAGATTGTTGGACCAATAACATTCTATTCAAGTATTCAGAGGAAGGAGACATTATAGAGGTAAACATGACGGCTTATATTATTTATGTGTTACATAACGACGTATTAAAGTCAAACAAAGTTATAATACATAAATATTAGAATTGGTTATGGTTTAAAGTCATACAACATTATCTACAAAAAACTTACAAATAACAACATCATCAAACTAATTCTTCAAGTAGCATATATTATGATACAGACTCTGAAAAAATTTACAAGATGCTCGTCGTTTTGCCAATCAGACAACTCTACGCTAAATCGTCTATTCTTCACCTCTTCAAATTCAAACTATATATCCCTTTACTTTCTCAGTCCTCAATAACAATCAGGTCTTCAACAAACTAACACTCAACATCCCGCTAAAGCACACGACCCACGGACAAAGATCCTTTAACTACTAAGGGGGCGTTCAAGTATTACGTAATGCAATTTTTGAAGATTTTTGACCCCTCCTCCCCCCCATGTAACGGGCCATAATGTTTTTCCATACCCCCCCCCCCCCCCTAAACGTTACGTAACGCCCAAGGGGCAATTTTTACCTGAAAGTCACAATTAAGTTGCGCAAAGTACTGGAAAGTCGCTTAAATACCTTTTTTCTTGTGTTAATCGCGTTTGCGGTAATAAATAAAACAAAAGATTTCGAGAACGAAAAGGGTTGCCAACTTGGAAGATTTTAATTCCCTAGTTTTTTATCTAAATAAAGAAAAACATGTTACGTAACCCCCCTCATAACGCACAGTAACGTTTCACAAGACCCCCCTCCCCCCCCCCCAAGTGCGTTACGTAATACTTGAACGGCCCCTATTCTATCAAACTATATAACTGCATGCCACCTTCTTTGAAACAACCTGCTGATTATTCACCAACTAATAAACTAAAAAACAAATCACAGACTGGGTAAAAACTAAAGGAACACTAATTTTCCAAAACCTATTTACTCCAAAACAATCAAGCGCCCCTGAGGTGATTTTCTCACGAAAATGGCGCTATAGAAATCATCCAACAATTATTATTATAAAAATTAACTTGGTATTTAAATTATACCACTAGATCTACAAAATAGATTAATATTGCATAACTATTTTCAAAATATTGGCACTAACATTATCTACTTTTGTTTTTATTCTTCTTTTATTCTCTTTTCGACTCAACTGCTCTCTAAGTTCACTTCATGTATATTCTTTATTTTTTTTTCTTTTAACTATAATGTATTATCCATTGCGACTTTAGTATATTATGATGCTCAACTTACTACATTGTGTCTGTATAATATTATGATGACTATCTCAACACAGCTACCTATACCTGCTATATGTACAATACTGCCACCATGGGTGGTACTACGGAGTCCTCCTTGAGAGTCTCAAGGGGGATACTGTGCTATCACTTATGATGGCATAATAATACATGCGTACACCTCAGCACGGACTCTCCCAGTGAGGTGTTCACAATCCATAACCACATTCGTTTTAACCAATTACATATAGTTGCCGATCATATTTCACTCTACTACCTACTGTTTCATAATAAGAATATTTTTTGTTTTACTTCCACCTATTGTCATTGCATTTATTAACTGTATGTCATTGTATTTATTAACTGCACATAAGAGCATAGAAATTAATAAATAAAATAAATCTAAAATAAACTCGCCAAAAATTAGTAATGATTTGTTTTTTTTGTAGACAACATTGTTTGACTTTGCCCTTGAATTATTGGTATGTAGGCGTAGTACGTACGTAGTATGTAAGCTTAGTTTGGTAGGCGGGATTGGGTACCGTCGTTCCGGGAACCTTTATTGGATAACCAACACCTCTGCCATAGGTCACCCCAAGTGGTTCGCTACGTTTGGTGATTTAGCAGGGGAGCCCGGGTTAATGGGGTGAGGTTTGTCTAGGTATTGGAGGCGGATGACCAGGACACACTGAACCCCAGATTCCTACCCACCCCTTAAACACTTTTCCTTCCCAGAAATCTCCTCTCCTTCCTTTCCCCCAAAACCCCTCCACACAGCATTCCCAAAGATGACATAGGCCCTGAGGGAAATTATTTTCCTCAGGGCCTCCTGTGTGGAGCTCAAGTAAAAAAAAAAAAAATGTTTTTTTTTGTAGATAAAATTGTTTGATTTTAAGCCCTAGAATTATTTCTATTTTTTTTTTTGTACTTTAAGACCTAGAATGATTTGTGTGTTTTTTGTAGATAACGTTATTTGACAAAGCTCTCGAAGTTACATGTTTTATTGACTTTGATAATAATGTTAAAATACTATATTTAAGTTCATTTTGTTATGGTGATATAGCTACATTACTTGGCAAGAGAACACAAAAGGTTCTTTGATAGGAGACCGCTGTATAAAATGAGCATTTTCAAATAATTTATAATGAGGGCACATTATGACCAAATATTGCAAATGATAATTTAGATAATATCCCTCTACACAGCAACTCCTCTGTATGGAGTTAATAATATAAGACTCCCAAAAACATATCGACGGTCCCGAAGAACAATGTCGGATCTGCAAAATCGTAGTTTCGCAGCAGAGCTGTTTAAAGTTTCGTTTCTGCATTTTTACAATTTTTTGAGAGAAATAAATGTAAAGTTGATCTGATATTTTGCATTAACCCTTATTTATTTAATTGGAAAAATACAGTATGCCAGCTTATTGCAACATTGTTGTAGTTTTTAAGAAAAATCACTTCCGACTTTTTTTTACGAACAAGGAGTTGTCGGATGTTTACATACGACATTGTTCTACGGACATAGCATGAAACATGTGTGTCGTATATGTATATCCTACTTTATTCTTTGGAATTCAAAGATAAGTTTTTGTCGTATTTAAAACCTAATTTATTTTATATATTTTTTTTGTTTCTAGTATTACCAAAAAAAAAATCTATTATGTTTTGTAATAATTACGTGAAGGAACCCCTTATTAATAAAAATTATGTATAATAATTTGACACTAAATAAATAAAAACAGGGAAAGTAATATATTCAATTTTTTATTTGTTTTTAATCCAAACAGAAGTGGGAGGATATTTCAATCTCAGTCTGCCATATTACATGAGTTATACACATTATTTAAAGAGAAAAAATACAATAAAAATTAAAAACAAAACAGGTTACCTAATCATAACATAAAATTAAAACATCCGTAGTTTTATTTGTTTTAATCTAGCAAAACTGGGAGGATTGTTCAAGCCCAGTCTGTTACATGAGTCAGTTACATAAGTACGACTATAACATTATTTAAAAGAGATGAAATAAGAAAATATAACAAAAAATGAAACATAACAGGGTGGTACCTAATCATAACATAAAATTAAAACATCAATAGTCTTATTTTCAAAATGGAAAATTTTTATTTGACCTAAATTAATAATTATTATTATTCGGAGTCACCATCATTAACACCAATGTTTCCGTATGTTATGGTCTTATAAAATTCATGATATTGTTCAGGAATAATTCCTGAATTACAAAGACTTATAAGGTCATTGTATTTATCTTTTTGAATCGGCAAAGGGGTATCATACGCCTTATGAAGTTCGATGTCAATAGCATGAAAATGTCTTGTGGCATTACGAACGATGATAGTCTGAAACTCTTTTCTGAGGTCATATTTATACTCCAGCTGATTGGAATGATCTCCAGAGGTATGAACTTGCTTGACGTAGCTCCATGTCATTTTTTTATTTTGGGTATCTTTAGTCCAATTTTTATTCTTTAACAGTATTTTAAAGTCGTAAAAGTTATCTTGCGACATATCTCGAACTTCGTAGGGATTTTCATCAATTTGTGCCCATCTCACGAGAATCTTCCATTCATTTGGACTATAAATCGTCCTAGGAGCACTTGCTTTTTCAATTACTGCGTGCACACTATCTCCCTCATTTTGAGTGTGACCCTTTTCTAAGAAGCTGTGTGTAATGTTGATTCCGAATTCTTTAGCTGCATATAAATATAGGCTAAAAACCACTCTATTTCGATTCTGTCCAGGGCAGTTATCAGACCAGAATCTGAATTCTTTAGCCCCCTTTTCAACTTTTTTTTTAATAAAATCAAGCAAACAACTACTTCATTGGCTACTCGTTTTGCGATTCCTTCGTGCCACATATAGCAGATCCCGTGTCTCGCTGCCATATCGTAAACAGTGAAATTGTAGGTGGACAATTTTCGTTTATAATAAAAAATACTCGCTTTACCATGAGGACAAGTTAACACCTTTTGAAAATCAAAAGTCGCACATATTGTTGAACCATCAGAAGCGATAGCTTTGGCCTTGTCGTTATTTCTTAGGTTCCGGGCAAACTCTTTCTCCTCGCGATGCAGAATATAGGCTTCTTTCTGCTCATCAGAGGGCTGAGACATATTTTTAAATGCATAGCACTGGTCACACTGATCCTTTTTAGGGATATGGAAACCTAAATTAAATTTTTGATTAACAATATCTCTGTATTGTCGTTCAGATTGCGCCTTTTTGGTATATATGTCTGGGTTAAACCATTCAACATACAATTTGAACATACGAGCAATGCTGAGACTTCCATCTAAATATAACTTTGTCGAATCTTTTCTAATATAATGCGATTCGACCGGTACAAATGATTGAACGTGGTCGCACACACTTTTCACCACATCCTCGACAATTATTACAAGCAATAATTGTCAGCCTGAAACACTCATTTACATTGAAAAATCTTCCGAGAAAAGATACTTGCCGCCAACGGGACTTGAACCCGTGTCCTTCCGATTGCCGGTCGAATGCTCTGATCCTCGACAATTATTTTTTTATGATTTTTATGGGCCCCTCTGTTGTCTGGCTGAACGACCATTGATCCGTCATACTTCTTCCAGGCCGTTGTAACTATTCTTTCCCCGACAGAAAGAGTATTCAAAAAGAATATTTTACAGACGTTGGTCTTATCAGATTCCAACGATAACATTGAACTTTGTGGCAGGAAATATTTGAACGTATACTGACGGTTATGTTTTAAATCATTGGTGAGTGCACGACGTTTCTTCTCCTTTGTAGTATATTTAACAACAAAGCTCCATTGTAGCTGTCTATCACCCAGGTTCCAAAATTTTTGTAAAATATCTGCTCTTTCTTTATTTGAAAAATGTGTGCCACATTTCAGCTTACAGGAGCAAGGTGGGCCAAGTACTTTTTCATTGGCACATTTTCCACGTTTGGTGAAGTACTTCTTGCCCAGGTTTTTAAGACATTTTCGTTTGATGTCTACCCATTCCGATTGATTTCGGCGGCGTTTTGTATTTATCCTCGTATTAATGCTTGAAGCTGGAGATGATGCATTCGAAGAACAGCTTGGAGAATTATCTATAGGTAAAATATTATAATCCTCATTGTATATGCCACAAAAGTCGTCATCGCATAATATGTGGCCATTCACAGGGGATGGTACAGGAGTTTCGTTGAATTCCAGCAATTGCGGCTGTTCATTTTGTCTGCTGGACTCTATGTTCACAGTAACAGAAGAAGGCGAACCGGGAAAATCTGAAATTACAACAATATTTTTTAATTCCATCGATTAAAAGTAATCTCAGAAAATTTACTTTCAAAATTATATAGTTTCAGATACAATTAATGTTTTAATAATTTACCTGATCCAGCAAGCAGCGATGAAAAATCATTTTCAGCAATCAGGTCTGCTGTTTGGCCAATATTTACACTCCGCGGAGGGTCGGATTCAGAAACGCCTAAAATCAAAACATAATTTTCTATATACTAGCAGCAAATCGAAGTTACATACTTGGTATAAATTTTATCTTTTCTCTTTTTTTAATGCGCTTTTTAAACACCTACCTGATTTTTTTGCCGAATCGGACTGAGATACAGATTGTGGACTATTCAAATATTTTAACAGATCCTCCATGATATCTCCAAACTCCTCTTGCATTTTATCAACCCCATCAGGAAGAGGTGATTCAGGAATCTCTGAAAGGTTTAAAAAAATTAAATAAACTCTGTTTCTCAAAAGTTTAAGAAAATCCGATTCTAAGAACGTTTATAATTTTTATGATGAATAATAAGTAAGTAAAGTAAAAATTATTGACCTTCTTCTTCCTGTGACAGTGGTGACTGAGACGAATCAAGGGAATTCAAATCTGGATTCATCGATTTTGTAATATCCGCATTATTTATTCGATTCGGAGTATCTTCACGGCGTGAACAGGGATCTAAAAACATGGAATATGTTAATTTCAAATATTTATTAAATTACATTTTTTTATTGTAACACAAATATCAATTTTTTTATTGTAACACAGCAGATAAATCTTTACAAAATTGATGAAACATAATAAAATTATAAATTTTCAAGCAGGATTGCATTTACTTTAGTTTAATCAATAACGCCAAAGTAAAAAAAATATATTTTACAGGTGTTTAAGAGTGTTTTTTTTTGTCGAACAAAGTAGTATTGAAAATACTTCCCAAGAATAATGTTGGATGTGAACATCCGACACGAAAATTTTTTTTAATGTTCCAAGAACAAAGTCGGATGTTTGTTTCCTGCACCCTGCTACTTGACAGATTCCAACAAAAAATGTCGGATGTGCTTTTACGGCGACACATAATTTTTTATCACTTAAACATATTTTAGTACCACCTAACAACGATTGAATTAATGTAAAGTAAAAATTCTCATTGTAAAGAAAAATAATTTATTTTCTGTGATTGTTGTCGGTTATGACAATCCAACATTGTTTTTGGGAGGCCCGATGAAGTAATTTAAAATCATAGCAGTTCTGTAGGAAAACAATAAAAACTTACCTAGTACAACTTCTTTTTCATTCTCATTATCCTGATTTGGATAAATAATGTTATTTGTAATGTCCATTAACTGCTTTATTCGACAATTAATGTTTCTCGACACGTTAGAGGCATGTCCTGGTTCTCGTATATCTCTGTCTGCACTTTGTTCATTCCAGTTATCACTTGAATTGTCAATTGGACACATTTTACTAGGCAAACATTTAAAACGATTATTATATTTTCGAGGCATCGTTAGTTTATACTGTCTTACTAACAAAAGAGCAACAATTTACTTTTATTTTGATTTGCAAGCACTGATTCATCACGCACGTCCTCACCGTCCCAACTCTCCGAACATTCTCCGAAGAACTAAGTCGATTCTGACAAACCGACCGTGCGCGCGCACCTCCAATGGCGGACATATGACAACGAACAAAGTCGGTTGTGCACTTCTGACAATGTTCTTCGAATAGTATGTCACAACCGACTTTGTTCGTTTCAATAACTTTTAAAATAATCAAGATAAAAAAAATCTGAAAACGCAGACTACAAAAGTAAGAAAAGAAATTTAAAATAAGCCAAAAAAAACGATTTTTGCTTTTTTGCAGATCCGACATTGTTCTACGGGACCGTCGATATTATGCATTTAAAAAAATTGCCATTTTAGAGTGTAAATATTTTGAACACAACATTTTCCAGGTGTGTCTCTTAGACTTCCAGCTGGTGCGATACGGCTCCCCCGCTCTCGACCTCGCCAACCTGATCTACTGCTGCACCTCCAGGGACCAGAGGACGGAGCACCTCGTGTCTCTGCTGAGCACCTACCACGAGACCCTCTACACCAGGCTGGTGGAACTCACCCCGGAAGACCATCAGATTACCAGCCTGATGGATAGAGACAAACTATGGGAAATGTTAGTTACAGATTGCCATTTATTTATTTTAAAATAAATAAGACTAAGACGCTTAGATGTACTGTACGTGTACGCGCTAAACTTAAATGCCAACCTGAACTTGATACGATCCATTCTCGTGCAGGTACAGTAACTTTACTGACTTTACAATGACTGTAAGCGAAAGAGAAAGATGGGTAAAACCTACATGCAACAGAGAAATATGTGGGGTGGAGTTGCTGGTTTATTTACGTAGACTCGACTTGTAAGATAAAATATATACTTACACAAATGTATCCCATAAAAAAAAAGTCAGCTGGGGTTAAATAGATGCAGGGGGCCATGGAATATCTCCTCTGTTTTACCCAGAAAGCGCGTTGCTCTCCCGTAAAGCGATCCATTGTGACTAAATTTCCAAGAAGCGAGGATTTGCGCATAAGTGACTCCGCTCTCCTCCCCCGTTCGGAATCCCCGCTAACACGATTACAAAAGTGCAGATGTTTATGACCCACACTATATTTCAATATCTTTGAGTCATACGAAGGGTATGTAAGAAAAAATTTGAATGGTCCCCGTTAATCATTGATTCTCAGCCTGTTTCAGCTTTGGATCAAATTATCATCAGCTGACAAGCATAACAACATGACTGTTTGCTCGACAGTTGATCAAAATTTGATAAAAAGTTGAAACACGCCAAGAATCGAATTTGAAACACCTTAACTATTTTACAGGATAAATGAAGAATTCCACCGCTGTGGAAAGTTTGGCCTTGGATTGGCTCTAGACATGATTCCCATTTCTACCTGTGATAGCGACCAAGCGCCTGACTTGTATCAGGAAAAGGTAAACAAACACAGCTAATTAAGACATTTTTACGAGTGATTTTGCTAACTTTTTCACCAAAATCCCAACGTTTAGGGCATATGCAGTACTCTGCACGAGTAATAAATGATCTTTTAAAACAAACAATAAATGCATGGATAATTTGCCATATATTTCTGCATAACCATGAACATTTTGCGTTTATGATATATTAGATTCACATTCTTGCCAAAATATTACAAATAAGTCTGAGATCTAAAACTTGCATTGAAAACTTCAAAATCCGATTGAAAACACACATATTCCGATTAAAGTACAGTATACAAACGTCATTGATGTGATTGAACGACTAAATAGCACTACATTCGTGTTATATAAAATCGACATATTACTGATTTTATTGAAAACTTTTTATGTTATTTCCTCCTAAGCAATTTCGTTTTCGACCAGTATTATTTCTTCTTGATTGATGATCATATATTATTACAAAATGTAGATTTATGAAAATTTTACAAACAATGCGACTTATGTGATATTTTATACATAACCTTAACTTCGAAACCATCTCAATAGGTAAAATATCCACACAGTAGATAGAACCCCATTAATTCGAACCCCGGAATGATGTTAGAAATTTTTGGCCAAAAAAATCCCCAGAAAAATTTTGTTCATACAAAATAATTTTTTAATTCGAAATTCGTTTTTTCATAATTCTAAATTTATTAAAGTGCCGCCTGCGGCGGATATCGACCACAAAATTTCGACCTACGAGTTAATTTATAATATTTTTACTAATTTACTTCGAATATCTGAATTAGAATGGCCTAATTCAGATATTTGAAGATGGAATTCCTAATTCAGATGTCTGCGATGGAAATCGGCAATGAAATTTCGATTTATGCGGATATATATTGTATATTTATGAATTTATATCGAATAAGTATCTGAATTTAGAGGGCCGGCTGCGAAATGTCGATTTACGTGGAAATCATCGGTATTTTTACAAATTTACCACGAACATATGAATTAGAATGGCCGACCGGGATTGGGCCACAGAATTTCGATTTACGCGAAAATATTTCTATTTTACAAATTTACTTCCAATTATCTACATTTGAAGAGCCGGTAGCTGCGATAATCAGCTGCGAAAAATTGATTTACGCGGAAATTATGCAATATTTTTACGAATTTATTTTGAATAGGCCGGCCTTAACGGGATTATACCGCAAAATTACGATTTAGGTGGAAATAATTCATATTTTTACGAATTTAAGACAAACATCTAAATTAGATGAGCTTGCCGCAGCAGTAATCTGTCGCGAAATTTCAATTTATGCGGAAATATAACATATTTTTACAAATATTTTAATATAAAAAGGCGGCTGACGGTTATCGATTGAGAAATTTCTTATAAAATATATCGTATTTTTACGAATTTACTTCGGTATCTGAATTTAAAGGGCCGGTAGCATTGGAAATCTGCTGCGAAATTCCGATTTATGCGGAAATATCATATTTTTTAAAATTTACTTCGAATATAGGGCCCACCGCAGTGGTGAACGGCTGAGTAAATTCGATTTACACGTGAATAAGTTGTATTACGAATTTAATCCGAAGAATCTACTCAATTTTGGGCGATTTTTTATGATTTTTTTTTTTTTTAAAGTTTATGATGGAATTCGTTCATTCAAAATTTTATTTTTGATGTCCCGTGGATTTCGAATTAAAAGGTTCTAATGTATATATTATACTGAATTGTTTTGAATAATCCACATTATACTTTTAATAAGGGATAACAAACTGCTTTTTTCCTCAGGATACGGACACTTCGAGCATTGCTGAAGAAAATACCCCAGTTTGGACATCCAATAAACTGTGCCGTCAGAAGATGGCAGACCTTGTACAGGAACTAGTTGATAATGGAGCTTTGTAAAAACTAATTCAATCAACCTGACGAAAAATTTATTTATGAAATATATTATTAGTAGATTGATTAAAATTAAATGTTATTTATGCAATAGCTTCATGACAAAAAGAAGGGTGGGTGATGATGTAACTTGAAATAAAATGTTTAGAATACAAGTGCTTGCATTATTTATATGCAATAAATAAAATATAAAAATAAATTATGCCAATACTGTTGTAACAAAAGATAAATTATTGATAAATATTTTTCCAGTTCTTTTTTTGAATCAGCGAAATTTTGAAATAATCAGAGTTCGTAATTATTATAATTTGGTAGGTAATCTTTTAGTTATCTCATTGGGCGCCAGAAGGATGTTATTGTGATTAGATTTCATGTGGTGCATCAGGGCAGAAGTCTCTGGGAAGCTGGCCAAACAAATGAAGCATTCGTAGGATAAAGCATCTGAAATATAATAAAATATATGATTATTAAAAATGCAGGGAAAACATAAGAGCCACGCATCGACATTCTAAGAATCTAGTAGGTTTGCAATCCTAAGATTAACCCCTCGGGGCCTCGGGCGTATTTTGTCAGAAGGTCAAAATATTTGCGCTTTGCAATAAATCCATATAAATGGGATATTTCCGAATGAATTCGAAACTTAAAAACTGTTTTTAAAAGGTGATAAAATTATTAAATTATTATACAATAACATAATATATGTAATAAAAATTTTAAATGCAAACATAATTTTTTTTTAAATGTCTCTCCTTACATTTTTGTCTAATTAAAATTAAAGGATAATTATTATTAATTATTAATTAAAGGATAATGAAAAAAACAAATACACACATATTGTATTAGGCATCTTATCTTCACCTCACTTTTTTGTCATTTCATTTAAAAATCTTCTTATATATAAAAATCAATATTTGTTTGTTTGTTTGTGTCTTATGCTCTGCCAAACCGTTCATCCGATTGTGATGAAACTTTGGTGATCTCTGACGTTACAAAATTTGTATAAATGAAAATGTGTGTATTTCATATATTTTAGCAGAGGGGGAGGGTAACGAAGGAGGTGGGGTTCACGGGAAGGGTGACGAGGGAGGGGAAGGCATGGAAGGTGGAAGGGGAATGCAGGAGGGGAAGGGGAATGCACGGGAAAGGACATGCAGGAAGAAACACTTTATTTCTTTGAAAGGCATTGCAACGCATGTCAGGTACCAGCTAGTAATTAATAAAAACAATGTATGTGTTAATGAAACTTCATGGTTCACCTAATATTATAGCTGCCGATGGAACGCACATGTGTAGCTGAAAAGAAGGTGGAGTTCGCCGCTGTGCCGCTAGTAGGTGGAGCCTGGAAACTTCGTACACGTTGTGAGACAAATGAAATACGATTTTAATTTAGATTATAGGATCACTGTTTAATAAATTTGCCAGGATTCTTTCCTTGGCTGGCGCCCTGATATAATATTAGATTCATCATAGCTTTGTCGGTATTTTCTAAATTCATTATTGCGTATGACAACCATAACCTACCTTACTTCTAACAGGATTACGCTTCCTGTCATGCCCTGATTTTATAAGTCTTTGCTCTACCATGATCTGAACTTATGTTTACGTATTAATAAATGTTAAATTGTTAATCCAGGTTTATTATTTATGATTAATCCTACCTACAGTATAACATGCTGGCGTGAGGTACGGGTATTGTGCACTTTAATCGTGTCAATGTACTAATCATGTTACAAAATGATGGTAAGAAACTTACTTTTATGGGTGTTGAAATGTCGTTTTAATTTGGTGGTACTTGGAAATAGTTTGCTGCATGTTTTACAAGCGTGGGGCAAGGGGGCCGTTCCGTGTTTAGTTATCATGTGCTCTCGTCTTGCACTGGCATTACTATAGCTGAAAATACACAAAACATCAGCATTCTAACAAAATCACTAAATATCATACCATTCCCTGCACCAGTAGGCAGAGATCAAGAAACGCCACACTATTCTGTACACATTACTTGCTTTGTTGGTATTCATTCATTCAGTGTTATACACTCTTGAGGTTGTGAAACTCAAGTAATTATTAATTCATGTAACAATGCTAAGTCCTTTTGGGGTATCCTAAACTTCATCTTTCATTCATACACAAGAATTTCTTAATTCGTTCAATATGATTCTATCAACCTTGCGTTCTGTTCGGAAGTCGACAATGGCAAAACAGTTACAAAATGGTTTTACCATACAAGCCAGCAGTCAATTTGTAAAAACCAAAGCTTTCATTAATTTATTTGACAAACCTTTTCGGACACATCAGACAGTCTAATTTAGATTTGCTAACGCTGTCAAAATTGTGGACGTATTTTTTGTGACTCCATAATGATTTGTAACTGTTCAACCTAGAAAAGAAATCAAGATGATAAATATTATTGAAGGTGCACACAGTAAGGCTATTTGTAAAAATTGCAAAGAAAATTAAATCGACAATCCATCAAGAATAATGTCGGATCAGTTTAAAATTAAAAATCGTTTTATTGGCTTATTTTAATTTCCTTTTGATGATTTTGAAGTCCGTATTTTCGGAATTTTTAATGAAATTAAATGAAATGCAAATCATCAAAACAACACTATATTTCTTAATCTCAAAAAGAGCAAAAATGCAGAAATGAAACATTAAACAGCTCTACTGTAAAACTACAAAATCGCTATTTCGACATTATTCTTCGGGACTGTCGAAATGATGTAAACATGTGCAGAGAAAACCAACGTACATTTTACCACATGTATCGCAAGGATATGTTTTAGAAAGAGTTGAAGAAGTGCGTTCAGTTAAACACTTATGCTTTTTCAGGTCTGTGAGGACTTTCCCGCATCGCTCACATTGTTTCTTCACTCCTTTCGGCTTAACGAACGGGCAAACTAAAAGATGTCTATTGAGTTGCTTGTACTGTTTCCCGCAAAAGGAGCAAACCCCAGAAGCTTCCCTTAAATTTGCCGAAGTATTCGGTGAAGGTTTAATGGAGCTTGGACTGTTCAGCGGAGCTCTCGGTTTTTCTAATTCACTCATAAAAAGATTGGTAAGCTTGCTAAAATGCTGGCTTTTATGCTTCTTGAAGTCATCCATTTTGGAGAAAACTTCCCGACACACCTTTCCATAGTAGTTTGCTACATTATCGGCAGACCGACTTCTCAGTAAACTTCCGTCACTCCCATGATCTGATGCAGTGATTTCATGTGGTGGAAATTGCAGACTAGCAAATTTGTTGTGATTTTTATTAGCAAAACCTCTTCTCCTATTACCATTTACTCTGTCAATATTTTGATTACCTCCAACTGTTTTATCTGATCCTGCTTTTATTTTATTAGTACTTTGGAGAGATTTTGTCGATTCAGCACGATGTTTTTTGGAAGGACTTTGACAAGGTTTCGAACTTATAGTAGGCATTTCGTCGGTGTCTGAAGCTGAATTACAAGCGTTAGTGATAGTCATAATGCTGGTAGATTTCATTTTTTTATTTGAGAAGATGCACCGTCGTTTAAAATTACATGCCGATATCAGTTCGGATAAACAGTTCCCGCAAATCATTTCTCCTTGGGTGGTCTGAAAAAAATCCCTCAATTTTCGATATACTTGTCAGAATTATGTTAGATTGTATAATCAGGCATCTTCTTGGAAAGCTCCAAATTTACGATGTCTACACCTATCTACATCCTCCATATAGGTATATACTTACCCCTATATTCGCAAGGTATGAGAATTCTTCCGAAACATCATCTAAAACTGGCAGAAGATCCTTTTTATTAATCATGCAACAACAAGCCACGCATGATTTTTTATTGCTTTTTGTAATTGTATTGTGTAAAAATTTGGAACCTGAAAAATAAATCACAATACAGTCAATGACAAAGTAAAACCGCCACATAAAAGTCTAATAGCTAATATTTACTTACTTAAAATTGAAGACGTTTTATTCAGCTCTGACTGATCACCCATGTTGATCTAATTTTCTAAATAAATTTATGGCAAACATGAAATTTACAAATTTGTTGAATCAATAAAAAATATAAACAAACGAAAGCTCCCCTGTCAAAGATTATTTTAGCTCATAGCTCGTACGTTGAAATTTAGCTAGCCACTCAAATTCGTACTTACCCACAAAGTATTTTGAATAAATACAACAAAACACATCCCATTGATATACCTTTAGGTATTTTAATGTCAAAAATTCACGGAACTAACAAATGTGCACCATCTACAATAAGGTCGCCAGCATGGGAGTAGGCGGTAAACACAAAGAGCTTAGTCAGTCAACGTACCGGAAATAGTCATATAGTTTTAGAAAGCAACGAAGGATGAGATAAAAATCATTTTTACGAACGCAGGATAATATAATAATAACATTTGTACCTAGCGGCGAACACAGAGCGGCGAAAGCAAAGCGGGACCGCAATAACAATTGGAAAGCCAGGATATTTTCGGCAAGGATAAAATAAAACCCAATATCGCCGCGTCGGGCGAAGGCAATAAACCTTTTCCTTTGGCTCACGAAGCCGCTGCGGCCGATGGGAATGTTTCAAGGCTGACTTAGGTTCAATCCTTGAGGCGACGGGAGAATCCTCAACACGAAGGCAGTCACCATTTGCCCGGCCTAGGGGTTGGTACTCCACTTCGCCAACGGAGTGTCGCGACCAGGGATAAAAAATTAATAGTGTTTTTTGCAACCCGGCCAGGGCTCTGCAACGCTCTCCAAACTACACGCGACCGCGCGCAATTTCCCGACCAGGGAAATTAACAGACAGTCCAACCAAGTGACCGTGAAATATTCCGACCAGGAATTTGCGCAAGTTCCACCAAAGAACTCTCGCGACTCTACCTGTGCAATAACAAGTGAAAAAATAGAACTTAAGTTTAAAGTGCCTAGTGACTGTGTGCTTACGCGGAGACTCCATCATCAGCAATCAAAGGGAAGTGACTGAACATTTTATTTATTTAACCACCGAAGTGATTAGATTCTGAACAATTACATAAAGACTTTACCGTAGAATTAAGCAAACAGACTTTCTAAATTTAAGACGAATTAATTAAGTAGTTTTAAGACTAACACTAGATTAATAATTAACACCCGCCTTTTGTATCCTAATGTAATAAATGTGTCGTTTCTTCAACCAGTAGCTTTTTTAATTGTTCCTCCTTAATTTTAAGTTTATAGTTTTAGTTTGAACCCGCCGTAAGGCGCGGGTGTATCACCCCGAAGGGAAACAAAACAAAATTTACAAAATACAGTTTGTCAAATAAGAGTAGAAAATATATGAGGGCACCACTGTTGATCAAATGGCAATACTAAACACATAACTCATGGTGTTAAAGCAGTGGTTCCCAACTTTTTCTGACCCGGGACCACTTATACGTTTATTTTTTCGACAGGGACCACAAGCAGTGGCGTAGCAAGCGGGGGGGGAGGGGGCGGCGCCCCGACCGAGTTTCACCCCCAAGACCGAAATTCTCTAGCCACCCCCCCTACCCCCAGGACGGACCAATTTTTTATGAAGTCGAAATTTGTGTTCAGTCAACTTTAAGTCAAGTCAAACACTGCTTGTGGTCAGTGGCGTAGGCTAGCGTGGGTGGCACCCGGGACGGATAGCACAACGGGAGGGGCGTAATGGGATAGGGTAGGACGGGTTCTAGCAGAATATTTACCACAACGGAGGGGGTAGAACGGGGTAGGATGGGGTGGGGCGAAACGGAATACCATAGGCCACTGACCACATTCACAGTCCCGATTTTTTTTATTCAGACTTCTCGACCAGGGACCGCCCGCGCGCTGGCTCGTTTATGGACCATCGCGGACCATCTTCTAGCCTCTTGCGGACCACTAGTGGTCCGCGGATCACTGGTTGGGAAACCCTGTGTTAAAGTAAAGCTGTGTAACCTACATTTTTATAAAAAATTAAAAAGGCATAATAGTGGAAAAATATTTTTTCATTGCAGTATAGATACCCGCCGATCTCAAAATTAGAATTGCATATAGGTATATTATTATTATACCTTTGCAATTTCGTGTCAACATAATGAAGAATAACTATAATGTAATAAAATATAAAGCACAGTTTAGAAATTGCTCACATTTATTTAATACTAGATAAAGTACCTAGCGTTGCCTGGGCTTTAGATCATGTCTCTACTTTTAGATCTGAATATATTTAACTCATTCAGATCTAAAAGTAGTGTAACTAAACTCACCATTAGTGATTCTTTCTTTCTATCGATTGTTAAATTGAAATTTATGTTAAATTAAATTAAAGGAAATCGCTTTATAAATCACCTTTTAATCAAATTAATGTCATGAAGAAAAAATGTTTTTTAAAATGTGGTTTACTGTGTTCTATACATTCAGTGTCACTGCACTTCAAAAAAATATTTGACAGTTAAATTGGTGTTGCCAGTCTACAAATTTAGTAGTTCCAGTTTTTATATTTTCTACTCTTATTTGACAGACTATATGTGTGAACAATAAAAAAATATATGTTTCATAAAAAGAGGATGCACTGTTCAACATTCCAGTTAATTTTTCAGACCTATGAATCTCGCATCCGAATGCAATCCGGGCTATAGTGTTGTTGTGTAAAACAAGTTTATTTACTTACTATATACCGCTGCTTATTAATATTTTAACCGTTGAGTAATGATTTTAACAGCCGACCGGGTTGCGATGTCATCAAGTTATCAAGGGGGCATACATTAATTACATGAGCTTAAAGGGGGGGGGGGGTCCAGCAAAATCTCACGTTACTTGAAAAGAATATACGAAATGGCCCAAATTTATATCACCAAGACGGGGGGGGGGAGGGGTCTAGATTGGAAGAAAAACTGCTCACGTAATTAATGTGTGCCTCCAAGCCATCAAAATTAATTATTGGCTGTCCAAATATTGAACCCTGCTAAAGCTTAAGTCGAAGCTAAATCTCGTCGAGTGTTGAAATATTAATAAATAGTGTTGTAATGCTAGGTTTATTGTTTTATTTTTGATGTCACATATCTAAAATTTGCTTCTAAAACATAAATATAAGAAAATTATTTGATGATAGCTTACGTAGATGCACATTGTGACATTACCAATTAAAACTAAATTAAAATTAAATAAAATCAATAAGAAAAATTAACATTGTACTACAACACATAAATACTTCACACTTAATCATAAACACGTAAACACCTCAGCACAGGTTCTCCTAGTGAGGTGTTCACGAAACATACAACATTTCCCACACACAGTTTCACCTTCTCAAACCTACGTTACACCCTACATAATAAAATTGCAATATGTAAAAAAAATTTCAAAATATATATCGTAAAAATGTAAATAATTAGGTAAATACTGTAATATTAGGTGACTTAGCAGGGGTGCCCGGGTTCTTGGGGTAATGTTTGTCCAGGTCTTGATGGCGGGTGCGTCGGCCCACCTTCTGCGTGGCGGGCCGGATTGGGAGATGCTGGTTGAGGGAGACCCTTTACAACCGGTTACCGCTGTCCGGGCCGCTCGGTGGTACAGGGGCCCGACCCTCAGGCTCACGACTGAGGGTGGGCTGCCCCATCAACGAGTGTAAAAACCCCGCCGCTGCTGTTGTGCCGGTTCGTGGCCGGAGGGGACCCAGCAGTAGCGTTTGGGGCGCATTGGGCGACCTCTCCAGCCGGACTCTCCCTGCCCATCGCCTTGCACCGCAATGGGTGGGTTGGATACATACGTCCGTCACTCCTGGAAACTCTGAACCCCAGCATCCTACCCACCCCTTATACCTTTTCCCTCCCAGACCCTCCTTCCTATCATATATAAAAAAAAAACAATTAAAATCATGAACTTGCAACCTACAATAATTAACGTCATTACAGCGGCTAGACGTAGGCGTCCCCGGTGCGGGCCAAAACTGTTGGTGAATTACACCAACATTCGCGGCCTGCACAACAATTTAAACTCTGTCCACCACCACCTTTTTTCTCAATGCCCAAACCTACTTTTCCTGTCTGAAACTCAGATAGCTGAGCCTGTAAACACCTCCTATCTGGACTGCCCGGGTTTCACCCTCGCAGGCAAGTTCAGACCTAAAGGAGGTGTCTGTCTCTATAGTCGAGCTGACGTCAACTGTGTGCGACTGTTGAATCTGGAAAACTCCAGATTCGACGTAATGTGGGTACGCGTCAATCTTGCCAGTACGGTAAGATTCTACGCGTGTTTATACCGCTCACCAAACCTTAGCGAATCAGACACGCCCGAGCTCTTCAAACACTTAAGCGACACTATTGATGACCTCTTGCCCCGCTACCCTACGGCAGAGTTTGTGGTCCTGGGGGACTTCAATGTTCATAACGAACCTTGGTTGAAGTTCTCAGGATCAACGGACTCGGCTGGACACCAAGCGGAATCCTTTGCCCTTTGCTACGGATTGGAGCAAATGGTTCAGGAGCCTACAAGGGTTCCTGATGTCCAGACTCACCGTTCCAATCTGTTAGACCTATTTTTAACTACTGTGCCACACGGTTACATGATTGAAGTCACAGCGCCTTTAGGATCGTCCGACCACTGCCTGGTGACGACATCAATCCCTGTAAACTTCAGACCACCTAACGAGAGACTGAAGAGAAAAGTGTGGCACTATAGGTCAGCAGATTGGTTCGGTCTGCGGGCACATTTTAATGCTTTTCCGTGGTCAGCTGTCTGTTTTCAGACTTCGGATCCCTCAAGATGTGCCCAGGAAATTGGTGAAGTCATCACATCCGCGATGGATGGCTTCATCCAATCTACTGTTAAGGAAACTGGTGTAGGCTCAAAGCCGTGGTTCAGTCGACAATGCGCTGAAGCAGTGCGATGAAAAAACGCGGCTTACCGAGCCTACAACACATCTAGAACATCCGAAGACAGAACAGCTTACAATAAAATGGCAAAGGAAACCAAGAGAATCATAAATAGGTCAAAATTCGAGCACGACCAGCAGATCAGCAGAAAGCTGACTGCATGCCCGCATGGCAGCAGGCAATTCTGGTCGCTTGCGGGCTCAATAGGTCGCAATTTCTGCAAATCCAGTCTGCCACCTCTTACCAGACCTGACGGCTCACTAGCAAACACCGCCACCGAAAAGGCTAACTTACTAGGTAAAATGTTTGCGGATAACTCAAACCTCGATGACCAAGGTGCTGTCCCGACGTCGGTTCCTCACTGCGGTTTTCGTATGAAAAAGCTGAGGATCCGGCATCGGGAAGTACTCCATGTTTTACTAGGGCTTGATGTTAATAAAGCTAATGGGCCTGACGGAATACCTGCCCTGGTACTGCAGAGGTGCACTGCAGAAATAGCTCCAATTTTGACGAAGCTTTTTAAAATGTCCCTGAAGACTGGCTCTGTGCCCTCTGGTTGGAAAAAAGTGGTTATCCATCCTATTCCAAAGAAGGGTGACCGCTCCAACCCGGCCAACTACCGCCCCATAGCGATCACATCAGTTCTGTCTAAGGTGATGGAACGTGTGATCAACGACAAACTGCTCACATACCTCGAGAAGAACAAAATTATTAACGACCGTCAATACGGATTCCGGCGGAACCGCGGGTGCGGTGATCTTCTCGCGTATGTGACGCATGTTTGGGGGCGATGCCTGGAACGTTTCGGTGAGACCCAAACGGTTGCACTGGACATCTCCAAGGCCTTTGACCGGGTTTGGCACCGAGGACTTGTCAACAAACTGCATTCTTACGGACTTCCCGCATCCTTGTGTACGTGGATTGCCGACTTCTTGAGGGAGAGGTCGATTCAGACGGTAGTCGATGGTTTCACCTCTTCCTCACACTCGATAAATGCTGGCGTCCCGCAGGGATCGGTTCTGTCTCCGACTTTGTTTTTGTTGCACATCTACGACCTTTTGTCATGTGCACCAATTCACTGTTATGCGGATGACAGTACAGTTCATGAAAGCTTTTTGTTTGACAAGCCCCCAAAGGGCTCACAAACTTCAACAGCTCGTATGGCTTTGAAGCAAAGAATGGTCGGTTACCTCGAGAGTGTTTTCTGTTGGGGTAAAAATAATCTCGTTGAATTTAATGTTTCAAAGACCCAATCTTGTCTGATTACGTCTAAAAGGGATCGAAATGAAAATCTAGTCTCTTTCAACGGAAGCAATCTTCCGAACAGGCCCTCCATTGATATGCTTGGTGTAACCCTAAGTGACCAGCTCAGGTATGGGGGCTCCATCGAAGCCAGAGTAAAGTTAGCCTCCCAAAAGCTGGGCGTACTGTACAGGGTTCGCAGATACTTTAATAGTACACAACTGCTAACCTTGTACAAATCACAAGTACGCCCCACGGTTGAATTTGGCAGCCATCTCTGGTCTGGAGCTCCAAAATACCTGAAAAATACCCTCGACTCCGTGCAGAAACGGGCGGTCCGTTTGATAGATTCTCCCATCTTAACAGACGGATTGCAATCTTTAGAGCACAGGCGTCGGGTGGGAATGCTATACTTGTTCTACCGGTATTACAATGAAAGATGCTCCGAGGAACTAGCATCATTGATCCCTTTGGCTCCGGTGTATAGTCGGGAAACACGCCAAACGCGTGCCCAACATTTGTACACGGTTGACATTTGTCACATGAGAACGGGTCGTTTCTTCGACTCGTTCTTGTGGTTCTCGGCTGTGGAATGATTTGCCGGCCTCTGTGTTTCCTCCTTCCTACAACATGGGTCTCTTCAAGACCAATGTTCATTTCTTCCTCTCCTCAAAAAGACCCTCCACACAGCATCCCAGATGACAAAGGCCCTGCGGGAAATTATTTTTTAAAAATTACATAATATGAAATTGGTGTTTTGTATGGGAGAAAAATAAAGTCGATTTTTTTAAATATAATAAATTTATTTAATCAAAGTATGAACTATTGCTATCTATGCACTTTTGTCATCTCATAGGTAGTTCATCGATTCCTTTACTAAAAAAACCATTCGGACGGGAATCAATAAAATCTTTGAAGGCGGTTTGGACTGCCCCATCGGAGTTGAATTTTTTCCCTTGCAAGAATTTGTCCAAATTTCGAAAAAAATGGTAATCTGTTGGGGCAAGGTCCGGAGAGTACAGTGGATGTCCAATTGAAGCTTCTCTAATTTGGTAGCCGTCTGTTGTGCAGCAGTGGCGGATACAGAAAAAACTCAAGGGAGGGGCGCTAAAGATATAAGAAAACTAAAAAGTAGACAACGGTGAGATACGACGAACCGCACAAAGAGGAGACCGACTATATTATTTTGGCAGCCACCTCTGGTCTGGAGCTCCAAAATAACTAAAAAATACCCTCGACTCTGTGCAGAAACGGGCGGTCCGCTTAATAGATTCTCCCATCTTAACAGACGGATTGCAATCTTAAGAACACAGGCGTCGGGTGGGAATCCTATCCTTGTTCTACCAGTATTTCAATGGCAGATGCTCCGAGGAACTAGCGTCATTGATCCCTTCGGCACCGGTGCATAGTCGGGAAGCACGCCAAACGCGTGCCCAACATTTGTACACGGTTGACATTTGTCACATGAGAACGGGTCGTTTCTTCGACTCGTTCTTGTGTTCAACAGCTCGGCTGTGGAATGATTTGCCGGCCTCTGTGTTTCTCCCTTCCTACAACATGGGTCTCTTCAAGACCAATGTTCATTCCTTCCTCTCCTCAAAAAGACTCTCCACACAGCATCCCAGATGACATAGGCCCCGAGGGAAATTATTTTCCTCAGGGCCTCGTGTGTGGAGTAAATGTAAAAAAAATCCTATCTCATTCTCTCGCAGGCTAAAACATACAGATGGATGTGTTTGTCAAATCACAACGGTGCTAAAGAAGTTTCCACTTCAATAAATAAATAAAAGATTGACGGACCGCACATTTAAAACTTGGCTGGGCCGATTCGAGCCGCGGTCAACAGTGGTTGTGTGTACCTTACCTATTGCTTAGTGCCGTTCGCCCGTTCCTGTGCCGCATACAGATAAGAGATTATTGTTACATTTTATTTAATTTTGTTTATCGTATACCTATTTGTTTGCATTCCTGCTTACGGCTAATCCGTTTTTGTTTGTACAGTCAATGAAATAGACTGCGTATTATTTTTTCAGTTTAATTTTTAAAGGTTAAGTTTTTTATATAATGGAGGAAGACGAAGATAGGCCTCCCGACCCAGGGTCGATATTAGATTTTTCTGATTCGGATTCTAATACTAGCCATGTTTCTATTGCACTTCCATCTCGTAAGCGACGACCATCGCATAGCCTTCACATTCCATCGAAAGTTAAATCTATACCGCTGATTCAACAAACCTCGACCTCTAACGACCTTAACTCCAATAGTAACACCCAGACAAGTACTTTAACTAGCGATAATACAAAAAATACTGACTTACTTTATCCTGCTTCCGCTTCCGGTCCTTTTATCGTCATGGTTCAGAGAACTGAACAAGGAAAACTTATTCATCCTTTAGATTTTGGAAAATTCTTATTTGACTCAAAAAATAATAACCTTGGTATTATTAACGGTTCAATTAAACCGGAAGGACGATATCAATTATCTATCGAGTTTAATACTGCCGCTTCCGCAAATGGATTTGTAAAAAAAATTGACTCGCTCTCAAACCATAAATATAAATCGTTCATCCCGACATTTAACCTTACGAGAATGGGTCTTGTGCGAGGAATTCCAGCGGAGATCCCAGAGGCTGAAATTGTTGATGCTTTGAATAATTCCCACGGAACCCCGAAAGTATTAAAAGCACGCCGACTGAACTACAAGGATTCTACTGATGGAAACACGATCTGGAAACCTTCACAATCTGTTGTTATTACATTTGAAGGACAATCCCTACCGTCTCGTGTGTTTATTTATTATACCTCGCTTCTCGTCGAAGTTTATAAATTCCCAACTATTCAATGCTTCAATTGCTGCCGGTTTGGACATTCAAAACCCGTATGCCGCTCCCCTCCACGTTGTTACTTTTGCGGAGAAGGTCACCCATTTGATCAATGTCCGAAATCTTCCAATGACCCCATTTGCATTAACTGTTCGGGTGCACATACCGCGGTCAGTCTAGCCTGTCCGGAATTATCAAGACAGAAGAACATAAAACATAAAATGGCTACCGACAACATTTCGTACTTCCAGGCCTCAAAGTTATTCTCTCCTGCGAAAAAATCATTCGCATAGATGACATCGTCCTCAGCTCCTTTCCAAACAACCACCTTTTTAAATTCAACGTCATCTTCTCACAGAGAAACCATTCTCAAGCCAGTCAAACCCAACCCAAAATATACTCCTTACCTTGATAAAAAACAATTGAATAATATTTTGGCCAGCCCGAATGGGAATGCCAAATCCCAGACCCCCAATGGGTGTGCCATTAATGGTAATACTTCCCATCCTGCTCTCCCCAAAATAATGAATAATAATTCTTTTATACAAACCTTAATTACCCTTTTAATTTCTATCCTTACAAACAACAATACTGTACCGTCCAACGCTGCCGATTACATTAAATCTTTATTATCTTGCCTCCCCAATGACTTCGAAACTGCACAAAATTCTTCAGTGGAACAGTAGAAGCCTCTTCGCTAACAAATCTGACCTAATTCAATTACTCGACGAACACGACGTTTCAGTAGCCGCCATTTCTGAAACGTGGTTAAAACCCTCCTTTCACTTAAAAATTCCAGGTTATTATTGTCTCAGACATGACAGACCGGATGGTAAAGGCGGCACGGCTCTGATAATCCATAATTCTATCCCGTTTAAACAAATTAATATTCATACTCCCTCCGACGATATCCAGATAATAGCAGCTGTCTTATCTGATATCACAATATTATCAATTTATATTCCTCCCTCTACGACTTTTATTGAAAATGAATGGGCACCAATCTTAACCCAGATTTGTTCCCCTTATATGATCCTTGGAGATTTTAATGCACATTCCCCTTCTTGAGGTAGCAAAATAACGAATCGTTCTGGCCGCAATCTTTTAGATTTTATTGATACCCATAACCTATGTTTTTTAAATGACGGATCTCCAACCAGATTCACCCCCCGCTCATCAACGGAAAAGTGCTGTTGATTTATCTCTTTGTTCGTATTCGTTAGCATCTAAATGCTCTTGGGACATCCTAAACGATCCCCTCTCTAGTGATCATTTCCCAATTATAATCCGATTCCACCATCAATCTAACACTTATCCCCCCCACTTAAACATAATCTCAAATTTAGAACAAAATATGCGAATTGGAGCACTTTCTCTTCTCAACTAGATAACCTTATTAATTTAACAAAATCGTCCCCGGGAGACATCAGAATGCAATGTGAGACGTTTCCCTCTATGGTTATATATGCAGCAGAAAAATCCATCCCGAAACACAATGCGAACATTAAAATAAAACACTCTACTCCGTGGTGGGACGAGGAATGCACTCGCTCCGTTAACTCTCGTAAAAAAGCAATTTCCTCTTTTCGTAAGTGTATGTCACTAGAAAATTATTTATCAGTTAAAAAAGCCCAGGCAGAAACCAAACGAATTTTGAAAAATAAAAAACGCGCTGGATGGCGGAAGTTCTGTCAGAACCTGTCTCCGGAAACATCCCAGTCTTCAGTTTGGTCTAGCTTAAAAAAAATCGGATCATCGTATTCTCCGTCGAGAATCAAACATATATCAGAAGAAATTCTTATAGGATTTGCGGATAAAATAGCCCCCCCATCAGTGGCCGGATGTGAAGAAATGCCTTCTATTAAGCCATATCCATCTCATTCTAATTGGCTAGATGCTCCTTTCTCCATTGATGAGATGAAACGAGTAATAAGAGCCCTTTCTGACTCTGCTCCACGTCCCGATGGAATATTTAATAGTTTCATTAAATCATTTTCTGATATGGCGGTTGAAAATTTCTTATCTCTTATTAATAATATGTTTGAAACAGGACTAATTCCGGATGATTGGAAAACTCAAAAAATCATTCCCATTTTAAAACCTGGAAAAAATCCATCTGAAATTTCGTCTTATCGGCCTATTGCTCTTTCATCATGTTTGATGAAAGTAGTGGAGCGTTTGATCAAAAACAGATTAGAGTGGTTTGTTGAAAGTCAAGATATTATCTCACCAAATCAGTATGGTTTTCGGAAAAAGAAATCTACAATGGATAATTTAAGTTTGTTCACAACTGATATCCGAGTTTCTCAATCCCTAAATTCTTATACATTGGCCACATTCCTTGACCTTTCATCAGCTTACGATGATGTTTTACTGAATGTTTTGAAAGAAAAGCTAATTAAAAAAGAAATCCGCCCGAAATTGGTCCAATTTATTATTAATTTGCTCTCAGATAGGTCCATTATTATTGAGTCTTCCTCTAAATGCTTAAGGCGCAAACTATGGAGAGGTTTGCCCCAGGGTTCTGTTATTAGTCCTCTGTTGTTTAATATTTATATAAGCGACCTAGACTCAGTAATTCCTTTTTCTATCAAGCGAATTTACTTTGCGGATGATATCCTTATATATTTGTTACATAAAAATATTATTCTTGCAGCTAAGGAAATGAATTTGGCTTTACAATATATTAAAAGCTGGTTGTCAATAAATGGGATGAATCTGGCGGCATCTAAAACAAGGGTCGTGGCTTTCACGCGCAAAAGAAAAATTCCCCAATTCTCAATCCCTTTTGATAATGTGCCTCTACAAACCGCTACTCAAATCAAATTCCTTGGTCTTCTTTTGAACCATAAACTTTCCTGGCTTCCACACATTCAGATAATTTCTACAAAGTGTGAAAAGGGACTTAATATGATGCGAGCAGTTTCCAGAGTATGGTGGGGATCTCATTCTACCACTCTTAAATTAATGTATAATTCCCTAGTTCGGAGCCACTTGGATTATAGCTCATTCCTTTTTGACCCACTCCCTAAATATTTAGATAAGAAAATGTAAAGAATTCAATCAAAAGCCCTCAGAATGATTATTGGAGCTATGAAGTCTTCTCCAATTAATGCGCTTCAGGTGGAATGTGGGGCGCCTCCATTATATTTCAGAAGGCAATTCCTTGCCAATAAATATATTTTCAAGGCTTTATCGTTATCACATCATCCTATTAAACAAAGTGTTAATTTGAATTCTAACAAAAGATTGAGAGAAAAACAATGTTTTCCTCTCCTAATTAAAAGTTTTCATCTCTATAATTCTCTATCATCTTCCCTCCAATATCTTCAAGAAGTTCCCAATCTCCCTATATACAATATTCCATTTAAGGCAATCACTTTTATGCCGAACACAATAACATCAGTCTTTCAAAAGAATATTTTATCCTCCCCAAATAGATTTCAAAATGTTGATGATTGTTTTAAAAGCATTGTGGCTTCAAAATTCCCTGGATTTTCCATCCTTTACACTGATGGTTCCAAATTTGAAAATAAAAGATGGGGAGCATCGATATATAGTCCAGAATTCAACATCAATCTCACTTATAAATTACCGAAAGAAGCTCCCATATTTACAGCTGAATGCTTTGCAATTGAACAAGCGCTAAATCAAATCCTGGTTCTCAACATTCATCGAGCCTTACTATGTACTGATTCGCTAAGTGCTCTAACTAAAATTGGGTCAAATATTCTATGTTATCCGGAAGACAATATTATATGTAAAATAAAATATCTTCTCAATTCTCTAAGTGAATCTGGGTTTGAGACGATATTGGCCTGGGTCCCTGCCCATTTGGGTATCGAGGGTAATGAGATGGCCGATTTTCTCGCCAAATCTGGTTCAGATTCCGGAACTATCCCACTAAATTTTAGAATTCCTATCTCCGATGTCTTCCCGATTCTTAAATCCAACATGACTCGTGCCTGGGAAGAAAATTGGGCAGTCTCCAAAATAAGAACTGGATCTTTCTATGCTGGAATTCAAAACCATATCCCTGCTAAGCCATGGTTTCACGGTAAAAAAACTTTCAAAACGATTCATTTCATGTATTTCGAGAATGAGAATTGGTCACTGTTCAATTGCATCTCACTTGTCTAGAATTAGAGTTTTAGATGATCCGGTCTGCCAGTGCGGTGTGGAAGAGGAAACCCTCGACCACGTTTTCTTTAACTGAAAAAACCATTCATCTTTCAAGAACATATACCGCCGGCTTATTAAAATCACACACCAGTCCCCCCTTAACATTTCATACCTTTTATCTCTTAACAATTCTCGTGTTCATACAGATTTATGTAAGTTTATTAACCTGAATGAATTCAATATTTAATTTGTTTTAGTGATCTAAATGAGCCCAATATTTAATTTGTTTCATTACTTTCCCAATAGATTAACTGAATTTTTTTATCCACTTTAACTATTACCGGCACAAAGCACTCTTTTCAGGGTGAATTGCCTAAAACCAAAAAAAAAAAAAAAAAACTTGGCTGGCCACAGTGAGCAGTAGGGCTGCATTCAAGGGAATACGCGATCAAGGGAATCAAATACTTGAGTCGGGCCGTGTTAAGGGTACCTTTACATGAAACGACGTATAAATGTGAATGAAGCAAAAGTTTCAATTTAGGAGGCGAGTATGGGTACCGCCGCCACGGGAATTATTTATTGGATAAACAACACCTCTGCTATAAGTCATCTCAAGTGGATCGCTAAGTTTGGTGACTTAGCAGGGATGCCTGAGTTCATGGGATGTGATTTTTCAAAGTAGCGGCGGAAGCATTTGCCCACGTACTGCGTGGCGAACTGGAAAGGACTGGTTGAAGGAGACCATTTAACCTCTCCAGCAGGAATCCTCGACCCATTTCCTCGCATCGCAGTGGGAGGGAAAGTTTCATCCGTCCATCTCTCCTGGACACACTAACCCAGAGAGTCCTAACCACCTATCATACATTTTTCCTTCCACTATTTCCTTTCTCTAAAATGACCCTTCACATAGCATCTCCAAAGACATTTTTTTTAATAATAAAATAATAATAGGTATATTTTGTAATAGTTACCCAAAAATGACAGTAGGTAAGTTTATGTATTCGGGAAGTATATTTACGAGAGATGGGGAGTCTGATAGAGATATTGAAAGAAGGGTAAATTCAGGTAACTCCGCATTTATGGAGGACTGAACGCCTTTGGCGCTAATAAAAAACTGTCGAAAGACGCGAAGCTGGCAGTCCACAATGGAGTGCTTTTTTTTACATTAACTCCACACAGGAGGCCCTGAGGAAAATTATTTCCCTCAGGGCCTATGTCATCTGGGATGCTGTGTGGGGGGTCTTTTTGATGAGAGGAAGGAATGAACATTGGTCTTGAAGAGACCCATGTTGTAGGAAGGAGGAAACACAGAGGCCGGCAAATCATTCCACAGCCGAGCTGTTGAACACAAGAACGAGTCGAAGAAACGACCCGTTCTCATGTGACAAATGTCAACCGTGTATAAATGTTGGGCACGCGTTTGGCGTGTTTCCCGACTACGCACCGGGATACCAACCCCGATGTATGGCAGTGAAGCATGAAACTGGCAGAGGAAGGACTAAATGCTATAGAAAGCCATGTATGATAGTGTGAAAAAATATGAAAATAATGCAAGGCTGATAGAAGCGTAATAAGTAAGATTAAGAAATGGACGCTTAGATGGTTTAGACATATAGAGCGAATGATTGAAGAAAGATTTTCTTGTATTTAGGGTGGCCAAGGGGCCCTGTATCCGCCACTGTTGTGCAGTGTGTGGTCTAGCGTTGTCATGAATCAGCAGTGGCCTAGAGCGATTAATTAACCAGCCTCGGTTGTTTAGCGGCTAGCTTTTCCATCATGGTTTGCAGTTGCTGACAATAGACATCTGCCGTAATCGTCTGGCCAGATTTAAGAAAGCTGTAGTGAAGGACACAAAAAAAAAACACAGCTGTGTTTTCTTTTGCAGCACCGTCGCCATACACATCATTAATCCTTCGAGCCGTTTCTGCAGCACTGGTGCCAAGGTGGAATTTCAAGTTTTCCATTTTGTAAACTAAGTGACGCAAAGAAAAAAAAACAATTAAGGAAAAAACAAATGAAATGTTATTTTCGAAACACAAATACATGAGTAAAATAGCTGTATAAATTTGAATTTGGAATTCCTAACCAAAGAGAAGATATTTGAGATCAAAGTTGCCAGTACGGCAAAACGCCAATTTCATATGTAAGGGAACGTACCCATACTACGTACACACTTTTTGCAATTTTTTACCCCCCCCCCGGTGACCACGTGTAGTATATTCCAAGACCCCCCCCTACAGTTTTCACGTAGTATTTCATAAATATGGTTTCGAATAATTTTTGCTAACAAAAAATAAAAAATGCATTATTTGGCTTATATTTGTCTTTATTAATACGGCGCTTGCTGCGTGAAAGCAAGAGTGCATGCATTACAAGTGGAAAAAATATTATTAAGATAAAATATATTGAAACCGGAACGTAATTTATGGAAACGAAAGTCTTGTTATTTTTATAAACATTTTTCATTTCAATCATCTTCAACAAACACGTTCCCTGAACTTTTTCACTTATTTGAATGTACGAGGGTGGGTTTTTAAGTTTGCGGATTGGGTAAGGAGTGGAAATAAAAACCAAAATTATTTTTCCTTTTCAACATATTCATCTAGGTACTACCCTAATACATTTTTCCGATCTTTAAATTAACTTAAAGGAACTTTATAACAGCGTGGAACTCAATTTTCTCCACATTTCGCAATTTCTTCCCGATTGAAGTGTTTGGTCGACGATAGCTCAAAGACTAATGACCTAATTACGATAAAACCCGGTGTTTATCCTAAAAATGAGTTGTTCAATCAGTACCTAATTCAGCGGTACCCCCATTAATCACTTACCTTCCCATTCCGCGAACTTAAAAACCTCCCCTCGTAGCTCGAAAAAAAACGCGAGATTTCTAGATTGACTACGTGATAAAAACCTAAGCCCCCCCCGTTGTGACCAAGCGTGGTATTTTGATGACCCCCCCCCCCTGAACAGGTCACGTAGTATGGGTACGTTCCCTAAGGACCTAATATATAGAAATAAATAAATAAAAATTAAAAATTAAATTAAATAGCTGGAACGCTGGCGGCATGCTGGCAGCTAATAACACTGCAATCCAAAACTTTGCACAACTGCAGTGATAACATTCCTACCGAAATTTCGGCAGATCAACCGATTTTTGCTAAATCTACCTCCGAAATTTGTGAATTTGTAAAAATCTGCCGATTTTATTTTTCACAGCTGCTTTTTATATGCCCTAACAGGACACCCGGGAGATAAACGAAAGGCGGACACACCTATGTTGAGATGGCAGGATGATGTCAGGAAGGATACAAGATGTCTAATCCATGTTGCAGATGGAAGACGACGGCCAACGACGGCCGAGGACAGAGGGCGTTGGAAGCGTATCTTGAAGGAGGCAAAGGCTCGAAATGGGCTGTGGCGCCATTGAAGAAGAAGAATATGCCCGCGGCAAGGGCACGGCAACGGCAACGATACGCAGCATCTCATTTCTTTAATACGAGTAAGGGAAATATACGATAATTATTGTATTTCTCATTTGGGGAAAGCAGACATATGTACATCTTCTGTCTCACTCTTATATTGTGATTGTGTGTAAAAAGATCGGCAGCATAATTGTGATAAAGAACGTAAGTTTTATGATTTTTTGTGCCGTTGCCGTGCCGTCGCCTTGGGAATGTAAAAAGCGCCTAATCTAGCGAACTTTTTGAAAAATCTAAGGAATTCAGCAAAAATCTACCGATATTTTTTAGAAAATATACCGAAATTTTTGAAATTTCGTAGTTGCTGGGGAACCATTTCTTTATAAATTCTCTAGCCACCCCTCCATTCCCAGGATTCGAAATATTGTCGGGAAATTGTACCTTCAGAAATTCTCTAACCACCCACTCCCCCAGGATTATTTTATTTTTATTTATTTCTATTCTCAAACATACACTTAACAGATTATTACATTGGTTTAGGTACATAAATAATAAGTTTCAGTAATAAAAAATAAGAAAACTGTTAATTAACCGTAACTGTACGTAAGTTGGTTATAAGTAGTATTTTGTGAACACCTCACTAGGCGAACCTGTGCTGAGGTGTTCCCATTTATTTATTATTTATTTTTTATTTATTTATTTATACTGCGTTTTTACAGGTTGTTCACACACATGTGAGAACAACCCAGTTATAAAAACTCAGTTAATTATACAAATAGGATAAAGTAAAAATTTATATAAATCAATTAACCAAATAATAAAATAATAATTTTGGAACAGATAAAATAAAAATTAGATAAAAAAAAGTTACATATAGAATTTAACAAAAAATCAAAGTTTACTCAAATAACAATTAAAGAGAGGCAAGATAAGAGACATAATTAGAGACAAACATGATTTAAGTGCTATTCTGTCGGCAAGAGTCGAAGTAATCTAAAAAAAATCTTAAGAATCTTAAAAATTCGTAAGAATCCTTTTAGATTTTGTCAAGAAGGGCACCGTGGGTCGATCCATGGCAGCAGTATCGTATACATAAATTAAATATTAGTAAGGATCTATGTAATGGTTATTCTAGGTTATCTAGATTATGTATAAGACAAAAAAATCTTGATATACAAACAGGTATAATTTTTCTACGGACCACCCGCCACCGGTATAAATAATGTTGTGGTAATAGGTATTTTCTGTCCCGATTTATTTTTATTTTTTTTTAGTTTAGGTTGGGTTATGTTTGATTAGGTGTTATAATCTTTTGAGTAAAGAGAATACCTTGTTGTTTGATCTAGTCTTTGATTCGTTTTTTGTGATGAATTGTTGATGTATTTGAAGTTAATACATAGTTGCTTCAGGGCGGTGGGCATGCAGTTATAATGTTTGGTTGCGTAGTACAAAGTTTCTCTGCCCGTGTGAGGGAAATATTATTAGTATGGTTAAATCGTATCTTCTGAGATGTAATTATATAACCCAACCACTCCACCCCCCACAATGGTGAAACATTAAATTTATGACAATTTTTTTTTGACGACCTACCTAAGATTTTTGCTTCCAATCTACCAAATTTTTTAACACATATCCATCGATTTCCATTTTCGCGGCATGGCATCACTCAGCAGGTATTTGGAATTAGTATATTTATCATATCTCTATGATATTTATGGTTCATTTGTGTTTATGGCATCACTGCACAACTGTCAAAATTTGCTATCCCGCAGTCATGTTGCAGCGAGGTTTTCTATCTTAAAATGTTTTAGATTTAATTATTGAGGGTTTATTTGATGTTGTTTTTAGTTAAAACTTTTATTTTTTAATAAACAAAATGCCGGCTGATCAAATCCAATATTCTGAAAAGTATGTTGACGACCAGTATGAATACAGGTATAAGTTTCTTTTCCCTATGAATGTTTTGTTTTTCTAAATATTGTGACAATATTGTTATTACGCTAACAAGATATTGTGTTATTCAATTATTAACTCAATACTGTGGTGAATAAGTTCGAGATTTATAGTTTTTTAGATATCAATTGAAGTGTTGTTTTCAGGCATGTTATTCTGCCTGCGGACCTAGCTCGAAATGTACCCAAGTCTCACCTGATGACGGAGACTGAGTGGAGGAATGTGGGAGTCCAGCAGAGTCCCGATTGGGTTCATTACATGATGCATTCCCCCGAACCCCACGTCCTGCTCTTCCGGAGACCAAGAACTGATATTCCTCACGCGGCAACTACAAACGGACACGGCGACTCAATATCATTGTGATAAAACAATACCTGATAATATGCTTTCCTCTTTGAAAGTTGTGATCGAAATATTATTGATAAAAAACACCGATATGATCAACATAAAAAATACCCCAGTTTATTTTTAAAAATTTATTTGCGAGATATCTTCTATAATACAGATCTTTGCTTGACTTTAATTGAAATAGCTAGTAACTTCTGACTGATCTTTGAGCAGTCTGATTAATGAGAAATCAAAAATAAAAGTGTAGTTTTTATATAAACAGTTTTAAAAAGGCTTTTTTTTTTGCTTAGTTTCATAATAATTTTAAAAATATATTTTACTGTTATACATTTATTATTATTCTTCTGTAGTGATATTATAACACCTTATTTTTTACAAATTTTTCATGAAAACATTCCTTTGGTCTGCGAATGAATAATTCACAATTTGTATTTTAATAATAGATTAAGTCAGTTTGTCTAATTAGAACTCAAAATCGAGCAAACTTTTTAAAAATCTATTTAGGTGTCTAATTTTAACACTTCTAATCATTATCATTTTATGCAGCAGTGCTCTAAGACAAAAGTAGGAATCTACACATAATTATGTATGTACTAAATTATATATTCATCAATGACCCATTTTTAAAAATCATTCATTTCATTTATGGTTATTATGTTCTTATTTTTAAATAATTTCTGTCGTACTTTATCATAATTTGTATTAAACTTATGTCTTTCCAATGTTTGTTATTTATCTAAATCTAAGCATTGTTTATTTTTATTCTCAAATTAGAATTTATGCTAAGTTATTACTATTGTATGCTGCTGCTAAAATTTGTTTTAGAAGACTACGATTTAAGATTTTAAGTGAACATTCATTCCATAACAAATAATATTTGTATGTATGATTTTCATGGTAACTATTTTATCAAAACTGTGAGTTATTTGTTGATTCCGTCACCCCATGTATTATCTGGAAATATCTTTTGTAGTAAAGTATAAAATAACTCGATAGTTATTTGTTTACAGCTCACCATATTTTTCTTACTTTCACGTTCAGCGTTCAGCCATCTGTTTTCTTTAAAACAGAGTCAAATTGAACATCTACTTCAATGGTGTTGAAATATGTTTGTGTCCTAGACTAAATCATTGTCTATGTTGGTGTAAAAAATATTTAAAAGGTATTACATAATTTGCTAAACAGTCTGAATTGATCTCTTTTTGACCAAATGGAAAATTTTGACGAACTGGAAAATTATGCTGTTCTTTTATAAAATACTGATTTGGTAGATGTTAAATTTCTTTGTTTTTCTAAAGTTTTTATATTAGCCAATCGAGCGACAGACCAATGTAAAACTTTTTCCTCGGATTATTTGCTCATGATATTTTGGTGATCATTTTGAATATTTTCCAACCACATTAAAAAAATAATACCATCATAAAAATCATACACAACTTAATAATTCAAATTAAGTAAAAATGCATAATCTAGGAAAAATTTGCCTAAAACTGGCAGCAAAGCAATCTGAGGTATTTTAAATAGGGCCATATTGTGGCAAAAAGCGCTCCAGTGGTTAATGTGTGAAGTTTTAAATCTAAAATATGTTTCTCCTTTCAGTTTGCATTTGCTACCGCATTAACAAAGTATTAAAACTCTGCGGTGTTTGTCAAAGGGAGCTGTGAGTTTGTTAGTATGTATGTCTAGAAAATATCTATTTGATACTTTGGTATTTACATATTTATATAAATTTATATAATACGTTACATTGAAATAAAACATAGGTTAAATGAATTCATTATTTTATTTCATATTCAATACATTTTATGTACATGTTGTGTGAACACAATATGATAAGAACCATGCATGTACTTTGGTGATAATAATGGATTTAGTATGTACAAACGTAACAACATTGCAATCAATATGCCTTTAGGCAAATGAACACAGCTCAACCAAGCATAGATATGTATATTTACTGATGAACCTACTAAACACCTTTGTGCCGATGTGTTAAATAATTGAATATGAGGTCATCTAACTACAGTTCACTAAGACAAGTAATGTATGTTAACAATGGGGAATAGAATAGTACAGGGGGGTTGGGGGGATATTGCAGCACGTTGCGCGGGATATGACTCTCGATATGAAATATTTCTTTTTGATATGATTACTTCACAAACAAATGATCTCTAGTTCTCCCTACTTTGGTTATGAGTTAGTTTTTAGTTATTAACTTCGTTTCTTGTAACTAGTAACCCACATTTGGCCGTCATTTAACAGATACTTGAATCATTAATGTTTATCTTATTAAAGTCGTAATTAGTAATTCAAAAGCTCGTCTCGCCGAGTAACCGATTTAAATCTAATTGTTAAAGTTGGTCATTAAAATTAAAGTTTGTATAAAAGTGGGTTAGTCAAAATACCGTTGTCCTGGGAAAGATGTCACCTTGTTAAGTTAATAATGTAACTACTAAATGATTAGGGATATCTGTAACAACTCTGTCTTCATTCTACTAAAAACATGCCTATATAAATTATCTTCTAATGACGAGACCGATTATGTTTGATACAGAGTCGATTATTTCAGTAAATATTATATAAAAAAGTTTATGATAATTGCCTTAATGCTACAAGTTTTATATATTATTATAAGAATGTAAAACAACTTCGTATAATTTCGTTAAGTTAGTTCCGTGGGAATAACTCTGCCCGATCAAGGGCGGGGTTTTATCAAAAGCAGATAAAAAATTAAAAATAAGGTGAAAAATTTAGTTTCATAACAAGAGTAGAAATGTACAAATATTGAGGATATATTATTTTTGCAGCTACCAGACAGTAATACTATGAATATATTTAGTTTCTGCTTGGATACCCCGGCTGATAAATATATTCTGATTGATCTGCAGCAAGCACCAATTTGCAATGAAGAAGAATCTACTGAGGGATAGATTTGCCGTTGGTGTAGTGCGGGGGCACGTTGGCGGCGGCCGACCCTTCCTCTGTCATCACCGACACAAATTCTTCCACGGCTCTGCCCAGGTCATCTGCAAACAAACAAACAATCCAAATGTTAATATTCTCCGCTTCTCCAAATACAGTAACATTCTAATGGGGTATGGGGTGCATCACTATATTAATGCCAAACTCCTTCCTTTTGCGTACAGTCATGCCCCGTGATGCCATTCCTACCGAAATTACGGTAGATCTACCAATTTCAGCTAAAATCTATCGATTATTCATTGAAAATCTGCTGAAATTTTTGAAAATTACCGAATTCAGCTAAAATTTACCATAATTCATAGAAAGATGTACCAATTTTTTAAAACTTCCTTAATCAAGGTCATCAGTCATCAGCTTCCAAAGAAGTGGCGTAGCCTTTTTACCTTTCTTTTCTGATGTTTTAGTTCATTTTATGCTGAACTCAATAACGCAACGCTGTGGAAATTTTGCTAAATTCTGTAGCCCCCCCAGAATGTATATACAGGGTGTCCGGGGGTAAAGTGCATTAATTTCGGGAACTGATTCTACGTGATGGTAGGAGTAAAAAAGATTTATAACTTTTTCCGAAATTCCAACTTTTTTTTTCTCATACAAAAAGACGTACCTACTAAAAATCCTTTTTGTGAGGTATGATTTTACTTGCTAAGAGCCTACCGGGCACGATTGTGGCAATAAAATCGTTGTGAATGGCCCGTATCTTAACAGCGGAAAATAATAAAGCTGGCCGCACATGCCGGTCTAATTTTATCTTTTTACCACAAAACTACCCCTAAAAGTTGGAATTTCGAAAAAAGTTATTTATCTTTTTTACTTATACTATCATGTAGAATCACCTCCCGAAGTTAATGCACTTTACCCCTGGACACCCTATATACAACGAGTCCGGAAACTCGTAGTACGAGCGGGAAACTGGTGAATCTACATCACGTAGAGAACCCAAAAAACTTATTTTTTTCGATCTCAGCATTTCGATTTTAATATTATTTTTTTTCTATTTTTCCATTTTTTCGGCAACTAAAGGATTAAAAAAATTTTTGAGCCCGGTTTTTACCCTTCGATGCATTTTATAAGACATTACACAGCTGAAATCAACCCCCTAGTGAACAATTTTTTCAAATTTAACCAAAAAAATTCCAACTTCGGACCCGATTTACTCTAAAACGTAAGGTCAAATCAAAAAAGTTATATCACAAATCGACTCTGAATGTGATGTAGATTTACCAGTTTCCCGCTTGTACTACGAGTTTCCGGACACCGTGTATATTATTATATTATAATAATTTTTTATGATCTACCGATTTTTGTTGCCAATCACTGATTTTTTCTCACATCTTTTCCTTTTTTCACCAATTTTCATTTTTGAAGCGTGGCATCACTGCACCAGCCTATTATTCACGGGCGAGCACGAAGTCACGCGACAAGAATTTCTGTATGCATGTCTACTGGACGGATCCATCCACATGTAAAAAATGCTCCTGTGAAACCACGCTCGTCCGGACATATCCGTACATGCAGTGGCGGCTCGAGCACTTCTTTAGTGGTGGGGATCGACATGTGTTACGTACTGTACCGTAATCTCACCAACCGTAGAACGTAAGGGAACGTACCCATACTACGTGACCTGTTCGGGGGGGGTTAAAAATTGCAAAAAGTTGGTCACGTAGTTTGGGTACGTTCCCTAATATAAAATTTTGCAAAAAAATTTTGATGGTCTAATCATGCTAGTCGGATATATAAATACAAAATAATATAAAATGTCTATAGATATATACCAATTTACAATAAGTATAATAAAAATGTTATCGAACTTAATTTGAACGCGAGCGATTCCCGCCCGTAACTGCGCAAAAAAAATGGTTCAGAGGGGATCCAAAGAATTGTCCCCGCGGGTATTTGAATTCACGTACGAGTGCGCATGCGCCGTTGCATACGATCGCTAAACAACGCAAGGAAAGTATGGGGATAGTTCAGATTATCCCCCAAGTGCGCAGTACATTCTGCGCACTGAGAATCTGAGAAATAGACCCGCCGTTCTTATGCGCCGTACATTGTTCGCTGTACGCGCGTAGGGTCTTATTAAAATCATTTGGAGTAATTTTTTTAATTTTATTTCTGAAAATATTAATTACTTTTATATGTAAAGAATTCATTCATTTTGGTGAAGACAAAGCATCGACTGTTATTTCCTTTAGTAGGTTTTGAGTGTAATTGGTGGGGACTGTCCCCATTGTCCCCCTGTGAAGAACCACCACTGCGTACATGAATACTAGGCTATTTTCCCTTTTACTGTATGCCATATTTTACAGACAGTCCGATGAAAAGATGGTAAAAATAATATTTTCCAATAATTTTTTATCCTTTAACCTACCAATCACCATGAGTATACAGTTTAATATAACTATGTAAACCAAAAAAACCACAAAAAAATAAATAAAATGGTTATATTTTTATTACCTTATGGAATCCTTCCAGTAGCTTAGAAATTAAAATAAAATAATTAAAATCGTGTCTAGGCAACAAATAAGCGAGTTCAAGGTTAATTAAATAAAAATGTTAGTGACGATAGGCTTTTACTTCAACTCCATTATTTGATCATATTACATCAAAAATATAATCTCAAGTGAGTTTAGTTGTTACGTTTCACAAAACTTTTTACACACGTTATTGTAAGTATTTTTTGTCAAATGTTAGGAAAAGGTTTTAAAATTAAAGATTCTCAATGTACTGATTGATCATTCAAAGTATAAGAACATTTTGAAAATGCATTGTAGACTGCTGGTTTATTTGAAGTTATGTATAATTACCTGCGCAGTGCATAAGTGCCCCCACGGCCTGGGGCTGCGGCGCGTGCGGGGGCGGCGGGGGCCTCTCCAGGGCTGCCTCCCTCCCTCCGGGTTCTGACCAACGACCATCTAGTAATAGCAAAGCCCCCGAGGTGCCAGATAAGTTAATTGCCCGACCACCAATGAAGATGTTATAAGTAATAATATATACCTACTGATGAAAAGTAATGATAATATGCTACTGATGAAAATCCATCACATAAGTGCACAAGTCATCCTAAAATGCCATTTTACTGTGGCAATAATATATTAAGTGTATGGAAATGGTTCCAAAATGATGACAGCGTTGGTAAATCTCCAATGCGCTCGGAAAGCTTGAAATTGCTATGTATTTTTGATTCATTTGGAAATTGGTTAAATATGACTTATGCAAATATGGATTCCCACCGAGGACATAACATTTTTAATGAGAGAGGTAGATATTTAGATACATGATTTTGTTTGAAATATACTAGGATGTACTCTTTGTTATCATCGTGATTCATTTTTGGGGTTATTTATGCCTTGTACTTCCTCAATCTTTAGCCAATGTTTCAGACAGCATTACAGTGAAGATTGTGGTTGAAGTATGAATTTATTTATGTAGAAGTGATACCATGTTGCAAGCATTAATCCTCTTAATTTCTTGATCGCCAACATAAAATTTTCACCGTGCAGCAGCTGATTTTATTTTCGTAATAACCAGCTCCAAACTCGGGCTCGGACCCGGACTACGGATCCGGACCCGCATGTGAATTCGGACCCACATACGAACTCTGACTTGCATGTGAACTTGTGGTCCGAGTTCTCTGGGAATGGGTAATTTTAAAAATGAGTGGGAGTGGAATCCACAAATCCCGCAGAGAACCCATTCCGACTGAACCTATACATCGCTAATGTTAATGGTGTATTCTGTCGTAATAGATACTCTTTGTTATTATTTCCTGGTTTTTACATATTATTTTTGTAAATCAAATTCTGTCCTAACTAATAACCACAAAAGTGATCATAATGATGATGGATGAGGAAATAAAAATCAACACCCATTCAGCAACATACAGTCCGCCTCGGAACAGGAATACCTAGTGAGGAGTGAGGAGTGAGGAGGACTGTAAACAAACCACTTTACTTTGTATTTTTACTTATTTTGTAATTTTACTTTATCTTATATTGTCATTAAAATAAAACAAAATAAAAAAAATTAATATATTGGAGGTAAGTTACATTGTGTATACAGTTAACCATTGCATAGATAATTAAAGTTCTCTAGATAGGAAAGAGTTTTGTGTCAACATTGCTCTTATTTTTAAAGGTAAAGCAAAGTATATGCCAAACTTTAATACCTACCTGACGTTGGTACAGAAATCGTCGCAATTTAAGTTTAATTTTAAGGTCCGAAAAGTGGCATACCTCCCCGCCCACGCCTTTCTCTGTTGCTTTGTTCGTACAATGTTCGCTTACGATCATTGTACAGTCAGTTAATTGACTGTACCTGCATGAGAATGAAGTTTGGCGTGTACTCTACCTATTTTACCTTACAACGTGTGGAAAAGCTATTTATATGTCCATAACCAATTTAAACCATTTTTTCTAAGTGATGTAAAAAGCTTAGCGGTAACCTTAAACCAATAATCCACTAGTTAATGCAGCAGTAACTTAGTGTTGAATGCCATAATGTGAGGTTATGTCAAAGTAAAGAGATAAGAATACTGACTCGTGTTATTGTCGTGGTAGACTCCATTGTGCATCTTGGCTGGAGAGTCCGTAGCCAGTTGGGAGGCTGTGACCGCTCTGGTTTGAAGAGTTCCCGTGCGCGCTGGGGAAGCCCCTTGGGCTGGCTGCTGGAATTAAAAATGGAAAACATTATAGCAAATGTCCAAAATCCTCCATAACCTCACCTAACCTACGCAAGAAGCTGTTTAATTCATACAATGATGATGACGGGATATGCAAATTATTCTAGACCAGTGGTTCTTAACCTGGGTTTGATCGAAACTCCCAGGAGTTCGGTGAGTCAGTCTCGCGGGTTCGGCGGAGGTCAAGACACCCCCGACTCATATGATTCGGTTCGATTTCTAATTAAGAAGGATTCGGTGAATGCGATTAGAAACTGGTGGGAGTCAGTACCTTCTATAAGGTTAAGAACCACTGTTCTAGACAATTGCCACAAGGATAAAATCTGTCGGAAGGTGTTTTTAAAGGCTCAGAATGTTTTGTTTAAATAAAACGTTTACACAAACATTGAAAAATTGAGATGTGGTCACAATGTTTTTGATTTCCGTGGCCTTTGGAAAACATTCTCCGTGCAGGTGTTTTGTGTAAACATTAAAAAATACAAAAAATTCTGTGCGCAGGAGACCCGCCGTATACCCGCTCAAAAAGAAAAGATGGAGAGATATGTAATTACGAATGTTGGAGAGAGTGCGCTAATATTTAAAATGGTAAAATTGAAGCGAAAATTGTAAAACATGACTCATTTAAAATAGAGCAACCATCTCTTGGCGGCTGTCTAAAACAGCATTTAAAGAAACACTGAATTTTTTCATACATTACTTACTCATAAAATAACTGAATCAGATGTGAAAATAATAATTTTCAGAGCATACTTTGCAATTTTTTTCTACCGAGGGAATTTCATATAATTTGCGTTTCCGTGTGGGGAATGTATAGATATTATCTTAAAAAATAACATATATTTTTTTAAGAGCTTAAAAACTTCAAATGTTTAAGGAGGATATGTAAGAAATCGGTTGAAATTCGGGTAGCGGTGGCTTAACCCATCGTCGGTCACATGGGACGTCCAGACTTTTGTAAAAGTTAATTATTTTCTAACTTATAAAATATATATTACAAATTTCAAATGCTGACTACCAAAATCAAATATTAAGTGCACTATCATAAACGCATAAATGTTGTCTAGAATATTGTATGTAATATCAATTCTTTTGTACTGACACATTTATTTTATTCTTCTGCAGTCCTTTTCCAAAATAAAAAATTGAATAATTAGATTAACAAACCTCATCGAGCAGTTGGCGCAATCGCTGCAGCTGAGCTTCGAGCTGCCTGTTGTGGTCTTCCAGGATCTGCATCCTCGCTTCCAGGCGCCCCTTGTGCTGACGGAGCAACCTTGCTTCCGCCATCATGTCCTGAAAATCACACCAAGGTTATGATTATTACTGGGATGAGATTATTACACCTAGAGCTTTAAAGCTAATAGATTTCTGGCAGTTAGTAGATTTTGTTTGTTTCTGTAAGTTACGGGTTTTATTCAAATCGACATAAAAAGATAGTATGTAAACATTATTGTTACCTGATCTGGAGCCCCGTGAGCTCCACGGTTTTCATTTCCAGCATGTTGTTCTTCAGGGGTGGATCCCGGGGTAGATTTGGCACGGAGTCGTTCATATTCCGCCTGCAGGTTGGCATTCTCTTCTTCCAGCTCTCTGAAATAGCAGAGACGGGTAATATGTTAGTGTCAGATAGTGGAAGAAGGAAATATCAAAGAAACATAAATAGATAAATGCGTCATTTTCAGGAACCGCATTCAAGTTAGATTGGTCATCTTTTTTACATACACATACTATATGCACTGGACACTATCGGCCTCACGTCAGTGACATTAACTGTAAATAGCCAGCGTCCTCTTGAGGGTACCTTGGGTGAGGATTTATAAATGAAACACTAACTTCACGAAAGTCGTCGGATAACTTACTGGTTAGGCCAGTTGCTTCCCTATTTTTTGGGGTAAAAGTGTAAAGTGTACACATGTTTACAGAGATACTGTTAAACAGGAATGCATGCGTCATAGCACCAAAAATTAAATACTAAAGTCCACGTTTCTGTTGTGCGAATAAATTAATTTCGCAAAAGTGTTATGACACGTGTACGGTCATAAGAAAGATGAGTCAATATAGAAAAGTAAAGACAAACAATTTCCTTAATTATTTCAATTATAACATTTTAGGGAATATACCTCTGCTAATTGCTAACTGCTGTCCGATAAATTATGTTTCATTCGCTTTTCATACTTATTCTAGCCAATGACAGAGTGTCTTCGCTAAAATGGCAACCATTGGATATTATTTTACGATAATATTTTCGATATTATATTGCAATACAATTTTTCTATCGTTGGCTAGAAAAGACCTCGGGGTGTTTTATCGAGCCCCAATATGAACAGGAAAAAACTTATTGTAAAAATCAACTTGGGTTTTTTTTTATTATTTTTATTTGTTGGCTCGCCAACAGAATATATCACATATAATTATTACATCAGTTAACAATTTTAATATGATTACAGTGATAATTCCAATGAGAGGTGAGCACACCATTCATCACAACATTCTTAATTAGTTGTAATACATAATAATAAATTAAAGTACATACATAAAACAAGAAGAATCAATAATTACAAAATATATTCACACGTGAACACATACATACATTTATACACATTTTATAGGTTTAGGGATATATAAGTATAATTTTATTTTGAAGGTATCAATTGAGTTTGAAAATACATCTAAGTCTTCATGTTTACAATATTTATTGTATAACCGAGTCATTCTCGAGGTTGGTTTGAAGAAACTTGTATTAATACGGTAAGTATCGATCCAAAAGGTTTCAAGGTTTCTTGTGAATTTCGGCCTTATATTAAGATTAATTTGATTAATTAAATATGAATCATACATGTTGTTTATGACTTTAAACAGGGAGATCAAATCTGAAATGTGCCTTCTTTTGACGAGTGAGACTTCTCTAAAGATGACTTCTCTGAGAAACTTGTTTGATGGGGGGGCTACTAAAATTCAATAAAAAAGAAGAAATCATATTATTTAGAATGTGCCTTGCATCTATTTAAATTGCAAATGCTTGAATTTAATGATCATCTGAATTGGTTTTTATTGCTCACCTAATGACAGCTTCGAGTTCCTCCCGCTGCTCCTGGTGGATGATGGTCATAACCTGCACGGGGCTGCGCGGGGGCTCCAGGTCTCCGGCCGAGGAGTTGGGGCCCACTCCGGACGAGGATCCGTTGAGGGACTGACAATAGGCCGCTATCAGCTGATGCTCATCGTCGCTGGGAATCGGGAAACTGTACGTTATTAATGATTAATGGATTCTAATAAGCACACAATTCATTATTACAATAGAATTTAAAATAATATTACACCTAGCTTCAATGTAAGAAATTGAATATCAGTATTCAATCGTAACTTAGATGTTAGGTTTTGTTCAATTTCCAATCAAAATTGGATGGAAAAATCATGCACAAAAAGTGGTTTAGCCTTTTTAACCCTTTGCCTGCCCTGGGTTCGAATTTGAGTCTCAATAAAAGTTTTTATAGTTAATACGCTAATTGAATTGAAGTTAAATAAGTCGATAGTCCAGTTGATTCAATTAGACAATATTCTCCAAAAAATCTAAATTTGAGTTGAGTATGGAGTTATAGAGTCTGTCAAATAAGAGTAGAAAATATAAAAAAATGAAACTGTTAAGTTACCTACTTAATGACATAAATTTGATTAAATTGTGTTTTACAAAGTGATTGGCTTTCATTTAATTTAACATAAATTTGAATTTAACAGTAGATAGAAAGGAAGAATCATTAATGGTGAGTTTAGTTACAATACTTTTAGGTCTGAATGAGTTAAATATATTCAGACCTAAAATTAGAGACATGATCTAAAGCTTGAACAACGCCAGTAGGTACTTGAGCTAATATTAAATAAATGTGAGCAACTTCTAAATTGTGCTTTATATTATTTTATTATAATATCGTTATTCTTCATTATGTTAACACAAAATTGCAAAGATATAATAATAAAATACCTAAATGCAATTCTAATTTTGAGATCTGTAACCTACCTAAAGGTGTGTAACCTACATTTTTAATAAAAATGTAGGTTACACACATAGGTGCCATTTGAACAACGGTGGCGCCCTCCTATGTTTTCTACTCTTATTTGACAAACTTGTAAGTTATGCGTAAAAATGTACCTTCTATCTAGTCTAGTATAATCTGATTACTCATAATAAACACCACCAAATCAATTACTACATTTACGGAAAAAATTGTGAATTTCAAAATGTTGATTTTATTTGGGTCACTAGTAGGGTATTTCAAAATGTGATACTAATGTACCGGACCGTTATGCCTCTCGGTGTTATTTTATAGCATATTTTATGTAAAAATAATATTTGATTTATGGTGAGAATTCGAAAATATTGCTTTCTTCACTATCCCAAAACTTAGTATTTGGAGATGTCTGACTAATCAACCGGACAATTCAATTCCTAATTTCAACATATCAGTCAAATGACTGATATGTTATTAGGAACTAGTTATGAGGTTGAGAGATGTGGCCAGTGAAATTGCGCATACTAATTGGCTAATGGAATGATATTCATACCACACAGGTTGCAAAAAAGTCCTACTTTTCTAAGGTTAATTACAAATACATCAATCTCAAATCAAATTTCTATACTAACCCGTTCTTAAAACAGATAGGAGGTTGTTCTATCCATGGCTGAATTAAATTTTGAAATTGTAGGACATATTACAGTGTAGAGTTTTGAATATGGTATTTACCTATCTGGTGTAGAGTTGGTCCGCTGCCTCTCTCCCAGTTCAACTTGAGCCAGTCTGGAAGCATACATTTCCAGGCGGGAGTGCATGTCATCAGTGGAGGTGGAACCGGCTGGGAACTGACCTCCCACTGTGCCAGACATGTTGTTGTGGTGAGCCTGGAAGTTACATTATTTTGTCAATAGATGTGACGGAGGTCAATATACCGTGCATGTGTTCTACATGAGAAGCTGTACTGAACTTTAGAATTAAATGTCCATCAATATGCTGATTTATAGAATCTCTGGGCTGAACACTGACGGTGGCCTGTCACCTAAATGGAGGAATTTTTCCAAGATTGCTGACAAATCGGTCGGGTTTAACAGAGGGCGATGGAACTTTGAATAAATTCTCGATAAAATTTTTGAGTTCAACTGTTATTATTGTACCAATGTTATTGTTATTATTAATGCACCCATGCTATTGTGTGGTTTTATTCTATGTAATATAAGTGTAGGTATGTTCACAGTATAATAAATTGACATAAAATTACTGCCTCAACACAGGCTAGCCTAGTGAGGCAGGTTATGAGAAACCTAAATTTATAATTATAAATCTCTATTCTTTTAGTACCTACTGTATATATGTATTTTGTTTTCTGTATTAACTTGTGTACTTATGCAACTTTTAAACTGTACTTTTACTGTACTTATGATGTACTTTTTGTTTTTGTAGTTATAAATCTTAAATTTTTTTTTGTTCAATAAAGATATATTATTATTATTATTATTATTATAACTAAGTTTGCTAATGCGGTTCTTCTAATTACGCATTTTTTTTATCCCATTAGGGAAACATGTTATAAATTGTCTAAGAATCTAAATAAAAAAACAGATTTTTGGCTCTCCTAAAAAGTTTACAAACGCCTCTTCGTATGAAATATGCTATATGAGACATGCCTCTTTGTACTCTTGGTACGAAACACTAATATCGTCCAACATATTAAGTTTGATTGTATGTATGGTGCGTTAGTCCTGCATGAATTCTGGATCAATGAACTCAAATTTGCTTTGAATTTAAGTGTCATTTTTAAAATGGAACTGATTGAGTGAAGAATTCAGTCAAGCGATAAAGTACCTACCCATTATATAATATTTTGAACAGAAAATTAGTTAAATGTTCGTTTAAAAATAGGAACTGATTTTTAAAAAATTCTTACTATGTAAATCCATGATTTTTCACATTTTATAATAATACAGGGTTTGAAAATGACAAATAATTATATGTTTTATGACAACTCACTTGAGCCTGATGATGAGGAGATGGCGCTGGAGATTCCAGAGCATCTCCTTCTAGAACTGTCTGCACGGGAAGATATCCAACGCGAGGATGCTTCTTGAAGTAGCGCGCAGACTTGAACTTGTTGCGTAGTGCGCGGGTGAAATCACGCACATCTTCTCCCGATGTCGTCTGGAAAGTAAAACAATCACTAATAAAAAACATGAAACTTTATTGATACTTAACTAATAAGGGCCGACAGAAAATTAAAATATTTTTTTAAGACGATACCGTAATTGACAAAGTGACTAATTTTTATTTTTGTCTTAACTTAACCCTGTAATACGAAGGAAAAATTAATGTACAAAGTCGACACTACATTTGCAGTGGACACAATTCTTCAACACTGCAAATGCAGGGCTCCGGCTCCTAGAAGTTAAACATCACACTGGCATTGAATACATTTTTGTATGGTTTTCTTGAGATGAAACCAATAACAAATAGGAATAAAGGTTAATGTACTTACAGCAGTGCAATACTCTTGCATGGGATGGGTGAGTTTGTGGTTCTTAGCTTTGCGGCCACTGAAGAAGCATTTCTGACACATGTCGAAGTTGAAGCATTTCAAACAGCGGTATCTAAAAATAAAATCATTAAGTTTAGTAAAACAGGTGACATAGGATTGAGTAGAACAGGACACAATGCCTGGGTGAAGTTAGTATAACAATGGAGTGCATTGCACCATGACCTAAGGTAGGCTGTGGATAGGTTTTATAGTTTGGGTATGAATAATGTATTGAATATTTTAAGATGGCCATTTTATTATCTTACTGAATAGTGAAACCTAGTCAATAGAAACAATTTGTCAATGAAGAACGAATGTGATAACAAGTTATCTATTTTCTAAGGCTTACACACTTTGACAGTGATAACTTTTAGATGTGGATGAAAAAGAAACTAAGGAACTTCTGACATATTTTTATTTAATTCCATATAATTTTTTTTATACTTATAGAAAATTGAGGCTACAAAATTCCATATAATTTTTTTTATACCCACGCTCCAAATTTAAAGAGATAAGGTTATCGATCTGTAATACTTTTGAATTTGGTATTGTAAAAAGTATCATTGCCTTTATGTACGAGTGATCAGTTAGAGGTGAAGGTAACTATTCCCTAGAAATGACGATATCAAGTATTGAACTAGTCCACGTACCTGAACCCTACAATGGGGTACTCCTTGCAGATGTTGCACTTGGCCTGGTGCTTGGCGTGCTCGGCAGCGGCTAGGCGGTGCAGGACGGGCAGCCATACCAGGGATTGCGGCTCCCGCTGCAGCCAGTGAAGGAAGTGCACCGCCTCGATGGTCTGCACCTCTCCGATGCTGCTGCGGTCTAGACTCTGCTCCTTGCTGCCGTCTTTGGATTCTACAAAAAGAGGATTTGATCAGATTCCCAAACATATTTCATCCGCTGTCTACTTTCGGAGACGTTTTATGTTAGCCTCCCTCCTGACCAGGAAACCTTATTGCACTCACCACCCTCTTCCCACAATTCATTTCTACCCTCTTGTCACCCCAGAGGCCACCTACCCTAGAAATTTCTTAGGCCCTCAATATAATGCCAAATCGGCTTCAGAGAGAAAGAAGAAATTTTCCAATCCAAATCCTATTCTTAATTCCTGATAAATGTCTATTCAAATTTAGAGTTAGTAATATACGGTCTAATTTGAAATCTGTGTTTTCTCCGTGATGTAGCATCTACAATCTTATCGCTAAAACTTGATATTTTTTGATTTCTATGTAATTATTTACGTAGACATCGATTAATAATATCCAAAGTTTTCAAAGCAGTGCAGCAAATGAGATTGAATTTCATTTAAAATAATGACACAGGTCATTTGGGCAAATTATTGTATAGAAGTCAACCAAACAAAGTCATTTTTGGCTATGACAACTGATTGTTTCAACAAATTTATTACCTGAAACACCTTGTTTTAGTTGTGGGAGATGTATTTTAATAAGTATTTGCTGTTTTTTCTACCTTTCTCCCTGTCCAGCGTGTTGGTTCTATCCTTGGGCAGGCTGGGGGCCTTCTCGAAGCAGCTGCGCACGGAGGGCTCGATGTTGGAGCCCCCGAAGGCGGCCACCTCTCCCAGCTGCCGGGGCACCTGGATGCAATCGTGGAGCAGGAGCCCTAACTTGCGCTGGTCCGCCATGCAGGATGGGTCGGCTATGAGGCGGAACAGGTATCTGGAACATTAAAAAGATATTATAATCTTAATTATGCAGTAGAAAAAACTGTGATTTGAAACTGTGATTTGAAGCAGTGACCTACCAGTAAAAATTAATGTAGATAAGTACTGACCTGTATTTCTCTTCAAGATGACCCTTGCAAAGCAGAACCAATCCCACTTTGAAGCTCAGCACCCTGATTTGTCCGGTGCGCTGGCTGTCGTAGACGTTCAGCAGCCAGTTGATTGCCAGGTCCAGGCAAAGGGGCACGTTAACCAAGCTGGGGTTCTCGGCGGCGATGACCTCATACAGCGAGGTCAACACCGTGATCATGTCAGGGATGTCGATAAGCTTGTCGTTCTGGGCGCGCAGGCCATGAGCATCGAAGGCCTCTAGTGCGGCGGGGAGTGGAAGCATGTGCACTGGAAGAACACGAAAGCAAACATTAATTTAATAACATCATCCTTGAAACATTAATTTAACAATATCATCTTTTATAGCCTCTCACAATCAGAACACTTTCATATTATTAGTATCGATAGAGAAATATTTATTTATTTATACTATTAAATGCCTATACAGGCTTTTACAAAATAATTTTGTGGAACAGTAATAAAATTATGAAGTAAAATATCCTGTTTAAATTTTGCAAAAGTATAGTATTATGCTAACATTTATTATTATTGAGGTATGTTATTATTGCCTTCTTATAAACACTGGAGTGACAGCGCAATTTAATCTTTTCACCGCGGCGGCTGACTAAAGTCATTTCATCAAGTGGCTCACACCGCGCGGCGGCTGACTTCAGTCATTTTCAAGTTTCGACTTCGTTTTCTAAGCACATGTATGCCGTATACGATCGAAATTTATATTAAAAATAAGAATATTCATTTGTGCTGCGACCTCTCTGAGAATGTTTATCAACTACTTCATTGTTTATCTTGGTAAATGAATAAAACCGAGAGCGCGGCCCCAGCCGCCAGTCACAGTTGTGAAAATGCGCGCGAATCTGATTGTCTCTTTCGAGCGGACCCCGTAGCGTATTAGTAATAATACTTGTGCGTCGATATCCACTTTGAAATCTACTTTATTTTTGTGTACATAATTATTTAATTGTTGTATTATTTAAAAATTGACTAATTCAATTTTAAAAACATCTTGTTTTGTGTGTTAACGTATGAATTTTAAAACTTTTTTTTAACAACACTCAAATTGTCGACACATGGCTTATCTGAAATTGATATTGAAGCAATGTTAGATTCGGAAAGTGTTTTTGAAATAAGTGATGACTGATGACGATACAGATATTGTTTTTGTTGGGCATTATGAAAGTTATGTCTCAATCCCGTCAGTTCAGCCAACAACTTCTTCTGCTCAACCTTTGACTTTCCCATCTCAACCCAGCCGGCCCTCTAAATTCAGAAACCTATTCGTAATAAATTCGCAAAAATACCGAATATTTTCTGCGTAAACCAAATATTTGCGGTTGATTGCCGCCGTGACCGGTTCTTAAAATTTCGATATTCGTAGTAAATTTGTAAAAATACAATATATTTCCACGTAAATCGAAATTTCCGAAACCGAATCCCATCTCGGCCGCCCCACCAAATTTAGATACCTATTTGAAATAAATTCACAAAAATACCATATTTCCGCGAAAATCGAAATATCGCACCGGATTTCCTTTGCAGGCGGCCATTCTAATTCGGGAATTAGAAGCAAATTCGTAAAAATACAAAATATTTCTGCGTAAATCGAAATTTCGCAGCCGAATCACGTCGTGGCTGGCCCTCTAAATTTAGATACTCATTTGATTCACAGAAAATACGATATTTCCGCGTAAATCGAAATTTCGCGGCAGATTTCCGTTGCAGGCGTCCATTCTAATTAAGATGTTCATAGTATTCGTAAAAATACCCACCATTTCTGTTTAAATCAAACATTTGTGGCCGTTTCCATAGAGGCCGGCCCTGTGAATTCAGATATTTCGAGTAAATTTGTAAAAATACGGTAAATTTCCTCGAAAATAGAAATTAGCGGCCGATTTCCGCCGCAGCCGGCTCTTTAAATCCATATAATCGAAGTAAATTCGTAAAAATACAGCATTCCGGTGTAAACCCATTTAGATTTATAAAATAATAATACGAATTAGGTCGATATCAACCGCATAAATTAACGTTTTACGGCGATTTACTGCCGTAAAATGTCGATCTTATTAATGCAAATTTATCAGTGAAAACAATATAAAATAATTTCACAACATAAATATCAATAAAATGTTAACTATAGAAGTATCTATAAACTAAAACCATAGCATCTTTTAAAATTCGATAAAATTAAAATTGATAACGTTATTATCAAGCTCTGCAAGCATTTTAGTGTGTATTTTTGTTACAGCTGTTTCAGTTTACAGTTTGAAAATGGTTTTGCAAACATTATAACATTATCAAATTAAATTTTAATTAAATTAAAAAAAAAACAAAAAATTAAATGGAGTTCTACGAATTAAACACAAAAACAATTAATAAAAATAGAGCATCGGCGTAGTGGCCCTTCTTGACGCGTCTCGTATTTCACTACACGAGCAAGTAGGTAGCTATATGTTACGTCATACGTTGCTAGAAGCGGCCATGTTAGAGATTGCTTTGTTTGTTGATATTCACGGCGTGTTTATATTAACGCAATTATAACGTTATCTTCATTTCAGTTGATCTCAAATTAATGTTTATTGATACTTCGATATTGGAGGATGATGTTATCAAGATTTATTAATGTTTTTAGGATTAATCCAGACAATGATTTTGTTTTCTAAAAGGGTCTATGTAAAAATGACATTCGAAAAAGAAAGTGCCGCGTGGGGACGACTGCTTAGGTATATTTTTTTAGCGGTTAAAAGGTTAAAACTTTTTTCTCCGATTGCTCGAGATTTTTTGGTTGAATATTTTCCGCTCACATTAAAAAAATCATACCTCCGAATTTTATTACGGAGATGTACAAACTGATTATAGCTCTATATGGCCAATGAATTCATCTATCTTTTGTCAATTATCACATATTTGTAGGATTTATAAAAACATATTATAAAATCGTAAACTTCTACTTATTAATTACTTACAAATAAGGGAATATTTACCCAAATTGGCAGTAAAGCAATCCGAGGTATTTTAAATAGTGCCATATTGTGGCAAAAAGCGCTCCAGTGGATAACTGTATTCGATGAGTATGATATAATGTATTATCATAGTTTTCCATACTAAGCTTTAACTTTAGATATAATGTATTGATGAGTAGATAATATATTGAATTTATTTTAACATTTCATGAGTATTGTCACCACGGGAACTATTCATTGATAACAAACACCTCAGCCATAGATAACCCCAAGTGATTCGCTCCTTTTGGTGAGTTAGCCCAGGTTCACTGAGTGAGGTTTGTCCAGATCAATATCTAAGAAGGTAGCGGATGCAACAGCCCACAGCTGCGTAGCAAGCCAGATCAGGAGGCAGGTTGAAGAAGACTTGAGTTGACTCTTGACCAAACGCCTTGCACCGCAGTGGGAGGAACGGACATACTGACCTCCAGATTTCTACTCATCCCTTATACTCTTTTCCTTCCTAGAACTTCCTCTTCTTCCTTTTCTTAAAAAGACCCTCTACACTACACGCCATCCCGTAAAAAAAGCAATGTTTCAATTTGAATGGCAGTCCTTCACCTGGGCAATGCTGAGAGTATCTTCCACTCTGAAACTTGCCGCAAGTACACTACAAAGGGTGTAACGGGTGTAAGCGCTTAGGATTTTAACCAGTGACTCTTGAGCGTATTTGGAGTGAAAAACGTAGACGTCGTTTTGCTGTCTGATTATGTATTTTTTCAATTAAAAGCCAATTTTTTTTTGCTATCACAAATTACCACTGATCATACATATATGAAATGCGCTCTGTCTCGTCTGTTACAGTGCGGCTGGAATGAGTCGAAGTGCGAAATTTTTTTTATCGGAGAGCAGAATGACATCAACAATTTTACTCTAAATTTGCTCTAAAATAGCTGTTTGAAATCCATCAGGCTATGAGCTATTACACCTTGTATTATATTATTTTTATGTATGAATTTATAAAACAAGACAAATTAATTAAATAAACTTGCTCACGGCGCAGCGCAAGCTGGGATTTGGACCCGCGATCTTCGACCGCGTAGGCCATTAAATTGTTGGTTGTTTATACCCAACCAATAACAACCAAAATATTCCTGGTGATTCCAGCTCAACTCGGGTGACTATTTAGTGAATAATTAGTAAGTGTAAGTAGTTTAGTTTAGATAAAGTTGGCTGATCAGTACTCACTGCAGAGGGACTTCTGAACTGTTCGCAGTTTCATGGCAGTTCTGTAGGCAGAGAATCTGACCTCGTTCAAGTCGGCCAGCGAGTTCATTAACTCTATCATCTTGGGATGGTCCCAGTGGGTCGTCTCCAATTCATGGCTGCAAACCGAAAACAATGCCTTTTAGTTTGTTGTGCTTGCGCTAATTTGTTGTGAATTCTGCCCGAGTTGGGATAAGTTAGGCCAACTACAAACATTAATGCAATTTCAACTGAATATGCCAGCAAAATCAAGAGCTGAAAGGAAAATTAGATAAATGGGGATATATTATAACAAGGTTCTCAATCTCATATTATTTATTTATTTAAAATAAATCATAGAAAACAACAGTAATTATTGCATGTCACAGTAAAATAAGCGTATGAATTTTTTTTAAATAATTTTTAAAAATACCAATTGTGATTGTACTACATATTTTTAAATCAATTTTATTGTTTTTTTTTTTAAATTTACAAATTATTATAAAAGTATATTTTTTTTAACTACATGTGAAACTTAATTATTCAGCAAGGTTATTTATTATTTTTACCTGCGACAGCTACTTCGTCATTTAAGGTTAAACGTCACATACGTTATAATCTACGCTTTCACAGATGGCGCCAATTAAATTATTTTAGGTTTTTAATACTTTTTGCACATTATTTTTTAAAAGATTAAGGCGAATTAATTGTTTGCACCCGTACATATTTAATATGAATATAAATAAATACTTTTATACATAAACAAACCCAAATATTTCAAGAAAGGCTGAAAAATACAATATTGGATTGAGTCACCAATCGTTTTCAGCCTCTCTTGTAAGATTTGGGTTTGTTTATGGACAAAACTATTTATTTATATTCATATTAAATATATACATGCACAAACAATTAATTTACCTTAATATTTTATATTCATATTAAATATATACATGCGCAAAAACTATGCGTACAAAACTATTTATTTATATTCATATTAAATATATACATGCGCAAACACTTAATTTACCTTAATATTTCAAAATAGTGAATTCAAAAATAAGATTAGGAAAGGCAAGATAGAGGGTCCCCGAGGGCCTGGTAGGAGACAAATGTCTTGGCTGCGTAATATATGAGAGTGGACCGGCATTAGAAGTGTGGAGGAGATATTCCGGGCAGCGCAAGACAGAGAGACATTCTCAAGAGTGATCGCCAACGTCGGGGGGACCCAATACGGCACATAAAGAACAAGAAGAATGTTTTAAAGCATAACATGCAAAAAGTATTAAAAACTTAAAATAATTTTGCGCCATCTGTGAATGCGTATATTATAACATACCTGACGTTTAACCTTAAGGATAAACATTGAGTCACCGATACAAAATTGAATCTGTGAATGAGCAGATTGTGAATTATTTAAAATTTACTCGTTTATGCTTAAACGTAACGTACATTATAATCAATGCGTTCACAGATGGCGCCAATTAAATTATTTTTGGTTTTTAACACTTTTTGCACATTATTTTTTAAAAGATTAAGGCGAATTAATTGTTTGCGCCCGTACATATTTAATATGAATATTAATAAATAGTTTTGTCCATAAACAAATCCAAATCTTTCAAGAAAGGCTGAATAATTAATATCGGTGACTCAATCCAATATTAAATTTTTCAGCCTTTCTTGAAATATTTGGGTTTGTTTATGGACAAAATTATTTATTTATATTCATATTAAATATGTACGGGTGCAAACAATTAATTTACCTTAATATTTTAAAGCGTAATGTGCAAAAAGTATTAAAAACCTAAAATAATTTGATTGGCGCCATCTGTGAATAGTAATTAATGTGACGTTTAACCTTAAAAACATTATGAAACTTACAAAAGTTACTACTATTTATGTAAAAAATATTATAGGTAGAACAAATTAATTTGATTTGATTATATTAGTAAAATATGCTTTTGAGTAGCTTCAATATTTATGGGGAGTTAAGATCTGCCGACATACCATGTAACAGTTCATTAAATATCGTATAATATCAGTTTCAAAATTTAATAACTTAAATTTAAAACATGAATTCCTTGAGATGTTTAATAAACTAAAGGCAGGTGTAATTGAAATTTGATGGTAAAAAATAAGCCTGAGCAATTAATTATAATATGCTTCAAGCAAGCTTCATTTGCTTTGATATTAATTTCCTTTAGCATAAACCAAGTTGTTTGGTAATTTAATGAAGTTGGATAGCACGCAAACTTTAATTGAGTGAAGTGTAAAAGGAATGTACATGTATACGCAAGTTTAATTTATATTTTTTCCCTAGTTAGTATGTTGATTGCCATTTTATCTACTGTGGGCAACAAGTTATGATGAAGTTGATTGACATTTTTTCTTCTATTGGTAACAAGTTATGATGAAATTGATTGACATTTTTTCTTCTGTGGATAACAAGTTATGATGAAGTTGATTGACATTTTTTCTTCTGTTGATAACAAGTTATGATGAAGTTGATTGACATTTTTTCTTCTGTGGGTAACAAGCTTTGATGAAGTTGGTTGACATTTTTTCTTTTTTTGGCAACAAGTTATGGTGAAGTTGATTGACATTTTACCTACTATGGGCAACAAGTTATGATGAAGTTGATTGACATTTTACCTACTGTGGGCAACAAGTTATGATGAAGTTGATTGACATTTTTTCTTCTGTGTTCTGAGGCGTGGAGAAGCCTGATTCATCAGTGAATGAAGCAGTGACTCAACAAAACAAAAAAGAAACATTGATATTTACGAGTACTTACTTGATGTAGTAAGGCACTTTGTTGGGAGTGACGGCCCTCTCCCACGGGGGCTCGACGGAGCCGGCCAGGAAGCCCTGCGCAGCCGTGGCGCCCCCATCCTTGCCAAAGTCCTCCAGCTGCTTGATGCGTTCGTCCGTCGCCACCTGCAGGGTCTTGGCCCTGCAAACAAACAACCCAAAACACTCTTTAAATGATTAAATACAGGGATATAGCTAGACCGTAAGTAAAAAAGGTATGCAGAAATATGTCTCTAGCCTTGTGCAGAAAGTCATGATTTGTTAGTAGCTTGGTAGTTTGGTAGCGTTTGTTGGTGGCTTGCCACACTGCACTAGCCTCTTGAACTTTGCTTCATTCTGGATGACACGATGCTAGGGAATGCTAGGATCTTTTAAACGGAAAGCTAGGGTCTTTTATTTTCAACTACACATGAGGGACAACTTGGACTAAAATATAATAGTAAAAAATCACATACTGCCAATTTTTTTTACAATATTCACCATTTAACTTTCGTGCCAGAATTTTTAATAATGTTTTAAAACCAAAATTCAATTTTTTATAGCAAGTGGCGCTAATGGATTTTGCATCAGACGACATCACCGTACTTCTTTATTTTATTTTTAATTCATGCTATTTCAATTGGGAATAAGATTTTTTTTATTAAGGACTGGATCTGTACTGGTTTTGCGTTCCCTGGGGTTCTGTATATAATTAATTGTGATCCTAGAAGGTAAGGGAAGTATTGGATAAATGATGATCCAGGAAGCAGATGGAAAAACCAGGTCAACACTCAGAGTGAAAAATATAATGTGTCTCGGTAATGGATGATATTAATTCACTGACACACTCTTCGGAAAGGAAAATAGAGCCTTTGTGACTTTATTGACTATTGGCCAAAGGTAGAGTTTTTTCCCCCTTTTCTTCATAAATGATTAATTTTTACATTTTATTCTTGTGGACACCGGACTAAGCACATTGTTGTATTGTGGTGGTCTGTTAGAAAATCTGAATATATTTGCGATTTTTTAAATAGGTTTATAGTTACCTTTGCCTAGTGAAACCCTTAATGTGTGTACAAGTATATCACACATTCCGTAGAAAAGTGTTGCAAGTCAAAAAAAATAATTTTACAAGAGAGCGAAAAAAAATAATAAATGATGTATAAGCGGTCTAGTCGAAAAGAGATACTAGCGACATCTTGCGGAGATGGAGTGATCTAATTTAAAAACAATTATCGTGGGGCTTAGATAAACACAATCGCTTTACTTTTCAGAGATAAATCGTAAAATAGATTTGACTTAGAAAATTTGAAAAAGAACATTTTTACTTACAACATTTTTCTATGGGATTTATTATTTAAAAAAATGTTTTTCAGAATGAATCAATGACATATTTTCGTAAAAGTGTAAGTTTGATTACGTTTTCTTCCAATTTTGTTTCCTCTGATAATTCGCCAAATATCTTAATTGTTTCTTAATCATTTGTGTATTTGAGCTTTGTGTATTTTGTGCTGCAGGTTGTTATGAAAATAACTATTTCTTATTTAAAAAATAACATACCTCGCGGTTAGGTCTTCGACAGCCGCCACGAGATGCGGCGCCACGTGCGCGCGTGCTCGCTGCAGGGCCGCCAGTTGCGCGGGAACATCTCGCAGAAGCGCGCTCGGTGCACCGGGCGCGGGGGGACGCGGGGCGGCAGCACGCAGCGCGGCGGCTTGCGCGCGGGCCGCGTTGCCGTCGGCGGGCGGCGTCCAGCGCGTGCGTGCTTGCTCGGCAGCTTGCACGCGAGCGCAAGCCTCGTCCACGGACTGTTGGAAAGCGCGGATTTTCTGTGGAAATAAAATAAATGTCATTAGAAATTGTTCATCATACTTTAGTAATAGTAATAATAGCAAGTAATAAGTGTAAAATTATTACATGTGTTGTTTTTGTTATATTATTGTGCTAAGGTAATCTTTGAATTTCGCAATAAATATTAATCTAACAGGATAGAAGATACTAGAGTGGTAGACACTTTCGGTATCGCCCTGGTGTAAAACCAAAATTCAGAATTGAAACGTCGCTTGAAATGGCTTTAGCCGTGTATGGTGACCACATCTAAAGAGCCAGGTAATTCCTCACATTCCTCTTCACTACCTCCTTTCTCTCCTCGTTATCTTCGGCCTCACAATACACCCCATGTGGGGTTGCCACAGTTTCACTGGCTCCAGACGGTTGGGAGCAGTTGGGACTCATGTATGGTTTTCACACAAACAAAGGAAACTTCCAGAGTCATAAAGTTTATTGTTTTAGTTTGTTTCAGACTAACCGTATGCCGTATGTTTATTCATTATATTATAGGCGATTTATTAAGAAGTTTTAAAAACCAAACCATTTAAACGTTTCCTCTTATTGGATTTATATTCCAATAACTTGACGTGAAAGTAGCCCGAATAAACGATTCAATGTCATTTTCCAAACAAAATTTGCAAACTGTCAAACAAAGTGACATTTGAAAAAGAAGAGTTCGTGAGTTTGTTACTAACATGTGTAGATAGGTACCTAAGAACCTACTCTAAAAAGTTACTAACAAAATAAATCATTCAATTCAAACTGTATAATAAATACAGGCACCAATGTGGTAGATGGTGGTTTCCTTGTCCATCGCATGAAGTTGAAACAATTCTACATTTCTTCATTTTGCCATCAGTATATCGCAGTACAAAGAAAAACAAAATCGTGATTTTTAGATTAAGTATCTATTTGAACAGGTTTTTGAAAAATTTGTAATTGGATTTAAAGACTTAAAAATAGCGTGAGCATTGTGTTATCTGGATATCCTTTTTAAGATTCTAGGAATAATAATTACCGAGGACAATTCACTGCGGGGAATATCCACCGCCCACACACCATAGATCAAATAAAATGACTGAATGGTGGTAAGAACTGTTTTTATAACGTTAATAGTAAGGAGTCAGTCTAATCTCATCTAACCTAACTTTTATTTCATATTTTTCCTTTTAATACTTGGCAGCTATTTGTAGATACTAAATTATTTCAGTAAGAAAAACTCACTTCCAAATAATTTTCACTGCGGTGAATTGTGGTTAGTGAATTTTCCGCTGTGGATTACGGACGGTGATTTTACCGGATGCCATTTTGTATCTAAGAGGTGTCTTCATTCTAGAAGACAATTTAAGTTGGGAAAAGTTTAGCGGAACAACGCGGTTTAAAACAATGGAACCTTAGAACTTCCACACATTTCCACTATTTATTATTCATACAGGAATGCTGGCAGCCATTTTCACTTCCTGGAATTAAATATGTAAGCAATGCTTCGCAAATAATTCTTCGGCAAAAAACAAGAAGAACTTAGCGGAGATGTGGTGTGGCGAAGAGTTTTGCCGGTTTTACTAGTTTCCAGGAGACTTTTAAGGTGACTGAAATATATCACCACTTAGATGGGAGTGAGCGAAGTTTAAGAACGTCGAAAGAAAAATGGCAGTCATTTTCCTAAAGTACAAATCGACATACCCCAGAATCCGGCTCACTGAAAATAGTAGAAGTAATTACTCAAAAAGGTTTTTTTATGTAACAACCCTCGGCGCCCACGAGAGTTCAAATTCCGCTCTTGAAAACGATTTATACATATTTGAGTGCGTTAGGTCCGCGGGGAGGCGGAGAGGCGGAGAGGCGGAGAGGCGGAGAGGCGTGGATAGGAAGGGTTGCCCATTGTCAATAAATATTGCAGTCAAGTTCTCCGTCTCTTTTGTGCTGCAACGATATTTTTTGTTTAAAAAATCATTTGATAATAAAAGACGCAGAGATAAACCACTCCACGAGCGCCATTGATCCCTCCGGCACCGGATTACACGGCTGGGAGACATCCCAATCGCGTGGACAACATTTGTACTTGGATGAGATTTTTCGCATGAGAATTGGTCATTTTACGATCTGTTGTGTAGGTAGCCAACAACTCTTCTGTTGAATGATTTTACGTCTTTTTGTTTCTTCTTTCCTACACTCAATGCTTTCGGAAGTGTTCAAAAGGGAAAGAAGATGGTTTGAAAGGGATATATGTAAATACGAATGTTAGAGGGAGCGCACTAATATTAAAAACGATTATATATAAAACAAAGTCGGGTTAGTTACACTATTTATAACTCGAGAACGGCTGGACAGATTTTGTTGGATTTGTCTCCGCCCGAATAGCAGAATAGCTATTAAAACATCAGAAAAAATTACGAAAAAAATAATTATGAAGAAAATTCTTTTCTTCATATATTTTGTATGGAACGAATTCTCATTTTTTGAAAGAGCTGCCGGAATATTGTGGTAAGTATAACATTGAGAAGTGAGTGAATTCCAAAAATTCAAAAACGTCAAATGCCAATGCGCTGATTGTTTTGCTTTTGTTCTTAACCACTCAGACCCATAAGCTTGTTTTCACGATAATATAACTTTACCAGACGTATGTATGACGTACTTGGCGTCCCTGACTTACTAAACATATAATGCTGCCCCTCTTTCTTATACACTAAATGTCAATAGTAGGGCCTCGCTAATCCGGATAGGAAAAAACAAGACCCCTTCCGAAATATCGAAGCGTCCGGATTATGCTATGCAATTTTTTTTTATAGGAGTAAAACACATTTTAACTTGGATTTCATTTATTAAAGTAAAAATTTAAAGTCAATTTAGACTAGAATATGTATGTACGTACAAATGTACTTATACAAAATTCAAACATGTAAGAAATTTGGGCACTTAACATGAAAAAAATATTAAAAGTTAATTAACGAGTGACGGCAAATGATTGAATATTGACACGTTTTGACCCGCACGCACCCGTCCGGATTACGGCGTGCACCGAAGTAACGGGGGTCTGGATTAGCGAGGCTCTACTGTAGTTGAAAATGAGACAAACGGTGAACGAATGTCTGCACCCCTCCAAAGGAAAATATAAATAATTTTAATAAATCTCCCTCACACGAATAAAGAAAATGAAACGCAATTCCCGTAAGTAAGTGAAAAGTAAGAAAATCACAAAAAATATAAATCCGTACACAACGTCATCTCTGATACTGACAAAATTGGACAGTTGCGCAATGATAGTTGCGCACCGATAATTGCTTCATTGTGTAATTTTTAACTTAATAAAAAAACTTTATTTAATTCAGCTAATAAGTTAACACAACAGTTATTGATTCTGAAGCGGTACGAAGTTCGTCAGATCAGCTAGTAATTAATTAATAAATGTAAGGGAAAATATTTAATAAAGCGTGGTTTATAAAATGGGCCAAAATCTCTCGACAAAATAAATGTCAAATAAGAAGCAAAAACACTCAATTTATCATACCTATAACATGATAAATAACAGAACCAGAAACCAGATGTTTTTTTAATAATTTTCGTATATTTCGGTCGTATTTGCGGAGAATATTTTGTGATTTTTTTCTAACATGGCATTTTATATTGTTTCTAAGTAGAGTAATTTATCACGTGTACGAAAAATGTTGTTTTTAAACATGATTTTAAACAGTTTGTTTGAACTGAAATAAATATCGCTGGGTGTAGGGACAAGAATTTCGGTTGCATCGGGTTATAAAAGATATAAATTTACTTTAGTGTTTTTTCGCTTGATACATTTTGTGTGGTCAATATTTTAACAATGTAACCCGCACATAACGGTCAGATAAAAACGACAGAAGGGCAAAAAGCTGAAAATATGAGGCGGGGTTTTACAAGCGGTAGAGGGTGATAAAAGTGACATATTTTATAAGTAATCGTCGTTTAAATGGTCGAACAATTACGGCAGTTAATGAGCTGAAATGAACGTCCCCCGAACAAAGGAGGGACACTTGGAGGGATGTTTTAGACAAATTGTTGTCGTCATAACACGTTATTTCTAAAGTGGATTTTAAGTTTTTGATGGAAAATAATTCCATTTCGATACAAAACACCGCGAAAATAGAATAAGCGAAATTAATCTAGACGTTATTTATCGAAGCACAGACTTGACGAATAAAGGAGTAACGAAATTTGATGTTTTATAAAGACATTTTATTTCAGAAAGTGAAGTTGAGTTTAATTTTTATGGAGCGAACAATAAATTATCGACGTTCATTTTGGAAATAATAATATAATTTACATTGACGTTACAATGTAATATATGTATATCGACGCGCTGTAGATATCTCAAAGTGATAAGCCAAAAGCAAGTCAATTGTAGTGTTTCCGATTTCGTAGTCTTAGTACTAAAGGCGTCGGTAAGTTCGTTTGCTACCTCTAAGTAAATTGCATTAAAAAGTGTCAAAACGCCCTCGTGTGTGAAGAGAAAATGTTTTCATTACTCGGCCAACACTAATAAAAGCCAAGTAGGTAATAATATTTCAATTGTTATAAGCAATAATTATCAGCCTGAAACACTCAATCTACATTGAAAAATTTTTCCGAGAAAACTTACATGCCGCCAACGGGACTTGAACCCGTTTCCTTCTGATTGCCGGTCAGGTGCTCTACCACTGAGCTATGTCGGCTTATCTAATACCCGCCAAATAATTCAATATATACTAGTGTTTCATTCAACAATTACTGCTTATTAAATTTTTCCACCTGAAAACAACCAACTTTATTTTTGTGAGAGAGGCATTGATAGTGCTAAATCTCTCGCTAGGTGGCGTCGAGACAAATTATGTCTACATTTTTTGGTGAAATACTTTAACTTGTCAAATATTAATTATTATTTTTTAATTGATAAACTAAGTCCCGTTGGCGGCAAGTATCTTTTCTCGGAAGATTTTTTCAATGTAGATGAGTGTTTCAGGCTGATAATTATTGCTAATGATAATTGTTACCCTTTGTGCTATGCATAAAAATCTTGTCTTAAACGTTAGTTTATCAATTAAAAAATTATAATTAATAATATTTCATTTGCAAACACACGCAAATTACTTATTATTACCGATTATTATATATAATACAATTTTAAGTTTTAAGCGTCATTAGCGAATGCAAGGCCTACTAAAGTACAGTTTATAAAACAATATACAAATCAGCAGTAACAACGAGTACGACAGCAATCGCCACCATTTGCAAACTGTCGTTGTTCTATTATAGCTTGATCACTTGACACCTCAAAATCTGTCAGGCGCTCAGGCCTCCTACTCTAGTAGACCTTGAGGCAGTATTCGACGGAACTTTTGAATACGGAAACGCCCCCTGGTCCTACCGTTTACCGTTCGTTCGTAGTCACAACATATTATTCTTTCTATATTTATCATACATGAACAACGTTTGAATTAAGAATTAACTAGAAACATAAGAGTATTTCTTACTTGCCATATTTTATCTTGAGTTTGTGAGACAATCACAAGTTTAGATTTGAATTAAGAATTAACTGGAAATACAAGAGTGTATCTTACTTGCCATATTTTATCTTGAGTTTGTGAGTCAATAGCAAGTTAGCAAGTCTATATGTATTGCATTATTCTATATTATATGTACATCTTCCTCAATTTAGCTACTATTGTCAAAATTTTAACAACCAGAAAACTTTATTTTTTAAGAGTTTCAATTTATAAAGCAATGCAAATCGTAAACGAGAATTTTCGAACACAGCTCGGAAATAGTTTCGAGTGACGAAATATATTTTTTGCCAAACGATTAATTTTATTCGATATATTCGCGTCATAAATTGGAACGTGACGTAAATGCTCAACAAAGTGCAATAAAAATTTAAACAAAATAAATACAGTTTTTTTAATTACTGTGTTCTAGAGATTGGATTAACAGCGTTAACGTTGGAGTGTTATGTCAGAATTAGTGTTTGGTTTTGAAATGAGAATATGCGTTTAGTTCTTACCGGGGTGTCATTTATCTAGTTCCTACCCCTCCCTAACCATCACCTTGCTGCAAAATTATTTGAAATTTGGAACAATGGAAAAAAAATAGTGCAAATTCGAGTGCATTTGTTTTGAAAACAGAAGAAGATTTGGAACTATGTTGGAAGCAGGTTGTTGGTGTTTTTCGTGTACACAATCTCGTTTTTTTAGGTAAAAAGAAGGAATTTGATAATCTTGGAAGTACGTAATATCGCATTTGTTTTGTTGTGGTGATAATTATCTCGAGGTATCGTGGTGGAACTTTGTAACAATATTGCGATTGTTCTGTGTACTCCTTTGCAGAGATACAGTGGTAAGTGATTGGTTATCCCTTTTCCTTGCATACCTTGTTTTTCCTACATATTATATTATCACCCAATTCCAGCAAATAACATTTCGTCTCATTTAGTTTTTAGTTTTACAGTCCATTACAAGTGTGTCTGAAACTGTAGTTCGTAAGCAGTTTTGAATGTAACAACGAAGTTCTATAGACTGGGTTAACAGTTTTTACATTGGAGAGGTCATTGATAGAGATGTATAATAATAAAAAAAAATTATTGGTAGTGGATGTGTGAATTTTCTGTTTTTTATTGCTGACGCCAGACACCTAAGAACTGTACACGTAGGTGTTGAAGGGAAATAACCAATATTTTAGTATGATTCGCTGTGGGACCTATGCGACACAAGTGCCAACCAATTAAAATTCCATTAACAATGTATCGGTTTACTTTTTGGGCTCACGTGACAGGTAAAAGGGTTAAGCACAAACTTTGCCTTCCTATCCAATATATCAATAATAACTTCAAAGACATAAAATGCCTATCAATAATATTACATTATTCTATTTCAAATTAAATAAAAAACACATTTGAATTCAATCTTTCGGGAAGAAGGTAGGGGTAGATACCCAGTTTTTCCAACATAAAAATTTTGAAATTTCGTAAACAAATATTTAAACAAAAACTGTAAAAATCAGAAAGACATATTTGTATGTATATTTTTTTAAATTAATTCCACAAAATAATTTCCCTCGGGGCCTACCTCTTTTTGGGAATGCTGTGTAGTGGGTATTTTTAAGGAAAGGAAGGAGAGGTAGTTCTGGAAAGGAAAATGGTGGTAGGAATCTGGGGGTCAGTGTGTCTAAGGGTGACAGACATCAGTGGCGGTCCGTGAGTTTTCAGTGAGCTGGAGCGCTAAGATTGAAAAATATGACGTTATTGACGTTGATGTAGCTGAAAATGATTTTTTTTTTTTTTTAATTTCAATTTTTTGTATGAAGATTTTCAGAATTCTTTCAGTATGTGGATGCGCCGCATCCACATACTGAAAGATCTTCATACAAAGAGTTGAAATTTTGAAAAAAAAATCATTTTCAGCTACAAACTCATCGGTAATGTCATATTTTTCAATCTTAGCACTCTAGCTCACTGAAAACTCACGGACCGCCACTGACAGACATACGCATCTATTCCTCCCGCTGCGGTGCAATATGGGTTTAGAGTTTAGAGAGTCTAGCTAGAGAGGTCAAAGGGTCTTCGTCAACCGGCCTTTCCGGATCAAGCCCGCCACGCGGTTGACCTGAACCAACCTCACCTCCATGAACCCTGGCACCCCTGCCATGTCACCAAACATTACGAATCACTTGGGGTGGCCTAACTATGGCAGAGATGTTGGTTATCCAGCAAATGGTCCCCAAGGTGGCGGTACTGAACTACATATTGTGATGAAGCCCTTTATTTAAAGACCGGCAATATTTTACCTACCAAATCAGTGTCTCATCAGCACAGGTGCCAATAGTAATTTGTTTATGCACCTATTTGTATTCTGCCTTTAAGGGCCACTAACCGGCCAGCGGCCGAGAATTCATATTTCGTCGAAAGGTGTTCTTACGAGCATACAGGGCGGTTCCAACGGGAAAGATTAATTATTCTCCGTACCAGGTTTTTTAAATAATAACTTAATATCGATTTTATTTCATTCAAAATTTGCTTTAATTTATACCCACGTTCAAAAATGCTGAAGCTGAGATGTCTAAGCAAAATAAGGATGTAAAAAAAATCTTAAATAAATACACAAACTGAAGTATTTTCGTCACAAAACACGTGTGGGGATCTTTTTTTAAATGATTTTATTTAAACTAAAATTAAAATTCTGAAACATGGCTTTCACACATAATTTATTGATTTATTTTACCGCATGATTGATTGTATGATTTGAAATGTGTGTTGTATAATACAAATTTGTTTGAAAATTTAATAAATCTGCTAACGACCTACGGCAAAACCTTATTGAACTAAAAATAAACATATTTTCTCAAAAATTTAAAACATAGCTTTACTAGATAAAAGAACAGTCTTTTGAAATCAATTTATAATTTGTTGTGGAAAAGAGTCAATACGTCTAAAATTTAATTTAAAAATGACATATTTCCGGTGTTGTCTGATTATTCCCATTCATGTTTTTCATTTAATTTTGCATATTTTACTACTATTTTTGAAAATGTTTTTGCTATTATTTTTGTTCTTTTTATGAATTTACACATCTATGAATGTAAATTTTTGGGCATACGCCTGAAATAGATGTTCTTGCGCGGAGATGAATATCTTCAACAACAATGAGTGGAGTGTATTATTTGGGGTTATTTTGTACAATGACAAATTGCTTTTGCACGTGGATAAATATGTAATATATAACTTCACAAATACCTAGTTGAGGCTTTTTTTATCACCGTACAAAAATGATACATTTTTTCACAGTCAAAGAGATTTGACCCGAGTTCATCGCGCGTGGGATGGAGGATATGTGATTCAATTTGACCCCTGAAAATATAAAATACGTACCCTCGAGGGGTGCGGGGTGCGGGTGTTCCGAATGGGCCCGATTAAGGGCCGTATAAAACAGGAAAATAAGATAAACCGATTATAAATGGAGTATGTTTAGTCCTGATTTTAGATTAAACATCAAAAAGCTCTTAAAAGATTAGCCGCCGTAGTAAAGCTCTTTGTAGCGAGGCAGCACGTATTTACGGCTGTTATATTACCACGACCAGGAGAACGGACATCGTACGAGTAGGTAGGGGCGAGCCAACAACGCCAAATAGAGAATGTGTAATATTCAAAACATGTGCAAAAAACATTGAAGTCCACAAAGAGTTTAAAAGTTTTCCCGAAAGCACGTAAAATTTTTCACAACTTATATCATCATATGTTTTGAAGAATATTTTAATATTTATTCATTTTCGTGCAGTGTAGTTTAGCAAAAATAAAACAAAGTATGAATCTCCTCTCTCTAATAAAACAAAATAATAAAAAATAATGAAATTTACAAGAAAATTATACATGACAGAAAAATGCTCGTGAACGAAAGAAAAAATATTTATTTTTTAAGAGCTTATTCTGGTGTAATTAAACATGTCTTAAAGACAATTCAGAGGATGTTAAGGGACGTAGGTACTTGACTTACTTTGACCGGTGATTCCTGATATTATTTGGAGTAAAACATGTAAATAAAATGTTCACACACATCTGCCCTGATGATGGATACTGTAACGCTGTCCGAAACGTTGATTAAAGAAGGAGGCTGATTAGCGCAACACGGCATAACACCCCCAAAAATAAATAACGATATAAAAAAGAAATGTTGGTTTCCGGGGACTTTTTTGTCTTTTTTTGTCAAAATCAAAAAAAAAATCCACATTACTGGTCACTCAGCCGAGTAACCGTTCAGCACCACAACCCTACTTTTATAATGTTTCAGTTGAAAAAAAATGTCACTGGAGACTGAAATAACATTTACATTTTTTACAAATGTTATTTTTTAACCCCTTGGTTGCCGAAAAAAAACATCAAAATGATAAAAAAATAATAAAATAAAAATAATTGGGTATTATATTCCTCAGTTTCCCGCTTATACGACTTGTTTCCCGACACCGTAAATATTACAAAGAAGAGTGTATGTGGGTTTGTTTTTTATACAAATCTACAGTTTTCTTCCGAGAAAGATGATTTTTTGCAAACTTAACCTTCAAATCAAGAGGAAGGTCGCTGTCTATATGAGATTTCGAAAAACTATCTCATCCTTTTCCCCACCACCTAAAGCAGAATAAAGCCTAGACAACGCTAGCTAGTAATGTAAAAATTAAATTAAATGACGTGTCCATCTTGGAATAATGGTTTAGATAAGTAAACTAAGAGGTCAACCGACAGGGCATGAACTAAGGTCAATATTTCCTTACTTCGGGTGAAATTTGTTCAAACATCGAAATCCTTTCTTGAATGGGTAATCAATGAAATTTGTTACTTATCATCAGTTTTCTTTGAAATCAATAGACCTCCCTTCTACGAATTGTCGGTTCGGTGGTTGAGATTTTCAACGTCATGCCGAGGCCGAGTCACTGTCGGCTATTTATTCATTTTCCGTAGATACTTTTAATGCCCGTTGAAATTTTACGTATAAAATTGCATTTTTATGAAGACTTATGTTGACTAAAGAGTATATAGGCGTGTAACCCTTCAAATAAAATTTACGCTACATAATGCTTTATCATTGGGGGTTTCAACCCGGTAATGCGCGTTTTCATCCCGCGACAAAATATCTCCGACAAATACTCTCCGACAAAATATCCTCCGACAAAATATCCTGGACAAAATATCCCCCAACAAAATATCTACTAAAACTCAACCTAACCTAACCTAACCAATAATGAGGCAAAAATAATGCAGACATCCTGTAAAGACAATAAAAAATAATTTATTGTCTTTACAAGATGTCTGCATTATTTTTGTCCCATTTTTGTTAGATCAGGTAAGGCTAGGTTTTCTAGATATTTTGTTGGGGGATGTTTTATCCGTACGATATTTTGTCGGAGGATATTTTGTCGGAGGATATTTTGTCGGGGATATTTTGTCGGAGGATATTTCGTCGGAGGATATTTTGTCGGAGGATATTTTGTCGCGAAACCGTAACCCGTCTTAATATGATGCGCAGATGATGTCAACAGGATGCGCAGTAATAAAAAACGAGGTACTTGTATATGATCGTTAAAAATATGATTAATTTTTTTATAATTAACTAGCTGAACCCGACCACGCTTCGCTGTGGCTTTGTCTGATTTTAATTATTAGAGGAGTTAACAAAAATTGTCTAGCAACTGTGCATTTTCCAAGAAGACACATTGCTTAATTGAATATCTGCTGTTACTATGCTGTAGTGTAGAATATAAGGGAAGAAAAAAAAACATTGGTAATTTTTTTTAAATAATTTACTTATTCAGACCTTAAATGCTTTTACAATATCACTTTATTATAGATTAGCACCTATTAGTGTCAGTAATTCTTTGTAGTTGATCATTTCTGCGTTGCAAAACGATATCGCGAGGATGAAATTCTTCTCCAACCATGACAATTCCCACCTCATTAATTGTTGGCGCATTATATCGTCTGACATGCTCACTTGCTGGTGTTTGACCAGCATTAATGATAATTTTATGGCTGTCTGATGGCATTAGATCAATTGCATTTTTGAACATTCGAATTAAATTATTGTTATCATGTAACATTTTTTGCAACGACTCAACAATCTTTTGACTTTAGTAGAGATTTGACAGCGTGCATTCAACTGATCATTTTGATTTCCCATGAAATATATTTGTAGAAATTTATGTTGGTTGCTGTGAAAGGGAAGCAAAGAGCCAGCATTATGGTAAATTTGTCCCTAAATTTTAAACGTCCGCATAAAATTTTCTGTTTTAACGTTAGCGCCAAATGAAGTCATCTGAAAACATGAATTTTATTTTCTAATATTTTTGAGGAAATGTTTTGAATCATCAGTAATTTCTTTGCAACAAATTTATCAGTGGTGCTATTGGCTGATTAATTTCAGGTAGATTCACTTGGCCGCTCGCACAACACATTCCTTGAGTTTCTCCTTTAAATTTCATCGCTTTGCAGTGTGGACAAACTTTATCCATTTTACTGATTTGAATAAATTTACATGAGGTATTGTATTGAATATCTGGTTCGTATGAAAAAGCAATTCGATTGTACGAAGCATGGTTATTCAAAAGTTGCACTTGCATTCGTCTTCGGCGTTGATCTATTTCTTCTTGACGTTGTTGAGATGAATGTGCTGCTCGTATTCTTCGCGCTTCTACTCGTAAGCTTTTAAGTCTTTCTTCCCGACGATTCGCCAGTTCTTCTGCTCGCCTCTGAATAATTCTAACTCGAACATGTTCATTATCGTCTAAACGTTCTTGATCAGTGCGGTTTGATCTCCTCTGACGATCTGCGTTTGCGTGTCGAGTACGACAGCCTATGTTTGAACGTGAGCTAGGCATCCCACGAATAGTGATCAACTTTGAAAAAACTTACACATCAATCAACTGGTCACGGTTACACTTTTTTGACCCTTTGAAAATTTGTCATATATAATTCGATTTGTTTATCTGATTTTTTGTAGGTTTTGCAAAGTTACGAACTGACATTCAGTACAATTATGAGTAAATTTAAAACGCACAGAGAAAACAAATGAGTGAAAATGGTAATATAATTTGTTAGATATAATTCTACTTTTAAATCCGATTAAATTCTTTTAATTCCTAATTGTAGGTATCATAAATTTTTGTAACTTTTAATAAAATTAATAAAATGGCAACACTGTCTAGAACTGTCATTCCGTTTTTTACTATGACAAATTATGAGTCAATTTAAAACGCATAAAATTATCCTTTTCCTTTGAAACTTCCAAATAAAAAGTATGTATAAACGCTCTTCTGCTAAAATGCAATGTTCTGTAAAAATTTTGAGTCAATCCATCGATTACTTTCCGAGATTAGCGAACGCAAACATACGGAACCTAAATTTATATATATATATATATATATATATATATATATATATATATATATATATATATATATATATATATATATATATATATAGATAGATAGATTTGTTCAATTTTGATTTAGAGGTTTTGTACAAATGCTTGAAATTCAATAGTTTTATTGGATAACCAAAAGAGAGGAAGAGGCTGATGGGTCGGGGGGTAGGACTTTCAGCTAGCAGTGGGACGGACCGAGTTCGGATAGTAGACTTAATTAATTTTAATATAGTAGTTTTATGATTAATGATATGGGCGTCTATTTTTTTTACACGCCTATTGGGCCTTTACATATACGCATATAAAATATTTACATATACCTTATATAAATAATGATTAAGAATATAATAAGTAGGAACATAAAAAAAAAATAATTTGGTGATGTGTCTCTGTGTAACTCTTGTTCAACGACCTCTGGAACTGGAAATTACTTTGATTTTCAAATTTGAAATGATGACCGGACCACTCAGAATAATTTAATTCCTCCTTTGAAAAATTATTAAAAGTGATTAAAAAACAATTGGTTAAATAGGTTAGGTTATGGGCTATTCTTTTTCATAGTTTTTAACGACTTTACAAAGAGGTGTTGAGTTGAGTTGATTCTGAGTTGTCATGAAACCATTTGAAACGTGTATTTATTTTGTGTCAGATGTCGTAATTTTTCAAGCTTACTAATCATGTAAAGCAAATGTGTAATTTTTAATTTTTAATTTTGAAGAAATCCTACAATTAAATCCTATAATATGCCGTGATTTTTCAGGGGCCTGCAGTAGTTGTTTAATAACAATCTTATTATCATATTAACAATAACATAATAAACTTAATAATTCAGTTAAGTTTTATTGAATATTCTATAAATAGGTATGTAGATTTCTTTCCCCACAGGATGCAATTTCTGTGAACAAGCATTGCACATAAAAACAAGTGCGAGAATCAACTACATGAAATGGAGCATGGAGTCCCGTATTGTATTTATTTGGTACGTGATAATTAATCAATCTCACCATTTAATTATAATGATTATTATGATAATTTCCAAGGAACAAAATGTACCCAAAGAATGGGTAGTAAAAATGTTAATATGAGAACAATTTTGATTGTACGAAGCAAGAAAACTCTGGTCATCTGGGATAGTAATTTTTAAACGTGTTTAACTAATTTAGAACTTCTAGGTCAAAGCTATTTTCAGCCTTTTTTACACCGCTTTAATATTTCAATATTTTTTAATCATTCAATTAGATAAATAAAATATTTCCTGAAAATAGTGTTAAAATGAAAGAATGTAAAATTTGCTAAAGTAAAGATTTTTGCGTAAATAAATTTCTTCCCACATAAAAGAAGCCCAAATTGAATTGAATCGGAAAATGCAGGACTCATAGAAAATGAAAAATGAACACAATGTAAGATTTATTGTAGATTGTAGAATCATTTTTACATCATGATATAAATAAATTTAAAAAGATCGACTATAAATTATTTGTTTAGATTAACGGTACAATGGAAAGATGGCGTGAAAAATACTTTCCCAGGAAACCCCCGACGGGTTATTGTATCTCTCAGTGGGAGATATATAAAATATGGAAGGTGTTTCGTCTGATGGGAAAATAATTCCAAAGGTATTTTGGAAAGGAAAAACAACATTTGATGGTATTTGGGTGGACGCGGGGCACGTGTTTTACCGGATACCTAGGGGAGATTTCGTGAAAATTGAAACGTCACGATGTTTAATATTAATGGTTTTTTAATCCCTAATATTAGGCTTTTAGATGCAAAAGCGTGCAATATAAAATCGGCAAACCTAGCAAAATCCTCCATCTTTGCTTAAGCAATATTTAACGCTTGTTATGAATGTTATGATGGTAGTAGGACTATATTGTTAGGTTATACCCTGATTTATAGCAGTGAGGTATGATATGGTGTGATATGGTAGAGAAAGGATGAAAGTAGACTGAATCCTGTAGAAATGAGACCCCTAAGGCGTATGTGAGATAAAACCGATCGTGAGAGATTCTCAACGAATGCAAGGCCGGTGTAAGCTTAACGATTAAGATTAAGAAAGGGGGTTTAGATTGTTTGGGCATGTGGAGTGAATGAATGAAGAAAGGAGTGAAAGGATAATACACAACGCGAATGTGAATGGTAGAAGAAGTCGGGAACGCTCGAGGAAGGATATTACGACTAAATGAACCAAATATTTCAGTCGGGTGATAAGAGTCAGAATAACAGAAGGAAAACAATGGAAATAAAATCAGGAATTTATAAAAAAAATCATCGTAGCAAGAATCTTGTAAATGAACCCTTCAATTATTGATTAAGTATATTTGATGGATTAACAATATTTTTTGGTTTTGATAATATTTTTCAAAAATCTTAAAAATAATATATAAAATACTTAGATAAAGAGTTTTTTTTAAATTTTGAAATACTGAAAAATCAATCAATAATAGAATATTGAAAAATCAACCCACCTCCACTATTATAAGCGGAAAATGTGATTTGCGCAATGATGGAGGACTAAACTAGTATAAGTTCGAACCCACAAAGCTCGGGTCTAGGGCTCGGGCGGTTATCCAAATAAGGTTGAGAACCTCTGATCTAAGCTCTAATCATTAATGTGAAAGGTCAACGCTATTTGAATAAATTTAGATAACTCATTTAAGAATTCAATAATAACCTAACGGTTGTATACAATACCTTATTAAAATACCGTAAATCTTTGGCCTATTGGAATGTAGAAAATTTCATTTGTAAATAGATATAAGTTCATTCATAGTAGGCCAGCATCGATATACGTTTGATGTATAGACAAGGCGTTGACAATCCATTTTATTATCGATGTTGTATGGGCCTGGTCTATCTGCATTTGCATAGGGATTAAATATTAAGCAATTCAAATAGAATTTGGGAGGGGCAGAACTAAAAGTAAACAGAAATGTCGCCTTGCTATTAAAGAAAACTAATCTCTCAATCGTAAAGAATGTCAACTATGCAACGCTAGATACAATGGCTGATGTTGAAATAATGTTCAGATATGTAGCGCTGCAGCTGAGAGTTAGCGACGTTATAATGTGTAACCTCTCTTTAGGTTCAGATGTCGTTTACGAGAAAAAGGGATAGGCTTTAACGAAGCTATGAGCGGTATGCCCCTATCATCTGTATGAAATTGGTCTCACTGACCTAAAAACACCGAGGGAAATGTCATATGCCAATACTCCCAATGCATTATAGACACACTGTTCAGCCTGCATTTCTCTACGCTTATTAAGCAATAGACAAGATTATCAATGGATAGAATTTTGATTCGAAATCAATATACTGCTTGACACATTTTTAACAGGCGACCAAAAACGTAAGCAAATAATTAACCATCTAAACTACAGATTTTTTTGTTTCTATCAACAGAATCTATAGGAAGAATAAGTCGCATATTTTAATTTGTAGAGTAGTATAAAACTGGCTTCACTGACCTAAAAACACAGAGGGAAATGTCACGTTTCAATCTGTTGGCTTTAAGTTCAACCTAGGATAAGTACATTGGAATTTGTCTATGCCAATTTTACAATATTGTGTACCGTTGGAATTATGATTTGAAATCAATGTAAATCAATGTCACAAAAAACGGTTCATTATAATTTAAAAAAAAAAACTGGTACGAAAAGTCTATGAGCACTTTTACAATTACCGTGACGATTCAAGGTTACGGTACCGTGATGGAAAAGGGCAATAAACATGCGTTCCTTATCGCTATAATATAATGCTGCAGCCCTTTCTTACACGTGAAATAATGGTGAGACACACAAAATACTTGTGATTGTTTCCTCCGAACTTCAACTTTTTTGCGACAGGAATTTCGTTTCATTTTTTATACGTGTGAGGGTGAAATATGATATTGATTGTATGTTTCCTTTGGGGGGGTGCAGACATATATTATGTTTGTCTCATTTTCGACAGTAGTTATTTAGTATGTAAGAAAGAGCTGCAGCAATATATGTTTGAGAACAAAAGCAAAACCATCAGCCCACTGACATTTAACGTTTTTGAATTTTTGTAATTCATTCACACTTTAAAATTATCCTTGTAACTATATTTCATACTTTCAAAATTATCGTCACGGCTAAGTAGTATTGGTAGGGGTCTACGGAGACGTCACAGTGCGATGTGTGTGAGAGATGCAAGAAAATTATGACTTTTTCCTTTGGAGGAAACAGACCTACGTACATTGTGTATCTCATCTTATGAAAGAGTTGCAGCATTATTGTGTTAAGGGACGTATGTTTATTGCCTTTTTTATGCCGCCCCGGTATCGTAACCGTGAGTCATCACGGTAATAATAAAAGCGCTCAATAAGACTGGACAATCACTTATTATATTCTTGAGCGCCGCGCCGGTTCAAGGTTGGTATAGTTTAAGTCGGCCTAAAGCCTACTTTACACCTTTCTTTTGCTGGCATTTGTCTTAAGCGTCGATGACACAGGGCTAGTTTACAAGCTACTATCTGGGAAATTCACTATCTGTTAGTAAACTCGCCCAGTGTCATCGTGTCACTTGCTAACTAGCAGCAACTAGCAGATTGTTGACAATCTACGAAAAAAAGTTGAAAGGTCGTCAACTTTACTCGCCTACACGCTTGCTCCGCTTGCTCGTGATTGGTTTATTTACGTTTCCAACATGGCTTCCGATAAACAGCTGATTTCGACTGTCAGAAATCTGAAGAATTAATTCACGCAGGCGTCGTTATTCTTGTTACTGGCGCTAAAAGCGACCTCAGTTTCCTACGCTTCTGAGCGAGTGGACGGTTTTGTGTGTCATCATGACAATCTCACTCGCCGATTTACCCGCTTTTAAAACTTAGTAGATAGTAGCTTGTAACTACTATCTAGGTCTTGGAGGCGGATGACCAAGACACACTGAACCCCATATTCCGACCCACCCCTTAAACCCTTTTCCTTCCCAGAACTCTCCTCTCCTTCCTTTTCTAAAAAAAACCCTCCACACAGCATCCCCAAAGATGACATAGGCTCTGAGGAAAATTATTTTCCTCAACGCCTCCTGTGTGGAGCTCATGTAAAAAAAAAACTCGCCGTGTGTCATCGAGGCTTTAGTTTGTTATACAAGATTGTCTTTGGTTGGAATTTTGATTCGAAATCAGTATAGAGGCGCCCTTAGCCGGTTGCCAATAGTTATCAGATCGACTTGTGTGAGGTCGCTTACAGTAGTTTTCAATGTTCACCAACACAAGCGGGGTAAGCGGTGGCGTTTTGCAACACTAATCGTGACGCGGCCGGGTGCCGGGTGCCGGGTGACGGCTTATCTGTCACCGGGCTTGTCACGAATCACGAGCGCAACTTGTGTATGAAAGGTGACACTAAGCACCCGCGGAGCATGATGAAAGTGTGAATAACTAAGTGGGTGTCTGCTGCATTGTCGATGTTTAACTAACTGCCTGCCAGGTAAACTGAACCTCAGTTCGATAGATGGGAACCCGCCTTTTCCTTCTGACATTTTAACCCCTGGTGACAATTTTTTTTTACTTTGAGACATATTTTGCCTCAGAATCAGAAAACAAATCAACTCTAACGATGGTGTTTCTAACTTAAGTATCTATTAAGAGAACAATTAAAAACTTTGAATCATTACAAATCATTAAACTGTCATACATACCTCTTGTTAGAAGTCTAATGGAACATAACTCCATAGTCTGGTCGCCCTTCTACAAAATTCATTTCCATAATGTTGAAAGAATTCAAAGAAAATTTCTACGTTTCGTAAATTTGATACATAATATCCTTTTAGAGTAGAGCATATAAATTACCCGTCTTTAATGAATATTTTAAACATTCCAACTTTAGAAAATAAACGAAAAATTAACGATCTAACCTTTTTATTAAAATTATGAAACTCTAAATTCGATTGTTGTGAACTCCTGTAATTAATAAATCTTCATGTACCTACACGAACGACTAGACAAATATTAACATTTTATATGCATACATCTCATTCCAACTATAGTTTGCATTCTCCAATACATTTTATAGTCATGGTAACAAATATTTAAACAATATAGATGTAGGTATTTGAAAATAATTTGAACTTCAATCGACGTATGTGCCAATTTCTACCTATTACATAAACTATTTTTATATCGTGCACCTGAACTTTTGCAAAGATGTATTAGCTGACCACCTTGTTTTTCTTATTAATCAATCCCTGGATAGTGGAATCTTCCCAGATCAACTAAAGATAGCAAAAATAATTCCGATTTACAAAGATGATTGCAAAAAAAATCCTTCTAATTATCGTCCTATATCCATCCTCTCTGTTTTCTCTAGAGTTTTTGAAAAGGTTATTAAGCTTAGGCTCACTAAATATCTCTTATCAAACAATTTACTCGCATCCCAACAGTATGGATTCAGAAACCAATCTAACACAAAATGTGCTGCTTTCGATTTTGTATATGCCCTCCAAAAACATATAGACCAGGGTAAGCATACTGCAGGCTTATTTATAGATTTAAAAAAGGCTTTCGATACGGTTGACCACGGGATACTACTAAAGAAGTTAGAACACCTAGGCATAGTAGGCACTCCCCTGAAGTTACTGTGTAGTTACCTCTCTAACCGACACTGTCAGACCTTTGTTGGAAAAGGGACAAGCAGCATGGGAACGATAAAATGTGGTGTGCCTCAGGGCTCCGTACTTGGACCATTACTATTTTTAATATATATAAATGATATTACTAAATGGGGACTTAAGGGTACAATACAACTTTATGCAGATGATACAGTGATTCTTTATCACAATAATGATTTAAACGAACTAGAAAAGGAAATGGAAAGGGATATAGCTTGCCTGGCAAACTGGTTGCGATTAAACAAACTTAGCCTAAACATAAGAAAAACACATTACATATTGTTTGCAAATAAAAAAAATGTAAGTCTTAATATAAGTCTTGATAATAACCGCCTTGAAAGGGCTGATGTTACAAAATATCTTGGCCTTTTCATTGATTCACAACTCACATGGAATCACCAATTTAAACATGTTCTATCCAAAATTACTCCTATAACTGGTGTTTTATATAGATTTCGCGGGTTACTTCCTCCTTCTCTATTAAGATCGATTTACCATGCTATGATTCACTCACATCTAATATATCTTGCCGGAATCTGGGGATTTGCTACAAAAAAAATGATTTCAGAAGTCCAAGTCGTCCAAAATAGAGCCCTGCGAAATATATTCAGTCTACCTTGGGATACACACGTCAAAGACATTTACAGAAACACCCAAATACTTCCTTTTAACACCATTCCCACTTTTGAAATAACAAAAACTATATTACAAGTAATTCAACACTCGGCACATTCCAACACTAAACTCAATTACAATTGCGACGTACACCAACACAACACAAGAAATCACAACAAACTTCATATACCAAAAATCAAATCAACAAAATATGGACTAAGATCCCTAGAATACATAGCTTACACAAAATATAATCAACTACCCAACGAGATCAAATGTGCAAGTCAATGTAAAAAGACCCAAACTAACATGCTCAAACTTCATTTTATGAATGACTATCTGAAATAATAATGTTGTGTATGTCCTATGATATGTCCACTTAATACATACAGCTATATGTTTCATGTAATGCGTATCATTCCCGCAATGAGTTTATTAACTCTTGGGAGTACAATGCTTTATATAATATACTATATTCTGTATTGTATTTTAATAAATAAATAAATAAATAAATCTACTTTTACTAACTTACTTTCTTTGTTATCTACTTTGTGTCAACTCTTATATTTTATGTAACCTATATTTTGTATCTTATATATTATGTTATTTCTTGTATTTTGTTAAAATGCTCCACACAGGAGGCCCCGAGGAAAATAATTTCCCTCAGGACCTATGTCATCTTTGGGGATGCTGTATGGAGGGGTTTTTTGGGGAAAGGAAGGAGAGGAAAGTTCTGGGAAGGAAAAGTGTTTAAGGGGTGGGTAGGAATCTGGGGTTCAGTGTGTCCTGTTCATCCGCCTCCAATACCTAGACAAACCTCACCCCATGAACCCGGGCAACCCTGCTAAATCACCCCATGAACACGGGCGTTTAAATAAAATAAAAAAATAAATTTTATGTTATCATTTAAGAGTATTGATTGGTATTAGTGATGACTTTTCAAAGAAGTGATGGAGTGACACTTTGTCGAGATGTCCTGTCACCCACCGACAGAGCGGATGGACCTCCAAACAACTCGATCTTGGCAGACATTCCTTGCCGCATTCACATTCATACACCGTCTCAACTAGCTACCGTAATCGGCCACCATCTTGAACCGAAAATGGAACGTACAAACAAATTTACAGACAAAATGCAAAATGGACGAGTAAAACAGGAGTTGCCTTAATGAACCATTAAAACGGTCACCATTTTGAATCGGAAACGGAACGCACAAACTAATTTTCAAAACGGTCGAGTTTCTTCACTGAAGCATTAACACGGCCACAATCTTGAACCGAAATAGGAAACGCAAAAACAAATTTACAGACAGAAGAAAGAAGAAATGAAAAACGGTCGTTTTAAAAAAGAACTTATCTTAATGAACTATTAAAACGGAAACGGACAGATGAAATGCAAAACCGTCGAGTTAAAACTTACAACAAACCGTTTAGGTGAAGTTCCCTTTTACGCAATTCGAATCGTACGGGTTCAATGCTCTATTAAGATTAAGTGCACTTTGCAATAAAAACATATGGGAGTACAAGTTGTACAAACCATAGAGAGCTCTTGTAGTAATCTAGATTATTTGAACAATTGCTGTTTATATAATGGCAATGGCACAACAGGCGGCTTTGTTCATAACAGGAATTAAGCGCTGAGTGTTAACATCCATTGGGTACGCATTGCCCTTTTGAAATAATAATTCATCATAATTGTTCATTTCCGTATCTGCATAAGGTTTAAATATATTTTTTTCCAAGCAGGTACTTTACTTGAAAAACACTAACAGTCCTACTGATACACGTGTTTTAATTTTACACAACTGATAAATAACCTTTCGTGTATGGTAAACGGTTGCTTATCATTTTTGTTATTAGTTTTTGGGGTATTATGCCGTGTTGCGCTACCTCCTTCTTTAGCCAACGTTTCGGACAGCGTTGCAGTGTCCAGCATCAGGGCAGATGTGTAATAGTTAGGGGTGATGTTTGTACTTTATCTACTTAGGAGCGATACCGTGTCGCCAGCTCCACTGCTCTACGAGCTGGCGCTACAATATACTTCAACATGTTTTTTTGCGTTTAACCTTGATGTAACCGTCAATTACCGGATACCAAGAACTATTGAGCTTAGCTCCGTCGTCTCTATTAATATTTATAGGACTTTGTGAATTTCAATTGCCTCCGTAATCAGGCGTGCTCTATGAGTTTTAGGTCTTCTCAGGACCTCAGGGACAACTCCAAAGTAATGACCGGTTTCGATTAAGTGCTCGGCGATTGCCGATTTTTCAGGGTGGCCAAGTTTACAGGCACGAAAGTGTTCTGATATCCTTTTGGAGATCGTCCGCTCTGTTTGGCCTACATAAACCTTGTCACATTCAGAATAGCTGAGTTTGTACACTCCATCTGTTTCCAGAGGAAACTTGGTCTTTGCAGGCCTCAAAAAGTCTCGTATTTTTGTTGTGGTTCCGAAAACAGTCTTGATGCTTTCTTTTTTCAATAGCCTGGCAATTCTGTCTGTCACATTGTGAACGTAAGGCAGGAAAGCGCAGCCCTTTGACTCTTGTTCAATTCTGTCTTCTGAGTGGTGAATTCCGGCGTCATGAAGTATGCACAAATTTTTATTTATGGAATTTCAAATACATAGCTTAAAAAGTTTTTTTATATCACAAACTAAATAAATGAGATATTAATCGTTGGTTCCGTATTTTTAAATTAGTAATATATTCTTTTGAACTAGGGCGAAACCGGTGATCTTAACCGGTTAATCCATCTATTTTCTTTTATAAAAATAAGAGTGTGTGAATTTGATTGCTACAAATCCACAGTTTTATACCGAGACTGATGAAATTTTGCACACTTGACCTACAAAACAAGAGGAAGATCACTGTCTATTTTAGATTTCGAAAAACTCTGTGTTAAGCCCGGGCGATGCCAAATGCTAATTCCAAAATCTACACTAACAGTATTAACTAGCTAGTACCAATCAATACTCTAAAAATCACATCATAACTAACAATCATTTATAATACTTGAGTTAGAAACGCTTTCGTTAGAGTTGATTGGTTTTCTGATTCTGGGGGTAAATTACAATTCAAAGTTAAAAAAATATCAGGGGTTAAAAAGTAAAAAGAAAAAAATGGGCTCTCCATCAGTGGCGGTTTGCGGGATACAGAATGACTTAAGGTGAGAGGACGTTGGAAGGCCATTCTTTGTAAGGCCAATTATTAAAAAGTCATACATTTATTGTATTTTTATGAATTTTTTATAAGTTGGTTAGTAGATATTATCACAATTAAAAAATATACCTATCTGCTTTGAGTTCTTCGCCGTTTGGCTTCAACAAAATGATGATTTAAATTAATGCATTATTGTTGAATGAATTAAAATATGCATTTTGAATTCCAAATGTGCATCGTCAAACTGATGACAAAGCTTTTGTCGTGATTCGTGAAATATCCAACGTCACTGACTGGCCGAATTGTCAGATTGGATGTCACGTTTCAAACGAGCGTGTTTCATTCATGACAAAATAAAATGGTAGAATAAATAAGATTATTAAATTAGAATAATGTATTGGAAATAAATGTTTCCATTTAGCACTTTTTCCGTGTCACTCAAAACAAATTAATTTTATCTTTCTGTGTTTTATTATTTGTTTCAGGCGCAAATAATAAGGGTTCCATTTTAAAATTTCAAAAGATTGGTTTAAAATATATATTAATTAAAGATTTCGGGTTGTAATATACTGAAAGTTCTACTGCGAAATTTAAAGCAAGGAACGGGAAAAAAGGAAGGTCGGAAAAACCAGTCTATTCAGATAAAGTGTTGCCATGAGCATGGTTTGTACCAGGTTTTCATCGTTTTTCGTTCATTTCTATCTCTACGGTTTTTTTTTTTTTTTAAATTATGTCGAACGAAACATGGATTTTTTACCGGTCAACTAAAGTGTGCACTTTTGAGTAATCTACGTTTTTTTAGCATGGGTCGCATCCTCGCTTGGGGAAATCAGGAAGGTAGTTCTTGAACTTAAGCACGGGTTCACAATGCCTCTTTTTCTAATTTAACATTGTCAAATTAGTATCTGATATTAATACATAATTAAAAGTAAATGAATTAATTAGGAATTTTTTCTCCCTCATTCTTATCGACCTAAAAAGTTAAAAAAGTTTTTTGTTTTCTAACAAGCAAGTAGATAACACAATTAAAATTTTATAGCGGTAAAAAACTAATTTTTAAAGAAAAAACTCTTTCATAAAAAAACTTTTTAGGGTGTTTTTTTTTTCAAAAACATTATTATTCAAAGGAATATTTTTTTTGAAAAGATTGTTTTTATTAAAGCATTATAGATTCTTTACTTTAGTAGGTGCAGTCCACGGACATATGAATATACATGGACCTGCCCTAAGTGATAAAAACGTATTATTTCCCCCTCCACATGGCGCCGGCTGAAGCACCTCCTTGGAACCGGCTCGCTCCATGGGGAGGGGATAGAGCCTCGCTTGAATCTAAAATGTGTGACGTCATCATTCTTGCCGTGAACAGCTAGAAGGTAACATCCATACATTTAACGAAATACAACGCCAAAACAGTAGCGTATTCTATACAATATATCTACATATCAATGTGCACATAGCGAATGTGGGCGGTTCTCCAGTGTGCTCATCGGTGGTTACAGGGGTAAGTAAATTATGAAACATTTGTAATAGTGTTTTAACTAAACACGGCAACAAAATATTGCTATGTGTATTGGGGCGAGTCTTTTTGGGGCGAGCATTCGACCTTAGCAAATATGTTATTATCGTGGCAAGCAATTCGCGCTCCCATGTAAAAAGGTCTATTCATTCAAAGCAGATTTTGCTTTTAAGAACTAAATGGTGATATTGTAATGCGAGATGCCTATTTACTGTCAGATTGATTGTATAACGAATCACAGTCATCTTTCCCCTCTTCGCCCTCCATGGTTTGGTTTGACCCCTCACCCGTAACTGCTTGTCTAGTCATTTGGATGTCTATGGTGCAGACCTTTATTTCCATAATCATATTCTCAATAAAAAGCTTGGACGAATACATAGGTTTTTATATTCTTCAAAAGACGGTTTTTCATTTTTGGGTCCTGACCACCTGACCTGGCCAGTGTTGCCAACAGTTAGCTATGCCAAATTGCTAGACATCTTACAAATGTTGCTAGATTGCCAGATTTTTTTACCCCGAAAAGTTGCTAGAAGTAGCTAAACGTTACAGTAGGTAGATAAGGGAACGTACCCATACTACGTGACCAACTTTGTGCAATTTTTAAGCCCTCCCCCCCCCCCCCGGTGACCAAAAACCTAAGCACTCCGCTGCTCATTTGTACCAAGCGTGGTATTTTGAAGACCCCCCCCCCCCCTAAACGTGTCACGTAGTAAGGGGGCGTTCAAGTATTACGTAACGCAATTTTGGAAGATTTGTATCCCCCCATGTAACGCACCGTAACGTTTTTCCGTTTCACCCCCCCCGCCTAAACGTTACGTAACGCCCAAGTCACAATTTTTACCTAAAAATCACAATTAAGTTGCGCAAAGTACTGGAAAGTCGCAAATACCATTTTTCTAGTTTTAATCACGTTTGGGTTAATAAATAAAACAAGAGATTTCGAGAACGAAAAGGAATAAATAAATTTGGACAACTTATAAAGCGCTGTTTTTGCGAAAAATCGCCTCAAGAGCGCTGTCAATGCCAACTTCAAAGATTTTAATTCCCTCGTTTTTTTATATAAATAAAGAAAAATATGTTACGTAACGCGTTGTTCGAACCCCCCGTCCCCTCCCCCCCCCCCGTAACGCACAGTAACGTTTCACAAGACCCCCCCTCCCCCCCCAAGTGCGTTACGTAATACTTGAACGGCCCCCAGGGGTACGTTCCCTAAGTTACAATAAAATGACAAATTCTGACAATCGTTTTTATTTCCAGGTTTTATATGGATTAAACAAAACAACACAAGGTAGAATAAGAGTAGTGCGTACCATTTTGGTTGTATTCTGTCTGTCGTAGCTAGCTAGCGCACAGAACAATATTACAGTGCCACAAAGTTATCTGTTCCGGTGGTGGTGTCGCTAGTTGTGAACAAATATGTCATAGAAATATCAAAGTTTGTGGCACTGTACTCCAAAAAGGGAGAGCTAGTGCAGCAGGAAACGGGGATTTTCCGGCCAATGCCACTTATACCATAGCGTCTATGACCATAGAGTCGCGTTTGGTTTTTACTTTTTACTATACGACGTAGCGTTTTATATTCTCTCATGACGAAATCGAAATGTCAAACAATGACGAAAAGTTGCTATAAAAAGTAGCTAAAAAGTTTAGCTACAAGTTTCATTAAAATGTTGTCTGACATCAAATAATAGCTAGATCTAGCTATAAAGTTGCTAAGTTGGCAACACTGGACCTGGCATCACTGCCCAGTAACCAGTAACAAGAAGTCCACTTCTAATTCACACTGGAGAAAAAACATTCTCGCGAATCTTGAATATGATAAATCTTGTCACTTTGCCCACTATGCAACACGCCAAACAAAGAAATATAGCAAATTAACAATTTTTTGATATTATACTTACTCGCTGGAATTATTCTTAAACGAATTGTGAAAGGAAGTGGCGCCATCATTCGGTGCGATGAAAACTTATTGTGGCTTCGGGCATTTCCACCTCGCTGAAGAATATCGAGGAGTTTCCTAGGCATTGAGGAGCGCTGCTCACGTTTCGGTGGAATTTAAATAGAATGGTCTACATTCAAGCACGGCGCATATAGACAATATTGATGATCCCGGGTGACGTTTCTAGGGGAGCGATATGAAATCAGTACGTAAGACATACAATGGGTTTCTGATGGTATTATTATTGGTTGATAATAAATTATTATTTTTAGATTGATAGCGATTTATGGAGAAGTTACAAAGCTCTTTAGCGATAGTCGCGACTGATTGATACTGCATAATATGATATTGAGAACTGCTTTTTAAACAACTATTCAGTTTAGTGGAAATACAGACAAAATGCTTTAAAGGTATAGACTTTAGACTATGCAGAGTCTCAACATTGTTGTATTACTTCAAACACTGATGAAAATCATTCGAAATTCAGTTTAGTGGAAATATAGAAAAATTGAAAGGTACAGAGTCTAAACATCGTTGTATTACTTCAAACACCTATGAAATTCAGTTTAGTAGAAATACAGACAAAATGAAAGGAATAGAGTCTTTATAACATTATTGCATTTCTTCAAACACAAATTAAATTCGTTCGAAATTCAATTTAGTGCAAATACAGACAAAATGAAAGGTATGGAGTCTAAACATTGTTGTATTAGTATATTCAAACATCGATCAAATTCGTTCGAGATTCAGTTTAGTGGAAATACAGACAAAATGAAATGTACAGTATCAAAATTGTTGTATTACTTCAAACACAATTAAATGTAGAGTCCTAACATTGTTTTATTACTTCAAACACCGATTAATTTCGCACGAAATTCAGTTTAGTGGAGATATAGATACAATGAAATTCATAGTAAACATCGTTGTATTACTTCAAACACTAATGAAATTCGTTCGAATTCAGTTTAGTGGAAATAGAGACAAAATGAAATGTAGGGTCTAAACATTGTTGTATTACTTCGAACACAATTAAATATAGAGTCCAAACATTGTTTTATTACTTCAAACACCGATTAAATTCGTACAAAATTCAGTTTACTGGAGATACAGACACAATGAAATGTATAGTCTAAACATTGTTGTATTGGGTACTTCAAACACCGATTAAATTCGTTCGAAATTCAGTTTAGTGGAAATGATGGTCGTAATAGGAATTCATGAAATAGCGTGAGTCTATTGGGTAATATAATCACGCCGCAAAGGCATTCCGTGCCATGGGAGGTTATATATAATACCTACCTGTGAAGTAAGTAGTACATCAATGTATGTTCCGTGTAGGTAATTTCCCGCCAAAGTGAACTGTTCCCGCGATTGTGTCCGTTCTATTTTCAAATCCACCTCGCACGCCTGAAGCCGGGGTTCAATCATGTAAGTAGGGTGAATGATGAACCCGATGAACGCCCAAAGGCGTGCATTTTGATTTTAGTTACCCCTATGTGTTTTGCGACCAGCTGTGCGATAATATTTAGTCCCAACTTGAAAGTTCGTGTACAATTTCCAAGATGAATAAATACCTGACATTCCCACGTAAAAATATTAGATTTTTTAATTCTTGTATAATTTTTGATTTTTTATTGCCTGTGTTTGATTTGTTAACGTTAAAAAATGAAGACTTATAAAATATATTTGTGTAGTTCGTATAAAAAGTATTAGATATTAGATATTTCATACGGCGATGCACCAAGACATACATGTACGGGATCTGGTCGCTAACAATAAAACGGGCGGTCAGTATGATAGATTCTCCCATCTTAACAATCGGATTGCAATCTTTAGAGAACAGGTGTGTCGGGTGGGAATGCTATCCTTGTTCTACCGGCATTTCAATAGAAGATGCTCCGAGGAACTAGCGTCATTCGGCACCGGCGCATAGTTGGAAACACGCCAAACGCGCACCCAACATATGTACACGGTTGACATTTGTCACATAAGAACGGGTCGCTTCTTCGACTCGTTCTTGAGTTTAACAGCTCGGCTGTTGAACAATTTACCGGCCTCTGTATTTACTTTTTCCTACATAATGGGTCTCTTCAAGACCAATGTTCATTCCTTCCTCTCCTCAAAAAGACCCTCTACACATCATCTCAGATGACTGAGGGAAATTATTTTCGTCAGAGTGGAGAATTTTGCGAAACTCAAGCACAAATATTTAAATGTTTTCACGATCATTTTCTAAAGAATTTAATTTTTCATGTAATACAATAAAACCATAACCGCTAAGGGTTCATAAGTAGGAGATTTTAAATCAGAAATTTTTATTTTCCTGGCACCTTATTTTTTGATGGGCTTGTAAAAAACTAATCTAAAAAATACTCGATTATTTCAAAGGCAAAATATGTATTGCTACTCGCAGTATTTAATTAAAGCATTTAAAATATGTCTAAGCGATCTAATTTTCAAACCAAAATCACATGAATTTGCATTACTTAGTAGTGCTTCACCTTTATATAGGTACGGGTGTTGTCTATGGATATCATGAGAGCATAAAGTTCAGCATGCACGCCGTAACTCTCAAGTCCACAGACACGGTTTAAATCCAAATAGCGGAGATGACCAACTCTTGTCTACAGACGCCGCGTTCTGAATACGAATTTGTGATTTGCAATGGCGGCCTCATGGGCGCACCCGATTGGCCCAATAACCAATAAACCATAGAAAATCACTAAACAACACGGAACTGATTCGAAGTCATCGAATGCAAATAAAATGCTTTGAAAGTTTTCTCGACCCCCATGCATTAATGAAGAGTTTGTTCACTTTCTTTTGTTTTATATATTTACATATGGGTGTTCTGAAAATAGAACGTATGTAAATAAGGAGGCAATGCATGTCCATGGTAAACCATGATACGACGTTTCGTATATCTGATTAGACAAGGAGAGATATGTGTATAATTCAAGAAAAATGTATACATATCGCACCATGAGTCCCTTAGTGTATTGAATCAAATAATGATAGTTTTTTTTTAGTTAATGATGCTGCGTTTATGTTTTATTATATTGCTTTAACATAGAAACAAAAAAAAAATAACGTTTGAAATGCAATCGACTTGCTTCCCTAAAGTATTTTCAAAATATTTTAAGAAGTAGACTGCTTTACTATATTATCGGGTCGTTATTAATAGCCTTCCGTCAGTAAGTTAAAAACGAAGCGAAGTTTGTTAAAAAGCTACTTTTATAATGTAACCGAATACAAGCAAGTAGCCAATAATGCCAACAAAAGATGACGCCACTTACGTTAACAGATAGCGTGAGGAACTACGGCTGGCAGGCGTAAGTACTATTGGATTTGTATTTTTGTGAATCTCTCCGGGTATGCAGATATTGATTATAATATATAATTATTATTGTAACTGGCAACTGGCAGTTGTGAATAATACCATCCGTCTATATTTTTATATATATGACGTCATTGGCTGTCGCGGTTAATTTGTTCCGGTGACTAGCTGTCACTAGATCTGAGGAACCGGCTATATTTGGAACCCATTCCTATTGGATTTATAAAATGATCACCAATGCTTAAACTGGGTGAACCCGAACCAAAAGCCGCCCGCAGGGCCTAGAATCAAAAACCTTTTAACTGCAAGTTATGATATAATATTTTAATGCATCAATGGGATCATATTGGGACGTCAATGGGATGTATATTTTAGGTGTTATAGTGTGTTTATTTTATTATTTGATATACTAATATATTAAACACAATAAAATCGAATATTTTAATACATTACCGTATTACCGTCACCATTACCGTATTAATTTAAAATCATTTTCGTAGCATCCCAAAAATTAAAAAATATACATTTTTTAATACTGTAGTGCATTAAGTCAAAAACAAAAAGAAAAATAAAACAAAAACCATTTTATTTCACATTTTTCAAGTGTCAGACAACCCAAATCCCTGTGATGTACAAAAAATGCTAAAACAATGAATTGAAAATCAAATTGATGATGAAATTCGTAACTTCAAACGTTTTATTTCAAAACTTTACCTTGGTGCGATATTACAGACAAAAAGAAGCACCGGTACAACAAAACTACAGACAATATTATGATCAAACAAGAAAAGCTTCACAAAGAAAACAAGTGACGTAACCGAAACAACGACAAACAGACTACACGCTGAACCAATAAGGAAACGTTAAGAGATCGAAAAGCTGCAAAAGACAATACGAGACTAATTTAAAAATAAACTCATGCGAGCTCACGCGATTCAACTAAAGCCTATTAGAGAACGGTTACTTTAGCACCAATAACCCCAAGCTTTATGCTTTTTAAAAAATAAAATAAATCAAAAAATTGGAAATTAAAAAATCCCTTAAAAATAATGAATCTATTATCAACAAACAAAAAATATTGTCATATAGCCCAATCATGGATTTGTTCCCCTACCCACCCACTCTACACTAATACATACCCACCCAATCTACATTATTAACTAACAACGGATCCACCCCCTACCATAATAAAACATTGTTCGAAACTGTCAAATTAGTATAAGCTTTCCCTGACGAAGGAACGTTTGTTCCGAAACCGGTCGGATTTGCACATTATATAAGTGGTTTTTACAAAGTTGTATTGTTTCATTTTTCTATAATGGATAACCACAAAGTAAAAGCTACATTCAAAAATATAAAATAAATCAAATAATGATGTTATTATTAACAGGAATTCGGGCGGCGTTCTGTCCATACAAACGTATTCCCGAATTTCCTTTATGGATTCTGACACTACTGCAAATATTCGTTAATATATCGATATCGACCACTAGCCAGTCGGTACGTTTTAATTTTTTTGGTAAGAAGTTACTCCCATATGGGAGTTAGGAGTGTTAGGACCCTCCAAAAATCGTTCAAATTGCATGGTTTGAACGCCATCAACCATCAACATACATTCAGTATACTAACTAGACGATGTGTTTTTTAAAAAGCAACACGTACAGATATAGAATATTTTCTTTTAATCCGGTTGGTAACAAAATTCTTTAAAATCGGGGGAATACAAAACTTCGATTTAGATGATTTTATTTAGGTATTATCAGCCTTTATTGAGTCAATTTAATTAATCAGTCTGGCTGGCATAGCGCTTGGTTCCCGCGGAGTTCAATTCCTCGACTGGCTAAGTTCTACATCATGACACAAGCAACATTTTCGGCTTAGGGGTCGTCCATTAATCACGTGATGTTTTTTTAGCAACTTTTTAACCCCCCCCCCCCCGGTGATATATGGTGAGGTTTTAGACTACGCCCCCCCCCCCCTACCCAAAATCACGTCTATTTGTTTAGTACAAAGTATATTGAAATTTTCAGAATATTATCTTTAAATACAGGTATAATCTGATTAAATTTTGGAAAATTAAGTATCGTGATAAAAATTTCCAGAGAGACATTAAGGTTGCAGGTTGTTTTTGACTGGCATTTGGTTTAGAAATCGTGCGTTCAACGAAAAATAACTACACTTTATATCTCATCTCCCCCCTCTCCTTGAGACATTTCGTTATTTTTTCCGAACCCTCCCCCTATTTCGAGCCTCATGTGATTAATGGACGACCCCTTACTGTGGTGGTAATAGGAGATATGGTATATTACCGGGAATGTATACATGACTTTTAAAAAATGTATGCATATTTTTCATTTTCTTTAATTTTAAAACATGTTAAGCGGAGTTCTACGAAATAAACTCAATAATTTTTAATCAATATTTTAATCCTATCTTAGACATGTTCCCTTTCACTGTTCGTTCTATCTCCTCCCCCCCCCCCCCAATTCTTCACGAATCCGTAGTCACACCCCACCCCCACCATATTTAGAAATATATTGTGCTAACCCACTGTTTTGTAATGGCAATTTATTATATGTTTTCCCTGAGGAAGGAACGGTCGTTTTGAAACCGGTCGGCGTAAATAAAAAGTATTGTGGTTCGAACAAAGACATTATTGTTTCATTTAATTATTAATCTATTTAAAGAAATCGTTTTTTCTCTCATAACAAAATAATGGAAATGGTATAAAACTACTTAAATTTTTAATGTTACTTTGATAACGGAAGAATTGCTGAACACAATATTTCGTCTGTTTCTAAGATGTAAGAGATTGTGTAAGTTAGAAGGAAGGGACCGCAGTGCTGTGGCGGCGATTACAGTTTACACAGCATTGATAAAGTAAATTAAGCATTTATTTTTAATTATCAATTAACTGCTGGCAATATTTGAACATGGGAGGACATTTTCTCGCACGGAGAACACACACAAAGGAGCCTTTTAATTAAAACTAAATGGGTTTGTGGATGTAAATGGGAGTATGAAGTGTGTGAAGCGACCCACTGCAAATATAGTCGAGTTAATTTCTTTACAAAATAATGGTAAAAAACAACAATAAAACGAAACACACACTCTATAGGTGCAGTACAGGAATATAATTTGTTTGATACGATTTTAGATTTTCACGGCCAAAAATGATTTTGTTATTAGTTTTTGGGGTATTATGCCGTGTTGCGCTAACTCCTTCTATAGCCAACTTTTCGGACAGCGTTGCAGTGTCCATCATCAGGGCAGATGTGTAATAGTTAGGGGTGATGTTAGTACTTATCTACTTATCTACTCGCTCCTAAGTAGATAAGAGAACGTACCCATACTATGTGACACGTTTAGGGGGGGGGGGGTCTTCAAAATGTCACGCTCCATACAAATGAGCGGCGGGTTGCTTAGGTTTTTGGTCACCGGGGGGGGTTAAAAATTGCAAAAAGTTGGTCACGTAGTATGGGTACGTTCCCTAAGTACTAACATCACCCCTAACTATTACACATCTGCCCTGATGATGGACACTGCAACGCTGTCCGAAACGTTGGCTAAAGAAGGAGGTAGCGCAACACGGCATAATACCCCAAAAACTAAAAACAAAATATTATTTGTTTGTTAAATAAAATTATGTTCATTGTTTGTTACTTTTTATGACGAGTACTTTTTATGATGAGTACTTTTATGACGAGTACTTTTAAAGACAAGTACTTTTATGACGAGTACTTTCTATGAAGAGTACTTTTTATGACGAGTACTTTATATGAAGAGTACTTTTACGACAAGTACTTTTTATGATGAGTACTTTTTATGATGAGTACTTTTTAAGAGGAGTTCTTTATAAGACGAGTACTTTTTACTAAATGTGGTCTCATTTGTGGTAGAAAAATCGATGATTGCTTTTAAACGGTTGGCTCTGGCAAAACCGCTTTTGTGTGCATTTTATAAAGTGTTTATTACTAAACTAATAATTTTTTTTACGGACATGATTTTAGATTTTAACGGCTAAAAGTATTTTCGCTATTTATTTTGGGGGTGTTATGCCATGTTGCGCCACCTCCTTCTTTAGCCAATATTTCGGATACCGCTACACTAAAGAGGAGGTAGCTTTTGGGCTTGCATTTTTTAAATTTTTAATAATTATTTTTAATTAGGTTTTAATGTCCTTCATTTTTTGCCCATGGACATGAGAAACAGATTTTACCACACGTACGTCTTAAGACATATTATACCTATTTGTGTCAAGTCTTCTTAGGTCGCCCCTGATTTCCTTTTCAATATCGGGTTCACCCACTCTTCATCCATCCAATGAACCAACTAAATACCCCTCCCACTACACTATTCACATTGCAATATAATTCTTTAATTCAGGTAGAATCTTGCAATCATACATAAAGACAGCAGTCAAAAAAATATGCTTACGAAAAAGATGATAATGTTGGTAGTTCTTAGTCGAAATATGTGATATGTTTAAAAACTAAGTTGATATGGTGAGATTAGCTAAGTATTCAGGGGGAAGCAGATGTCCTAGGTTCAATTCCTGATGCGACCATCTTTTTCTAGTCCTTTCTTTTTCACAATTTTTGTTGGCGAGTGGTTAAATATTGTCTTCAATGATTAAGTTATTCCATTGTACTACTTCGTACTTGGGGAGATTTTATTTCTTTTGCTGCATTCAGTCTAATCAATTCCTTACTCTGCCAATTGCATTTCTCAATGTCACAAAATGCAGACCACTGTCCAATATTACATATTCCTCACACGAAACAAAATGAAGTGAAAATCCATAAAGTGGAAAGTCCACTGTCACAAATGTGAAAGAAGAGGAAGACATATCTGGAGCAGTGAACTGGCAGCTAGGTAATCATTGTAATGTTCTGCTAAGTGTTCCCCGGGCGATCTGTTTTCCCAACTGACATCGTCTGACACTACAATATCCTCGTTGTATTTTATTATATACACAGATTGTAAAGCTATGATAGAAACAGCAAAAGCATAAAAGTACCTACTATTCCAATTAAAGCTGTGTCCTATTTAAGATGGCTTCACGCTCCATTATATTTGACCCTATTATTTCACAATGGCGAGTTTAGAAATCCATTTTTTAACGATTTTAATAGCTTGGTCAGGCACTCATTCATCCACTTGTTCCAAAGTGCACCTATAACGTATAGGTTAGTACAATGCGATAATTTAACGATGTTCTAGATCCAGGTGAAATCCGAGTGCCAGTCATAAATTTGCATGTCAGATTCATCGATTTCAATCTGATTTCTGGTTAAATGTATTCCATGATTAATAGTTATTTAAAAAAATGTATTTAATATCGGAGGTTATTGACTGAGTAATTACTGAGTATTGATGCGCTGATTAAAATATGACATTGTAAACGAGTTTTTAATATTGAGTGTGTTTCATTATCAAAGCAATTTTTGAATAATATTTTGAATGAGCAATTTTTTCACTTGTTATTTCAACGAAAATTTCAAAGTTTAAATGTTAAATGGTTCTCTCGTAGGAGGTAAATGATTTAAAAATTTCTACTCGTCCAGTTCTGACCTGCGATACCGATTCTATTTAACGATAAGAAATTGTCACTAACCATAACCTTAAAATTAACGACTTTTTAATTAATTAGGGAATATTCCGGTAAATATTCAATTTAAGAAATTGTCATTAAAGGAAAACAATCACTTTGTTTGTAACCACGATTTATTGATTGATTGAACTGATTTAATTTATACCCTGTTTTTTAATTTATACAACTGTTTTAATTTATACCCTGAAGATGCTTGTATTAAGCGAAACCGGTCGGTAAATAAAAATTAAATCAATAAATCGTGGTTACAAACAAAGTGATTGTTTTCCTTTAATTAATATGTCAAACCACAAAGTGACTGCTTTCTACCAAAATATAAGAAATTGTCGTTAACCTTAAGCTAAACCATAAAATTAAACTACTTTTTCATTAAATAGGGAATTGTCATTAACCTTAACCTTAAAATTAACGACTTTTCATTAATTACAGGCGGTTCCGGTTCAACCTAAAAGTAATAAAGAATTTTAATTTATTTTTTTCGTTTTGAAGAGTTTTAATTTTCATTGTACATTTTTAAGTTAGTTTTAAGTTTGCTCGTGAATGACACGGACGTGTCGAAACCGGTCGCAAAAAATGAAAAATTAAAGTAACAAATGTACATTGAAAATTAAAACTCTTCAAAACAAAAATATCTAGAAATTGTTACATAATCAAAGCCCAAGAAATACAATGCTCAAGAAATACAAAAAAATGTAATTTACCTTAACCTTAAAATTAACGACTTATTTCATTAATTAAGGGCGATTCCGGTTCATCTCAAAGAAAACGAATTGTCGTTACACTTAACCTTAAAATTCTGACTTTTTCATTAATTAACTAAAGTTAAAGATAATTCATTAAGATCAAGATATATGATTCATGAGTTCAACGTAAGGCTAAGGAATTGTCCTTAACCATAAAATTAGCGACTTTTTCGTTAACTGTATTCCAGTTATCTTAAACGATAGCGAAAAGTCGTTAATTTTAAGATTAAGGACAATTCCTGAACCAAAATCGCCCCTCTTGACTTTGTAATAGCTACGAAGAATCCTGCCACCCTAGGTTTTCATAATGAATGTCGTTTGTGAAATTTCGTTCGCTATTAAAATATTATGATAGCATAAAGAAAAATACAACGAGGAAGCAAAACGAATAGTTTCTAAATGGATCCGATTCCTTTTTACTTTCAATATTGATCTGTCAATTTTCTTCATGCAATGAAACTCGATCCCCCTTTTCGACCTCTATTTATAACGTGGGAGCGAACAAAAAGAAAAAAGGTTGGTTTCATTATTTGTTTGCTTCAATTGGTAGCGTTGATTAGATGAAGAAAAGTCATTATATAAATTGGCGTTTCATTAAGTTTCTCAGCGTGTCCAGAAGTTTTCTAGCAGTTCGGGACCGTCTTTGCTGTAGCTACGCTTTTTCCTGATTGTTACGTTCTCAAATCATTTCATGAAAGACAATTTAAGTTGAGAAACAAGCAAATGGACGTTACAGATTTTTACAGTAATTAGCTAAGTAGTTTATTTTACAAGAAAAAAATCGTGTTTAGTATTTTTTAATTCATAAATTCTATATTTGTGTATTTGTGGTAGCGAACGACGCAGCTATTTTGAATGGCAGAAGCATTCTTATTGGCCCCTCGCACGCTAATAGCGATCCCACAATATTTTCACCCAGTCACCGACTGCCGGTAACCATTCTGTTCCGGATTGCTGACGACCTAACAGGTCGTAAATCGATAGTTGTTCGCTCCCACTGTTCCTTACGAATATTTTATAAATTTAAACTACGGTGCGGATGTAATTGTAAGTACAGTGTTAATGATTATTTGATTTATATGACATCACACATAACCTCCATGTATTTCACCTCAACACAGGCTTGTCCTAGTGAGGTAACAAATTGTATTGTAAACATTTTTACCTACAGTGTAAAGAAACAATAAATAAATAAATTTATAAATAACCCATGCCCGTCTTATCAGAGTAACAATTATATTGAATATGTTTTGGTAAAACTCTTCGAGCCACATTTTTTGAGAATACTACTTATCGGTGGTTTCATGTAGAATAGTTTTCGAACATGGTAAAATATTTTTTGTGATATTTTATTTTTTAATACTAAAAACTAAATTCATGCGATTTTTTTATCTCGAAAAAAACATAAATGAATTACTCAACTCAAATATTTCATATTTAGAAATGAAATTACAATATTGTACATCAATGTTAAAAAACAAATAATTGCTTTCATATAAACTTTAAGATTTTTAATTACCTTTACAAATTTGTAAATATTAGTTTTTACTGTCTCTTTTAAAGTTTTCATTTTGTGGCTTGATGGATTTTACCAAAACACAGTCTATATAATATGCCCTGATGATAGAAATCACAAGACCGTCAAAAAATGGTCAAAAGAGGATGGAAAAAGCGGAAATTGATTGTACACCCTAAAAGTTAACAAACAACAACCAAAAATCATTGAAACACAAAAATCGAATAAAAGCACCATGAAAATTTTGAATTACAAAAAAATACGATCGAAAAAAGGAAAAATGAGAGAACCGAAAAGCGGTAGTATCGAATAAATAAGGATATAAAACGAGTTCTTTATCAAACTTTTTCAATCAAAAAACAATATGCCTAGTGCTTTTATTATTATTTGTAAAAAGCTTGCTCTCTATTGACTCAACTCTTTCATCGCATCATTTTCAGCCTCCATTCACCGCTTCTGTCGATTTAAATACACATTAAAGTGGTCCATTCTACGGACTGAATGGCGATCTGAATAAAACTTCACACACATTTGATTAAACGATATCCGACAAATGGCCCGGTCACCTTTTTAAATAATTTATTAAAAGTTTTCAGGCTTTTTGGGAACGCTGCTGGCTATTCCACGGTCGTGGGAATATTTGAAATCATTTGAAAAACCGAGTGAAATGATTCAGGAAACGATATTGATGAAAAACTAACATCGAGGATGTGTTTAAGGACTAAATATTTTAGTTTTGATGAGGTGTTATACATACAGGCTGCCAATGCTCCTTCTCGCAATTCCTTGATTAGCCAAAGGTTAATTTATATTACCTCGCCGCAAAGGACACTAGTTCCTCAAAAACCGCACCGCATCGCTACTTGAAAAGGCCGCTAGAGATGAACTGATGGAAACAAACGGAATAGATCCTCGGATCATCGTCAAGTGAAATGGCATTATCAAGGATGTTAAATCTCTACAAGAATTGTTTGGGTCATCGGAGATATTTAAGAAGTAAAACAATGGTGAAGTCAAAGATGAGGTATCATCAAGGATGTTAAATCTCCACAAGAATTGTTTGGGGCACCGGAGATATTTAAGAAGTAAAACAAAGGTGAAGTCAAAGATGAGGTCAAAGGTGAAGTCAAAGGAGAAGTCAAAGGTGAAGTTAAAGGTGAAGTCAAAGGTGAAGTCAAAGATGAAATAAAAGGTGAAGTCAAAGGTGAAGTCAAAGGTGAAATCAAAGGTGAGGTCAAAGTGAAGTCAAATGTTAAGACAAATGTGAAGTCGAAGGTAAAGTTAATGGGGAAGTCAAATCCTGCAGCCGAAGTCTATATTACGATCCTGTCATGTGCATAGGTTGTAGGTATTACACGACTTTGCACCCATAGACTGCAGTTGTGGTTTTTTTTTTGCAAAAAATATATCTATTTCTAAAAAATCTCCATGGACTGGTAGGTAAATCCTGTGGCACTAGTTTTAGTTTATTTTTTATTGTTATGAAGTTTAATTTTGTGGAACTTTCATTTTATTTTTTCCATTTTAAATATTCAATAATATTATTTTTCAAATTATAAAAACAGTTTATTTATAAACAAGTTCTGATTTGTAATTATTATTAGGCGTGTCAGTTGTTCGCCTTCAAAAGGCATTATCAAACCGAAATAAACTGTTTTCACTAGTTTTATCGTCAACATCTCGTCGTGGGACTACTCCCTCTACACATTGATGATCCATAAGTCCAGAGTTAAATAAAATATTGCATTAAATGGCCCGGTGTATATTTGAAGTCACCCGCAATGCACTGACTGGGTCGCAAATGGTTGCAATTTTCTGAATTTCTATTCAATAACTGCAGCAGAAACGGAACAAAATGAAGCGTTTTTCGAACATGTTTACGTTTGATTTATTCGATGAAAAGCGAAAAAATGTAAATGAAATTCGTCAGAAGTTACAAAGAGAAAATTTTTAATGTTCCAACATCCGGTCGAATAGTTTTCCACTGATTGTTTGTGCATTTCGGTAAATAAATGATATTTAGGTACTGACTGAAATAAATATTGATTTTTGAAATAAAAGCAAGGATTTGGAGGAATAAATAATCTCTGAAATATGTACGGGTAAACAAAATCGGTTAGCATAACAGATTCTTTAATTTATCACTGACTAGCAAACCCGGCCACACGTTGCTGTGGCTAACGAAACACAACGACATTCCCCAATCTTTATAAAATCCACACCACCCGCTTGCCAGCTGCTCGCTGCCTGAATTGAATATTTGAATTTATCGGCTTTTCTCTACTATAATAAGCATGTATTATACATATAAACTAATTAACTCGCCACTAATTATACAATGCTTGCAATGCAACACTGGATATTTGAAAAGGGAAAATCAAATACGTACTTACTCTAGGACATCCATTTTCCAATTTCTTCCGTAGAACGAATTTCAAAAGTGACATAGTACGGCCCGCCAGCCGTTTTAAATCGCACAAAAATATGTTTGAATTTCTCGGCTTTTCTCTAATATAATTGACATGTATTATACATATAAACATTCCTCTTCAATCACTCTATCTATTGGTGAAAACCGTATGAAAATCCGTTGCGTAGTTTAAAAGATTAACGCGCACATACATTTTGAGCGACTTCATTTTATACTATGTAATGATGAAGAAGAATATAACACTAATAATCTAAACAAAATATGAAAGAGAACAAGACTGGGACACGAACCCAGAACATCTCGTCTAACCATTATCATTTTCTATTTTTCTGTGTCTTGTTCTCTTTCATATTTTCGAATAGATTATTAGTGTTATCTTCTTCTTGAATGATATATTACATTGCTGGAAATAACCCTCAAAAGTTATAAAAAGAGAGTTGTTCTAATGTTCTAATCAAAAATTGATTCTTTGATTATTTATTTAATAATTATCTACATTTCTCTACACCCTTTCTTTATTGTTACTTACACCAATATTCATTATGTAGTTGTAGTGTAATATGTAGTTTTAATATTTCTCAACAGATGTCGTTAGTGTGGGTAGTTATATGTAATTTTAATGTACCACAACAGGGGACAGTAAAGTTATACTATCCAGTCTATTCAGTACATTATTTTTTTCATATTTCGCGTCTAAAGCGTTGCTTTAAGAAAACCTAACAAGAAAAATGTCGGATTATAACCCGAGAATATTACCCGAAAACCCATTTGATTTGCATACGAAATGCGAATGCATGGATTTGATCAAAGCCGTTATATAAATCATGGAGGTAATGTCACAGAATTTTAATAATCATATCCCGTGTTATACATAAATCAAAGTAAATGAAGTTAGAAGGTACTATCAGTTAGTAGCTGGTTGGATATATGCGTCCGTTTCCCAGCCAGGCGTCATTGGTTCAATTTGTGAGCTGTCTAAGTCTGTCATCATTGCAAAATCACAATTTTTGCATCATATTGATGGTAGTAAGGGCTTTTCAAATCAAATGAGATCCTTGTGGCGTGTGTGTTGTAAAACCATGTATGATCGTGTGAGAAATGATTAAGAATGGAAAGTTTAGATGGTTTGGGCATGAATAGCGAATAAACGAAGAAGTGTATGGAAAATGTAAGATAGATAAGAGAATATGAATAGAAGAAATTTGATGAATATAGAAGAATTGAATATGTTATAAAAAAGATTTATTAATATGAATGCAGCAAGGAGTGCCTACCAAGAACGCGTTGTTTGGCGGTCTATCCTCTCTGCATACATCTCTGAGGAAACGGCAATAGAGTGTTTATTTCTTAAAATTTCTCTTTTTTTTTTTTTTTACAGTGAATACCGCACAAGAATCTCAACTGCTCCCGTCTGGAGCCAGTGAGACTATGGCATCCCCAATTGGGGTGTATGTTGTGAGGCTGAAGGTAGTGGGAAGGGGAAGGAGGTGGGGAAGAGGAAGGTTGGGAAGTACCTGGCTATTCAGATCTGGTCACCAAACACGGCTAAAGCCATTTTTAAGCAACGTTTCAATTCTGAATGGTGGTCTTACACCAGGGCGATACTGATAGTATCTTTCACTCTGGAACATGCCGCAAATATACTATATATTATTTTAAATTAATTAATTGTGAAATAACATAAATTAATCAAATAAAATTTATTTGCGCATGCCGGGTTCGAACCCGCGACCTCCGGATTGTGAGTCAAGAGTCTTACCCACTGGACTACGGAGGTCGTCAGTATTTTATTTTCGTATTTAAGCCGAGTAACAAGTTTGAGTCCTTTAACCACGTTGTGTGCAAGCAATGCATCTGTATGCATCCTGTGTCCGAATTACCACTCGTAATTGAACGAGATTATCGGTAAAATCCATATCAACAGTTGTTACAAATCGTATAATCAAAGAGAGCGCCACCTGTTTGTGAATTATGAACTCTTCGGATGGGATATTTTTATGGGAGAAACGTGACGGCGCAATTTTCAAATAGTTACGGTTTTCCCATACTGTAATAGCGGCGATTCTAGAATGCGCTTTTGGATTTGCCCCAGTTGATATTCTGTTATCACGTAATCCACGACTTTATACAGTTGAAAGTTTATTTCATATTTCCAAGCAAGGACTCTTATATTGATTAACTATGCCAAAATAATAATAAAAGAATATACATATGATCGCATTTTCACATAATTATTGTATTGATGTATTGCTTTTTGCAGATGATTTAAAAATATTTAAAATCATAAAAACCGCTGAAGATTGTGCCTGTCTACAAAATAATTTAAACAAATTAATTAGTTGGTGCTCTATTAACAAACTTTATCTGAACATAAATAAGTGTTATTCAATAAGTTTTTACAGAATAAGTCAACCAATTATTCATCCTTATGAACTTAACAACTCTACCCTTACCTCTGTCGAAGAAATTAGTGACTTGGGCATAACTTTCGACTCTAAATTAAACTTCATATCCCATATAAACTCAATCTATAATAAAGGTATCAAAATGCTTGGCTTCGTTCTTAGAAATTCCAGAGGTTTCAAGAATATTTCAACTTTAAAAATTTTGTATACATCCTTAGTACGTAGTCAAGTCGAATATAACTCCTCGATCTGGTCCCCCCATTTTAAAATACATTCAGATTCAATCGAAAAAATTCAACACAAATTCTTAAGATATATTAATTTTAACCTCGGTATTCCCATTGAAAACATAAATTATAATTACTTGATGAAAGAATTAAATTTACTAAGACTGTCAGATCGAAGAATTATATCAGACTTAATATTAATGTTCAAAATTGTAAATGGTAGAATAGACAGTCCTGATCTAACTAAGCTCATTGAATTTGATATTCCCACGAGAACCACTCGCTCTAAAACCCTTTTTAAATGTAACAATAATCGGACTGAGTATACGAAACACTCACTTTTACCTAGGTTGCATGAAGTTACTAATAGATATGCAGATGTGATAGATCTATTTAACTGCACGGAACAGAGGTACAAGACGGCTATGCTATCATATTTTTTTAGTCACTATTAATTTTATTTCTATTATAGATTTTTGCATGTAAATGTATCTCTGGTGTCACTTCCCAATGTATCGTCACAATTAACTGTTATACATACACTGTTTTACCATTACTAATATTTTGAATATGAATTTGTGACATGTAATTAATGTTTATGGCATACTTATGCCGTTTGTATTAAATAAATAAATAAATAAATAAATAAATAAAGTCAAATAATTTTTCACTTATTTATACCATTGATTTAATTTATACTAATTAACCTGATAGAAGGGTCTCTAATCAATCGCTTTGTTGTTCGATATCAGATAAACGTCGAGTGTGCAAAATTTCAACAAGGAGAATGAAAATTCTGCTTTAAGGCGGTACATAACACTAATAATTTTTGTTTGCTCAAAACTCACATTTTAATCATTTCCGGCGAATTCGTAACTATAATAACTTTTTTATTCCAACAGAACACTGGGGATGTAAGTTCTTTGTATTTAAGATTAATAAAAACAATACCTTACCATTAATATATTTTACGTACACCGATTTTAAAACTTTATAACCCGTTTTTTAACTATAAAGTTAGCGGTAGCACCAGATTTTATTTTTTTAGACGATGAATTAATAACTTCGGGAGTGCGACACGGAGACGCATGTTAAATATTAGTAACGCGTTCTTCAGAATTAATTAAAATGAACGCGGCGGAAAGGTCGAATCTCCAGGCCTGCTAGGGTGAATTCGACCGTACGTTCGTCCAATACGCCGTGCCGCGGGCGTATATTTGTTTACACGCTTTCTTCACTTACGTCGTTAAGATTTCCACATTATTTGTCTTCTTCTTCTTTTCATTGATAGGGCAAATTTCACAGTAAGGTCCGTCCAATACACAGTGGCGAGTCGCAATTTGTGCACACGGCTTCTTTACTTACGTCGTTAAGATTTTGAATATATTTTAGGATATATTATCGTCATAAGGCCAGCTAGTAAGCGTTCAAAAAGAAGCAGAAGGGGAGATATATAAATACGAATGTTAGAGGGAACGCGCTAATACTAAAAAAAAAATAATTAAGTGAAAATTGTGAAAATGTTTAATAAAGCATGACTCGTTTAAAATGTCTTCAGTTGCATTTAAAGAAACACTAATTTTCATACATATAACTTGTAAAATAACAGAAACACGTGTGTATAATAACTTCTCGGAGCGTGTATATAATAACGATTTTTTTCGATAGAGGGAATTTCATATAATTACTGTTTCGGCGTGGGAAATGTGTAAATATTGACTTCAAGTATAAGATATATATTTTTAAAAACTTAAAGTGTTCAACGAAAGTACATGTATGTTATAAATTGGTAGAAATTCAGAATGCTGAGTCTTAAGGGGGAAAGGCGGGTGGGAATACAGACAGTGTTTAGAAGGTTAAGTGTGCGAAATTTCATCAATCTCGGAATAAAACTGTAAATTTGTTTAAAAAAACAAACACATACCGGACAGTCTTCCGTAATAAAAAATGTATTTAATAGTGACCGCGAAATTTCACAAAACATGTTGCGGTTAGGCCACAAAAAAAGCATTTCAAAGCAAAGCACACATCTGCCCTGATGATGGAAACTGTAACGCTGTCCGAAACGTTGGCTAAAGAATGAGGTAGCGTAACATGTCATCATAACACCCCAAAAACAACTAACGAAAAAAAGCATTTAAAATAAAAATAAGGGTCAAATAAACTAAATAAATAAATAACCGAATAAGTCATTTTAAAGATATGAACCTACGTATTCATTTAATTAAAAAATGTTTCCACAGCACTATTTGAACGTTTTATATTTCAAGAAATTTGCTTTACAAACTGGAAAGCGAACAGATTGCAAAATGAATGCCAGTTTCATTCCTTATTTATTTTCATCTTTCCTTATATTGTTTACTCATTAAAACTTTTCTAGAAATGAATGATCTCAAAGCGCTGAATTCAAAGACGAGAGATATTTCTTTCCGAGAGGTGCAACTTCACTGCATTCCAAATTCAAACAAGATTCACGTGGAGAAGTTTTGAGCGGGCTTTATTTTCTGTTTTTCTAAACTTCGGAAGTGGTTCATTAAAATCGAAAAACTGCATCTCGCCGAATTTGAACAAAAGAAACACGAGAAGTTATGAATATAATAATAACATCTAGTTATCTTTGCACTTCAACTATTCTATTCGAAACCGACCACAAATTGAATAGTGGCACTTGACATATTGCCGATTTAACAATAAGAAAAAAATATATTGATTTCTGCCAACCCATCGCCTTGCACCGCAGTTGAAGGGATAGATTTGTACATCCGTTACTGATAACACACTTACCCGAAATTTCCATCCATCCCCCACATCCTTTTCCTTTCCAGAATTTCTTCTCCTTCCTTCTTTAACAATACTCTCCACACAGCATCCCCTAAGATGACTAGGCCCTGAGGGAATTTTTTTTTCTAAGGACCTCCTTTGTGGAGCTAACGTACAAAAATAAAATAAAAAAAAACACGGATAGTCTGATTTCTCGACAAATCGGTTCCAATTTTGAAAATGGCAATTAATATTAGTAGGTAGGTACTTTGTCGCTTGTCTGCATTTTGTCTGTCTCTAGTCAACGCCCTAACACCGGACGACCGGAAACTACCGAATCCGGTCCCCGAGCACTGCTACTCGCGTGAAAATAGTGGAATTAGTTTCGATGAAATATATTATTATAGATATATGTTACTAAGCAATAGCGCCTCTATCCGATGATTTTCACAGGAATTACGCAAAAGCGCCTTGTCTAGAGGGAAAGTTCTCGACTAGCGATTCGGAGGACGCAGATTCAAATTCCGGCGTGCGCAAGTAAATTTTATTAGTTTGATTTGTGATATTTCACAATTTATTAATTTTAAAATAATATACGGTATATTTGAGGCACTTTCAAGAGTGGAAAATAGAGTATCGCCCTGGTTTAAGTCCACCATTCAGAATTGAAACGTTGCTCGAAATGGCTTTAGCCGTTTTTCGGTGATCAGATCCGAGTTGCCGGGTAATTCCCCACCTTATTCTGCCCCCATATCCTTGCCCTCCCCACTGCCTTCATTCTCACGACATACCCCAATTGGAGATGCCATAATCTTACTGGCTACATACGGGATCCTTTCGCACTTTTGTGCGGTATTCATTAAAAAAAAAACGCCTCTGTGACTATGCGGTGATTTGTCACAGATCTGCGCTAATTTATTCTAATATTAAGAATTTAAATAGAATATTTGCAACTAGGTACTGTTTGTTAGGTACCGCTAAATCCTTAATGCAAGTACTGCTTTTACTCTTAGTTTTGAGAGATAGTTTCCTACTGTGGTTAGGTTTGGTTAGGTTATGTTAAGGTTAGGTTAGGTTAGGTTAGGTATTAAATGTTACGCTGGAAAGTTTAAATTAATTCATTTATATAGGTACACTTCTTGAAATGTGACGAGAAATCAATGAACGCTGTTCCCACGGACAAGAATAACAAGATTGTTTTTCTATAAATAAAATTCTCGTTTGGAATAATGATGTCAATAAAATTATTCCTTTCCCTGCAATAATATCAAACAACTTTCTTTAAAACGATTTTTATTACTTAGTGGTTTACGCATTTGATTTCGAATCGGAAGGTTGGGGATGCTATTCCGGGATAAAAAGCGCAAACATAGGTATATTGACAAAAAATTTGTACGTAAATATCGATCTGGAAAGTTACACTTTTCAAGGTATTCGGTAAATTCACCTCTCACAATTCAAACTAACTTAACTAATTACCTAGGCAGAGAGGACGTACCGCCAAACAACTCGGTCTTGGCACACACTCCTTGCCTCATACACATTCATATATCGTCTCATACACACTCTTCTGTTATTCTGAATCTTGATATGGCACGACTAAAATATTTGATTGTCATGTCTTCCTCGGGCGTCCCCGGCTTCTACCAATCACATTTGCGTTGTATATTCTTCTTACACCTTTTTCTACATGTTCATTCGCTACACATGTCCAAACCATTTGAGCGTCCTGTTCTTAATCTTACTCATTACGCTTACATCAGCTCTACATTATTTGTGGATATCCACATTTCTCACACAATCGTACATGGTTTTTGCATACATGCACCTCAGGGATCTCATTTCTACAGCATTATACTAGACTACTTTCATCCTTCCTGTGTTCCATGTCACACTGCCATATATCACGGTAGGTACCAGCACTCCATTGTGGACTGCTAGCTTCGCTTCTTTGGGCAGTTTTTTGTTAGCGCCAACGGCATTCAGTCCTCCATCAATGGAATTACCTGCATTTACCCTTCTTTCAATATCTCTATTAGCCTTTTCGTAAACATTCCACCCAGACACACACACTCATCCAACTGCTCCAAAAATTCATCATTTACAACTATATTGCACACTGTTTTCGTACTCTCTCTTTCAACCTTTCTTTCAATTTCAGACATATGAAATGCTAAATGTTCGAGTTAAGACAGGACTTCGCTAAGCTCAGTTAACAAACAACCCTTATTGGAGTGAAAACTTCTTTAGCACCTTATGGTTTGAAATTCGGTGAAACGAAAAATAACGACACTAAAAAAAGAACACACACATCTATAGGATTTAGTCTGCGAGAGAATGAGATAGTATAATCGGTCACCTCTTTGTGCGGTGCTTCGTACTCTCCCCACTCTTGATTACTTTAGTTTTCTGAAGGTTTCACTTCTACCGCGTGTGAATTGCATACTCTGATTTATTTTATTTTTATTTAAAGTGAGTGTTTCTAGAAACACTTTTCAACATTTAAATTTAATTTTTAATTTATTTATTTTATTTTTCAAATGAGTACCCACCGTGATCAAACAATTCAGGCATCAATGAATTTAGGTCATTCAAAAACACATTCTTTACAATTTGACACTACATTAATTAAATGGCACCCCATTACACGTTTAGTCACGGATGCCGAATAATAATGTCATGGGAAAGCATTAAACAATCCATTAAAATAAAATAATGCTTTTAAACAATCCCATTAAATAAAATAATAATGCTCTCAAACAATGCCAACAAAACGAAGATAATGCATTTTAACAATCGTTAGATTTTGAATAAAGAACGGCTGTCAGTTTCGGGTCATTTGACAGGCAGAATTGCGCGCGCATCGCAAGCAACATGGCGCCTCATGACGTGCATTTCCGGTTCCGTCTCGCATGCAATGGCTTCGCCGCGACAACATAAAATAACATTGCCTACATACATAATAGAAATTGTTAAAGAGCCAATGTAAACATTAAATAAAAATGTTTTTACTTCAATGGGCAGAAGCGAAATGTGGATATTTTATTTGAAGTTTATATTTTTTTTTTTTTTTTTTTTTTTTTTGTGTATTACAGACTGTGTCCATTTACAATACACATGTAACATTAACTACATATATATGATACAAATAATACAAGTTATAGATTAATAGCATTAACATGCCTCTTGAATTCTTCAAGACTACTATTAAAAATATCGATAGTCTTGGAGGCGTTGTTTAACAGCGCCATACCTCGTGTCATGCTATGCCGAGCCAGTACGTCCGTTCTGCCACATGGGATACAAAGCAGATCATGGTGACGTCCCTGGCTGTAGTTATTCGGTACGAACAACTTATAGCATTCCAGAAGGTATGGGCTATCTATTAAATTATTAATAATTTTGTACGCCGTTACTGCAAGAGCCCCACTCCTCCTCGAGTGGAGACTTTGGTAGCGCGTTTCGGCAAGCAAATCTTCGTGATGCATGAATCGCGGATACTCTCCGTGCATTCTCAAATACATGTATCTCAAAAACTTTTTTTGAATCTGTTCTAGTTTTTCAATATATTTTTGTTGGTATGGGGCCCATACAGCAGAGGCGTATTCGATTTTAGACCTTATAATGCAGCTGTACAAAGTCATCATTGCCTCGGGATTGGAAAATTGTTTGCAGAGTCTTATGACAAATCCGAGAAGCTTGTAGCATGATGTCGTCAACTGCAATATATGGTCCGAAAACGTAAGTTTGGGATCAAAGACTACCCCAAGGTCCTTGATGGATTTTACTTTTGACAATATATCATTTTTGATGCAATAATCGAATTTGATAGGGTTTCTCGAACGTGTATACGACATAGCGACACATTTTTTTGTATTAAAAAATAATTTATTTTCATCAGCCCATGATGAAATTGAATCTAAATCAGTTTGCAATTTGACACAATCTTGACCATCACAAATTTTCTTAAGTAATTTTAGATCGTCAGCAAAAAGCAGGCAAGTGGAATGTTTGATGCATTCTTGAATGTCATCAATTAAGATTATAAATAGTAGAGGACCTAGGTTTGACCCCTGTGGCACTCCAGAGAATGCAGAGAATTCTCTAGACCTGTATCCGTCGATGCAAACATATTGTTTCCTATTCCTTAAATACGTGACAAAAAAATTTAGGAGGGGTTTGTCGAAGCCAATTCTATGTATTTTTCGTAGCAGTACGTCATGATCAACTCGGTCGAACGCCTTGGCGAAATCAGTGTAGATCACATCAGTTTGATGTTGAGCATCTAATCCTCTTGCTACTCTCTGTGAGAGTTCTAGAAGATTAGAGACGGTGGACTTATTTGATAGAAATCCGTGTTGGTTTCCCTGAAGAAACGGTTTAATTTGTTTGTTTAGCTTTTCGCAAATTATTGTTTCAAATATTTTTGGGAGTATTGACAGAACTGCTACTGGTCTATAGTTCTGGACTTCCGTTTTTGTTCCAGATTTATGTATCGGGCTAACCTTGGTTAGTTTCCAGGATTTAGGAAAAGTGGAAGTTGAAATACTGAGGTTGAAGATAAAGCATATCGGGTTAAACAAATGTTCTTCCAACATGATAATGATATGAGGTGGGATTCCATCTGGCCCCGTGGCCTTGTTGGGCTTTTGTTCCCGAATACACGCTTTGACTTCCTCAGGCTTAATTTGTTCCAGAGATATTGAACCTGTGTTTCTAGGCACCTCTGCCCGGAGACTTTCAACATCTAGGTTAGGGCTCGTATGGTTGTATACCGACTGGAAATAGTCCGCGAATCTCTCTGAAACTTGTTGGGGACATTGGATTATTTTATCGACATTCATAAGTCCAATAGGAGTGCCCCTACCTGATTTTTGTGATCTAATATATTGCCAGAAGTTTTTGGGGTCTTCTTTGATCCCATTTTCAATATCGGATAAATATTTGTTCTTTTTTACAGTCATCTCTTTTTTGAGATCGGATCTCTTTGCAGAAAATAATAAATAGTCTGATTTATTATTAGTAGCTTTGTACTTCCTGCGAAGAGATTCCTTACATTTGATTTTTTCTATAATATTTTTATCGAACCAAACTGGGTAGTTAACATTTGCTTTCGATAATTTTTTTAAAGGTACACATAATTCAAATATACTAAATAATACAGAGTAAAAATATTCCACAGCTTCGTTGACAGATTTCATGTTGTATAAATATCTCCAGTTGAAGTGTGAGAATATTTTTAGACACAGATTAATATTAACGTGTTTAAAATTAAATTTGTTAAAGTTCGAATATAAGTGTCGTCCCATTTGATGACGGTTTGCACGCATTTCACGCCTGCTGTATTGTGTCCTCGCCAGGGTGGCCGAGATAGCCAGTGTAGGATGGTGGTGATCTTCTTTAACCAATGCTTCATCGCTGTACGTCACCTCACATATATTTAAATTACTTAGCACTAAATCAAGCATGTTATTGTACTTGTTTACAACTGTACTATGTTGCGTTAGTCCATTAGAGTTTATAAAACATATGTGATCAAGTATGACATCTTCAGGTTTGTTATGCAAATTGAAATCCCCCATAATGATAACATTTTTGTTGGATAATAGGTTGGCCTTATTATTGAGATGTTCATAAAACTTCGTGCGGATATCTCTGTCGTCTGTACAGTAGAAATATGCCACACATACCAGCGCAGTGAAATTAGTTTTTGTAATTTTGATCCAGATGTTTTCGCCCTCTGTTTCGAGTTCGGTTAATCTTTGTGATATAATCGGTTTTCGTACTGCAATGCAAACCCCGCCGCCTCGCGAGGCGTTCCCACTGCCGCTATGGCGGCCAGCGAGTGCACTTGTATTAGTAATATTACTATCGCATCTATCACGGCGATGTACTTCATACCTATTATCAAACAGTTCATTGTCATAGACAGAGGTGCTCAACCATGTCTCTGTCAACCCAATTATTTCGTTGTTTTGAGATAGCAAATTTGTTGTAAATTCGTTTATTTTGGAGTTTACACCCCTAACATTCTGGTAAAGGAGTTTTAGACGCGCCATTAAGCTGAGGGGTCTCTGTCTGATTTGATTTCAAAAATGGGAATTTGAATTTGTTGACCGAAATACCTGCGGGCCAGACTTCGGGGTTTAGAAACTTTTCCTTATCTTGTTCGGCAATCCCGATTTTGAAAGAACTGTAATTCCCGCGGGCTTGAAGCTTTACGACTTCAACGGTGTCTTGTGTGACACCTTCCAGGAATTCTTTAATGTTGTTAACTTCTGTGTTGGGACAGAATGGCCAAGCGTGAATGTAGAACTTGCGCTCTACTGCGCGTAGGGTCGTGTCAGCCTTTGTCCCTTTAACGATGGGAGCAGGTTTACGGACACGCGGTTTCCGGGTTTGAAGCACCCAGCCACTATTGATATCCTCGACGTCGTCTTGTGACGATGTCTGCGGATCTGATTTTGGAGGCTTGGTTGTAGAATTAGCCTCCGTTTTCTTATTTTTCTTATTTTTGTCTTTTGTTATGCGCGGGCCTTCTGTAGGCGCGGTTCGCGGCTCCACGGTTGTGGGCCCCGGTAGTGGCGTACTGCGGCCGGCTGCTTCGAGTGAAGCTACCTTAGCGCACAACTTGGCAATAGTGTTATTTTGGTAGGATAATTCGGATTTTTGCTCACCAATTATTGCCTTTAGATCGGACACCGTTGTTGTGAGCACATCGATTTTCCTGATCAGCTCCACGACGTTTTGATTTATAGATTCCCACGCTTGGTTTGATCGCGTAGCCATATTAATTTTATTTGTTTAGAGCGTTTGAAAACACGACTTCACTTGTAAGTTTAAACAATGCGAAAGAAATGCAGGAAATTGCGATTAAATTCAGAAGTTATTTTTACAGTGGTACCTACATATTGTAAAAGATGCCAGTGTATACACTGTAATATAAGATTCTATATCTTTTGCGACAGCGTAACGCATGTTAAATCGGTCGTGTGCGACACATTTGGCAGTTTTCTTAAATGTGGTATTCCGAATCACAATAACGAGCTAAAATACCGCGCTTGTGATAAGACACCAACTCAAGAATGTAGTTACCTATCTTATCGTCGGAGATGACGCATTTGCCGCGTAATCCTCGTTAAGAGATGTCAGAGAAGTCATTTTTACTTTAACCATGATTGAAGATGAACATGGTGTATAATTTAAAATTGTTTGCATTTTTAAATTAGTGCCTTTAGACGTTCAGAGTAAGTACCTGGGAGTTTAGTTTCTAGCAAATGACTCCTATTAAAAAGGTCACCATCCATATGTTAGAGAAAATTACTACCCTGGGATTTTTTTACCTCCGTCTGAATGCGTCTTGGCAAGGAATTCCCCGAGGAAAATTCTCAAAGCAGATGATTTAATTAACAGAGGTATAATTATTATTTGTATTGAACTAGTTATTTTATAAATTGGCTGAGCGCAGCGCTAGTCCTGCTATAACTCGACCGTTTTACATTTCGCCTGTGTGTAAATTTATTTTTGTACGTTTTGTCAATATAATACCTACCTGCGTAAATAAAATTTGAAAAAAAAGCTGCCTTTAAGATAGTAACGTTTGTTTGGACAAATTGTATAATTCCGCATTTGAAATTTTTAAAAAATGTGACATAAAATATAGGGTTTATAATTTATTAAATAAATACCCACCTATTTAATAATAATTTAATTTATCATTCTTATGACTCGGAGCAAATTTTGGTTTTGATTTATTAAATAAAAGAAAATTCGAAACATACTTTTTGGACGCGTGGTCTATCTGTTAACGAGTTAAAAATATTGTAATGTACAACTTTGTGTACCATAATACGCACATGTGCATATTTTGGTGGACGTGTTGTAGGTACTTTATTAATTAATCTGTACAAAAAAGATTATATTAAAAGATTTTTTTTTTTTTTTTACAAGTGAATACCGCACAAGAATCTCAACTGCTCCCGTCTGGAGCCAGTGAGGCTATAGCATCCCCAATTGGGGTATGTTGTGAGGCTGAAGGTAGTGGGGAGGGGAAGGAGGTGGGGAAGAGGAAGGTTGGGAAATACCTGGCTATTCAGATCTGGTCACCAAACATGGCTAAAGCCATTTTCAAGCAACGTTTCAATTCTGAATGGTGGTCTTACACCAGGGCGATACTGATAGTATCTTCCACTCTGGAACATGCCGCAAATATGCTATATATTATTTTAAATGAATTAATTGTGAAATAACACAAATTAATCAAATAAAATTTATTTGCGCATGCCGGGTTCGAACCCGCGACCTCCGGATTGTGAGTCAAGAGTCTTACCCTCTGGACTACAGAGATACATTAATGAAGAAATCTACAAATACTTTAGTAGGGTTATCAATATTATTTAATTTAGAAGGTGATAGAACGAGGGAATGAAAATATTTAAACATTGATAAGGTTGCAGGTCGGTGAGCTTAAATCCAAAATATTTGTATTAATAGTATTGGAGGCTTTCTCTTGCATCGTCGACAGGAAACACAAAATTGATCATATTATTATTTATTAAATTAATAAATAATATTATAATATACATATTATTATTATCGTAAATAACATATCGGTCGTGAGATCAAAATGTAGTTTGTCAATATTATTTACTGTTGTATCGACATGTAACGATGCCACAGTATTTACTGTTGTATCGACATGTAACGATGCCACAGTATTTACTGTTGTATCGACATGTAACGATGCCACAGTATTTATTGTTGTTGTGATTGACAGGGACAATATTTATTGATGTGATTGACAGGAACAATATTTATCGAATGTCTGAGGATTTTATATTTTATTTTTTTATTCTTCAGCAGGTTAATTTTACAATATTAATTATAACACCAAAGCAAAGATAAAAGATCACAATACAGAAAATAGATACAGAAGAATGAAATTTTTTGTGGCTACAATACCGGCATAAAATACATAATTAGGCAGACAGAAATAGCCCGGAAAATGTTTGTTTTTGAAAGTCAAAAATCCTGAGGCAAATATTTTTTTATAAATACTTTCTGCTTCACAAATCCTGTAATTTTAACCCCTCAGTCCTCGACCGTATTATTTTAGAGGGTCAAAATATTTCCGCTTTATAATAAAATCCAAATAAATAGATTATCTCTGAACGTATCCGAAAACTAAAAACTGTTTTTGAAAGGTGATAAAATATGCTTTCAAATTTTATAATTCGAAATAAACATTAAAGGAAAGGAGTGTAAGGAGAATATATGACGCAAATGTGAATGGTAGAAGAAGTCGAGGACGCCCAAGAAAGACATGGCACGACCAAGTGAATCAGATACTTGAGTCGGGCCATGTCAAAAGTCAAAATAATAGAAGAGAATGTATGAGACGTTGTATGAATGTAAACGAGGCAAGGAATGTGTGCCAAGACCGGGATGTTTGGCGGTCCGTTCTCTCTGCCTACCCCTGCGGGGAAACGGCGTGATGGTTAGTTAGTGAGAAATAAACATACTCGTATATGCAATTTTTGAAATATAAGAATTTTGCACGCAAATATAAAAAAGTTTTAAAAATGGCTTGCCTAGCGTTTTTTCTAACTAAAATTACTGACAAGGAAAAATAATAAGAACGCTTACATATTTTATTAGACAAATGTACCTATTACTTTATTATCATCTCACTTTTTAGTCGTTCCATGTAAAAATAATTAATAATAAATTCCCAAAGTTTCATAAATTTATTTGAAAATGCGATTCGAAACTTTCGTTTTTATTAAGGTGTACCATTTTACTTCTTTTGTGGTTAGGTTTTGTTTTTGACTATAAATCTTTTCTCTTTTTAACACCGTTTATATCATATATCTCACTGTGATAGTAAGGGAGATATAACGATTTCTATGAGACATATATGAGTTGTTCCGAAAACCGAAAAAATAGACTTTAAGGAATATCCCGAGGAATTTTAAAGGGTGTGAGCTAGTATATAGTAAATATAGCTAGTATATAGGATAGATAGTCTACTCTATCGCGGAATATCGCAATGCACCGCATTGAGATTGATTCAAACGTCCGTCACTCTTGGACACACTGACTCCCAAATTTCGACCCACCCCTCATACCTTTCCTTACTTCCTCTCCTTACTTTCCTCATATAGACCCTCCACACAGTATCCCCAAAGATGATATAGGCCTTGAGGGGAATTATTTTCCTCGGGGCCTCCTGCGTGGAGCTAATGTAAAAAAAAACAAATAAAACTTATCAACGATACCTAGGTAGAATTTGCACATCTTAATAAGTCTGTAATGTAAATATAGCTTATTTAGTAGTTGGCCATCGGCTTTTCTGGAATTTAGTCGCCTGTTAGATTAATGAATGGGTGGTAATACGGTTTGGGCGTCGCGGAGTGAGGACAGATTTAGACCAAGACCGTTTGTTCATTCGTTTTCCGATGCACCAGACTCGAGACCGAGACTGCACACTGCAGTGGACTGTGCACACATGCAAAACCAGTAACCACCCATAACTGCATACTCGTAGATGCGGATATTTGCGTCTGTGCCTATCGAAAAGCTCCGTTGCGAGGCGGTAATGGCTTTGACTTAGGACCCAGAGGTCGCGGGTTCAAAACCATTCAAGATTTTCTTGCGGAATAATCTTCAGACCATTGTTCTTACGATGTGGTTCCCGTATAACCATCACCAAGACTACGGGAATACCGCATAAGAGTCCCAACTTCTCTTAACCATCACCAAGACTATGGCGTGTGGCAGTTGGGGGAATACCTGGCTTTTCATGTGCATACACTCACTCTAAGGCACACAACATACTTAAACACACTCATGGTAGACAAATTTATACTTAAGGGAACGTACCCATACTACGTGACCCGTTTAGGGGGGGTGAGATCTTCAAAATACCACGCTTGGTCACGATGGAGGGGGGGGGGGGGGCTTAGGTTTTATCACGTAGTCAATCTAGAAATCTTTTTATATTTTGTTCAACTAACTTTTAATATTTTTTCCGCTTGTAATTACAGGTAGGTATGCATGCACTCTTGCCGTCACGCAGCAAGCGCCGTATTAATAATGAAAAATAAAGACAGGAAGCCACGAGGAAAATAATTTCCCTTAGGGCCTATGTAATCTTTGGGAATGCTGTATGGAGGGTCTTTCTAAGGAAAGGAAGGACAGGAAGTTATGGAGAAGAAAAAGGTATGAGAGGTGGGTGGGAATCTCGGGTTTAGTGTGTCCAGGTCACACGCCGCCAAGATTTAGACAAACCATACGCCATAAACTCGTGCACCCCTGCTATGTCACCAAACGTAGCGAACCACTTGGGGTAACCTATAACCTACGGTTATCCATTAATGTTTCCCGGGGTGGCGGTACCCATTCCCGCCTCCCAAATTGAATGAGAACAAAGAGTTTTTCGTATACAAAATAAATGAGTAAAAATAATTTTTCTCATACAAAATGAACGAGCACAAAGAGTTTTTCTTACATAAAATGATTGTATACAAAAACTATTACATAAAAAGCCACCACAAATTTAATGTTTTAATATAACACCCATTCATTATAACACGTTTCTTCATCTTACAGAAGATGAGACCACCATGCTCTGGTGTTAATCGTTTATCGCAACTTTGTTATTATTTGATTAAGTGTAAACAGAACTCCCACGTTATATATATATACATATATATACAAAACACATGTGTGAAGAAAGTGTAATAGAAACATGTTGTTTTCATGATAGAAGCTTCCACGTGTATGATGACTATGAATGAATAAAGCAGAAATCTGTTTGCAGTGGGAAAAATCTTGTACAGCTTTTTCTGTCTGAAATTTCTAGGTCAACGCAATTTTTTCAGTGCGCTACATCGGAACTTTTGCTGAACTTTTAAATACTCTCTAAAATGTAAAAAGGCCTGAAAACTTCAGTCGTAGTCGTCACCACGACTTGTTCAAGATACTAAAAGGCAGATCAGATGTTCTAGCACAGCATAGTCTGACAAGAGGAATGATGCCAATGAATTAAATTTCTAAAACATGTTAGATACATTTAAAACAATTTGGAAGGCGGGTACGGGTACCGCCGCCCCTGGAACCGTAATTGGATAACCAACATCTCTGCCATAGAACACCCCAAGTGGTTCGCTATGTTTGGTGACATGGCAGGGGTGCCGGGATTCTTGTGGTTTGTCTAGATCTTGCTTGGCGAGCCGGATCGGAAGATACTGGTTGAGGGAGACCTTTTGACCTCTCCAGCCAGACTCTCTTGCACCACAGTGGGAGGGATGGATTTATAGGTTCGTCACGCATTAACACATTGACTCCCAGATTCCAAACGATCTCTCATACCTTTTCCTTCCCAGAAGGAGAGGAATATCCTTCCTTTCCCAAAAAAGACTATCACAGCATCCCCCAAGATAACATAGGCCCTGAGTAATTTTTTTTCCTCAGAGCGTGTGGAGACAATGTAAAAAAAACAAAAATGGTAATTATCTGTACAAAATAGTAAGTAGGCAATCATAGACATCAAATTGGAAGTCTACGTAGGCAAATAACAATGGGTAACAATTATTATAAGCAATAATTATCAGCCTGAAACACTCATCCACATTGAAAAAATCTTCCGAGAAAAAATACATGACGCCAACGGGACATGTATTGTATGTCCCGTTGGCGTCAAGTATTTTTTCTCGGAAGATTTTTTCAATGTGGATGAGTGTTTCAGGCTGATAATTATTGCTTATAATAATTGTTACCCTTTTTGCTATGCATAAAAATCTTGTCTTAAACGTTAGTTTAACAATTAAAAATAATAATAAATAACAATGTGTAAAGCAATTGTTTTAATATGGGTCCCGATATAGTTTTGGTATGAACAAGCATCGTGTAAAACTCTGACAACTAAAACATGTATTTCTCCATTTTATCACTCTTTTATTCTTGCAAAATGACACAAATCCATCAATCATTTCTGTCTCTGAGGACATGTGGCGATGTTTTGCTCAGACAGAATGATTGGCTTTGTCGCGTGAACTTTAACTTATAAATTTTAAAACAGACACCTTGTTTAAAAGGTCAACTTTTGCCTATTGAACAATGATAACGAAATAATTTATAATACAAATTGTACGTTACGTTTATTCAAAATGGTTCCCATTACAGTTATCAGGGTGAATGAAATCTTAAAAACGTTTGATCGAGTCTTTGAGATAATATAGATAATAATTTGACATCTACATCTGCAAACTGTAAATGAAGCATTTGTGTCTGGTGACTAGACTAAGAGGCTAAGTGGGACGATTTCCCCGCATGCTATAAATACAACATACAGGTAAATAAGAGCAAAATCTAGAATAATGTTGGAGAAACATGGGACGATCGTAAGCTAAGAAAAAAATACTATGGAAAGAGAATCGATTGGATTAAAATTTTGTTTGTGCCAAATTTGTAGAACATCGTATAATATTTTTTATAATCTAAAATCATGTAATAAAAAATGTTATTATTGTTTTTTTGTTTGTTTATTTTTCAAATTGGGAAGCGGTTACGGAAACTATTTATTAGATAAACAACACCCCTGCAATAGGTAGCCCAAAGTGGTTCGCTACGTTTGGCGACTTAGCAGGGGTGCCCGGGTTAATGGGCGCCCTTGCTAAGTCGCCAAACGTTCAGGTTTGCCTAGGTCTTGGCGGCGAATGCGTTTACCACCTACTGCGTAGCGGGACGGATCGGAAGAGACTGGTTGAAGGAGACCTAACCTAGGCCTCTCTAGCTGTCACCTTGCACCGCAGTGGGAGAGATGGATTCATACGTCACTCATTGACCACCATATACCTATCCACTCCTCATACCCTGTGCCTTCCCAGATATTCCTCTCTTTAATTACCCTTAAAAGACCCTCCACACAGCACCCCTAAAGACGACATAGGCCTTGAGGAATTTTTCCCTCAGGGCCACCCGTGTGGAGCTAATGAACAAAAAAACAAAAAATAGACTTTTTTGAAGATGGTACTTGGGTCAAGTTGTTTTACAGAATTCGAAGAATTCATCAAAGTTAATTTTCCAGTTCCGTGTAAGTTCTGATTTTACCTATGTCGTTGTGGGCCAGTTGTTTAGCTGAACTGAATTAATAAAAGAACTTGAATACAACTTGCACAGGACTTCAACATTAATTTTGATGAATTGTTCAAATTCTGTGAAACAACTGGCCCGTAACCTTTTTGGTCTTTAGATACTAGCAAACTGCAATTGCAATTGGACAACCAACACCCCTGCCACAGGTCACCCCAAGTGGTTCGCTACGTTTGGTGACTTAGCAGGGGTGCCCGGGTTCATGGGATGAGGTTTGTCTAGGTCTTGGTGGCGGATACGTTTGCTCAACCACTGCGTGGCGGGCTGGATCGGAGGAGACTGATTGATGGAGGCCTTTTGACCTCTCCAGCCGGATTCTCCCGACCCTTCGCCTTGCACCGCAGGGTGAGGAATAGATTCATACGTCCGTCACTCATCCTGGCCACACTGACCCCCAGATTCCTACCCACCCCTTTACCTACCCATACCTTTTTCCTTCCCATATCTTCTTCTCCTTTCTTTCCCTTTAAAAACCCTCCACACAGCATCCTCAAAGATGACATAGGCCCCTAGGGAAATTGTTTTCCTCGGTGCCTCCTGTGTGGAGCTAATGTAAAAATAAAAAGAAACTATTCACTTAAGCGTAGGAAAGTCATTCTTCTTTTTACGAGTTTATATTTTTATTCTAACAGCTGTTTCAGCGTTCAAATCCATTTTAAAACATTGCAGTTATAACTTTAACCTTATTTTATTTTCAATTTTTAACTTTATGAGTAAAACCTCAAATTGTAATATTTAAATAAATGAAGACAATATAAGCGAAACTCAATCGAAAATCTGGAAACGGAAAAATCAGAAAAACATATTGACACCTCTGGGACTCGAACCCAGGACCTCTTGCTTTCCGGGCAAACGCGCTAACCACTGCGCCACGGTGTCGATATGAAATTCGGTCATGTTTAACCGTACCATACTTCGACTAAGAACCACCTACATTATCTATAAAGATTTATCCAGACACTATCTAGAGAGCATTTAGTTCGGGTTTGAATCTTGCAATCATACATAAAGATAGTTGCCAATAATATATGCGTTAAAGAAAATGAAGATAATGTAGGTGGTTCTTAGTCGAAGTATGGTACGGTTAAACATGACCGAATTTCATATCGACACCGTGGCGCAGTGGTTAGCGCGTTTGCCCGGAAAGCAAGAGGTCCTGGGTTCGAGTCCCAGAGGTGTCAATATGTTTTTCTGATTTTTCTGTTTCCAGATTTTCGATTGAGTTTCGCTTATATTGTCTTCATTTATTTAAATTTAACCTTATTGTTACGATGCAATGGATACGCAATATTATTGCATCGTCAATGAAAAAGGGAGAAACGAAATTTTCGCCAGTAATAATAAACAAGAAAAAAAATTGTACGTATCGACACTATATGCAAGTCTTATCCGTCTTATTTATGTAAGAACGATTCTCCGGAGATGCCATAAAAACAGGTCCAGCAGAACGGGAGATATCGGAAACTGTTCTCCCGAGAACAACACCAGCAAATTGATTGCAGTGCGAAGTTCATAAAGGCCCGAGGGTGCTGACGATAAAATACTACAATATTATTACAGAATATTCATTCAATATCGTATCGTTATTAGTTGGTGCTGAAAATTGTGCAGAAATGGCAATAAGTTTGATATAATCCTTTATTTTAAAGAGAAAAAAGAGACTACCATGTGATCCAAAGATATAGTATCGATGTATACCGGTACATAAGCCATGTTCCTCAAGTTTCTGGTAATTGTTTGGTTTCAGTTATCTCCTTACTCCTTACTGTACTTTTATGTTTAATGTGCACTCCGAATTTTTCTTATTTGGAAACGTATACTGCCTCCAGTCGTATTTTAGGTGTAATGATTCTTGATTAATGGCACCGTTATTGTTTATTATTATCTATTGTCCTGTAACTGCGAGCTATCTAATGTAAAGTATGCAATTTGACTGTCCTAAAGCTGTTTAATTTTATACCCTGAAAATGCTTGAGTAAAGCGGAACCGCTCGGTATAATACAAATTAAATAAATCGTGGTTAAAAAACAAAGTTATTGTTTTATTTCACTTATGCACATTTTGTTTTGCTTTGTATATACTGTACAATATTATTTGATAAATTTTTGTAACGACTCGTAAGAAACACTATAGGTTTACTTTTATGTTTATTATAGTTAAGCGCACTTGAAGTATATATACTATATTATTACAGACAGTTCAGCACAGCTCAACGCACATGATTGAAATTACCGTAGACATCAGAATTCAATAGACCAGAAGATACAGACGAGGGGGTAAAACCAAACTATGGGGGGCGAAGAGAGGAAGATGACTGTGATTCGTTAAAAAATCAATCTGACAGTATATAGGCATCTCGCATTACAATATCACCATTTAGTTCTTAAAAGAAAAATCTGCTTTGAATGAATAGACCATTTTACATGGGAGCGCGAATTGCTTGCCACGTTAATAACATATTTGCTAAGGCCAAATGCTCGCCCCAAAAAGATTCGCCCCAATACACATAGCAATATTTTGTTGCCGTGTTTAGTTAAAACACTTTTACAAATGTTTCATAATTTACTTACCTCTGTAACCAGCGACGAGCACACTGGAGAACCGCCCACATTCGCTATGTGCACATTGATATGTAGGTATATTGTATAGCACAAGCTACCGTTTTGGCGTGTTATTTCCTTAAATGTATGGATATTAGCTTCGCGCTGGTCACGGCAAGAATGAAGACGTCGCACATTTTAGATTCAAGCGAGGCTCTTTCCCCTCCCCGTGGAGCGAGCCGGTTCCAAGGAGGAGCTCCAGCCGGCTTCATGGGGAGGGGGAAATAATACGTTTTTATCACTTAGGGCAGGTCCAGATGTATTCATATGTCCGTGGAAATTACTATGTATTTTGCTGAGTATTTTGCTGCTCAAGTACAGATTTTTAATTTAATTTGAATTAAATTTAATAATGTTTTTATTAAGTTCTGAAAGTATTTCAGTTTTAATTATTGTGACGGCTGTTGGCTTACAAGGCCATTTTTCAAATTGTGGTTAAACCACTTTGAGACGAATTATTTATAGGATTCTAAATTTCAATTTTGAAGATGTCTTATTAATTGATTTATTACCGGTTAAACAAATTTGCTGAGAAAATAATAATCAGTACCCCACGTAATAGTGAATCCATTGTTACAATTAACGGGTAATAAATCAATAATATAAATTAATTTAATGATACTACTTTTTTTATTTATTTTTATTTCTCTGAATTTTATTTTACTATACTTTTCTTTCTTTCCAGTGTTTCTTTACTTTCGAATTTATTTTTAACTAGCTGACCTGGCCACGCGTTGCTGTGGCTAATAAAACATAACGTCATCTACTGGATGGTTATCCAACCTGTGTAACCACCGCCGTCTTTGAGTTTATCACGAAGAGACAGACAGATGCCGCGGAGGACTTTAATTAATAATACGTAGATATGGTGCGAAATATTATAATAATGTGCATGAAATGCTTGGGGTAAATAACGTATTTAAGTTAATAAGGATTAATACTGTAACCGTCTAAATAACTATTCAATTACCGCAATGTACCATTTTTTTAGAAGATAGAATGGATATAGTAAGCTATCCGTAAAAGATAGATACATCTATCTATGCCCTCACGGACTTTTTTTGTAGATCTATAAAAGAGGAATATCCCACCATGCATTGTTTTGTTATATCCCAAAAGGATTAGGCAGCGTTTTCAATGAAAGCTACCAGGCGGCTCGACTTTTTCCGACACTTCTAACAATTATCGTTTTGTTTCAACCAATTAACACAAATCCTTGACCAATTATATACCTAAACCTTCCTCACAAAACACTCTATCTATTGGCGAAAACCGCATGAAAATCCGTTCAGTAGTTTTCGAGTTTATCGCGAACAGACAGACAGACGGTCGGGGGACTTTAATTTATAATATGTAGAGATGGAGATTTTGTTTCTGTTCCATCTCTACTCTTATTTATAAATACCTATGTGTTAATTTATGTACTTATACTCTCTATGGGATGTGTGGAATTGTACTCAGCTCCCCACATCCTGGAATAAAGACCATTATCATTGATAAATAAAATGTCACAAAGTGGTTTAACCACAGTTTGAAAATGGCCTTGTAAGCCGAAACAGCTGTTATAATAATAAAAACTAAAATACTTGCAAAACAATAAAATCATTATTAAATTAAATATAAATAAAAAATGGACTTCTATGAATTAAAAACATAAACAATTAACAAGTTCTTGGAATGTCGGAATTTTGTGTTTCCTTCCTCCTACAACACGACATGACGCTCATTCCTTTTAAGAGACATCCGCAGAGCATAAAAAAATAATAGAGGAGGGCCTCACTTGTGGAGATAAGTTTTAAAAACACCTGTTCTAATGTGCTCGGTTGGTCCCATTTAACCACTCGGGTCACCAAATGACAAATCCTCATAAAACTCGTTCTATCTTCTATTTCTATCATGGTCAGATTTGGACTATAATATAAACAGATTCAGAATGGGAGAACACCAAGCATTCAACTTGTATTTAAAAGTTTATCAAAGGCGCTCCGGTATAATTTAAAATGATTCCATAAAACAGAAAACCGTTCAAGATTTTCCCAATTATTTTTATAAAAAAATTGAAAGACTTTCATCTGCTTTCAAAAGGGTATTTCATTTCGAAATGAATTCAAAAACAGCGAATCTATTTAAAATTGAATGTCAAGCGTGAATACATGCGTGAATTGATGAAATGTTTTTTTGCAGAGCCCTAGGGTTTAAAAAAGCAGCACATTTATTTATTTAAATAATTGCATGCACCAAATTACACACAGGAAAGTATCTTACATCTAGGACCTTCAATATGTGTGGGTGGTACTCATGTATATTACACATACCGGGAACACAGAACACAGTAAGGTTAAGCAATATCGGCGGTGGCTCCCGGTGGATTTGTGAAGACGAAGCACTTCCTCGACTATTGTATATCAGTCCCGAACCGGATTTGCATATAAGTCAGTTGTCATCGTTGATTATAACTTCCTATTGGGTAGATTGTAGCTTTCCGACACCGGGGTCGGCCTGGGTCGCCGGATGATCAACAAAAACCTGGACTTCTATTATTGGTCCTAAATTCCTAACTTTAGTATTCCACGGTTTCAATATATTCAGATTTTTTAATCATTGCGAAAGGTTTGGCATGTAAGGAGTCACAACTAACGATAAGTATAAGGGAGCGTTTGTCAAAATGTATAAAAGAGACAACCGAGTATGAACGAGAAAGCATGTTAAAAATCGTATGACTGCTGTGTTCATCTTGTTTTACCTTCGTAACTTATATCGTAGTATAAATTACACCAGTTTATATTCCTCCCATAAGAAAAATTATTGAGATTTCTTACGAGGAAACACGGTAGCCTATAAATTTTAATAATAGGTATTTTACCAAACCATTGCTGTCGCCGTCACACCTCCAAATATAGATAGAAAAAGAGAAAACTGCACATCAGGCTAATAAACAACCTAAATAAAATTGTCAAAATCGAGGTTTTATATTCCCCATTATTCTCCACCAAAAATGGACCGATGTTGACCGATTTTTTTTTAACCAACTGTATCAGATGAAAATATTCTGTCTGCAGGTTTTTCCTTTTTTTAAAATACGTTGTCTAATTTGTATACTGAATGCATGTTAACGGTATTCAAACCAGGCAATTTTAACGATTTTTGGAGGGTTCAACTCCTAGAAAAAGTGACTAATAAAAAAAGCAAAAAGTAACTAGACGCTAGTGGTCGATATATACCTATTACATTCAACAACATTTGCGCTAGTGTCAAAATCTAGAGAGGAAATTGGGGGATACATTTGTGTGGACAAAACGCCGCCCGTTTTCGTTTTTAGATTAAACAAATACGACCTCCGTAGTCCAGTGGGTAAGACTCACAATCCGGAGGTCGCGGGTTCGAACCCGGCATGCGCAAATAAATTTTATTTGATTAATTTGTGTTATTTCACAATTAATTCATTTAAAATAATATATAGTATATTTGCGGCATGTTCCAGAGTGGAAGATACTATTAGTATCGCCCTGGTGTAAGACCACCATTCAGAATTGAAACGTTGCTTGAAAATGGCTTTAGCCGTGTTTGGTGACCAGATCTGAATAGCCAGGTACTTCCCAACCTTCCTCTTCCCCACCTCCTTCCCCTCCCCACTACCTTCAGCCTCACAACATACCCCAATTGGGGATGCCATAGTCTCACTGGCTCCAGACGGGAGCAGTTGAGATTCTTGTGCGGTATTCACTGTAAAAAAAAAAATGTTTATTCTGTTTTCTGTTTTTTGGCTATCGGGAAGGAGATTGTATATTTGTGAACACTGTGTCTACAGCCTCGTGACCTATTCTTATTTTACCACTTTCAGTCTTTACTGTATTAGAGTGTAATTGTTTATTATGTTGTCTTGTGTGGTGTTCATGTATTTGTGATATTTCATCCGTTTTGAATTTTGTATATTGTTGCATATATAGCTGATTTAAATATACGTACATAATTTCGACTAAATTGTGGGTAGAGTTTTTGTTGCATTAGACACTTAAGCAGTTGATCTCAGACTTATCTTTATCATAACAGTAATGAAATTTTAAAAATACATTTCTTCTCAGTCCGTGACTGCCTTTACAAAGCAACCACCCGCGTGTCTCATGTCTGCATTGTAAATTGTACCCGTTTACCAAGAGGCCTGTTCTCTACTTGAAGGTTTACAGTAGTCAATGCATATTAGCGATCCGTCATTGTATTCCCTGTTCCCAAATGACAGCCTGGAGCTTTAATGTACATTGAGCTGAGGCACAAATCTAATATATTCAATCGTTTTCACTGTAAATTGTGAACTCTGCAATTTGTCTGCAATGTCAATCGGAAAATATTTCTGGATTCCATGACAGTTGGGCTCGCGGCATATTTGTACTAATATTGGTATCGGTTTAGGAAAAATGCGGTATGCCTTCTTACACAAAATATAATTAAGTGTCCTCGAGGGGGTGTGTAGAGAGGATGCACCGGCGTATAAAAAAACCATAAAACATATTTTAATTCAATTGCATGAAGGTAAAAACTACTTATCTATATATTGTGTATACCAGCGTATAAGTACAAAAACCGACACTTAAAGCAGACGTAGATGGTTTATCTAAGGATATTGTTTTAAGTAAGAACAATCCAAAAAGTTGTTAATAATAATAAACTTTTACCTTATAAGAGAATGCAGGAAATATTGGGAAACAAATTCGTGTGTATGTGAACTCACCTGTAACAAAAAGAAAATACATTTATTAGTTAAATTGCAAACAAAGAGATCATTTATAAGAGTTTTGTCAGGTTATTGTATTAAATTTATAGAATAAAATAGTTAAAATTCAAATATATATTAAACTAGCTGACCCGACAAACGTTGTTCTGACATATAAATTATTTCTAGTGAATATTTTGGTTGTTAAATAAAAAATAACGAATGTATTGTGTGGAGATGGAATCTGTGACAGAAAGAGGAATGGAGCGTTGTAGACGATGACCGCCGAAAAAAGCAAAAAAACACCAGCTAAAGTAGGAAAATGAAATAAAGAAAATCAATATGAATTTCGAAGAGCAATTGAGTGTACGATATTTTTGTCAGTCCGTCTTTAGCCAATACAAATAAGCTCGATGGTTTGCCCACGCGAGAACATGATACCGAATTAAATATCAAAATGACGCGACGCTTCTCGTGAATGTCTTGCGCCTGTGTGGATGAAAGTTCGATGAGGCGGACGTAGCGCCATCTTTCATTCAACACCATAAATAATTTCGTTCTGTTTGAAATACGAAAACGGTTAAATTTGTTCATACAAAAATACTAAAAACGCGCTTAAAAATGGGAGGGTGGGGGTAGGAGGGTTAAAACTTGGGGTAATAGGTATTTTTGATGCCAAATAAAAAAATAAAAAAATTGTCGAAAAAATAGATTTTTTTCTGGGTAGGGACACCCTAATCATCTAGCGGTATGAAATATATTTTAAAACCTATTCTCATACCTACCAAATATACATTAAAAAAATCATAAAAATCGGTCAAGCCGTTTCGGAGGAGTAAGATCACAAACACCGTGACACGAGATTTTAATATGTAAGATGTTGCTCAAATTAATATTACAGTAGAAAAATGAAACAATACAAGTTTGTATAAATCACTTATATAATGTGCAAATCCGACCGATTTCGGAACAAACGTTCCTTCGTCAGGGAAAGCTTATACTAATTTGACAGTTTAGAACAAACCCACTCTACACTAATACCTACCCACCCAGTCTACATTATTAACTAACAACGGCTCCACCCCTACCATAATAAAACATTGTTCATTGTGCTTTCCCTGACGAAGGAACGTTTGTTCCGAAACCGGTCGGATTTGCACATTATATAAGTGGTTTAAACAAAGTTGTATTGTTTCATTTTTCTATAGTGGATAACCACAAAGTAATAGCTACATTCAAAAATATAATATTATACTACTCGTACATGCACCAAGCGCCATTTTCTGTCCCGTAATGTCTGTTTTAGAAGGTACTGTTTACAATTTCATGACAGTTGATCCCCCGACAGTTCAAATCAATAAAAGTTACATCACAAAACCTGACGTTGATTCACCAGTTTCTCTCTTGTTGTACGAATTTCCCGACACCGTGTTTATGTTCATATGAAAATACTGAGTAGCGAAGCAGTACTTTTTGTCTTCCGGCTTTGTTCCAGTTCCGGGCAAAAAACAGTGCCCTTTCTCTGATTTTTTTAAGTTCCGGACTCCGTTTCAAAGCCGTGAGTGTATTAATACTACTGAATTTTCTTTACGCGAAACCAAGAATTTACATTTTAATTCAGTCTGCATTATCTTCAACCAAATCAGTGAATTATAAAAAATTCATAATATATACTCGTAATACAGTATTATATTAACCCGATGAACGCAGCTGTATCAAATGAAATTGGGCCATTACGGCTCTATAGATATGAAAAAAAAATCTTTAACGACTTGATGATTATGAATTTTGTGGGTTGGGCCACTCTTCTGCTGAGCGCCTTAAATAAGGGTAAATTTAGCTATTCTGTATTCGGGCGGAGACAAATCCAACAAATTAAAGATCACAAAAATCGGTCCAGCCGTTCTTGAGTTATAAATGGTGTAACTAACCCGACTTTGTTTTATATATTAAAATACATTTTTTCGTTAGAAATGAATGCACGCGTATAATAAATAACTTATAAAAAATACAAACATCTGGCTAAAAAAATCTGTAACAGTTTTCATTGATAAAATGTTTATCTTTCTTTTTTTTTTTACATTAACTCCACACAGGAGGCCTTGAGGAAAATAATTTCCCTCAGGGCCTATGTCATCTGGGATGCTGTGTGGAGGGTCTTTTTGAGGAGAGGAAGGAATGAACATTGGTCTTGAAGAGATCTATGTTGTAGGAAGGAGGAAACACAGAGGCCGGCAAATCATTCCACAGTCGAGCTGTTGGACAGAACGAGTCGAAGAAACGACCCGTTCTCATGTGACAAATGTCAACCGTGTAAAAATGTTGGGCACGCGTTTGGCGTTTTCCGGCTAAGCACCGGTGCCGAAGGGATCAATGATGCTAGTTCCTCGGAGCATCTTCCATTGTAATACCGGTGAACAAGGATAGCATTCCCACCCGACGCCTGGGCTCTAAAGATTGCAATCCGTCTGTTAAGATGGGAGAATCTATCAAACGGACCGCCCGTTTCTGCAGAGTCGAGGGTATTTTTCAGGTATTTTGGAACTCCAGACCAGAGGTGGCTGCCAAATTCAACTGTGGGGCGCACTTGCGATTTGTACAGGGTTAGCAGTTGTGCAATATTAAAGTATCTGCGGGCCCTATACAGTACGCCCAGTTTCTGGGAGGCTAACTTTACTCTGGCTTAAATTAATCACAAAATAAATTAAAAAATACACTATTGTACTTGAAGTGGTGACCTGTAGTAGACTCCGTTTGCCTACCGATTTTTATACATATTGCCTACATTAGAAGAATAGGTACATACATTTTTGGCTTATAATAATAATGATAATATTTGGATGACTTGTATATCGCCGTTTTTTTTTAAAATCACCTCAAGCATGCTGTACAAACTTGTAATACATTTCTACAATCTTACTTCTAACTACAAACTAGACAAACCATTATAACAACTTATGGCTAAAAATTGCATTCATCGGTTCATCGATCACCGATACGAAACTATATGTACAATGATTTGACCGATGAACGCGATGCTGCGTAAAAATGAACTGTAGGCCTCCTCTAAAGAACTTAATCTATACCCATCGTAACTTCTTATAAATATCTACAACTAGTGATGGGTAAATTGAACAACCTCACTCAGAATAACTTTTTTTAACAAAAAAATAATAATTCCCGAATTTGGGGAATTTATTAAAGTTGAGGGAATATTCCCGGCTGCACGTCACTATCTACAACTGACACAGACGATATAAAGGATTCTCCAGTAATTGAATATTTAAAAATTCGCATAATAAAATAATACATTTAAAGTTCGCAGAAAAGTTAGTAAGTTGGGAGTAGTTCTGCCGCCATCCAGTGAGAACTTTAGTTTTCCGGTATCCGGTGGTACGTGTTATGCAAATTTGTTAAAGGTAAACGAGAAAAGGAAAATGAGTAGGACGATAAGAATCTATCAAATTATTAAGATAAGGTTGGAAGCTTTAAATATTATGTAAAACTGGCGGGGCAGGTTGTAAGTATGTAAATTGTAAAACCGAAAAGTGTCCGGGCTGTAAAATTTCAGCATAAATTGGTTACAATTTACCGAAAAACAGGGATTGCGTAGTTATGATAATTGGATAATTTGTATAGCGCCGGTCTTTGAGAAACTTCCACCTCAAGGACGCATTTAGTCTCGATGTTAATCTTATGTACTTAAAAATCAAAATAAGCTTGCTTATAAATATGTATATAAAGTTGTCCATGTATTGCTATATTAAGCATGGAAAATGTTTGAAACTTTCAAAATACCTTCTTTCCATCCCCGCGAAGGTTTCTGGATTATTACAACCACATGACAATACATCTGAAAAGTGTTTTTAATTATTACAAAAACTCCCACGAAACTGTCAAAAGTGTCAACTTGAGAGTGATATTTCGCAAACCATCGATTGTTTAATCAAAATTTAATGAATTTACTTGAAGTAGTAAGTAAGTAAAAAAATAGGCATTTTAAATAGGTATCAAAGATTGTTCTTATAATATACAAAAATGAATATTTGTAATATCTGAAAAATAAAATTTGAATAAAAAAATTGTAGTAGGTGGCACGCGAGCTGTTTGAAAACTGAATGTACTGGGACTGAATATATGGATCGCGGGAGGGAGGTTGGCGGGACGAGGGAGCGGAAGAGGGGAGTGGGAGGGCGGAGAAGATGGAGGGGGAACGCGTGAGGGAACGCGTGAGGGAACGCGTGAGGGAACGCATGAGGGAACGCGAGAACGCGAGAGAACGCGAGAAATTTAAGTGGCATTGTAACGCACGCCGGGAACTCGCTAGTTATATATAATTAGTGATGTAGGTAATTGTACAAGTAATCACAGCATGTCAAAATCAAACGGCAACACAAAACGTCTTATATTGTCGGTTTCATAACACTTCTTGGCACTGTCTAGCTTCTAGCGTCTAGTCTAAGACACAGGTTTATAATCCATTACAAGACTAATTAATGAAGGGGTTAGCGCAGTAGACAACATTGCACACCTCTTGGGGCCGTCTCGGCATATATTTATAAGCAGTAATAAAAAACACTAACGAAGAGGTATGCGCAGAAAATATAACAATGGCAATGCTCCTATCTCGCCAACGTCTCGACATAAATATGTAAGTAATTATATTACGTAATTTATTATAACAACTTTCTTTACTTTTGAAGGTTATTCCCATAAATATTATACATCATTGAAGAAGAAAATTTTATATTAGTAGTGTTATCTTCTTCTTCAAAGAATACATGAGTTCTTAGGTCTACATTTTAATTATTAATTTTTGCATTTCAAAATTTTTATTTCCATTTTTTATTTCTATTTTTCTTTAAAATGTTTTTTTTTCTCTCTTAGTTTTTCACTAAATTTTATTTATGTTTTATTTTATTTTTCTAGGTTCACAAAGAATGAAGGCATGCTTGTACCTAAACATAATAATAAATACGGACAGCGAACCCTTGAGTATAATGTGCCTAAAATATATAATATGCTACCTGGTAATATTAAGAAATGCGAATTTCCAAATAGAGTCAGATATTTGCTGAAAACATGGCTACTAGGTAGAAATAATTTGTATTAGACGATTTAGTTTTACTATTAATGTGTAAGTTTATTGTTATTGTATAAATTAAGTTCTAAGTTGTAATCTGTAAACTACTACTGTAACTACTACTTAACTGTAGTTTAACGGGATATATATATGAAATTAAAAAAAAAAAAAAAATAATTTGTATACCTATATGTTTTAATTTATGTACCTAGTTGTATAGAACGCTTGAGTTCTTAACACTTAATCTTTATTATTAGTTTATGTATGTATTTCAAAATTTGAATTTTTATTTTTATTTCTATTTTTCTTTAAAATATGATTTTTTCTCTCTTTATTTTTCACTCACTTTTAAGAATTTCTTAATTTTTATTTAGTATGTTTAATTATCTGTTTCAATAAAATAGTATTTATTAATTCCTATTTAAAATATTAAATGTATGACTACCACAACACATTAGCCTAGGTGGTAGCCAAAAAAAAAAAATTTGTAAAAGTTGTAAAAAGAGAGTTGATCTATCGAATATTGAATATTCATTTAGACTTTAACAAAAGGGTCAATAGGTATTCCATATAAATAAAATCGGATATGTTTATCCCAGACACTATCTAGGTTACAAACCAGTTCATCGAACTTTTGTTTACAATGAAAAAGTTAGCTGCCAATAATGTGGAAAAAATTAGTCGGGGATGATATTGTTAGTTCTGAAATTTGAAATATGAGATTGACAAAAATGACGTTTAAATGAGAGGTCTCAGTTGCCGAATTGCCAAGATAGTTGTCTCGGTAGGGCGAGAGTTTCTAAATTCGAGTCGCAATTGCGACCGTTATCTTTTATTTTTCGGTATCTTGTTCCCTTTCATTTTGTCGTTTAGATTAATTATTAGTTAAATTATTTTACAATTCTTTAATGAAGAAATAGGCACTACACTGATCGATACCCGTATCTTTGCACCGTCTCGACACACACTTAGGTACTAGCAATTAAACTAATTATTAAGGAACAGTCAGAGAGCAGACAGCAGAAAATGAGTACAACACTATCTCAATAGAATAATATAGCACCATCTCAACAATTTTTGTTTATAAACTATGTACTCCATTAGGGGGAGGCCCAGAAGAAGCCCATATTCAATCCCGATACTTAAAATAGGATAGTCGAGCAAATAGAAAAGCCGTAAAATGCGAGACAATAAAATAGTAGTTAGGTTACAATAAAATAATGAAATGAATTGCCCGTGCCTACAAAATACTATATAGTGACTGTTAGGTTTGAAATTGAAGTAATAAATAATAAAGGATCTACGAGGGATCTGGTAAAATATAAACTTGTCAGAAATGCTAAATATTCAGAGAAGCGATAACGGTAGTACTTTCCCAAATTTAAAACCCCTAACCTCAATTCTAAGAAACTTTCGTGTGCCCAATCTAAATAAATAAATAGTTGTACGAATACCAATCTTTTGACACATCGTAATAAATTAATAATGTAAGGGAATTTACAACCCTACTAGGTGTATAAATAAAAGAGTTTCTTAGAAAATACGAGCTGATAAAAACAAATGTTTTGTAATGAAGGCAGAAATATTTGTAAAAACTGAGAGGGGTTTAAAACGTAATTTCTTTGAAACTTTGAGCGCTAACAAAATAAAACAGGCTTGATATAAATGTGGTAGGCTATGTACAACATTCACGCTATCTTAATATATATAAGTGAATTTTTTATATTTTTTTATTTTAACTTTATAAGTAAAACTTTAAATTGTAATATTTAATTAAATGAAGACAATATTGCAAAACTCAAGAGAAATTCTGAAAACAGAAAAATCAGAAAAAGATCATTCCACCTCTGGGACTCGAACCTCTCGCTTTCCGGGCAAGCGCGCTAGCACTGCGCCAAGTTGTCGACATCCAATTCGGTCATTTTTAACTACATCATTTTTTTTTTTAATTATTTTTTTTTTAAAGAAAGACAAACTACCACCACAGAAAGCCGATAATGTTGCTTGTGTTGTGATGGAGGACTTAGCCAGCCGAGGAATTGAACATGCGACGCCCGGATGGGATCCAAGCGCTATGCCCACTCAACCACTGACCACTTCATTTTTTTAACGCACATTTTATTGGTTGCTATCTTTATGTATACATACATTACACGGTTGAAATATGATTGAATTGGATATCGACACCTTGGCGTAGTGGTAGCGCGTTTACCCGGAAAGCGAGAGGTCTTGAGTTCGAGTCCCAGAGGTATCTTCAATATCTTTTTCAGATTTTCGCTTGAGTTTCGCTTATATTGTCTTCATTTAATTGAATACTCTTTATTTGTCCTTTGTGCGTTACTAAACCATCCATCCGAATGAAATTTTGGGGATTTGTAAAATTTTACATTTGGAACATTTGTTTGACTGAATATGAATATAATATTTACGTGAATTTAACCGGACCGACGTAGAATAAAATTGATATTAGAAGTTTTTGAGTTAAATGTATTATGTAATTGTAGTGTAATTATAGTTTCAATGTCTCTCAAAAGATGTCGTTAGAGTATGCAGTTTCAATGTCTCTCAACAGATGTCGTCGGTATATGTAGTTTTAAGGTGTCTCGTACTCGTACTATATGAGAGAGATAATTGTCGCCTGTTATGAAGACAATGAAGATATCGGATAATAACGAAATTGATAGCGACACTAGGTGGCGGTAAGCTTGACAGATTAACACAGAGTATCACTCAGAGTGGACGTCAAGTCCAGTTAGATGTTCATTGTACTCATAAATACGACACGATAATAAACAAGACTCATAATCTCTGACGAACCAAAGCATTACTGAAAACGACCAATCATTAGGATTTTTTTTGTAAATGTCCTCCACGTGCAAAGTCGTATCTTCCCCGAGCATGAACTTTCTAATAAAATGTGTTTTATCGGAAGTGTCCTGCAGGTAAGTATGTTTCTGTATCTATTTGTAAATAATAATATTAGATAGAGCCTAAGATTTATAATAAATTGTAAAGCGCCCTTGAGGTGATTTTTCAAAAAAACGGCGCTCTACAAATTATCCAATTATTATTATTATTATTATTAAAACAAAGGAATATCACGGTAGTGATGAAGGATGCGGAAGAATTTCAAAATATATGGAGTATAATTAGAAGAAATTTTATTACATAGAATGAAGAAATTGGAAAAACTACGAACCATTGAAGAAACCATTCTCATCGAGCCAAACCATTTTTGGTTTGTTTTTTTGTTTGTTGTCTTTGTCTCTTGTTGATTTATGTTAGAATGGACAAAAAGGCAACAAAAACTATTTGGGAATTCGCAGCGGTGATTCTTTTGAACAGACCACTGCGTGAGATATTTAGTTCTAAGATCTAAGACCTTGACCTCAAAAGGTGAAAAATAAAAATAAAAATAATGTTCGAAAGGCGCTCAACAGATCGGCAGAGTTTTTTTTAAATTTAAGATTTTTTATACGTGCGTAATTGCATAGTGCTAGTTTTGTTGTAAACTGTACAAATTAATTTTTTATTCTTTATTTTAGTGTTATTAAGCCTCGTTTTCAGTTTTCTTTGCTCGAAAACTATGAAACCAAAATTTCAGATAGTTTTATGGCTAATATGTGATTTTTTTGGGGATATTATGCCGTGTTGCACTACCTCCTTCTTTAGCTAGCGCCAAATTTTTCATCAGCGCATTTCATCCATTTTTCGTCAGGTGAGATGTGTAAGATTAGTATGATTACACATCTGCCCTGACGATGGAGACTGTAAGTCTGTCCGAAATGTTGGCTAAATAACGAAGTAGACACAGAAACTCATCCACCTGCTCCAAGAAGTATTCGTCATTCACAACTATTTTAAACATTGTTTTCGGACTCTCTCTTTCAAAAACCATGACTTTAGACTTGTTACACAAAACTGAAATACTATCGTAATTTGAATAGAACCTTTGGGGGCGTAGCTTCATTACGTGAGAAGTTTTTCTACCAATCTGGACCCCCCCCCCCCTTTGGTGAGATAAATTTGGGCCACTTATTATATTCTTTTCAAGTAACGTGAGATTTTGCTGGATACCTCTCCCCCCTTTGAGCTCACGTTATTAATGTATGCGCCCTTTACAAAACTTGAAAATTAATTTTGAAATTTGATGAATTGTTAAAATTTTGTGCAAACTTAAAAAATAATAAGAAGATTCAATGCAGGTTCCAATGTCCATTTAATAGTGAACCTCAGAAGTTTACAAGAGAGCGCATTTATACTTGCACGTCACGATTATCATTCTTGGCGCAACCCTGTACCCTGTACCTAAACCCGACGGTGTAAATGTAACATGTACCATTACACCAACAAACATATTACTACACTTCGCACTTTACATTAGAATAACTATAATAGGTAGGGGCTTGTTTGTTTGCTCGAGTTACCAGTGCCACTAGTGGGTAGTAGGTGTGTGTCTGTGTGTAGATAGTGGATGTAGGCACTGTGGCAGCATCTGCTCCACCCAGGCTGCGCGTTCAAGGCTATGTGCATAGCGTTATTATGAATTACACTGTCAGGAATGCTGCGGGGTTTGGTAATTATAAATATGAGCAAGATAAATGAATTGCAAAGTGAAATGGCGCTTCCCGTACGAGATGGAATTATTATTACGTCAGCGAATTGTAAGAAAACTACTCCCCACAAAGAAAACATCGAAGATGATTACATGTTTGACTGAGTTATCGATCGAACGTTCGAAATAATTCTTTCTGATGGAAAAATTGAATTGAATAGTTGTGAATGTGAATACTTGGAGCAGGTGGATAAGTTTGTGTGTCTGAGAAGTACTCGTATGTTTTCGAGAGATGGAAAGGCTGATAGAGATATTGAAAGAAGGTTAAATGCAGGTAACCTCATTAATGGGGGACTGAATTCCGTTGGTGCCAACGAAAACTGTTCAAAGACGCGAAGCTAGCAGTCCACAATGGAGTGCTGGTAGATATCCTTAGATATGGCAGTGAGGCATGGAACTGGCAGAAGAAGGATGAAATAATGCTGTAGAAAAGAGATCCTTGAAGCATATGTGTTATAAAACGATGAATGATCGCGTGAGAATTATGGAGATCGGCAAAGAATGCAAGGCTGATGTTAGCGTATTGAGTAAGATTAAAAAAGGGACACTCAGATGGTTTGGGCATGTAGAGCGAATGAACGAAGAAAGAAGTGTAAGGGGAATACAAGACCCAAATGTGAATGGTATGTCAGGGACGCCCGAAGAAGACATGGCACGATCCAGTTAATCAGATACTTGAGTCGGTCCATTTCAAGAAGCAGAATAATAGATGAGTGCGTATGAGACGATGTGTGAATGTGAATGAGGCAAGGAGTGTGTGCCAAGAACGATCATGTTTGCAGATCGAGCAACACCTGCTGATAGTTATTTAGTTAACTGATTGAAAAATTAATTCTAATTGGTTGTCCTAGGAGTCAAAAGTTCTTCCGTAAATTTTCTTGCGACCTCAGTTATCTTTCAGATCGGTATAGATCAGACATCTAGGGATTGTCTATTCAGTGGGGTTGTTACACTAAATTAGGTACGTTATCTAATAGTCCCAAGTAACATACCTTTCCAAAAAGTTTTTTCCATTCTCCCTTAAAAAAAATTCTTTGTAAATTTTAGGATCTTAGGTCCATAAAATTAGGCATACGCCCGTATTACGTAGGTCGAAAGTAAGAAAGGTTCAGAAGGGATGTGAGTTAATTGAACAAACTTTTGAAAGATACACACAGAGCTAACAAAGAATATTTAAATTAGAGTGGATAGATCAGCAGGCAAATATACTGGATGACTGTTGACAAAGGTTAGAAAATATATAATTATTACTGATAAACATAAGCAATTATTGAGATCTAAGGTCAGTGAATGTTCGTCAATGTTGTCGTTGTGTTCATTCATAAGAAATGATATCATTGAACTTTCAGTAGAAACAAATGACCTTAATAGTAATGTAATTGTAACGTAAAAAATATAAACAAACGTCTCGTTTGGGTAAATCACAAATATTTTGGTAGAAAGCAGTCACTTTGTGGTTTGACATATTAATGAAATAAAACAATTAATTTTGTTTATAACCACATTTATTTAATTAAGGTCCCGCGTCCCCGCTCAAAAAGAAGAAGATGGAGAGATATGTAATTACGAATGTTGGACAGAGCGCGCTAATATTTTAAATGATAAAATTGAAGAGAAAATTGTTAAAATGTTTAATGAAATACTCGTTTAAAAAAGAGCAAAAATCTCGTGGAAGGCGTCTTAAGTATCATTTAAAGAAACTTTGTTAATTTTTTCACAACTAAAACTTGTAAAATAACTGAAACAAACGTGTTTTTAATAATTTTCGGAGCATACTTTGCGATTTTTTTCTATCGAGGGAATTTCATATAATTTGCGTTTCAGCATGGAACGCGTCTAGATATTATCTTCAAAAATAACTTATTTTTAAGAGCTTAAAAACTTATGTTTAAGGGAGATTGTAAGAAATCGGTAGAAATTAGAGTAGCGGCGGTTTAATTAAGAGTTCAAAATAAAACTAGATATAGAAAGAAACCAAACATAACGAAGATTAAACGATCAGTGAGATAGCATGAAATTAAAATTTAAAGTGGTAACAGAGAGAAACCTACCCCTTTCTCTGAAGTTGAAACGATCTTAGATTTCGCATTTAACGGGAAATAAAAACAAAATGGCGCTGAATGGTCATTGGACGACAATGTTTCATTTGAATTTTAGTGAAAATATCCGTCCTTAATACATTACAAACAATAATATCTGCAGCAATGTCCTCTGTGTTCGCCGCGAGCGAGTGCAAAAAATGGCACGTTTCGTGGTTTGCATTTTTTGTGGAATTGTAGAAATAAACTAAATGCTCTGGTCATATTTTGAGTAAAAATTTGGCGAAAAAAGCATACGGTGTCTTTTTTATAGCCCATTGGCAAAAAAAGTAGTGGTATTAGTCGCCATTGCTGCAACGGCAGTTGACATTGGCTAGAAAAATATTTTTTTACTTATATTTTTATTTTCAATGTTAAATATAGTCACTAAAATAAAAAAAATAAATTACAAAAAACTTACGGCTAACAAATTGCATCCATGGGTTGGTAGATCACTAATACACAATTATATTATGTAAAATACATTTGACCAATGAACGTGGTGCTGCGTTAAAATGTACATATTATATATTGTTATTTATTTATATTCTGTAAAGGCAGAAAATAAACAGGACCATACTTGCCTGGGAGGTCACTTGAGATTATCACTGTTTATCGTTTATTAGAGAAATTTAAATACAGTTTGCACCCAGAGATGACATAATTGGGAACACAAATTATTATTTCCTTCTTAGATTTTTAAAGAAATATATAAGAATTGTGAGATTTTCCATAATATCTTTAATGTGCAAGTCCCATCTTAGATTTTCATCAATCGAATTCCGAGATATTTATGTTGTGTGATTTTTCTATAAGTGGGCAGATGCATTGTACATTATTTCACTCGTGTAATTTTAGTTCTATTGATTCTACTGGTTACTCCACGAGTTCATTGAACATTTTATACGAGTATATTTAGTGCTGCTTACGTGATCCTTACGTTGAAATAGTTTGTCTAGTCTAGTAGACTTTAGTCACAAAAACGGCGCTATACAAATCATACAAATATTATTATTATTATTAATAATAATAGGTGCCTATTATGTAAACTAGAATGTACATTGATAGAAGCAAAGAAACCTGAACTGCCGAAACTCGATACCGCATCAGGGCTAGCTGTGTACATGTACGTACCAGGTGTATTAAATAACACAACACGGTAAGACTGGTAGTGTGATGGCTGAAGTGGTTCTAAAGAGATCAAGGAGACAGCGGTAAAGGAGAAGAATAGATTGTAAGAAGATGAAAGCTGAGCGAAAAGATTTTCAAATGATGAACATGGACGAAAATAAAGGGGTGAAAGATACTAACAATTTGTTCAATAAATGCATTTTATGCAATTTTCCTTTGCACACTTAGCCGTTTGTACTTAAATATAGTAATATTATAGTAGGTAGATAAGCACACCTAGCCGTTTGTACTTAAAAACAGGCAATATAATATTATTGTATTTAAGTACAAACGGCTAAGTGTGCAAAGCAAAATTGCATAAAATGCATTTATTGATTATAGTATATAGTATTACTATTGTATAAATTAGGAATACATTTGATTTTTAAGTTTTAGTTCTTGACTTCGAACTGTGACACATAAGACGGATTGTTTCACATAATTTGAACAATTCAAAATTAAAATTCAAGTAGGTACTGTTATGATCCAAGTTCTGTGAAATAACCGGCCCGCGATGAAATAATAACTTGAATACAACATTCACAGAACTTGGATTTAAAATGTGAAATTTGATGAATTGTTCAAATTCTGTGAAATAAAATCCGTAAATATATTATGGAAGAATTCCTCCAATTTCAATAATAAAATAATAATAAGTAATATTAAGATAAGTGAATGTTTTATTCAAGCTCCGTTATTATTCCATTACGGGTCAGTTTTTATCCAGAACTTAAATATTAACTTTAATATTTTATGAATTGTTTAAGTTCTGTAAAACAAATGGTCCTTTGTAATTTTGGTACATAATGTGAGATAAAAATATTTTCGCGTGATACGCGTAGTGAAATTTTCTGAACTTATAAAATTCATTTCTATAATGAGTTATTGAACTTGAAATATCCATAAAAATAGACCTGAAAAATATTTGGGTTAAAACTAGGGGGAAGTTGGGTTAACTTTACACATGGGTAAAATAAGTCAATTTTAAAATTAGCGATATATTTAGATTACGATTAGATTAATTGGGTTGTCAATCCTCAATGTTGCCCATAATGAGTGAAGGGTGTGATAATAGATTTTGAGGAGCTAATAGGCAATAATCTACAATCTAATATTATTAAGACGTTACGCGTCACCGGGATTGGCACCCATTCAAGGTGAAGCAATATTGTGGTTGGTCAGTCATGGGTTGTGCTGGTGACGGCTTACAATGTAATGCAATTACGCCTGCTATAAGGTCTTGCTGTCCAGATTGGTGAGCATTTCCAATTCTACCACTCGGCCACCCAATATAGGTGCAACCCCAGTCAGCTAAACATGATTCAATGTTGAAATATCAATATGTGTCAGTAATTAGGAACTTGAGTGAAAAATATTACAACTAAAAAAAAGATCAACAAATGCTGATTCTGATATATAACTAGAAATAATAGATCGTCATTTACAAATATTAAAACTATACGAACATTAAACGCTTTGTGAATGGACGGAGGGTTCTGGCAGAACTTAGATCACTCCCTGACGGGTCGGTGGGCTGCATGTATTAAGTGCAAAACTTAAATTTGTACTTGTGACCAAAATATTCAATAAAACTGAATAAATATATATTTTATTCAAAAGGCGTAGGAAACTAGTACGGATATCTGCCATTTTGTTTATTTGTATTTTAAATTATTTATTTATTTTAATCGCACATTCACATTTCAATATATATATACATTACATTAACATATCCAATAATAACCATACATGTTAAGAATCAATAATTTTTTTAAATTGTTGAATATTCAGTTGAAAAATATCTATGTCAGGAGACAAGTAATTTAGTAACAGAATTATTTTAGAGGCAACTATGGCGTTTTTTGTGAGTTAATTATGACTATATTTTTTTTTCTTAAGAATGTGTCAATTTTTCGCGTGGCCGTGCTAAGTGGAGTCGCACACGGACACCACTGTGGAATACAAATTATTTGAAAAGTATTCATGTTATTTTTAATTCCTGCAAATAATTTAGGTATTTGGGATTTATTGATTTCATCCCGACCGTGTGGTAATTGCAACAAAATCGAGGTACGTATAATGTCATGCGTACTTCGCCATATTTCAATCGTTTAGGTGGTGTGTAAAGTCAAACTTTATTTTCAATGTGAAAACGAATTTAAAAAAAAAAAAACTGTTATTTAAGTTAAGAGAGTGAATAATCCACAAACAAACAATAAAAATGTAAAGAGTTCTTTATTATAAATAACATGAAAATATCATCGACAAGATTGACAGTTTTATCGCCTGGGCGATCCTGACGGTAGAAAACATAAGTAGCTGTCAGCATTTTTCGCAGTTTTCGCAGTTTTCCATTAATACTTTATACGGAGAAATAATAATACAATGGCACGGATCAGAAATCACAAATGGCGGTGCCACTAACATAAGGGAAATATAATTATGAGGAAGAAGGATCAGTTAATCATTGAATAGGGCAGAACGAATTGATAGGCAATTTATCTTCGACAAGGGAATAATTGCTTACGGAGATGGGGTGATTACGCCGGCGAGGGGAGATGTGAAACTCAACTGAACACTTCTTACTCTCAACGTGTTCTTGTTCTGTTTGCTGTACAAATAGTGAGGGAATTGAACAAATAGATTGGAAATACAATCAAAATAACCATTTTAATGTACCTAAATAGTTTGCCTAACTGTCTTCGTGTATTTTAAATACTGTGATACATGTCTCGAAGATCGGTTGGATGTATTATTTTTAAATAGACTGTTTTGTTTATCTATCTATAAATTTGTTTGTACATTCCGTTTCCATCTCAAGCATTAAAAAGGAAGAAGAATATGGCCTGAGAGGGAGATGTGTGACTACGAAGGTATTAAGCGTTCAAAAAGAAGAGGAAGGTGGTTTAGGAGAGATATGTTAATATGAATGTTAGAGGGAGTGCACTAATATTACAAAACCCGGATTATAATTAAAGCCAGTAAACGAAAACATTTAATAAAGCAGGACTTATTTTAAACAGAGTAAAAATCTCACGACAAATGTCTATATGTACACCTAATGCTTCTTTAAAGAAAAACTGGGATTTTTTTATACTTATAACATGTTAAACTTTCCCCTACTTTGAGTTTTTTTTTCAATCCAGGGAATTTCATGTAATCACCGTTTCGGCTCAGCAAATGTATTAATATTATCTTTAAAAATAACACGTAATTTTTAAGAGCTTAAAAACTGAAAGTGTGCAAGGGAAATATGTTATAAATTGATATAAATTCGGGGGCTTAATAGCTCAGAAAAGATTATTTATTCTTCGAATTGTTTATTTGTCGTGTTTATTGGACTTTCTTATTCGCTTTTTTCTATATTATGGTACCTACCTGCCAGACGAAAGTTTGAAAAAATAATTGGCATTGTGATAGTGACGTTGCATTCGATAAGTTGTATAATTTCGTATTTGAAATAATAAAATAAATGTTACATAAAATATGTGTGTAACGAACTAAATTACGCATGGTAAAAACAATCAACCCTTACTTACCCACTGTACGACCTCCGTAGTACAGTGGGTAAGACTCTTGACTCACAATCCGGAGGTCGCGGGTTCGAACCCGGCATGCGCAAATAAATTTTATTTGATTAATTTGTGTTATTTCACAATTAATTCATTTAAAACAATATATAGTATATTTGCGGCATGTTCCAGAGTTGAAGATACTATCAGTATCGCCCTGGTGTAAGACCACCATTCAGAATTGAAACGTTACTTGAAAATGGCTTTAGCCGTGTTTAGTGACCAGATCTGAATAGCCAGGTACTTCCCAAGCTTCCTCTTCCCCACCTCCTTCCCCTCCCCACTACCTTCAGCCTCACAACATACCCCAATTGGGGATGCCATAGTCTCACTGGCTCCAGACGGGAGCAGTTGAGATTCTTGTGCGGTATTCACTGTAAAAAAAAAATCAACTATAAGATACAAATGCAATTGCAAAAGGTTCAAAGTGATGTTAGAACCATCTAAAATAAACGAAATCGTTAAAAACTTGATGTTATAACTTCGTCATCTAAGTATCTACGAAAACACAACAGAGATGGCTCTGAAAATTATTTTGGTTATAGGAATGAGCAAAAAAAACGGTTTTGCATTCAAATGTCATTTTTGAAAAAAAATGTCAGTTAGAACCTTGTGCAGGGTTGTACAAGGCGACGACATCAATTGTCATAATAATTAAATTTGGTATTTTTAATATAATAAGCATCGATACTTGTTACAAAATACTTGATGCCATAAAAGTTTGGAACAATCGAAATCTCCTCTCGTTCTAAACTTTTTCATATTTTCAATCCTATATTGAATATAGCGTGTGATCCCTATAAAGGGGTTAGTTAGTACAGTATGGGGGAGATAAGGTAATATAGAGAAGGATGGGGCTGGTTGGAGCAGTATGAGGTAGTGTGGGGCATGATGGTACATGCTGGTCCCGCGCCAATCTATTTGGTTTAGCGCCAGACGGAAGATCGAATATAAATTTTAATAATTGAAAATTGTTTCTCAACCGGGAAATCAGCCCCGCGCTCCCCGAGGTCATCGGAGGAAATATGAAGCGTCCGGCGCGACCCTTTTACACCAACGTGCCCCGGGCGCCCCAACGCCTAACTACTCTTTTTTGTTTGCAACAATTCGCAGAGTAATTTCGTAAAAATGCCAATCCCTCCGTATTCCCCCAGGTTTAATTAGGGACAAATAAATATTTTCTGTCGAATTTCAGTCTAAATAAGTTGTTTGGTTCAGATAAAATCGATTGAGAAATGAAAAATATTTATTTCGGTACCTAACCAATGAAATTACCCAGAGAATTGTTTTGGCTGAAATTTTGTATCTATTAAAATACAGATAGGTATATTCGACAGACAATATTTCACGTTAATCACAGTAGATTCCATCAGTCTATAGTCTACGAAATTAATAAAACAGGTAAAATATAAGAACAATTTTGATAGAATCAAGGCACCTAAACAAAAAACCTGTGCAATTAAGATGTAAAAACAATCTATTGTATCTATAACTTTTGAAAATTTGCTCTAATTTTACTGCACGGAATTTCTTGGTCAACAAAACTATTTTCAACAAAAAACTGTTTTGAAAAGGTGACGAAATGCACTTTCAAATGTTGGTACAAATAAATATAGGTACAATTTTAATGATATTAAAATTTTGTATGCAAACGTAAAAAAGTTTTAAAATGGTTCAACCTACGTTTTTTCTAAGTAAAATTACTAATAAAGAAAAAAACAGAAAAACATACTCATATATTACTAGACAAATGTATCATAAACATTATTGTCATTTAACTTTTCTGTCGTCGTATTAAAAATAATTCATGAAGTTTCATTTTTTTTTCCTCAAATTGTGGTCGGAAACTTTGGTTTCATAGCGGTGCGCATTTTAATTTTTCTGAGATAATTTTCTAGATTTTAATATAAAGACCGTTTAGATCATATTTCTCACCATGACAGTAAGGGAGATACAACTATTTCTAAGAGACCTATGTAAGCTATTCTCACAAGCGAACAAACGAAAGCCTGATGGGGTTGAAGGGAGGTACACATATTATTTTGAAAAACTTTATATTTCCGTAGTTATCAAATGTTCAATAAGAGTTTGACCGATCAGTGGTTGAGTGGGCATCGCGTTGTGGTAGTAGGAGATTTTCAAATATTGTCGGGTTATTCGTAACCCGGGAATGTTTGTCTTTCTTTTTAAAGAAAAAAAAAGGTAATAATAACAAAGGATTCAAGAAAACTGAGTTGAAATTCGGGCGAAACCGAGTAGTAAAGTTATTAAAAACCATAAAGCATAAAAACACTGAAAAACAGAGACTGCATGGGATACAACGCTCTTACGAGACTATGCTATCGATCCAAAACCGATCCAGTAGGGACGTAGGAACAGTGGAATTTTAAATGGTCGATAAATCAGGACTTAAGAAACTATTGAATACTCCCGTGAGGTGCGAGGTGGTTTTATTATGCAATTTAATATCGTCACAGTCAGGTGTTCCCAGCTATAAAATATCTTATTCATCGATCTTTAAGATAGACGGGGATGTACTTGTACAGGGTATGCCGTTTTAACCGCGAAACAAATATACCATTTTTCAGAAATGTTTTATTCTGATCATCATAGGTGAATGACCGTAAAGTTGTCTACATTTTTTATTTATACCAATGAATATGCAAGCTTTAAATTAATTGTACGCACTTTAACCTTTGAAATGCCGAGCTCCCCTCGACCTAAAATTGAAAAACAGCCTATAACCTAACCTAACGTTACAACCTATTTAACCAATTTTCAATAAATTTTTTTAATCACTTTTAATGACTTTTCAAATGAGGTGTTGAGTTGAGTTCATTCTGAGTTGTCAGGTCACCGTATATGCAACGGTTTTTTTGGCGCCTGTGACCTTAAAAATATTCGCGTACAATTAGGCATTTTGGTGATAAGAGTATTCGATAAAATTTCAAAAAGTTCACTGTAACAATTTATAATAATTAAAATAAAGTAACTGTTTAAATACCACTTTATTATATATCTTTTACCAACCGGTTTCGGGTCAACCTGAACCTTCATCAGGGGTGTATAAAAATATTCTATATAGAAGGTTCAGGTTGAACTGAAACCGGTTGGTTAAAGATGCATAACATAGCGATATTTAGTAGTGATAGTTAGGCAAGATGGTTAGGGTCGCCAAGGGCCTGGTAGGAGACAAATGTCTTGGCTGCGAAATGTACGAGAGTAGTCCGGTATTAGAAGTGTGGAGGAGCTATTACAGGCAACGCAAGATAGAGATACATTTACCAGAGTGATCGCAAACGTCGGGGGGACCTGTTAGGGCACACGAAGAAGAAGAAGTGATAGTTATTTTATTGTAATTATTATAATTATGTATACCCACAAAGTGTTTGCTGCATGCGAAAATGAAATAATTTATTATTGTTCCTACTATTTTCACAAGCGAATAGTTATTTTGACTGATATTAGCGGTTTCATTGATTTAACCTTAACTTTACTATTAGTTTGATAGCTTGTGGTATGTAAACTTTGTGTAAACTAACAAACTGTAACATTTCTCCGTTAGAGTGGAAAGATAATGTCGGAACGTGAAACTTATTGATACATAATCAATAATTATCACCACTTGTTTCAACTAATGGCGTTATTCTCTTGATTGTGTCGCGTCTTCACGGGACGCTATCGACTTCTTATTAATAGGAATGGCTGCGCGGGCTTTAAATGTAAAACTTAAATTTGGTTTTTAGGCCGAAGTATTTAACCGAACTAAAAAAAATATTTTTAATTCAAAGATATTGCAAATATCTAATGGGCTTCAATATTTTTTTGTGTTTAAAATTTTAATAAAAGCCATAAAAATTTTCAGAATTCATGATTTTGGGTGCAACATTGTGAACTAATGATAATTATTTAAAAATGTATATTTTTTACCGACCTTCTTTGTCAATTTAATGAAATTTTTAAATAATTTCATGAAGAAGTCAATTCTTTAATGGCCTACATTTTGAAACACAAATAAACAAAGTGGCACATACGCACTAGATATTTGATATACCTCTTGTGTGGAGCTAATGTAAAAAAAATCTTTTGAATAAATATTTTTTATGTGTGGAGGTATTTTGGCCGCAAATCCAAATTTAAGCTGAAAAAGACATGAAGAAGGCCACGCACCCGCTACCCTTAAATAATTGCGCACGATCTACTAATCTTCTGAAACTCTTTTATTAACATGTTTCGTTTCTTTTAATAATAAAAATTATTCTTAACTAGATTAATGCTCCGTTATAAGCGTTCAAAAAGATGAACAAGATTACTGAAGATGATTTGAAAGGGAGATGTATAAATACGAAGGGAAGAGAGACGGCGCTAATATAAAAAAAACGATTATAATTAGGGTTAAGCGACTCTTGTGAAAATATTTGATAAAACAACACAAAATAGAGCAAACATATCTTGATAATGTTGGATCACAGTTTTGCACAATAAACCAATACTACTAACATTCACATGGTTAAGTACACATTAACAAATGTCGCGAAGTGTGTGCTGTGAAAATAAGACAATGTACCATGAAACTATATTCATTAGATTGGGGTTGCATTTTAAATTTATATATGGATACGATTTTATTAATAAGAGAAGAGCTTTACGCTTTCTCATGTGCACAAATTATTATGGTTGTAACAAAGAATAATAATATCAGTGGCGTAATAACTACTTATGTAGATACTGTGTGGTCAAAGCGGGACACCCAGCATAATGCGATGTATACACATGGTATATCATTCGCACTCGTAGCTCGTAGGAAATCTTCCGCCCGGATTTATTGCACGCTCCGCATCCGGTCTGAGTGAATTACCGTCCATGAATAATTCAGCGTTTTATCCGTTGTTCCGACCCCGCTCGGCGTGCGTAGATTCCGAGGGTCAGACAATAATGCCAAAACAATTTGCCAAGTTAAATTGTATGGCCGGGCCTGAGGACGTACCCTGGGGTACGCCACTACGCGCATTATAAAACCGTGGATGGAGCTAACGACGAATGCGTGTAATCTGAAGTGTATAACAACAGAGTGGTGATGATTCTCGACATCGGGTTAGGAAGTTGATAAATTGATTTCCAGAAAAATCATAATGGTCGGAAAATAAATATTAATGTCATTTTCATGGAAGCTGCAAGCGGCTGTTTATTTTACAGAAGGTGATCGATACAATCCAATGCCAAGGATGGAGGCGAAGGTAAGAAAGGAATACGGCAAATATTTTTTAACTTTATTAGAGCAGTTGTAGTAAAATTGTACCACAAAGCTAGGATTGTACCTAATGTAAAATTAATGTAAATTTGTTCGTTTGTATAGCAGCAAACAGTTTCTGGCATTACGAAACTTTGATTGCTTTTCTGAAATTTTTGTAATTTGAATGGCATAGTTTATTTGTCGCTATGAAATATCAACAACTTTAAGAAAGGACTGCTATTGGTTTGATCCCTATTTTTCTATTTCAGTATGGAAAAGCTAACTAATTACACAAACAAACCAAAAATGTCAAATTAAGATTAAAATTTCCATAGTCCCACGTCAAAAATCCTATTCCCCAAAGCGGCTTCGTCACTGGAAACAGGCAACTGTGGGAAAATGCAATACACACCAAGTAGCAAGTAACTAGCTGCACAAGGCAACAACAAGATAAGCCAAGTATAAGTACAACAGGCTGCTGGCTACAGGCGCAGCAGCACTTTGCGGGAGATACGCTCACTGGCTGGGATAAAACTGAACACAAAGTGTGCAGGAATTTGTAGGGTCGGAGTGCAGAGGAGGCGGATTCTTCGGTCCCTCGGTGCGGCGCGAGCTAAACCGGTGTCAGCCAGAGCCATATGAGGCGCTGCATTTTAATTATTGACACAAAGAACAAGGCACTGATTCATCCTTTTATTACCGGAATTACACAAGTTAAAACCTAACTTAACTTAACCCATTTTTTTTTCAAAAATGATATTTATTTTGCATTCGCTAAAGAGCCACAAATTTACAAAATATAAAGCTATTTCACAATCTAAAATATAATTCAACATTCGTATGCGTAGGATTATTTCACGAATTATTGTTAACATCAAAGAAAGACCGTTGCATCACAGACTCCGAAGGAGAATTACTTTTGAAAAGCTAATTACGGTACAAAGTAGGTTCATCATCGAGCTTTTAAATACCTCCAGAGCAAAAGGTTGCCCAAAATTCATTAAAAACCACGAGAAAAATAGGAAAAAGTTTCCCGACGTCCCCCCGCAACACAAAACAGAACATTTCCAAAGAAGTGTACATTTTATACACAGAACATAAAATTTCTAGAAGCGCGATCTATGCTTGATTTCAAGTAAAACTAATACCGCCAGAAGACCTTTTACCTCGTAGGCCGAGGATGGCAAATTATATATGCAATATATTATTTTTACTATAATACTACAATAACAAAACAATAACTTCGTGTCGAATTTTGTTATGAAGAGAATGTATATTTGTATATACTGGGCAATAAAGATTTCGCTGATATTTTCGATTTGAATTTTGACATATTCAAAACCAAATTAGTTCAACAATGAATCGATTAGAATATGTCAGCTGAACAAAATTATTTTTGTTTTTCTTTTCTCCACGAAAGAGTGCCAATAACCAAAAAATACTGCATTTTTACCTATTTTTCGGTAAGAGATAGTACAAAATGCAAATTTTGGACTAAATAGAGATCTATAAATATGTGATCAAACAAAACGAACAATACTTAAAATACGACATAGATTTTTTTAGCTTTAAAACAATGCATTTATGGTCAATTCTAAAAAATCACACAGCATTTTTGATGCGCAGCTTAGGCCTAGGCTTCCCTGAAATTCTTTGTCAATTTTAAAGAGATAATATTAACACAATACTTTTGAACAGAATGATTTGTCTATAAAAGGAACTAAATGCAACTAATAAAATAATGATCATTGGTAGACCACAAAGTCTGACTTCAGTCGTTGATACCATTTTGTGGAACCACATTATTAAATAGTCATACACTATTTTGGGTTTTATGGTTGTCCCATTAAAAAAAAATCCTATTCGAATTTTGTCCAACTGGCTTGCTGGAAAAAATTCACTGTGCGGGTTCAACACTTTCATCTATTATGGTGATAGGAGGATATCAAATATTAAAGGTTATTATTACCAGATGTCAGAGAAAAGAGCTTGCTTCTGGAACACGGACACGCCCATATTGCAGTTCTAAAACAATTTATCTCTTCGCTGATATTTTATATTTTTGGATAATTTGGACCTCCTCCATTTGAGAGTTTCCGGGTGCCACTAATTAGTAGGGCGGGGTAGGTGGAGGGTGGACGGGAGAGGGGAGCGGGGGAGGGAGTTCCGCCCTACCGAGTGGGTAATTGCGAATATTTGGCGTCAACAATCCAGGGAATTCCCGCCCGGCCGCCCTGGCCGCATGGCGGATCGCCGGGACCGGAAGTAGCGTTTGCGCGCCGCGAATTCGTCCAATCGCGGACCTCCAAATCTGAACCACCGGATGTTCCGGGTTCGAACTTCGAACGCGTGAGCGGAGCCATCAAATTAACCACTCGGACCCATAAGCTTGTTTTCAAGCTCCCTACAACATTACGACATTTGAGGCGTACCTGACTTATTAAGATGAAAATGTATTAAGTAGGTTCTAAGCGATAGGTAAAATGTAGACATCATCAAAAATACTAATTTCGGTTGTCTATGCGTCCTACGTAACTCTGGTTCAATTAACTCAAATTTGCTTGGAATTTAATTGTCTTTTTGTTAATTGACAAGCGATAAAGTACCAACCTAATTAATAATCCTAATACTTTGATCAGTATATTATTTTGTCTTTGTTAGTTTCTAAACCCGTTTGATTCACTAGATTTACACAACCGGTTTCGCTCAAGACTATCTTTTTCTCATCGAAAGATATAAAGCGCGGAATCTTGTTTGATTTTTTTGACAATTCAAAGGTTATTTTGAAGATCCTTGTAAAAATATAATGTTATTTTATTAACCCTGATAGTTTGATTATCAACTCCTCCGTTATTTTTGTTTGTAAGTACAAAAAAAAACTGTTCTCCATAATGGTATTCTATATTATTTGTAAAACATTTATGTAGGTACTACACATATAATAATTATTTTATTCATATATGTACTTAAACTTTTATATGCCATATAGTTAATGTAATAATACTAATAACAATGTATGTAAAAGCCCAATGGGCGTTTAAATAAATAAATAAATAAATAAATAAATAAATAAATAAATTAATAAATAAATAAATAAATAAATAAATAAATAAATAAATAAATAAATAAATAAATAAATAAATAAATAAATAAATAAATAAATAAATAAATAAATAAATAAATAAATAAATAAATAAATAAATAAATAAATAAATAAATAAATAAATAAATAAATAAATAAATAAATAAATAAATAAATAAATAAATAAATAAATAAATAAATAAATAAATAAATAAATAAATAAATAAATAAATAAATAAATAAATAAATAAATAAATAAATAAATAAATAAATAAATAAATAAATAAATAAATAAATAAATAAATAAATAAATAAATAAATAAATAAATAAATAAATAAATAAATAAATAAATAAATAAATAAATAAATAAATAAATAAATAAATAAATAAATAAATAAATAAATAAATAAATAAATAAATAAATAAATAAATAAATAAATAAATAAATAAATAAATAAATAAATAAATAAATAAATAAATAAATAAATAAATAAATAAATAAATAAATAAATAAATAAATAAATAAATAAATATCGAGGTCATAGATCACGGGCACTACATTAAACGACGATAATACACAGGTGCAATCTAGAACACGGTTAAAAAGTGAAAAATTAAAAACAAAGACAAACAAAACGGCGCTGAAAAAAATCCACTAAGTTTCAAAAAAATATATGTGATATATCAAATAATCACGGAATCTACGTAGCAAGAAATAAATAAATACATGGCAAGAACAAATTAATTCTACACACCATTACTGAACGAAATCTCTTCCGAAAATAAGCTTTGCATCAAAAGGCATCCTTGCGGTATTCCCCACTACAAATAATGCCGTTACTTTTCTCTTATAGCTGATATGGGTTGATGGTGGTTGGACAGAACACGGTTAAAAAATTAAAAATTAAAAAGAAAGGCAAACATCAAAAGGCATAGGAAGAAATCCAATAAGTATCAAAGTTTATATCATATATCAAATAATGAATATCAAGGAATCAACGTAGCAAGAAATAAATAAACACACAGTAAGAACAAATTAATTCTACACAACATTCCTGAACGAAATCTCTTCCGAAAATAAGCTTTGCATCAAAAGGCATCCTTGCGGTAATCCCCCAGTACAAATAATGCCCTTTCTTCTCTCCAATAGCTGATGTTGGTTGATGTTGGTTGGCTGGCCGTGGATGCGAATTGTTTGCGGTGGAGTTTTCCGCCTGACTTGGCTCAGAACACATCATATTACGGAATGTTTGGATTGAAAACGATAAGTGAATAAATCAAGGATGAAATAACTGGCGGATTGGTTGCAACACACCCAGTTAATAGCATACGAAAATTGGCTGTATGAACAGGGAAATAAATATTGGAATAAAGTTAAAAAAGAGAAAGAACATTTGATGACAGGGTGTGAATTCAGAGATATTTACAATAATATTTTTAATATCTGATACTGTTACTTAGTCCAAGCTATAACGATGAGGAATAGTACCTATATGTTTTAGTGTGAAAATGAAGAGTATGATTTATGATACTAAAAATCATGTAAATTTGAGTGGTTTAGAATCTTTGTCACGATTATTTAACCCCACCTGTCCAGAATTTTTTTCTTCCAAGATCTATACCATCTTTAGGGATGTGGTGTGAAGAGCAGTTTTGAGGAAAAGAAAGAGTCGCATAATGTAGCGTAGATAAAACACGGAGGAAACCAGGTGGGGCAGAATAAACGTTAGATGATGCAGGCGGGATTCAAGATTCAATGTATTGTTTTATCTTTATAAACCTAACAGCGATAAGTAGGTCGTCAGTATTTGCATAACAGGCTAAATAGCCTGCTCTGGTTTTACAATGGTACGATGCTGATTGCCCTTTATTTTAAATGATTTTTTTTTATACATCAACCAGTTTCGCTTCAATTAAGATTCTTCGGAATATCATAATAATTAAATACTACTACAGAGTTATCGGTTATATACAGGCAGAGAGGAGGGAGAAACAAAATTACATATTACAAAAGAACATTTTACTAGAAAGAGACAAAATATGTAAAAGAGATAAAAATCGATAATTAATCAATTAATAAAGGAGGGAGATATATTGTTGTTAATATTATTTTTGTGATAAAGTGCGTACTGCGTATGTTAAACTGCGCCTGCTCTCAACACACTAGTTTCTAGTGAGACAGGCACAGCACATCTCCAATTTAATTTAATTCATAAACATAAATAATAAAAATATAAATTATAACACATTATTGTGTTCAAATCTATAACCGTTAAGATTCCCAGAGAAAACATTGGATTGTGTGACGCCATCTTGCCATGATATCAGATAAATATAATATCTTCATAGTTGCGCTTCATCTCGTCAGTTAAATAATCCTTGAAATAAACTTGTTCACACGATCGCTCGGAGGGGTTCCGCATTTCCATAATAACTTTACGTCTATCTCCAACACACGGAATAATGAATACCACTTTGAAATCGATAAATCAAAGGGAAACTTTATATATTATTTTATTATAACTCTAACCCCCATACCGATAACATACTAGTAGATTATTCAAAGAGAACAAAGCGCTCCTACTTGGGCATGATCCTTTCATCTTTCCAAGGTTTTGAAGAATATGATGGAGTGTGAAAATTGGTAGTAATTTTACAGTATTTCCTATTTTGGGTACCTAACATGTACACATTTCGAGACCTGCGTGGTGAAAGTCATATCTCTCAAAGGAACGTTGGCAGTCGATATTATTGGAATTATTTACTGTGAGTTGCAAAGGATTTACTACACTCCGGGACAATTGGACAATGGTATCTGTTGTTGACAAATATGTGCAAAAAGCAAGGAGGAAGACGTAACGGAGAAAATTCCTACCCGACTTCACATATATGGTTATTGAACAGAGCTAAAGCCATTTTAAGCAACGATAGAATAGCAAATCAAATACACTGATTTCGGTTGTCTTGCCTGTGACGTACATTAGTTATTCTTGCGTGAAATATGATTAAAAGTTGGAACTATAATATCCCGTGATTTTCACGGGTTCGGGCTAGTGGTAATGTATGGAGTTAAGCAAATAAATAATAAAATCCTCAAATCTGAAAAATAAACTGATCCTTGGCGCAGGAAACTGATAAAATTTAACAGCATAAGATAAGCAATAACGACGAATTGCAAGGTTTATTACATTGTTAACCCTTCGAATAATAAGAAAATAAAAAGCGTTATTTTTTAACCGTTTTGGAAAAACAAAAATTGTTCTAAAATCTAAATTAGAGAATATTTCCGATGTGTTTATTAGAAAACAACATTTTTTTCTTCTAAATATTAAATTTTTATATTGGAAATGTAAATTGGCTTAAAAATACATACCTGCGAATATTCTAATTAAAGTACTTAAAACAGAATAAACTTAAAATTTTATATACATATTCAATTTGTAATAAAACTGTCACTTCACTTTTTATCACATTCGTACACACAATTTTATTTATAAATATTATTTTTTATTTATTTATTTTTTTTTTCAGCCGCCATAGCTCAGTGGTCAGAGCATCTGACCGGCAATCAGAAGGACACGGGTTCAAGTCCCGTTGGCGGCAAGTATCTTTTCTCGGAAGATTTTTCAATGTAAATGAGTGTTTCAGGCTGACAATTATTGCTTATAATAATTGTAAACATACAATTTTATTTTAGAATCGAGTGTTTGTTACGTCACAAAGCGGCGCAAAATAAAATCTTCACTTCTGATCGGATTCGTAAAATATCTGAACAATATAACTCATATATTCTGAAGGCAATAAGAAGCTTTATTTCTTTACCTTTCTAACAAAAGAAATCACAAATGTTCGAATGACAGGAAGAGAGATATCTAACTTTTAATAATGCATGGTCGCTCTGGGACAATCTGGGTCTCCTGTTATTATAACGGCATATGATGTTTTGGGACAACTTGGACTCCTGCGGTTAGACGGGATTAACGTTAAATCACAATAATAACGTATATATTTGAGACTGGAAGCAGTGTTGCCAACTTAGAGGATTTTCCACTAAAACTGGTGATTTTCATACTTCATTTAGTGGCGAAATAGTTCTTTTAGTGGCTGGTGGATTTTTCTAGTGGTTTCGAAAATTTTTGTTTCGTTACTAAAACTACAATCACTCAGCCACTACGCCACTTACATGTTTAATCGTATGCATACTTCTTCGTTCTACTTTCTTTAATTTTAAATGGAATTTACGTTTACTGTGTAGGCAACACTGATCTACTAAAAAGATATGCAGTGTCTTTGTACATGGGGATCATTGGTTTATTTATGATGGGGATGTTGAGATACTATTCGGTAGTTTGAATATAATAAAAAAACAAACGGGAATAGAATGAAGTTAAATCTTTTAAGTGCTATATTGAGAGTACGCTGTGGTTTGAGGTTGGAAGGTAAATGCTGCAATGATTTTGAAATTTCAGTAGCCGTTGTAAATTAAATCGGTACCAAAGAGCAGAGCAAGGGGGATAGAGGCGGAGGAGGGAGGGGGGGGGGCACGGGGGCACGTGAAGGTATTTTTGTGTACCACCCCCCCCCCAGAAGGTATTTTTGTGTACTGCGGAGATTCCATCACAGTACAGAAAACTGTCTTAATTTTGCCCGTCCGCCCCTTGTGCCCTTCCCAGAAAAAAATCCTGGATCCGCCCTTGCCAAATAATAAAGGAAACTAATAATTTCTAAACTTATTTTCTTTCATTAAACTTTATTTTAGTGAAAAATTTAGCGGGTGTGAGTGTAGTACTATATTTTTTAGTGGTTTTCTGGTGGATTTAGAGGGTGAGTCTGGTGGAAAGCTGGTATAACTGTTGGCAACACTGACTGGGAGTCCCAAAGTTTGTAATATCGCGACACTCGTTCAAGAGAACTTTTCTTGAAGTGCTTAAACTATAATTTTTATATTTAGTCCCATAGTAGAGAAACTAGCATCCAATATTGTTATGATAAGAGACTACGATTCAGTCACGAAATAATGCGTGAAATAGTTTTAACAAAGTTCACTCCCACACCTGAAATTAGATGAAGAAGGCATCTAAACCCTACAATCCTCTCTTTACATTTCACCATTGCCCCCCGCCTCACCAATATCCCTCAGTTGGGGACTCTGATGTCCGAATTGCTATGGTTTGAAATTAAAAGCTCTTGGTGTCAATTGGGAACCACTGGTAGTTGCAATAATATTTCAACCAGTCTGTGAGATATAGATTGCTCCATCATAATTCAATTAGTTATTGTTTTCCATGACGCCAGAGATACTTCTAACCGTTTACTGCGTGTATGTTTATCATAGTACTAATTTATTATTTGCACCAACAGCTACTATGTATTGTCTTCAACTAAAAATAAAGCAATCTTGCTAACTACAGACATAATAATAATCACCGATAAAAACTGTAAGATAGAGCAACAGGTAAGTGCAACTTGCAGCTTACGGAGTTGTGCAAAAAGCTCCGAAATATATTCATAACCCAGAGTTCTAGATATGGAATATTTTCTGTGCCAGGTTAGAAACGTGGCTCTAGTGCCCCGTAGTCATATCAATCCATTGGGAGAGTCTTCAGTTGTAGCCCTTCCGTTCCTTTTTGCACAAATATAGACAGCACAGCTGCCCGTCTAGCCTAGATGGTCCCCTCGGGCCGTGCTGGCTTATCGACTTGTTTTCCTCGTACTTTATTCAAAACAGTCCACGCAAGAATACCTCGGGAGACATTGTGCATACATGCGCTTCCCGAGTGCAGACTGCAGGATATTTTACTAGACACTCTCGTGTATTGGGTTATTTATATAAATATTTGTATGGATAAAAAAGGCAGTAACTCGTTTGGGAGAAGCGTTCAGGGGAAAGCATTGTACGCATTAGAGAAGACAAACGAGTTGAGGACGGTATTGAGCGACAGCAGAGAATGTTAAACATTTGTGCAAACATGATCTCGGATCATTTCAATCGATGCAGCGCGGAAGTGAAAAGAACCTTCGATCTTTCTGTATAAAAATAGTATGTAATTAGATATGATCTAGATATAAGCGGGCTAACATTCAGCCCAATACAATAATAATAAAGGTAAAAAAAATAGCTCCCACACTATTTCAAAATAATTTATTTATTAAGTCGAAGGGCGTATTTCTTTTGGAGCACTGGGTAACAATAAAAAACTCCACAAATCAAGCAGCACCTAATCAGTCAATTGTAATAAGTCAGGTACGCCTCATACGTCATACATATGTCTGGTAATGTTATATTATCGTGAAAACAAGCTAATGTGGTTAGGAATAGCAGCAGCGTTTACACTAATGCGACGAACGTAGAACAAGATAAAAGGTAACTTTTTCTTTGGTTTACAGTTTTGTAGGTATTATTTATGCAAAAATCCTAAACGCACCTACCGATATAAGCCACTCCACCATAACATGAAACGAAATAGATATTTTATAACTACCTATAAGAATCTTTTTCAAAAGACTATCTGAAGGCGTTGATAATCAATTCACGGAGCAATCGGCATCCACAAGGCAGGTTTGCATAATATTTAATATCTCAACGAGATGCAAAAAAGCATTAAAGCAACCATCGTCATGGCAATTTGAGACAAAAGTAGATGGCTTTTACACATGTTCACCACATCTAATTATAACCTTTCGCATTATCGACTTTGAACTAAAATGACAGCAGACAGCCATTGTTATGTTGACAACCTCGAGATTCCATAAGAGCTTTTTTTCTTAGAAACCAAAAAAACTACATGAGCGTTCTATTCATTACATTATTATTGTATATAGATATTCATTGTAGCGAAATATGCTTACATACTCTCTCTCTCTCTCATTATAATAAGTATTTCACCTTGTGAAGTGACAGGTGATTGGTGCTATACGTGACGTACTGAAGGACGTTGGGAAAGAGATATAACTTTGTGTTGGATCATTAATGAAATGCTGTAACTTTGTTTATAGATGCATACAAAGTTAAACAGTGTTTCATTAATATTACATTTTATGGTGCAGTTTTGTGATATTGCACCCTAAGTGCGCTTTACTTTAATAGCTTGGCCAATAAATACTAGAAAATGGTGTTTGCATGATACAAGATACAAGCAACCGAACTTACAGTTATGCTATAAGCATAGATATTTTATCATTTCTGGAAGAATAATATAATAAGTTATGTCCACTATATACCAGGGAAATAAAATCATTAAAATCCGTCATTTCTCATGATTGTCTGACACTATGAACATTTGATGACAGCGTAGATAAGAGATATTGCAAATAAGATGGTGCAGTACATAAAATGAAGACCTTTTAGGACCTTTTGCATACACATGGGTTCACTGATCTCTCAGATGATATTCACATCTCAAATAGGTATCTACTAATATCTCAAATGCTGATAAAATATGACAGATACTAACTAATCCATATCTCAAAAGTTGATATCTCAAATTAGTACTATATAATATCTCAAATGCTGATATCTAAGAATCTGAAATCTCGGATGCTGATGTCTCAAATAAATATTAATATCTCAAATACTGGTATCTCAGACACCAATTTTTCAAATGCCTCTTTATCATTATTATCTCAAATACTGATATCTCAGATACAAATATCTAAAGTACCTACTGATATCTTAGATGCTTATATCTCAGAAGCATCTATCCCAGACATTAATATCTCAAATGTTGGTGACTATCTTAGATTTGAATATTTCAGACATTTCAAATGCTGATAACTCTGATATAAATATCTCAAATGTTGGTGCTTATCTTAGGTTTAGATATCTCAGAAGTTAATATGTCAGAGATTAATATCTCAAATGCTGATATCTCAGATATTAGTATCTTAAATGTTGGTGACTATCTTAGGTTTACATAGATATCTCAGAAGCTAATATGTCAAAGAGTAATATCTCAAATGCTGACATCCAGATACTAATACCCCAAATGTTGATAGGTTAGATTCTCACATTTCAGAAGCATGTTCCCAGACATTAATATCTGAAATACTGATATCTCAGATGCTTATATCTACACAGTAATAGAGCTCCAATACTCACTGCTGAGTATATCAGCAAATGCTTTGTTAAAACACGCAACTATTCCTGCAATAAATGATATACAGACTGAAATAACAAACAGTTCATACTGCAAAAGGAAGACAAGAAGGTGAAAGCGTTCCAGAAATCCATTATTGGCCGAGCTGTAAGTTCTTGGCTCCGGTCCTGCGGTCAGACCGCTGGCGCTGTGAGCACTTCCACAAAATAACTTGAGAACTTCGAATTCCTTCCGATAAATTTTAATAACCAAATCATAACTTAGTTTCCAGAAGCGATCAAACGTAATTCGGGCTCTAATGCCGGCGTTGGCCGTTTACAGAAATGCTATACTAATAGGGGAAGAGAATGATGAGTGACATTAATTATGTATTAATTTAACCAACGGTAAAACGCTTAATTATCCGACTCCACCACTGGGGGTGTTATTAATTTTACTATAAATATCAATTGATTGCTTTAATATGATGGTTATGATGTATGTTAGAACAGTGTTAATGGAAATACATACTATCCAAACAAAAAGTGAGCATGTTCTCTAAGTGCTTATTTGGTTAATTCATATTAGGGTAGACCACACTTTTTTTTATGGCCCGCATTCTTATGTTTTGTAAAGAGCTTTGTTTAGCGAGTAATAAAATATTAAAAAAAACTTCAATTACGATCATTCTACGGTTTCGAATAAACAATATTTGAAAAATCTCCCATAACCACCACAGCAAGTGGAAAATGTTGCTTGTGTCGTGATGGAGGACTTGGCCAGCCGAGGAATTGAACTCACGACAACTGGGTGTGACCCAAACGCGATGCCAACTTAGTCGCCACTGACTTTTTATATTACATATAACTAATAGGTACTGCGATGCGGGTCGGGTCGAATCGCCTATTCAATCACTTCAGATTTCACCACACAAGGGGCCAAAGATTGGTAGATCACTCGGTGGTGGAAAGGCTAACTTCCTAAAAACTATCTGGATTTACATAACTTATGTAGGTCTCTCAATTTATACTTTACGCGAAACCTTCTTTCAAACGATAAAATGTTGAATCATTCTTATCAAAAACAGAAATTCTTGTAGTCATATTGTAACAATATTAAAGACCGTTATAATTTACCTTAAAATGGACAATTTTAGAAATACACATATTTTGTAATTAGCAGGAGTCCTCGGCGTTGCCCAAATTTTGTCGTGAGTTTTCTAAAGTTTTTACAAAAGACTATCGCGGTTATCTTCTAAGTACCTACGTAATTAGAAGAATTTACCACCCAGAAAACCTTTAAAAAATCCTATCTTAACATTCTTATTATTAGTACTAGGTGAAGACCCCGGAGTTGCCCGGAGAGATGAAGACAGTATTTTGCCTCTTATTTTTAAGAGCGTTTAACCAGCCAGCGGACGAAAATCCACATTTCGTCGAAAGTTGTTCTTCCCATCGTGCAGGACGGTTACAATGAGAAAGATTAATTATTCTCCGTACCAGCTTTTTTAAATTATAACTCAATATCGAATTTATTTCAATCGAAATTAGCTTTAATTTATACCTTCATCCAAAAATGCTGAAAGGCGTGATGATAAAACTATTAAAATAGTGTACTTTTTGTAGTTATTTTTTGATTATAAGTATTTATCATTTTTCAATAATGTCTAAATTTAATAAGAATGTTAAAAAAATCTGAAATATATTAGTTTGTAAGTGCGCAAATAAATACACAAATGGACCAATTTTCGCCAAGAAACACATGTACGTACATATTTTTTAATGATTTTATTGAAACTAAAATTAAAATTCTAATACATAACTTTGCTAGATAATGTATTGATTTATTTTACTGCATGATTACATTATTTGAAATGGGTGTGGTATAATACAAAAACTTTTTTGAAAATTTAACAAATCTGCCAACGACCAATGGAATAACCTTATTATACTATATTATTTAAAAAAATTCTAAAAATTTATTACATACGAATGCTAGATAAAAGAACAATCTTTCGAAATCCATTTATAATTTTTTGTGGAAAAGAGTCAATACGTCTAAAAACTTTTTTGAAAATGACGTATTTCAAGCTTCCTCTGGTAATGCCCTCTTAATGTCAAGTGAGCAAAACTTCATAACGAAGTGTTAAAAATCTGCAGGGGTTCCGGAGGTAGTTTTTCGAAACCTCCTGTGGACATTGCAAAATTTCATCCATCACAGGACACAAATGTAGATTTGTATAAAAAAAACAACGTCACACCGACACAGACCCTTCTTTATATAAGGCGTATAGATAGTTTCGAAGATTTAGAGAAATTTCAGAAAGCTTGGCACAGCAGACTGAAGAAATCTTTAATTAGCGAAAAAATTAAGTAGTCCCAGAGACAGCCCGTATTCACGTCAACGACGATCGTTCTCTACCTTCTCACACGTCTTCTATGAAAACAAATAAACATAAGACACTAGAACGATGACGTTACTTACGACCTATTTTTGGGACTAGTATAATAACAATGTCAAAATCACGGACGCAAAATTAATGTAAGCTAATGTTATAATGTATTTTATTATGTACCAAAGTTTCTGTTATCTCTATCTTAATTCACTGTGCAAAATTCTCATTTGAATAATGATCGCTTCCCGAGCGCTCCCAACTTAACTCAACTTAAACAAAACCAGCAGAGAAACTAAATCACAACAGGATCGGTAAGCTACATTTAGTGGCAAATACGGGACAGGTAAATCAATTCCGCCGCGACAAGGCATTGCCTTCAGAGTTCACTGATGTGTGGAACTTTGGACTAGTCAGAGGTGGAGACAAAGGTTTGAATTCCTCTGATGACAGATTTCAATTGAGGTCCAGGGGTCGCCATCTCCCCCCACCGCGGTCAGGGGTTTGATCCTTTGGTTTTTGACCCCAACCTTTCGTTCCGCCATTAAATATGTATAAACAATGGATCCGAGGTACAACTTAAGGTATTTTCGATCACGACAATTAGTATGTGAATTTGAGGGGTTAATTATTATGCTCGGTGTTGTTTGAGAGATTTAAGGAATTTTCAAACTATTCGGAATGCTTCAACATGAAGTTGAGATTCCAGAATGAACAATTTGTTTAGTCTTAACCATAGATAATATAATAAAAATCTATTTTCTTTGGTCTTGCCTGTCTGAAACTAGTTGGACTATGGCAACTCCAAATTGAGGAATGTTGCAAGACTGAAGGAAGTGGAAAGGGCAAATGCGATGGAGAACAGGAGAGGAAGGTCGGTAAGCACCTGATTATTCAGACGTAATCACTAAATACGACTTAAGCCGAAGCCTATTTAGTTTAATCTTTACTACGAATCGGTTTATATTATTAACTAGCTGACCCGACGAACTTCGTACCGCCTCAGAATCAATAGCTGTTGAATTAAATTCAGTTTTTTTATTAAGTTAAAAATTACGCAATGAAGCCATTATCAATGCGCAACTGTCCGTGTTTTGTTTTTGTCATTATCAGAGATGGCGTTGTGTACGGATTTATATTTTTGTGATTTTCTTACTTTTACAATTACTTACGGGAATTCGGGAGGCGCCCGGGGAACCATTTATTGAATAACCAATACCTCTGCCATAGATCACCACAAGTGGTTCGCTACGTTTGGTGATTTAGCAGGGGTGCCCGGGTTCATGAGGTGACTTATGTCCGGGTCTTGGCAGTTGATGCGCCTGCCCACATGCTGCGTGGCGGGTCGGATCGAGAGAGACTGGTTGAGGGAGGCCTTTTGACCTTTCCAGCCGGACTCTCTCGACCCATTGCCTTGCACCACAGTTGGAGGGATGGATTCATACGTCCGTCACTCCCGGACACACTGACCCCTAGATTCCTACCCACCCCTCATACCTTTTTCCTTCCCAGAACTTTCTATCCTCCCCATTCCTTAAAAAGATCCTCCACACAGCATCCCCTAAGATGACATAGGTCCTGAGAGAAATTATTTTCCTCGGGTCTCCTGTGTGGAGGTTATGTAAAAAAATGCGTTTCTTTTCAGGGATTTATTATAATTATTGTATTTTTCCTTTGGAGGTGTGCAGACATACGTTCACCATTTGTCTCATTTTCGACTATTGACATTGAGTGTGTAAGAAAGAAGGGCAGCATTATATGATTAAAAACAAATGCACAACAATCAACGCATTGACATTTGAAGTTTTTGAATGTTTGGAATTCATGCACAGTTCAATATTATACCCCTCACAATATTGCTGCAGTTCTTTCAAAATAGGAGAATTCGTTCCATACAAAATGTATGGGGAAAATAATTTTATTTATAACTATTTATTTCGTTAAATTTTGTGATGTTTTAATAGTTATTATCCTATCCGGGGCGGAGACAAATGCAACAAATCAAAGATCATCAAAATCAGCCCAACCGTTCTCGAGTTATAAATAGTTTAACTAACCCGACTTTGTTTTATATATTAAAGATACAAAAAAATGAGATTTGATAAATTGAAGCTTTTCCTACCGTTCTGTGTTTTCTCCTAAAATAAATTAACATATTTATTTATACGAGGGTGGGTTGAAAAGTAATGCACACATGCTTGCACAGTGCGAACAAAATGACCTTCAGAAGCGCACCAGGTGGAATGTGGAAGTAACATTCCGCGTCGTTGAATTCATGGAGACGTGTTTTAGTGCTATGTCAACGAAAGTTTAACAGCGTTTACTGAATATAATAAAAAAAAATTAACTACCTTATAAAAAATACAAGCTTAAACTAATAAAAAATAATTTTATCATTAGAAATGTATGAACGGATTATAAGAAACAACTTTTAAAATACAATTTTATGGCTAAAATTATCCATGATAGTTTCGATTGATTAACTTTTTTCTTTCTAATAAAATTATAAAAAATAAAAATAAAAACCACTTTTACGCTCTAGACTTCTTTGTTTGCCAAACGATTTTTATTTGTGTTACCTATATTCGTGGCGATATAAGGCACACCAAGAATACATACATTTTTGGCGCCACCCCTCTAGGGGATCTGAGAGTATCCAACACTCTTACGTGATTCAAATACGTTAAGTATTTTATTAACCACTTGGACCCATAAGCTTTTTTTCACGATAATATAACATTACCAGACATATGTATGACGTCTGAGGCTAACCTGCCTTATTAAATGGTGTGAAATAAGCTAACAAAAGTTTTTAAAAAATTGCTAATTTTGGGAGGATTCTTAGTGAGAAATCAATGATCTTACCTTGGCATGAATATCAAACGAATTAATATACAGTGTGGATTTTTTATACATATACGCTGGTATATACAGTATACAGACAAGTAGTTTTATCCTTTATGCATTTGAAAGAAAATATTTTTTATGCTTTTGTTATTCGGCGGCACAATCTCTCTGCACACCCCTTAGTTCTTTTGTGTAAGTAGGTATACCTATATTCCCTAAACCGACTGCATATTGCATGTAAGTATGCCCGGGGGCCAACTGTTGGCGGATCATCTCTCATGTAACCGTATTTTACAATATATATCTATGATCTAAGATACCTTTGGTTACGGAATAATTCAACAATGCTCTCAGATGAATTGCAATATTTTACTGCGTGGGTCGCAGGGAGCATTTCTCGAATTTGAAAATTCCCCATTTCCGTGGATGAAGCGCCATCTCTGTTTTTCTTTTTTACTGTTTCAATTCCCTTTGTTGACGTTCCCCATTTTGCTTCATGCGTGACGGGCGCGCGTTGTTTACCCGCGAGTTCCGTACGCGATACGCGTAAAGACGAAAACAGAGTACGACACAAAAACGCGACATGCAAAAAAACAATGTCGCACTTTTATTGTGGACGCAATTTGTTTTTGTTTGTTGAGAATCGAGCGTTTTTGCCATTTACTTGGATCGAAAGGACAGAACTGAAATCTGAAAATGTAGCAGAGAAAGACACATCTCGCGTTGAGAGAAATGGCATTCTCAGGTTGTACTGAAATATTAACAATTTAATATAAAAAATAATTGCCATTTGATTGCGGTGTTTTGCGAAAACAGACGTTGGATTATTTTACATTTTTCAACCCCGTTGATAGGGACCTGAAAAACTCGCGTTGGTGTTCGACGAAATTCGCGTTATTTATGACAAAATTCGCGTTATTTTTACAAAATCAAAAACAGTTACAGTGTGCGGCATCTTTGACGAGAAGTTAGCTGCGTTATAGTTTGTTATTTAAACTTATCATAAGCAAAATTTTAAGTAACCCCCGACACAAAAAAGAGTTGATGACCTTGAAACGTCTGAACAAATTTTCATGAATTGTAGCTAAGAACCATCTCGATCACGTCAGCTTTCAAATAAAATCGGTCCATTCGTTTAGGAGCCACGATACCACAGACAGAACCATAGACACACAGACTTACAGACAGCGGCCAAACTTATAACACCCGTCTGTTTCGCGTCGGGGTTTTTAAAAACCATACACCAATAAATAAATGTATTTCTTTCGTATTTTAAAACGACAGAAAATAGTGAGCACAATATGAAAATTCGCGTTATTTGCTCGAAAATTGCGAATTTCGCATTATTCTCGTGAGAATGATTATTCTAATAACTATTAACTGCTAATTTTGTGAATGAAGCGTTATAATCAATTATTTTTTTAAGAAACGAGTCAAGAACAACACTTGCCAAATGTAATGAAAACATTGCGAAATGCAAACACAAACATTGCATATTATTGTACTTTGAAATTTGTATGCATTTTGATATGGGTTATTATTTATTTATTTATTTATTTATTTAATACAAACGGCATAAGTATGCCATAAACATTAATTACATGTCACAAATTCATATTCAAAATATTAGTAATGGTAAAACAGTGTATGTATAACAGTTAATTGTGACGATACATTGGGAAGTGACACCAGAGATACATTTACATGCAAAAATCTATAATAGAAATAAAATTAATAGTGACTAAAAAAATATGATAGCATAGCCGTCTTGTACCTCTGTTCCGTGCAGTTAAATAGATCTATCACATCTGCATATCTATTAGTAACTTCATGCAACCTAGGTAAAAGTGAGTGTTTCGTATACTCAGTCCGATTATTGTTACATTTAAAAAGGGTTTTAGAACGAGTGGTTCTCGTGGGAATATGAAATTCAATGAGCTTAGTTAGATCAGGACTGTCTATTCTACCATTTACAATTTTGAACATTAATATTAAGTCTGATATAAGTATAGATTATCTAAAATAACGCATTCAAAGGTTTATTGTTTAATCATAGTTTAAAATTAAGGTTAGTCAAATGTTAAAATGTCAAATATTGCAATAAATTTAGGTTAGTTAAAGTAGTAAAAAAAATAATATAAGATTAGTTAAATGCAATCCAATCCATAATATGAAAACTGAAGTATGTATGTTTTACAAAAGAAGCGTGCAATAAATGAGATTGTAAAATATATCACATCCGATATCGGAAATACGAGTAGATTCTGGGCATAGACAAGTATGACTGTGATTCGGGCGAATTAATAAAACATGAATTATTTAGGTACTTAGTATTTGAGTCATTCAATTAGTCATTATTACAAATTTCTTCGTCGAGTTATGCTCAAAACAATGTACAGCTATTTGTTGAGTTGGTTCTACTCTGTTTGAACAGGCCGCTGAAGGCAAATCGCAAATAATAATGAACTGCAAAAACAAGAGCAAACTCAGGAGTTATTGGAAATACGACGGACCAATAATATCAGCTTTGTGAACATTCTGCAAACGTTCTGTTAAGATTCTGTAGAGATATATTTGTTTATTAAATGACCAACCAAACTAGGCGCATATTATGGTGATAGAACCTAATGATAATAGTGAAAATATAAATAATAAATGACAATAAAAAATCTTTATTATTCTATATCTGTTCATTACTTTTGCAGTTGTCCAGTTAATGGTGGCTGACAGATTTGGTTGCCTGGGGTTGGTAGGCAAGTCCGAAGATGTTATTTTGGATAGAATTAATCCACTTCTAAAAGTCTAGACTTCTTCGTTTAGGTTGGTACTAGGGTCCTTCACTATCTCAGGTATCAGCTGCCATCAAGACGAGCTCTTCTCTATTTTGATATTGGCTGCAAGGTAGACTATTTTTAAAATATGTTTTTATTAGGGGAACGTACCCATACTATGTGACCCGTTCAGGGTGGGGGGCGGGATCTTCAAAATACCACGCTTGGTCACAATGAGGGGCGGGGGGCTTAGGTTTTTATCACGTAGTCAATCTAGAAATATCGCGTTTTTTTCGAGCTGCATTCAAATATAGCGCGCAGTGTTTGGCGCTCTTTAAACTCGCAGGTGCCAAATCTGAAGTAGATATGCCGAGACGTCAGCTGATTGAATAGTTTGTAGTGCAATGTAGTTGTAGTTTAACTTTTTGTTAGCAAGAAATGATTCTAAACCATATTTATGAATTACTACGTGAAAACTATAGGGGGAGGGGGGTCTTGGAATATACTACACGTGGTCACCGAGGGGGGTTAAAAATTGCAAAAAGTGAGTCACGTAGTATGGATACGTTCCCTAACTTGGAATCAAACTAGGAAAAGAGTTAATGGATAAACTACAGATCGTGTTTCCTATTTTTAATACATTACGACAGTTTTCAATTATTGTCGGTAAACTTCTAGATTTTATCTGAAATAGAGATTTCATGTGAAATTCATAGATTTACAAAAATTTCTGTAAGATTGGCACCGCAGACAGGAGAAGTCTTTTTTTAACGTGAAACAATAACAGTGTCAATAACAAATCACGGACGCTTAGAATCAATGTGAGCAGATAGAATGGGTGTATTTTTGTGATGAATGCATTTCGCGTTATTAAGCTTACAGAAATATTGAGAGTACAAATGATAAAACCGGTAATCAATTACCATAACTGGACAATTCAAAGAATATTTGATAAATAATATTATACAGATCTTTGTATGTTCCCAGCCCTGCGACTGGGTTCATAATGTTAAGTTTGTTAAGGTATATTACAATCACCGGAACGATCCTTCTTCCAGGAATGATCTTAGAAAAAGGATAGGTTCTGCGTATTCATCAAGTATACGATATCAACTGCTTCATGAGCAATATAAAATAATTGGCCATCGAAAGATAAATAGAGCCCGTTCAACATCCAACAAAACATATTAACGAGATGCAAATAAGTTGGTATGTACCACGTGGGTTGTACATTTACAGTTTACATCTGAATATACCGGTAGTGCGATCTGATATACGGAGTAGGTCCCTCTCAAACGCCACCTTCGAGGCAAATTTGTGATCCCACCACCAGCTGAATGCACCTTCCACAAACACCCACTAAATGTCATTTCCTTTCCCACTTATTGATAAGTCATTTTTCACTTAAAAAAGCATTCACGCATTGCCGAAATAAACAAAAAAAATCAGAGTGTGCAAACACACGCGGTAGAAGTGAAACCTTCAGAAAGCTAAAGTAGGCGAGAGTGAAGAGGATACGAAGCACCGCACAAAGAGGAGACCGATTATTCTTTCTCATTCTCTCGCAGGCTAAATCTCTCTTTTAATTCTTTAATTTTTGAAATTTGTCTCTTTAGTGTCGCTTTTTCATTTCATCGAGTTTCAAATTACAACGGTGCTAAACAAGTTTTTACTTCAAAAATTATGTGCAGTTCATACGCGGTAAAAGTAAAACATTCAGAAAACTAAAGTAGACAAGAGTGGGGAGGCTACGAGGCGCCGCACAAAGAGGAGACCGATTAGTCTATCTCATCCCTCGCTGACTAAATCCCATAAATGTACGTGTTTGTCTCTTTTCAGTGTCGCTATTTTTCGTTTCATCGAGTTTCAAATCACAACGGTGCTAAAGAAGTTTTCACTTCAAAAATAATTTTAGACCAAAAACACCATGAGACCACACACAACCGATCAGTGGCTGAGTTGACATCGCGTTTTTTTAAATTTTTTTACATGAGCTGTACAGCTTCCTCAGGGCTTATGTCATCTTTGGGGATGTTGTGTAAAGGGTTTTTTTAGGGAAAGGAAGGAGAGGAGAGTTCTGGGAAGGAAAAGGGTTTAAGGGGTGCATAGGAATCTGGGGTTCAGTGTGTCCTGGTCATCCGCCTCCAATACCTAGATAAACCTCACTCCAAGAACCCGGGCACCCCTGCTAAATCACCAAACGTAGCGAACCAACTTGGGGTGACCTACGGCAGAGGTGTTGGTTAACCAATAAAGGTACCCGGGGCGGCGGTATTCATTCCCACCCTGGCGTCCCGCGTTCGATTCCTCGGCTAATTCCTCCATCAGGACGCAAGCAACATTTTCCGCATTCTGTGGTGGAAGTAGGAGATTTTAAAATATCGTCAGGTTATTCTTAACCCGGGAATGTTTGTCTTTAAAAAAAAAATAATAACAAAATGTTATTTACATAGCTGCTTCATTACAATGTAACCGCGACAATGTTATGTTCGGTGTAGACTGCGAGATTATCAGTATTATATTTACTCCGGTGGTGGTCTATAGGGAAAGAGGATTTCTGACATGCAAACTGGTCTTTTAAATCCTCCGTTCCCGTCGTACATTCTAATCTAATATACTATATTACCTTGTTATTCTGAATAACTCCGATCTAAGTTCATTACAATAAATTTTGGTTTGTTAGGTCGAAACTGTCGCCAAGTAATAAGCCCGTCTTTACTTTACAACCATGTTTATATTTATTTATCTACTTTTATATAAATTATTACATAAATAAGTTAAATGTCCTCGAAACACTGTAAAAGTCATTAGTAAGTGATTCGATACAGGTAATTGGTAAACACTGCATAAATTCGTAATGTACCTAGGCCATTTATTTACCAGTCTTAGGGAACGTACCCATACTACGTGACCAATTTTTTTGCAATTTTAACCCCCCCCCCCCTTCCCCCCCGGTGACCAAAATCCTAAGCAAACCGCCGCTCATTTGTACCAAGCGTGACATTTTGAAGACCCCCCCCCCCCCCCAAAGAGGTCACGTAGTATGGGTACGTTCCCTTATCACTGTATAATTTGACGAACTCCGTGGTCGAGGGATAATAAGGCTCTCGATTAGCAATCCGGAGGTAGCGGGTTCAAATTCCGGCGTGCTAAAAGTTAACTTTATTTGATTAAATTAAAATTGTAATATTTCACATATATTTCAACATATCGATCAATAATTAGTCAGACATCTCCGAAAAAAACGGAATTTGAGTTGAGTATGCAGATATGTATAAAAGTGTACCCTCTATCTGGTACAATACTCAGATTATTCACCAAATCAATAGGCCACTTGCATAGATTTCATAACGACTTGGAAAAAATCATGTGGATAGATCTTTTTACTAAGATTACGAAAATGTTAGCAAAAATTGTTAGATATGTACAGTTTTTTTTAAAATAAATAAATAAATCCATTATTTGGGCTCGTGACGTCACTACATGAAAATGTCCCGTCTCCGAAAATGTTCCTATTAATTTTGTAAAATTCCACACTGATTTATTTTTTTATATGGCATCACTTTGATTTCAGGCGAATTTTTGAATTCGTTCACTAGATTTATTGTTTGTATTCTGCGAACTTATCATTTGGTTCGACTTTTTGACAGATGTTCTGAAGAGAACCCCGTACATTTAATGATGTACGGGGTTCTCTTCAGAACGTGAAGATGATGTCGGTACGTGTTTTAGAGGTATAATGATTATGGTGCTGATTTTAACAAAATAAAATTTTATAATATTCTTATTATTATTATAATTTACAAGTACAAGTATATTACATTGAATTTAGTAATATAGACGCTGTACATTATAATGATTTATGATCAATAAGATCGATCAAGGAAAAAAATATTTATGAAATGTAATATTTTTGGTATGCCTCGTTATTCTCATGTGCCATTCGTGTGGAAAACGTTCTTTTTTTTAAAAAATGATTTTCGGCTATGTAATTATCGTTTTTTCACACCTATAAAATTATGTCCCGTCTTTCCGGTTTATAAAAAATGGTCTGATTTTTCTAATTGAAATTTTCAAAAAATCCCCAGGGTTTCAAAAATACGATTAAAAAAAAATACAGAAAGTTTTAGAATATTTGACTGAACTGGATTTTTTTTTTAATGTGATGCAAGTGGCCTATTGTAATGCAGATAAACTTAAAAACTTACTCCATAATGCAGAAATAAACAAAAAATAATGTTTTCTAGGTCACTAGTAGGAAATTTCAAAATGTACTAATGTACCGGACAAATGTTATGCTTCTCGGTGTTATTTTACGGCATATTTAATATGAAAAACAACGACACGTGTAGGTAAATAATATTCAATTTATGGCGACCATTCGAATATACAGCAGAAGAAAATCTCAGTTTCGCCATGGTATAAGCCCACCATTCAAAATTTAAATGTTGTTTGAAATGGCTTTCACCGCGTTTGGTGACCAGGTATAAATACCCAAGTACTTCCCCAACCACCTTCCTTTCATATCTCCTTCGCCTTCCCACTACCCCTAACAAAATACCCCAATTGAGGATGCCATAGTCTCACTGGCTCCAAACGATTGGGTGCAGTTGAAAAGCTTGTGCGGTATTCACGTTAAAAAATAATAACAACAACTTATTTAATTTTTTATAAGAAGAACTCTCTTTTATAACTTTGAAAGTTATTTCCGTCAATGTATCAACCTTATTATATTGTCAATCAGTGAGAAATAGTTGGGGTGCAGGCGAATTCTTAAGTTATTGTTCATAATATTGTTTTGTTAATTATTGTCTGTATCTGTGCTTTCTCCTTAAATAAATAAAATAAAAAATAAAAAAATGTAATATATCATTGAAGACGAAGATAACAATAATAATCTAAACGAAAATATGAAAGAGAACAAGACGCAGAAAAACAGAAAAAATACAATGGTCGGTAGTTCCATATGAATAAAATTCGGTTACATTTATCCGAGACGCAATCCAGGATACAAAACAATTCTTAGAATGATTGTTTCCAATAAAAAGGGTAGTGGCCCATAATATGGAAAAAATAATTAGTTGAAGATAATATTGTTAATAATTCTAAAATTTTAAATATGTGATTGACAATTATGACGGTTTGACAGAAGGTCTATTGCCATAGCAAAATTGGTTTACGCGCACCGTCCCGGTTAGACGAGAGGTCTGGGTTCGAGTCCCAGTTGCGACCATTGTCTTTTTTTCTGTTTTTCTGTGTCTTATTCTCTGTCATATTTTCGTTTAGATTATTATTGTTATCTTCTTCTACAATTTATTTATTTACGCCATTAAATTTTACATTAAAATGATAGATGAGATTATGAGTTTAGTTTACAGTGGATTACAAAGGACAAAAATAAGAATGAATGTCTCCCACAGACATCGCAAAATCAATTTTATAATATTCTAAATGAGAACGCCCTTACAAAATGAAATACAAAATATCTTAATGTGTATGCCTATGTATGTATGAGAATCACATAAAGTAAACTATGAATACGTTTTATTAAACTGAAATATAAAAATGACAAAACTAATTGCTGGTAATCCAATGTTCCTCGCTTCCTCTCTAGCACTACACTTAATATGTACAAACAAATGCAACGTTTACACACGAGGAAATGAGTAATACAAATTGTAATGACTGCTGATAAAAAAAAAAACATTATCTACTATTTATTATTTTTTAATTTATAAACTAACGTTTAGACAAGATTTTTATGCATAGCACAAAGGGTAACAATTATTACAAGCAATAATTGTCAGCCTGAAACACTCATTTACATTGAAAAATCTTCCGAGAAAAGATACTTGCCGCCAACGGGATAGCTCAGTGGCCGCCAACGGGATAGCTCGCCCATAGCTCAGTGGTCAGAGCATTCGACCGGCAATCGGAAGGACACGGGTTCAAGTCCCGTTGGCGGCAAGTATCTTTTCTCGGAAGATTTTTCAATGTAAATGAGTGTTTCAGGCTGACAATTATTGCTTGTAATAATTGTTACCCTTTGTGCTATGCATAAAAATCTTGTCTAAACGTTAGTTTATAAATTAAAAAATAATAATTAATATTTAACAAGTTTAAGTATTTCCCCAATAAATGCAGACATAATTTGTCTCGACGCCACCTAGCGAGGGATTTAACACTAACAATGTCTTTCTCGCAAAAAATAAAGTTGGTTGTTTTCAGGTGGGAAAAAATATAACAAGCAGTAATTGTTGAATGAAACACTAGTATATATTGAATTATTTGGCGGGTATTTGATAAGCCCCCATAGCTCAGTGGTCAGAGCATTCGACCGGCAATCGGAAGGACACAGGTTCAAGTCCCGTTGGCGGCAAGTATCTTTTCTCGGAAGATTTTTCAATGTAAATGAGTGTTTCAGGCTGACAATTATTGCTTGTAATAATTATTATCTACTATGTTTGCCGGACCTTCAATTAAAATAGCATATGTGTGTAAAGGAAACAAATTACCTAAGTTACATTTTATGTCAATTGAAGATAGTTAATCAATAAAAACAACTGCAGTATTAGTTCGTTATCAGCAAGCGAGGATAAATAGAGCAACATTTATTTTATTTTATTCTTGAATCATAACTCTGCGATGAGTTGACTGACTTCAGTAAATCAGGGATAATACATTACTTGTTTTGTGTTTCTTGGGCATTACCTGACCATGTTACAATTTCGAGACAATTTGTTTTGAAGTGTTTTATTTTACATGTACATTTGTTACTTAAATTTTTAATTATCTGCTATCGGTTTTGAGACGTGTGTGAGATGTGTGTCATTCATCAGATTTAAGATTGCTGGTTAATTTTATTTTTATTTATTAAGTTTTTAATCCAGCAGGACTGGGAGGGTAGTGGAATCCCAGTCTGCCATATTACATAAACTATGGTACAATAATATTTTACAGAGTAAATAAAAATCTAAAAGAAATAAAATATGATAACGTATTACGTATTAGGTGGGTACCTAATGAAAACAATAAATGAAAATGAAATTCGAATATAAATAACAAAAAAAATAAGCATAAAATTAAAAATAAAATAAAATAAAATAAAAATTAAATATTAATTAAAATAAAAAAAAAAAATATTTGTTTTTTTTTTTCGATCGTCCATCAGGGAGGTCGCCTCATCGTCTGCATCCATCGCTCATTTAGTGGGGAACTGAGCCACTCGGATGCAGCCACGACAATGATGTTGGTTGATTTCCGTGTCCTGCTATAGAAGCTGGTTAGCCGGAATAATGACACGGATGTGTCGACTCCGGTAGCAGATAAATTAAATTAAGTAACGAATGTACATGCGAAATAAAACTCTTCAAAACAAATTAATACATTACATCACTATCGTTGAAGATGATTATAACTTCATTTTACCTCGTTCTGAGATATGAGGTGTCAAAGTTTGCAAAGACCATTTTTCATTATCGATTTACCGATATTTGATTTTGAGATTGAATCTTGTGTAAAGTTTATTAGTTTAACATACGTAGTATTTAAATAGAACGTATACTTATCATTTTAGAACATACCTAAACATGCAGATAGAACCATATGCAACCAGCCATAGGCACAATCATTCATTGTATAAGATTCTAACTACATTTCCCAATGCCATTCCAAGCCAGGGCAACGTTCTTATTAAATATTTTCCTTTCAAATATGTTAAACTTAAATACTTTACATAAGATTGAGTCTCAAAATCAGAAATTGACAAATAGATTATGATAATTTGTATTTACAAACTTTGACACCTCGGAACATAGTAAGGCAAAGTTAGAATACAAACAAAATGACAATTGTAAAAAGTTCTAACACACGAGGTATTTAAATACGACGTATACTTACCATTTTAGAATATACCTAAACATGCAGTTAGAACCATATGCAACCAGCCAAGCCGATTCTAACTAAATTTCCCTATGCCATTCCAAGATAGGGCAACATTCTAATTACACATTTTCCTTTTAAATATGTTAAACTTAAAAACTATATGTATATAAGATTGAACCTCAAAATCAGAAATTGTTAAATAGATTATGATAATTTGTCTTTACAAACTTTGACACCTCAGAACATAGTAAGGCGATGTAACAACCCTATCCAAGTGACGAGCTGCACTGCGCCTCATAAAAACTGTCAACTGTCAGATACAAACAAAATGGCAATTGCAATAGGTTCTAAGTGAAGTTAAAACCTTGTAAAATAAATTGGAAATTAATTTAACACATTGTATTTAAATTGGACGTATACTTACCATTTTAGAATGTACCTAAACATGCAGTTAGAACCATATGCAACCAGCCAAGCCACAATCATTCATTGTATAAGATTCTAACTAACATTTCCCTATGCCATTCCAAGCCAGGGCAACGTTCTAATTAAACATTTTCCTTTCAAATATGTATGTTAAACTTAAATACAATACATAAGATTGAACTTCAAAATCATAAATTGTTAAATAGATTAAGAGAATTTGTCTTTACAAACTTTGACACCTCAGAACATATGTAGTAAGGCGAAGTAAGGACCCTATCCAAGTGATGAACTGCACTGTGCTTCATAAAAACGGTCAACTGTCAGAAACAAACAAAATGGCAATTGCAAAAGATTCTAAGTGAAATTAAAACATTGTAAAATAAATGGGAGATAAAAAATTTAACACACATTATATTTAAAAAGGACGTATACTTAACATTTAAGAATATACCTAAACATGCAGTTAGAACCATATGCAACTGAGTATGCAACCAGCTAGGGCATAATAATTTATTGCATAAGATTCTAACTACATTTCCCTATACTATTCCAAGATAGGGTAACGAACGTTCTAATTAAACATTTTCCTTTCAAATATGTTAAACCTAAATACTATACATAATATTGAGCCTCAAAATCAGAAACTGTTAAATAGATTATGTGAATTTGTCTTTACAAACTTTGACACCTCAGAACATAGTAAGGCGAAGTTAGAACCCTGTTAAAGTGACAAACTGCACTGCGCTTCGTAAAAACGACAAACTGTAGGATGCAACAAAATGGAAATTGCAAAATATTCAAAATGAAGTTAGAACCTACGCAACAATGCAACGGAAATGCAATACAGATGGCTCTGAAAATTATTATTTCGTTATACGAGTTGAAAAGAGCTAAAGAAATGGTTTTGCATTCAAAGGTAATTTTTAGTTAGAACCTTGTTTTAGTTAGAACCTTGTCCAACTAAGGTGACGATTAGTCATCAAATCTCAGGATTTATTCCAGTAACTTAGTATTCATTGTCGCGTCCCATGTCTCTATTTTGTGTCTTGTATGTGTGTTGTCATGTGTAAGTTTGTGCCTGTTTTATGTATCAAGTGTTTAGGGTAAACGGCACAATGTTACTTTCTTTGTTGTTTATGCCTACGTGTTTTTTGTCCTCGTGTAAACACCTGTACAAAGCGACAGAGGGCAATGACGATGTTTAAGAATAATAAATAACAATATTAACGATCGGAAAGCGTTTCATGTTTGGATGATGTTTTGACAAGACAAAAAAGTTAAAATATAAACATTAACATGATGACACGTAAGTTGTTTACTTTTATAATTAAAATTTAAATAAACGAAATTTCTTGAATTAAAACATGAACAGACATTGCTAATAGAGAGCTAAAAGTATCTTCCGTGTTCGTAAAAAGCAATTACATTGTGGGTTGCATTATTAGATTAAATGAAACGAATATTTGTTTTAACCACATGCAATGTGATGTAATGTTATGTGTGTGGTTTGAACACAAGATTTGTTTAATTTTGTTTATATTAAAAAACTCATACATTCATCATTTGGACCACCATTCAGAATTAAATCGTTGTTTGATACAGCTTTAGTTATCTGAATACATCCAGAATGATAGATACTCTCGGTATAGCCCTGGTAAAAGAGCGATACTCGAATCAAAATATTGCTTGAAATGGCATTTGTCGTGTTTGATTGCTCTGATCTGAATAGTAAGTTTTTAACTATCACCTTTATTTCCCCTCCCACTCCGTTCAGTCTCACAACATACCCCAAATTTTAGATGACACAGTTTCACTGGCTCCGGGTAGTTGGGACTAACGAGGTAATTCCTAATCCAAATCAACTTCCACCTTCTCCCTCCTTTTTGTTGATAATTCAGTGGTTTGGATAGTTGAAACTCTATTAGTTATAAAAGGACTATTCATCTAAAAATAAAATTATTGCAGAGGGGTTAAATTTCCACGAAATAATGAGTTGAATATATGGAATGACATTACACGAGTATAATATTATGATTAATTTATTGTAGGGAGATGAAAATATCGCGTTATTTTTCAACGTAATCGCGTTATGTAACAGCAAAATAAAATTTAAAAGTAGTATTTTGCTGGATTATCGAAACCAAAAAAAAAAAATATTTCGAAAGTATTAAATATTTCGTATTACGACCACTAGCCCGTCACTCAGGGATATATTAAATTCCAAGATTCCTGCCCATCCCTTTTCCTACCCAGAACTTCCCCTCCTTCCTTTCCCTGGAAAGACTCTCTACACAGAATTCCCAAACATGACACAGGCCCTAAGGGAGGTTTTTCTCTCTTACTCCTGTGTGGATAAGATAAAATAAAAAATAGCGTGAAAAATACGAAATTTAGAGTTATTTGTTCGAAAATTACGAAATTTGCGTTATCTCAAATGCGAATTTGTCAGTTCTTTAATTATAGAAATTAATTGGAATTATTATTGATTGGAATTTTGGTTTTGTATTTGGCAAGACCAGTCCCATGGGATGTCACCTCATTTAGCGAGGATCGATCTAGCAGACAAGATGCTGGCTGAGATACCGCTGCAGATAAACAGCATCTCCCACGTAGTACTGTGCTCCTGTTACCTTATCTGGTTGCAGATGGTAATTTAATCACCAAGTCAATGGCCACCGAGAGACCACGTTGAATTAAAAAAGGTTGTTTGGCGACAAAAAGATTTGGACTAAGCTGACAACATGAAGGCGACTAATTTATGCGGTGGAATTTTTGTTGTGCAAACAATAAGAGGTTCGTTAATACTAATACCAGTACCAACTAGATACATTGAAAGTACGAAAGATTGAATTCCATTAACAAGCTATAAAAAGCTTGAATTCAGTACTTGTGTTTTTTTTAACAAAACTAAGAAATTACGACTGGAGGTTCGTTCGAGTGTCAAAATTCTATATATTTTTTCTTAGGTTGGCTTATTTCACATAATTAATTTGAACAATTCATGAAATAGATACTATTCAAGTTCTGGGAAAGTCCTATTCAAATTTTATTATCATACTGTGAATTATCACCACACAAGATGATTTTATGTATATTTTTTTAAAATTATTTAAATGTCGCATAATTACATTGAAGTTACGTTAAATTGCTAAATATGGGGTTCTTATTAACAATCCATTTTATATTTAAAAACTTAGAATCAATTTATATATGTGTATTTTTATTTACCTTCATTATTTTGAATTACAATGAACATAGACATAAGATGATAAAAAGAAAAGTAAATAATTCATCGTATAAATTCATAGTAAAAAAATTAATATTGGATCAGCAACTAATTCAAATGACTGCGAAATTAATAAAACTGATTAATAAAAATAACTTGAATAGAACTTTCACAAAACGTGAATTTTATCATTGAAAAACCCGTCAATAATAAAAAAAACACACCTCGAAATCAATTTATACAGTTGAAGTGAGCCCAAAATAGCATAAGCGTTAACCTATTATTTCCAGATACAGAGAAAGTTGTGAAAATTTCAAGATTCTAGAGCTTACAAATCAAAATGTTTTTGTTCCGTCAAAGAAAGTCGCTTTTCACTTTATGGCTAAGATATGCAGTAAGTTTAAGTAAATAATTACAGACAATTATAATTTTGAATGTTAGAGAAGATGAAAACTTAAATTGGTTCTCTCACCTCGTCCTCTTCCTCTATGGCTCTCATGAGCTCATAATAAAACAGTTCCGCTTCCGAAAGGTCCTGTTCCGGCTTCTCCGTCATCTTCACTTCCTCGTGAGCCACCATTGTCAACATTTCCAATTCACTCTTCATCGAAACTTCTATCACTCGACACTTCATCTATCACCACAACACACTAATTTTAAAATTCCTCCAACTATTTTCACACAAGTTTTCGGGGTTTTTCTCAAGGAACCCATTTAGGTTCACTATTCTTTATTATTGAATCTAATTCATAAAAGCAGTTTTGCCAAAATATAAAAAAAATTGAAAGGAATTTATAAATATTGTTTTAAGAATAACAAAAAAGCACTGAGTGAAAAATATCACTTTATATCACGCAGTTTACAAAGATAATAAAATGGGAAGAAATTTAAATCTCTAAAACCAGGGCGGACGTTCGGAAGTTGAAAACTGCAAAAACTTTTCCTCTGAATTGTGACGTCACTGAATCAAAATTCTCATCACGCCCGGAGAGGAAAGGAGGAAGAAGAGGGACACAGAAGAGCAAACGATGACTCAATGCACGACAGACGGCGAACAATAATTTTATTGTTTGTTTTCTTCAATACATTTTGTAGCAGACGCCATCCAGTCGGGAACTGTCACACCTACTTAAAATACCAACTTCTTCATTCATAACACGACACTCTTTTGTTTCCTTCGATATTATTCGAATAAAGAACGACTTAGGGAAGATTTCCTTTGAGAATACAGGCCGATTTGCATTCGCGAGAATGCAACACAAAACATACACGACGCAACAAAAAAGTGTTTACTTTTTAAAACGTGCCATATGCATAATGTTATTTGTCATGCATAAACATTATTAAAAATAACACTGTATTGTTGTGGTTTTATCACGTTATTAAACCAATGTCAAGTTCACCTTATTTAAAAAATAGAATAATTTTATTACTCAACGAAACACAGAAATTTTGTAAAATTTACAATTTGATAGCAATATTTATCATTTTAACACAGAGGAAATACTAACAGTATCATAATGTAAACATTTACTTTGTTCCAAAGAAATTTATTTATTTTATTAGAACGTTTATTAAATAAATGTTCGAATTTATTCGAAATTTGAGTTCGCGGGTTCGGAGTTCAAAATTCGAGTTCGCAGATACGGAATTATTCATAATTAGAGGTCGCGGGTTCGCAATTCAAATTTGAGTTCGCGCGACTCGGAATTCAAATTTGACGTCTGTAGCAGCGCGCACGCGCATGAGTGCTCCATGCCACCGGCCGCGTGGCTGGAGATGCAAAAACTGACGGCCGGGCGACCGGCGCGCCGCGCACAACAGCGGCTGGGACAAAAAAGAAAAGGAAAAACACAAACATGTCTGATAAAAAAACACGAATTTCACACACGCGGCGGGGTCTCCGCTTGATGATGATGGAAGAATAATAATATGTTTTTTGTACACAAGAGATGTTCATGTATGGAATCGCATGAGAATCTCTTTAGAATCTGATTCATGCATTTCTTTGGAGGGCGACCGAGGAAAATCGGGGTAGTAGGTAAGTGTTGATTTACCAGCCAATTTAGTAACAAAATGAAAAAAAGATGAAGCAATATTGCATTCCGAAATTACTATATTTTTGTGTGACTTTACTGTTTTTGGAGAAGCTATTTTCAGTAGTTACGAACTACTTACCAGAAAAAAATGCAAAAAAAAAATTACAAACGAAGGCTTTCGTTTTTTGGCCATAAAACTGATATGTCTTTGTATTAGGCTGTAAAAACTGTCATACAGTCAGCAGCTTTGAAATTTATAGGCCATTATTAGGTCGAGTTCTGAAATTTTAAAAGTATTTGTCAAAAAAAACACACACACATAATGAAGTAATTAGGTACTTTGCTAGCCCATAGACATGTTTTAGAATAAATTTTGTCGCAAATTAAGGTGAAACCAAGGAATAAAGCAGGAGTAGGTACTTAAAAGTGTATAAAAATGTCGATATTCGAGCTGTAATCGCTGGCTTTTTAAATACTGAATAATTGCCCCTAAATGAGATATCTGGGACGTATGTGTGGTAAAACCATGTACGATCGTGTGAGAAACGTGGAGATCCGCAAATAATGCAAGTCTGATGTAAGTGTAATGAGTAAGATTAAAAAGGGGATGCTCAGATGGTTTGGGCATGTGACTACGTAGAGGCGAAAGAACGAGAAAAGGTTTGTAAGGAGAATATACGACGCAAATGTGAATGGTAGAAGAAGTCGGGGTCGCCCGAGGACGACATGACACGACCAAGTGAATCGGATACTTGAGTCGGGCCATGTCAAGAGTCAGAATAATAGAAGTGCATGTATATATGAGATGTTGTATGAATATGAACGAGGGAAGGAGTGTGTGCCAAGACCGAGTTGTTTGGCGGTCCGTCCTTTCTACCTACCCCTGCGGGGAAACTGCGTGATGTTCAGCTAGCGTCTTTATAAAAAGTATGGCAATTAATAGTCACGAAAGAGATTCAGCATCATTTGATAGTTTCAATGTTTCCTCTTCACATTTACAATCCGAGTATCTGACCGTAAATTGAGTAGGCATAGCGAGTTGATTGTGGCGGGATAACGTTACAAAATAAAGGTGTCGCTAGGATGCAGGATGCTGCGGGTTCACAAACAGCCAAAGACTACATGACAGGAGTAATCGAACGAGGTGAAACTCGCCGCAAATAACAGCTTAGTAATATAGCAATGCTACAGTCGCTAAGCCCAGCAAAAAAACGGCATTCGGTCTTTTAAACTCGTTCGTTGTCAAAAGAATTATGATACTTTGATTGATAGCAGTGCAGAAAATCCGGCTTAATGTTGTTATGTTTGAAAATGGCGGCATTAGCGGTCATAATAAAATCTACTCAATTTGAATAATACTCACTAAGAGAGTAGGACTATTGCCTAGTTGTCCTGTTACAGTAGACCTTTATTAATAAATCAAAACCAAAATATCGCCTGATATTATTAAATTTGGAGGAAGGTAAATTACATAATTAATAATTAAAATTATATAATTTGTTTATTTATTTGTTTATTTATCTATACATGCATATATATTACAATACATTACAAAATGATACTTTGTCTGTCCAACTGGGAAGGATACCCGTTTCAGGACAGCCAAATTGTATATTTAGTTCATAATATTCTTGGTTTCATTCAAGATATACACATGAATTTGCTTCTGTCAAGACAACTTTTGAGAACATTAAAAATTGTCTGAACGAATGGATGGTGTCTTTGTGTCTTTGAATTAATAATTAAAATTATATAATTGGTCCAAATAAATGTCAATGACAATTCTTTTTTCAAAGTGTCTTCAGGCAATATATTATATTATATATACTGATTATTCCATTTTGACAGCTCGTAGTAAAAACCACGATAATGCGAACTATAGCGGGATAAAAAAGGTAGTATCCAACACTGCCGCCATCTTGAAGCGGAACCGGAACGCAACAAACAAGGAACCAGGAGACGTCGTGGAACCAGGAGACATCACTAAACGCACAACGAAAAACTTTGAAGTTTCTGGGCTGACTGTCAAATGAATAGGTGAAACGTAGACCATATCACAGGGGGCCAATGGCATAAATGCTAACGGGAGCCAAGCAGACCATTTCCGTATTAATAATAATAATAGAAAAGTGCCCAACACCCTTGAAGTGATTTTTTACTAAAACGGCGCTCTTCAAATTATCCAATTATTAATATAATTAAAGTAGTTAATAAAAGAATAAACCGAAGAGATATTTATTTATTTATTTGTTTTATTATACGCCCAGAGGGCTTTTACATAAATAAATAAAGGCAGTACATTTAACATGAGAAGGAAATAATATAAATGAAATTACAATAGAAATAAAAAAAGTACATAAATTAAATAAAACTATAAGCAAGAAAAATTTAAAGTACAGTGAGATATAATAACGATAAGTTACGATATTTGAAGAGATATTACATTTGAGATATGTAGTTGCAAAAATTGTCAATCATTCTGTAATTTCCAAATACGAAAAGCTCGAGCTCGTATTCGAGCTCCAACAATAAACTAATTGGATTTAAATCAGTATTTATATTAACACAGGACAGCCAACACATTCGCGTAGGTTTAACGGCGAGATAAAGAAGGGTAATATTTTTCCTCCCATGTTTATATACGCTGTTAACCCACACGCCAAACACAACATGAGTAACATGACAAAGCCAAGTGAAGTGTTTGTACGTACAGAGACAGATATGAGAACGCCAGCCCCATGGCTGGCAACTGAACAACGCGAGATCTTAATTGGATATCAATTAACAGAGCCAGTCTTGACTACGATCGCTAGATTAACATGTTAGACAATTAACTAATATATTATCCCAATGGAGGTGAGACGTTAATCTACTCACCATAATACGGTAATGAACTTTGATTATAATTTTACGTACGCGGTAGGTTTTTTGGAACAGCCTTAACAAAAGGAAAATCCCATCGTTTCATCCAACTAAATACTCTCTAGAGAGAAAGTGACTAGAACACGAATTAATTGCGAGTTTCTAATCCTTGTCTGTGTAAAGTTCTCAGTTTTCAGTTGTGTTGGCATAACTTCTACCCGATTAAGCTATTTAAAGGGCAAACGGAGTACCTCTCCGAGATTACTGTGGTTGAATGTACATTAAATGAACTTTTTAACGGATTTTGACCTCGAGATTCGTGATTGTTCAATCTGAAAGATAAAAAATGCCGTTTTGTAATTTGCAGCGTAATGCATTCTTCTTTCCGATAATTTTGATCTCAGTTTACTGTTTTAAGCCGAGATTTCACCCCGAAATTTGCTGTTATATTGAGCAATAAAGACGTTCCACAGATTCGCTCAGTCTTTTACACAAAACGAAGCATGTAAAATAAAGAGACGTTACAGAGGAGATTTTGAAGGTAGGCCTTTAACGATTCTGAGCCGTTTTCGATTGCAGAAAGGCAGAAGAATGAGGAAACGCCAGGCTGCATAATTTATGGGATCTGAATCAACCTTGGCTGCAGTTAAAGCCAGATAAGTGAGTGCAATTGAGTGCGTGCTTATATCGCTTATCAATAAGCTGCAGAGGATGGTGGATGGCGGATGGCGTCAGATGGGATGGGATTTCGCAGCTTGCGGGCGGAAGTGAACAGTCAGGGCGGTGCAGACCAATGCATCATCCGGCACCGGATAATGAAGCTGGGAGGGTCCAGAGATGAGAAAAACTGGATCCCGTAACATATAATACAGACATCGAAAACCTCTACTTAAAGAACTAACAGAAACCACTTCAAGCAATCAATAAAAATACACATGTTTTGATAACGGAACATAAACACAATATTTTTTTAAAGACATTGATATTGCCTAGAAAAAGGCGGCTTTCTTTCTAAAAAAATGAATTAGTTTGTTCTACAAGAGGCAAACGAAATGATTTCAGATGCATAGAAAGGTCATTACTGTGTATGCGAATTTATCTACAAATATACCTTTGTTTAATTGAATTGGAAATTATATATTCAAGAGGGGCAAATCCACACAACAGAGGCCTAAAGTTCACAAAATTACAATAGACAATTCTATACAAATCTAATTCAGATCAAATCTGATGAAACCATGTCCACAAATTAAAAAAAGATCTTTCCTTTGAATTTCAAAAGTTAACTGCAGAAAGTATTATAATTTATTGTACAAAACATCTCGGAGCAGAAAATCATTACCTCTTGAAAGTGATCATCGCTGTTAATTGCCCATATTCAGTTAATAAATAAACATCAAAGCGGTGCTTAAAAGGTTTTGAACGATGCAATTATAGTACTTGATGACCGTAAGTAACCAACATTATCATTTACCGCTATGGACATAAGCCGTACATTCTTTGGTAATTATAATTACAACAAATTGTTTTGTAATGTGACACCACACGAACCCTAACTGCCTGGTGCCAGTGATACGATGGCTTAAGCCTAAGCGAAATTGAGAGATCTGATGTGAGAAGGAATGGGAAGAAAATGTAGACAAGGTGGGAAGTATCTGACTATTCAGATCTGACCTCTCACCAGGATGATTCTAATAACATAATGCGTCTACTCGGGAACTAATTGAAAATATGTAATATTTGAAATCTGAACATGAAAAACCCTTGATTTGCTCTCGAAACAGTCGAGAGTCAGGCGGATTTGCAATTAAGTGATTTGCAATTAAGTATCAAAGATAATTTTGGGAAGTATGTTCACAAGAGATGGGAAGGCTGGTAGAGATATTGAAAGAAGGGTGAATGTAGGTAATATTAATATTAATAGGGGACTGAAGTCGTTGGCACCAACAAAACACTGTCCAAAGATGCGAAGCTAGCCGTACAAAAGAGTACTGGTACCTACCCTAATGTATAGCAGTGAGGCATGGAACTGGCAGAGGAAGGATGAAAGTAAACTGAATGCTGTAGAAATGAGATCCCTTAGGCGTGTATGGGTGGTAAAACCATGCACGATCGTGCGAGAAACGTGGAGATCCGCAAAGAATGCAAGGCAGATGTAAGCGTAATGGTAATGAGTAAGATTAAGAAAATAACGCTGCGATGGTTTGGGCATGCAGAGCGAATGAACGAGGAGTGTAAGGAGATTATATGACACAAATGTGAATGGCAGAAGAAGTCGGGGACGCCCGAGAAAGACATGGCACGACCAAGTGAATCAGATACTTGAGTCGGGCCATGTCAAGAGTCAGAATAATATAAGAGCATGTATGAGACGATGTATGAATGTGAACGAGGCAAGGATTGTGTGCCAAGACCGAGTTGTTTGGCGGTCTTTTCTAAAATAACTTTAAATCAATAACTTTAATCCATTGTGTACTTTCACTATTTATTTGAAAAGATTCTAATCAAATTGATTACGGGATTTTGTTAGTTTGAAACAATTCGACGGATTAAATAAATAACATAAAAAAAACCGGGACCCAATATCCAGAATTGCTCTTAAGTAATTAAGTAGGTATTTAGAAATAGCAACGATACGTTCTGTCGAAATTCATTTATCCCATTTTGAACAATTCGATTGGAAGTGAAGAACCCTCCTGTGTATTTTAGCCAATTTGGGGATTTATTGTCAAATTAAGTGCTCCCTTTTCCAATTCCATTAAATCGATCCAGTGAATCAAAAAGAGTTGTTTCAAATCAGTACTTGACTCCTTAGCTTTCTCATATGTGATTTTTTCCAGTATAGCTTTTAAAACATTTTGTTAGAGAGTGACCTCATTGCAAAGGGAATATAAATATAATGGCTGTGACGTAATACCTCACATGGAAAAAATAAACAACAAAACGCAGGCAGATGTCGCCACGGTCTAATTAATCTCTCATCGGACTGAAAGCGTTGAAAGAGTTCATGGTTGCAGTAAAAAGAGTTAAAAAATATTGGAAAATCTCGTATGCGCGGCGAGCTTACTGGTCCCAACAGGGGACGAGTTTTGGCAGCGATAAACATCATTAGTCTCGTTAACAACACTACAGTGTTGGTATCAGGTATGAGGCGGGCTATCGGGAATTTTCGTCTTGCGAAATCCATACAAATTTTCGAGAGGATATTTCAAATTTGTGTGAACGAGAATTTCAGATTATGGATTGTTCGGAAAGCTCGACTAAATTCAGGACGGTGTCAGGCAAATACCAGATTGTGGTATTTCGTCAAGCAGTAATCTCGCTTATTTCGAATTTATCGGATTATTATTGCGGGGTTACTTTCTACCGTGGGTGTGATCTACACACACACGTGCAACCAGGGAGGAAATTCGTAAATGGCGCTAGTAATCGCTTAAAATTTTACCAACAATAACAGAGAGAATCGCAAAAAAATTCCAAGTGTACTACTATATCATCATCATCATCTACTACAAACCCAATACTAGTTAAAATTGTGAATCTTAGTTGTAAGCTAGTAATATAAGTAGCTATAAGTCTTAGATATAAGTCAGTAGTTGTAATTGTAAATCTTAGTTATAAGCCAGTAATATTAATTCTTTTATATATTTATTTGTACAGCGCCCTTGAGGTGATTTTCCACGAAAACGACGCTATATTAATAAGTCAAATATTATTATTATTATTATATAAAGAACCGTATTTGAAACATTAAATGAGATTTATTTGAACCCTTTTACACATCAAAAAGATAAAATTTGCAAATCACGTTTGCGCCTGTATTGTTATACAAATAAACCTACTACCTGAGTAAATATAAATTAATTATAAATGCAAGGTATAGCGACTTCGACACTTTTATAAAATGCGTTTAAAATCTATTATTGCCACCACAATAGGCGGAATATGTTGTTTGTGTCATGATGGAGGACTAAGCCGAGGAATTGAACTCCCGAGGCCTGAGTGGGACCCAGAAGCGATTTCAACTCAGCCACGGTTCGGCTTTTGGTATGACGCCCAAAAGAATTTCCACACAAAGAATTTTCGTAATTTCTTAACAGACCTTTAAGTGGTCCAAATTTGTATATAGCTGTAACCAATCATTGTGTAATCTTCCCAGGATGTATCTAAAATCTAAATGTTATGAATTCGCCATCTTTGTTCTTCTTTTGGATTTTTTGACTATGTAATATTTGGTAAACATTTATGTCGGCAATGGCTAGCCTAAGCGCTTTGAAGTGAAACATTGTATCGTCGTGACGAACCAAAAAAGTAAAGCCGGGCCTATCCTTCAGAGGCTAATGACCCATTCACATGACTTGTCTGCCCATTTTACCATCTTCATAATATTATATTGAATCTACGCGAAATTCAAGACACGATTAATCTATGTTAACTATTATAATATCTTCTTGTATTCTTTGAGTTTTTATAGATATTCTTTCCAAAAATTCTCATTGGTAAAACGATGGATCAAGGTTTTATTATACATCAATCTCAATCTCATTTCCACTGCACTTTTCTTCGTTCCTTTCTCTATCAAATCCTTGCCTTGCTTCCAAATATCACTGTTGGTATCACAACATCGTTGGAAACTTGTAGCATCACTTCCTTTGACAACTATTTATTGGCGACTACACCATACAGTCCTCCATTAATTGAATTTCCTGCATTCACCCTCGTGTCAATGTACTTATCCATCCTTCCGTCTTTCGCGAACATAATTCCCAAACACTCAAACTCATCCACTTGCTCGAAGCATTCATCGTTCACACTCTATATTATAATAGTGTTTTAGTATCGTCTTTTTGATACACAATGTTTTTAATAATGTAAAAATAAGAAAATCATTAAAGGCTCGACAGATGAAATTCTTCCATATTCCGACTCTTTAAATCAAAGAAAAAAAACATTATTGGAAAAGCCATTATTAAATTTGTCAATCCATTTGAAAGACTAGGCTGAGACAACTCAAACGACGTAGAATGCCCCAATTACGTTGAGTTAGTAAAAAAGCAATAAATATACCCCAAACTAAACCAAATGCGTATCGCTTGCTGCGAAAGAAATTTAACGAAGGCAATAAAAATTATTGTCCTTACCAGGGTTATCTAACAAACTAACGAAAGCTAACAGAACAACAAACTTCGGGGGTTCGTTATTTTTATCAATGTCATTTTATGACCAATAGCGTAAATGGGGCGCGCCTGGAACACCAAAATATACATCTGTTTGATCCTTATTACAGATGTTCGTCAATGCGATAAGAGCAAATCAATGTTTGTAATCATTAAAATGCGAACCATATGCGCATTTTTAATTTACAAATTGAGCCAATTCTTTATGAGGATAGTTTGCTGGAGACATGTGGTATCATATCAAATTTTAATATGAAATCTGTGATTGAAAATGAACATAATGCATACAGTTCATGGAACTCTGAATCTTTTAGTCAGGATATTATTTAAGTGGATCCGTCTGGCTTTAGACTATTTACCATAAAGGGTCCTTCGTCCTTAATACCGCTATCAATGCACAGCGAGTCGGGCGTTTGGAATCATTATACGGATCACAGAAAGAATGGAATATTCATTCTTTGACGAGCATTTTGAGCTCAAAGTTTTGTGGGTATTGTTTTATAATGCATTTCCCCTCCATGCATAGATTTACTGTTTACGAAATAAAGCTCTGTGGGAAGATACAAGAAATAGATTTAAAAAAGTTCTAGATATACCTACTTAAACTGAAAAGAGTTTTCGATGGATCACTAAAACGACACCTAGTCATGTCATTATTAAACAATTAAGAAAACATTAATACTAATGTTTTTTAATTAACATATAATACGGAAAAAATTGATTTTAGTACCCCATAGAAAAAAAGAACCCTTTGCCATTATTATTTTAATTTATATATTATAGAGGGAAAATAAAATATTTTAAATAAGTCGTCTCAATGTGGCCTAACCACAGTTTTAAAATATCCTTGAACGTCGAAAAAGCTGTCACAACAACAAAAAAACTAAAATACTTGCAGAACTTAATAATAACATTATTAAATTTGATTTAAGTACATTAAATTAAAAAAAAACGATACCTAGTAATTTGGCAATAATAATTTAAAAACTGTATTTATAGATTTTCATACATGGTTTCATTCATTGTTTTCACCGCAGTTTTCACATAACTAGGTCACTCCGAGCCTGTTCTAAGGTGGACGATTAATATAGTTGACTGGTTATACTAGCATATCACAAACAAGATATGAGTATACAACATACATACACGTTAGTTAGTATATTGTTAGTTTGCGTCAGTTGTTTGGTCTCCATTTTATAAAATCCATACAAACAAAATTGAAGCAATTCAAAACAAATTCCTCAAATATCTTTGTTACAAGTCATATGTAAGATTTAATAATTATGCAGAGGCAGCTTCATACTTTAAAATTGATTTGTTGAGTGTACGAAGGCATCATATGGATGCAATATTCCTGTATAAATTAGTTAACAATAATATTCAATGCCCAGAGTTGCTAAATAAAATTCAATTTAATGTACCTGCACGTACAACACGCTCTTCTGTCCTATTCAGGGTTGATCAATGCAAGACAAACTGTGAGCAAAATGCTTGTCTGAACAGACTATGCTATAGTTACAATAGCATTTTATCCAAGGTGGACATTTTCAATTCCGAACTTTCCAAATATAAGGGGCACATAAAAGAGTATTTCTCTGATGTTTCATGAATACGTTATGTGTCTATGATTCTATCGTTTATACTTTAATTCTGTTATGATTTTACAACTTGGCTTCTTATGGTTACCAATGTATTGATATTTTTATGTAAATTTTAGTTTTATATACTTAATATTTTGTTTTATAAAATTTTTGATCTCATACTCCTTTATTATAAATTTTATTTATAAAAATTTGTTATTATGCTGTTTAATCAGAGGTAAAGTCACATGGAGGAAATCCATAATTGGTTTTATTTTGGCTACACAAACATGTACAAACTGGAAAAATGTAAACTGTTGATTTCCCGAAAATAAATAAATAAATAAATATTATAAGAAAAAAGAATATGTTCATAGACAGCAAAAATTTATTATAATAAATAGTATTCTAACCGAAAGACGGTTTCCATAATTTACAAGTTTTTTTAAAACCCAATAATACAATGTCTTTAGTGTGTATATGATTGCGAGTGTTGTGTTCAGCAGTGAAATAAGATTATTCAGTAACAATGTATCACATTGGGTTTAATAGTAGTATTTACGATCAGTATTGAAAATGTAACAACAAAAACAATAAATAACAAAATACAAGAGAAAGCAGTCCAATCATATCACAAAGTTATTGTTGATAAAGCTAAAGGCAGTTGATTTAATGTATATGGCAATGTGAAATACACGCTCACTTGATTAACTTCAATTGTAAGCCGAGACACGTACCAGGGGAATACTTCGAAGGAAGTGGCTAGCCCAGGTAGGGTAGGTAGAAATGGGCAGGCATGTCTGTAATAAACTGTAATTCCTTGACATGTAGACCAAGACCTATGCAAATTGGTCAGTTTACCCGAAATGATATTTTTTCTAGTTGCAGACCACGGAAAATAACTTGTTTAGTTGTCAGTGCAGTTATAATAGGCCTTTGAATCACATTTAAAAAAAAATTCCGGTTAAGGTAAATATTCTAAGACATTCTGTATTTTTTTTAAGCGTATTTTTGAAACCCTGGCGATTTTTTGAAAATTTCAATCCGAAAAATCGGACCATTTTTTATAAACCGGAAAGACGGGACATAATTTTATAGGTGCGAAAAAACGATAATTACATAGCCGAAAATCATTTTTAAAAAAAGAACGTTTTCCACACGAATGACACAGGAGAATAACGAGGCATAACAAAAATATTAAATCTCATAAATATTTTTTTCCTTGATCGATCTTATTGATCTATATTACTAAATCAAATGAAAAATACTTGTACTTGTAAATTTAATAATAATAAGAATATTATGAAATTTGATTTTGTTAAGGCTCTGCAACCGGGCTCGAAAAGAAGAAGATGGAGAGATACGAAATTACGAATGTTAGAGGAGAGCGCTAAAATTTACAGCGACAAAATCGATGCGAAAATTGCGAAAATGTTTAATAAAACACGACTCGTTTAAAATAGAGCAAAAATCTCGCGGGCATTATCTTAAACAGCATTTAAAGAAACACGGTGAATTATTTCATACATACAGGGTGTTAAGGGACGTACTTGACTTACTTTAACCGGTGATTCCTGACATTATTTGGAGTAAAAAATGTAAATGAAATTTTGGTCTCCGGTGACTTTTTTTGGTGACTTTTTTTTTTTTTCAAATTTTTTTTCTCCAATTTCAAACAAAAATTTCTTCCGCATGTCATCACTGGTCACTCAGCCGAGTAACAAACCAACCCCTCACCCCGCCTCCAACTGTTCAACACCTATCATTTTTTTATGTTTTTGTAGAAAAAATAAATAAAAAAAAACATCAAAAATTTCACCGGAGACCAAAATTTCATTTACATTTTTTACTCCAAATAATGTGAGGAATCACTGGTTAAAGTAAGTCAAGTACGTCCCTTAACACCCTGTATAACTTGTAAAATAACTGAAATAAACGTGTTAATAATAATTTTTGGAGCATACTTTGCGATTTTTTTCTATCAAGGGAATTTTATATAATTTGCGTTTCGGCACGGGCAAAGTCTAGATATTATCTTCAAGAATAACATATATTTTTTTAAGAGCTTTAAAACTTACCGTGTTTAAGGGAAATATGTAATAAATCGGTACAAATCCGGGTTGCGGGCCCTTAAAATCCGCACCATTATCATTATACCTCTAAAACACGTACGGACAACGTAAAATGTACGGGGTTCTCTTCATAACATCTGTCAAAAAATCAAACCAAATGATACGTTTGCACAGAACAAACAATAAATCTAGTGAATGTTAAATGTAAAATTCAAAAATTCGCCTGAAATCAAAGTGATGCCATATAAAAAAAATAAATCAGTGTGGAATTTTATAAAATTAATAGGAAAATTTTCGGAGACGGGACATTTTCATGTAGTGACATCACGAGCCCAAATAATGGATTTATTTATTAAAAAAAAAAAAACTGTACATTTCTAAAATTTTTTACTAACATATTCGTAATCTTAGTAAAAAAATCTATCCACACGATTTTTTCCACGTCGTTATGAAGTCCATGCAAGTGGCCTATTGAAAAAATAATATAACTTGGCCAAAGGTAAGATAAAGCTTGAATATTAAACTACAACATTTGCATCGGGGGGTCTAGCACAGTGAGATCGATAACTTTAGAATATCGGATCGACATGCGGACGATAATGCGATACAGGGTTATGCTATATATGCGATATCCAGAGCACGGGTGCACTGTTGACACCCGAACCGATATTAACAGGGAATAAACAAGAAATCGACATACGCTTACACTACTGGCGGATCTGTCTATGATAAACATCAAACGACTAAACAAACTTTAAAAATACTAATAATTAACAATTTCGAATTGATATCCTAACTTACATATACAGGTACATTGGCATTTCGTATGTAATTTTTGACCAAAAACGGGAGTTCTTTGTCTTTAGTCATTTTTGAACTACTTTCGTTTCTACAATATCGAACGGAATATATTGATCGCGTCTTAGATGAATTAATTAAGTCCATGGGTAGCATTCAATTTATTTCAATTCTAAGTGCTTCGTTAGTTCACCTCCATTCATTAATAAAACAGTTATTTTGCGAATTAGTGCAAAAAAAGTTATTAGGTACATACGAACACAATGTTTTAAATTACGATATATAAAGAGAAGTTTTTTTTTTTATTTCGGCCTGAATTATCAGCGTTAAACTTTAAATTTGAACCATAAGCGATAATGGATGTAGAAAAATTGACCATTTTTAGTAATTAATCTGATTCAAACACGGGAAATAGGGACATTGAAGTGTAGGGTATAGAGGAAATACAGAAGCAGACACTGACCTCTGTGGTGAAGTGGTTAGCGGATGTAACATTAGATAGGGGACATGACAAGAACGGATCAATGAAGGCCATTGAACAAACTACGAATACGTAGTACTTTGTAAGGTCATTATAAAATGGATGAAATAAATAAAAGTTTACGAGAGGCAATCAAAATACATACAACGTTTAACCCCAGGGTTCGTGTGTGTGCTCCGTATGTTTGCTTAATGCATGGCCGCTAACGATAAAGGGTTTTGCTATCCATTTAACATTTTGATGAAGCACCAGGTGATTTGTCAACTGCACGTGCTTGGTGCGACACCTGGTTTGATGGTAAGTAATTATTTGTGCAAGAAGAATTAAGCACGCAAGCACAAAGATATGGATATTTGCATTTGATTTTGATATTTGCAGTATTCGCTTTCCGAGAAAATGATGCTAAGTATTATTACGAATATACTGTCAAAATTAAAATGATGCACAAGAATATTCTGTAAAAATTGAAATGATGATCAAGAATTATTGAGAATGTACTGTAAAAATTAAAAGGATATACAAGAATGAATGAGAATATACTGCAAAAAGATATTAATAAGTGTACAATCGACTTAAGATGAGATTATATGGGAGCCGCCTTTTTTTTTTTTTTTTTTTAAATTTGCTTTCCAATGTTTATTTCAGTTTTTAGGTATAGATTGAAATGCTAGCTTAAGTTCCCGGCGTTGCCCGGGTTTTACGTAGAGTTTTTCGAAATCAGGTGTAGATAGCAATTTTCCTCTTATTTTGAAAATCAAGAGTGCAAAATTTCATCAAGTACCCATATTCTGCTTTAAAGGGTGGGTAAAGGGGATTTTCGTATAAACAGTGACCTTTCTCTTGATTTAAAGGCAAGTGTGCAAAATTTCATCAATCTCGGAATAAAACTGTAGATTTGTTTAAAAATCAAATCCACACCGCTTTCCACAGATACTCTTCTTTATATAAATAGACTATTATACCTTTGTTCATATATTTAAAATAGATTTAAAAATAAATAAAATGCTTGGTACTGAAAAATATGTATACATTTTTTAAAATAACCTAGTAGAAAAAGTCGTTCGTAAATATCCTAAATACAAGCGTATTTCGTTCATGTTTTATTATAAATATTCAAAACTCAGAACAACAACCTTTTGGGTGCAATAAAGTCATATCAAGATATTAATTTAAAAAAGAAAAGCATATTATCAAAAACAAATCAGATTAAAACGCCATAAAAGATTCGGCCACCATTGAAAAGCTGTCGGCGCAAATGGTTAACGTTAATCTTTTATCGGCCACAGCTTTTAGTACCAAAAGCTTTACGGGACTTTCGTATTTGTAGCTACAAAGTTGTGGAGATCATTTACGACATTTAGAAGACGTTAAAGGCCTAACTCACAAAGACGGAATTCTTTTTGAAGCAATTCAAAAGGAAATGACCTTTGTGTTTATATTTCCTACTCGTGTACGGCGAGACATTGTGGGGATTGAAAGACGTCCACATTCAAGAAAATATCAGCCGTGTTCGTTCGATACGAGGCTTAAATTAAATGAATTCTTTAATGACTGAATGGAGGAAGAAGAAAACAATTTAATACAAGGGATACACGTATAAGGGGAGCAGTGATTTCTATTTTTAAAAAAAAATGGAAGACAAACTGCGTCGGGTTTAACCTAAACTTCTTTTCTCTTCTCTTAATCAATTTATAATTTTAGTTCAAAACATAAACACTACTGTTGATGGTAAATGATATCTGGGTATAAATAATTCTACTTATATACTTTATTATTACCACCGTCTTTATGAAATCACAAAATAATAATAAATTTATAATTGTAGAATTTTTGAGGTTGAAAGAATTAAAGCTTATGTAAAGAACACAATTTGGAAGGCGGATATGGGTACCGCCACCCTGGAAACCATTTATTGGATAACCAACACCTCTGCCATAGGTCACCCCAAGTGGTTCGCTACTTTTGGTGATTTTTGATCTCTACAGCAGGACTCTCTCGGAACATCGCCTTGCAATGCAGTGGGAGGGATAGATTCAAATGTCCGTCACTCCTGGACACACTGACACCCAGATTCCCATCCACCCATAATACCTTTTCGTTCCCAGAACTTTCACTCCTTCCTTTCCTAAAAACACCTTCCACACAGCATCCCTAAACATAAAATGGGAATTTATTTTCCTCAGGGTCCTTCTATGTTCCCCCAGGTGGAGCTAATGTAAAACAAAAAAACAAGGACAATTGCTGCAGAATGATCAAGAAAATTATTCACGAACATTTACTAATTTATAGATAGTATTGTGTTATTTTTATATTTTATCGCTGGTCTTAATTCTTGACAGATCAGTTCCAATTTTGATAATGACACTTGAAATCAAAACAAATCCGAGTTCATTGAACCATAGGTCTTAATTCCGACACTCACAGATAGATCCACAACCGAAATTAGTTTGTTTGATGAAAAGGGCATGAAATTCAAATGCAATAGTCCATTACTGCAAGGAATAGGTATCATTTGAGACGTGGTTCGCATGAGGATGCTTTTGTTAGAATAACCGCATTAATCAAGAAGCCCCGGTGTTGTGAAACTAAGCAGGCCCTGGAGCCGCCAGGACGTTTGATTTATGCGTCTGGAAGAGAAATTAGGGATTTATTTAATATCTTAATAGCCGCGATCGGGATAGAGGACGGAGGGAACTCACGCGCGTATTATGTGCGGTTAATTTGAATATAAATCCGCAGGATTACCGTGGGAAGCGCAGCCAACAACAAAGAGTTAAGTGAAAATGGTAAAAAAAGATAAGACCTAAGTATAAAAAGCTATGTTTGAGCTGCTGTTCTTGCAGTACCTCTGAACAATGAATTTTAAGTAGGTAACTAAACACGCCTTTAAAATTATTACTTGAGGTTCTTTTCTACTCTGAGAGGCACAGAAATTTGAGTACAGAATTGCAGTTTTACTGGGTTCGGTTAGGTTAGATTGGGAGATGTGGTAGTCATGTAGTTTCAACATCCTTCAACAGATGTCGTTAGTCGTTAGTATAGTTAGTTATACTTAGTTTTGTGGTATCTCAACAGACGTCAGTTAAGAAGTATTTTAGAAGTGTATCATCTATCGCCGTTCGTGTCTAATGTATGAAAGGTTACTGTAATAGCTGAAGACGTATGGTAGATAGCTAGACTCCATCAGTGTTGCAGCTCAACAAGAGCTTTCAATAGAAAAGACGTCTGGTCCAGTTAAATATTCTTTGTAAACATTACGATAAACGTAAATAAAGTAACTTGTAATCTAAACGAACCTCGATCTTATTCGGAAGTTTCCCGACACAATTCAAATAATCTTAATCGCTGGAATTAATAAACACTACATAACAGGAGACCTCCCGATACTCGGCCCCTAAATTGTGGCATTGAGACAAAATAAACGTTTTGATCCTGCTATAGATATGACTGTATGGAAAAAGTATTTTATTCCAGACTTAGTAAAGCCGTCTAAGGGATTTATTATTCTAAGGATTTATTTATTCTAAAGGATTTTTTCGGAACGTTACAATTATCGCCTTATTTATATTGTATGAAAACTAAATGCCAGCATTGAGGACGCGACAGTCTGAGTGTCTATACAAAATCAGGTTGGAAAATGTTGCATTTTACCAAAAAAAAACTCCTTATGCGAATGAGGGTTACTTACTTATCTCACTTTTTGCACTAGGTATCAGCAGCGCATAAAAAGTAGACGTAGATGGAGATGGTTTATGTAAGGATATTGCTTTAAGTAAGGACGGAATCGATATTATTAACTATTATAAGGATAAAAACTTTTACCTTATTGGAGAATGCTGGAAATAATCGGAAAAAAATTCTTGTGTGTGCAAACTCACCTGTAACAAAAGGAAAATACATTTATTAGTTAAAATACAACAAGGAGATCATTTGTAATTGATGAAAATGGTTTCGTCATGTTTTCGTATAAAATTATGTTTGAAGAAAACAGTTCACACCTTAATTTATTATTAATGGTGTGTAAATTACTCTACACTTACAATTGCTAACCTGAAAATACCTGAAAAAACCCTTGACTATCGTGCAGAAATGGGCGGTCTGATAGATTCTTCTATCTTAACAAATGGATTTCAATCTTTAGATCACAGGCGTCAGGTGGGAATGCTATCCTTGTTCTACCGGTGTTTCAATGGAAGTTGCTCCGAGGAACTACCGCCATTGATTCCTTCAGCACCGGTGCACAGTCGCGAAACACCTAAATGCGCGCCTAACATTTGTACGTTTGAACGGGTCACTTCTACGACTCGTTATCGGGTTCTACCTCTGTGATCAACCGATTTGCCGGCCCATGTGTTTCCTCCCTCCTAAAACATCTCTCAAACACTCTCCACATAGCATCCTCACTACATAGGCCCTGAGGAAAATAATTTTTCTCAGGGTCTCCTGTGCTATGTAAAAATTGTGTCATCCTAAAAAAAAGAAAACTGAAGATTGCTCCCATTTATATTATATTATTTCCTGTCGCATATAATGTTTGTTTTAGTTGACTAAAATATTTACGCCATTTCATCTCCCATATAATGTTTCTTTTAGTTGATTAAAAGATTGACGCCATTTTCTGTCCCGTATAATGTTTGATTTAGTTGACTATAAGATTTCTGCCATTTTCTGTCCCATGGAATGTTTATTTTGAATAAAAGATTTACTCCTTTTTCTGTCCCATGGAATGTTTATTTTGAATAAAAGATTTATGCCATTTTCTGTCCCATGTAATGTTTATTTTGACTAAAAGATTTACGCCATTTTCTGTCGCATATGTTTGTTATAGTTCACTAAAAGATTGTAGGTATTGCTTACTGTTACTGTTATTGAAAAGGACATGACTTTTATCACAGTACGCAGATGCAGGAAATACTGAATTACCAGTGACAGCTATATACGAAGGGAGGATGCGTATATCATTTTTATCACACATATTATTATAATTTATTGAATTGAACATGTACTGTACAGGAAGCCTCTTTGATTGAAATCTAACGAATGTGGCGAATCAAATAGAAAGACACCACAAGATGTAGTAGTGAAAATGATCCAATTTACTTTAGACAAAAAAGTTGCAGTGATCTGACGTGATTTGTCGGTAGCCTTCGAATATAGAATAAAGAATTTAACACTAGAAATGCCTTCCACATAAATTTTAATAGAAATAAATGATCCACTGACTAATGCACATTTTGGTTCTAACATTCAGTACGCGGTCTGGTCTGTCTTTCTTACATTTGCCTGAAATTGTTTTTGTAAGGAAAAATAGTTTTAATATTTTTCTAAAACAAACTATATTTCCATACAAAAGACGAAACACGCACTTCTTGTGTTATTCTTTATTTTATGCCTTCAGAAGAGTCAAAAGTAAAAGCAGGACATCTTGAAAATAATGATCCCATTGGTTTTTTTTACGTTAGCTCCACAAACGAGACCGTCAAGGCCTATGTCATCTTTGGGAATGCTGTGTGGAGGGTCTTTTTAGCAAAATGAAGGAGAAGAAATTCTGGCAAGGAAATGAGGAGTGGGTAAGAATCTTGTGATCAATGTATCCAGAAGTGACGCACGTATGAATCCATCCCTCCCACGAGGTCTAGGTAAGGTTAGGTTAGGTTAGGTATCCAGAAGTGACGCACGTATGAATCCATCCCTCCCACGAGGTCTAGGTTAGGTCTTTCTCAATCAGTCTCTCCCGATCCGGCCCGCCATGCAGTAGGTAGGCAAATACATTCGCCATCATTTAACCTCACTCCATGAACATGAGCACCCCTTATTAGTCACCACACATAGCGAACCACTTGGGGTGACCTAAGGCAAGGATGTCTATTATCCAATAAATGGCTCCCGGGGAGGCGATATCCATACCCAACTACTTTTAACTCCCAAGAGTTTTTAATATTATTAATAGTATTATTGATTCACTTACATTACTACAACTAATCCCTTTCAAAATTTCCTCCGGTAGACTCGGAAATAATAAACTGCTCTTCCGCAATCAACACTCAACTAATTATGGATACCCACTATTCACAATAATTGTCCAGAATGTGTAGACGGGTCAACTCCTGTCAAAACCTTATTTATTTTTGTACAAGTCTAAATGATTTTTTTCTGTCAATAAACAAGTGAAGAGAAATTATAAATATATCACTTATTTTTTCTTATGTTTATCTTTAATTTTTATCTTTGCTTTCATATACCATCCTTTAATCTTATAATTTACACTTTTATTTTTATTTCGTGTTACTTATAATTTTATTTTATTTTATTTATTTATTTACGGACTTACGTCCAATTTAAAACAAAGTATCACGAAGTATAGAAATGAACAATGTAAGGATTCGGATGGTACATGAAAGCAAAGACAAACAGTGAAAATAGAAGAAAAATAAGTGTCAAGTCACGTCAAGACCTTGCAAAAATTAGGGTGAATATTACATATCTTCATTTGTTTAAAGAGCGACAGAAATCATTTAAGCTAATACCAAAAAAATCAAGGTCTTGACGTGAGTTGACCAGTCTACACATTCTGGACAGTGGTGAGTTATAACCATAGTTAGTCGAGTGCTGATTGAGGAAAAGCAGGTCTTTATTTCTGAGTCTACGAGAAGGTATATTAAATGTGATGAGTTGTAGTAATGTAGGCGAGTCGATTAAACAGTTAATAATTTTGAAGAAACAAATGAGATCAGATTTTATCCGACGGTCTTCTAAAGGAGAAAGGTTTAGAGTTTGTTCAATTTCAGCATACGAGTAATTGCCTCGCTCTAATCCTAGCCTCCAAGCAATTCCCTTTAGGAACCGATGTTGAACGGATTCAATATGACGAATATGGACAGCATAAAAAGGAGACCATATAATACAAGCATATTCAAGATGGGGGCGAACCAAGGAGCAGTAAAGAGTTCTTAGGGTATTTATGTTTTTGAAGTCAGAAGTGGTTCTAGTGATAAAACCAAGTAGTTTGAGAGATTTATTAACAATCGTATTTATATGTTCCCGGAAAGAAAGCTTGCTATCAAGAGAGACACCAAGATCTTTAATAGATTGAACAGTTGTTAGGCAATTATTATTTAATTTGTATTCGAAAACAATCGGATTTTTAGATCTGTAGAAGGACATAATTTTGCACTTATCGACATTTAGTTCCAAGCAATTAATTTTACACCAGTCATTGAAAGAGTCAATATCTGATTGGAAAAGAAGGCAGTCATGGTAGTTTTTGATTATTTTTAGGATCTTATTGTCATCAGCAAAAAGCCAAAAGCGTGTGTGAGAGAAAATACGAATAATGTCATTTATAAACAAGTTGAAGAGAAGCGGGGCTAAATGTGCTCCTTGCGGTACGCCGGATGTTACTTCAATAATAATAGACTCAATGTTATTTATTTTAACTCTTTGTTTTCTATTGCTTAAATAAGAATTAAAGAAAGATAGCAATGGGTTTCGTATACCTATAGCATATAGCTTGGCCATGAGGATAGCGTGTTTTACTTTGTCAAAAGCTTTAGAAAAGTCGGTATATAGAACATCTACTTGTGATTTATCTTCTAGGCCATTGACTACAGTGTTGGTGAAGGAGAGTAAGTTTGTAGTGGTAGATTTAGCAGATCTAAAGCCATGCTGTTCCTCAATCAGCACATTTTTGAAAATAGGTGTTATTTTTTTGTGATTATAGATTCAAAGATTTTAGGAATATGAGATAACATCGATATAGGTCTATAGTTTTCTACGTTCGACCTATTACCCGATTTAAAAATAGGTCGTATATAGGAAACCTTCCAGGAATCCGGAAAAGTGGCAGATGATAATGATAAGTTATATAATAAACAAATTGGCTTAGATACAACAGATTTACATTCTTTCAATAATATTTCAGGTATACCATCAGGACCAGTGCTTGTTTTGCTGGGAAGATTTTTTAAGTAATTGAAAACATCTACAAGTGTGATTTCGCAATTATTAAGGTCAATAGTATTAGCATATTTAAGAGGAGGGATGGTGCATATGTTATCAGTATAGACAGAGGAGAAATGTTCAGCAAAAAGGTTGGCAATATCGAAATCGTTGGTGGCGTGAGTATCATTAAAAAATAAACTTGAAGGGAGATCGTTATCAATACGTTTTTGTTTAATAAATTTCCAAAATTGTTTAGGGTTAAGATTTAATTTTGTCTCGGTGAGTTCAATATAAGATTTGTAACACAAGTTAGATTCAATTTTGGATAATTCTCTTAACTGAGAAAATTTTTGATAAAGCGCTAAGTTGTTCGTTAATTTGAATAACTTGTGTGTTTTCTTTTTTTCCATAATCAAATGCTTTAGTTTCATACTGAACCAAATAGGAAATTTAGGCTGGGAAAAAGTTCCCCTTGGAACGAACAAATCTATAGCATGAGTTATACATTCGTTGAATTTAAATACAGCATCGTTGGATACGCGCCATAAATATATTTGGGCATTAATTTCTTTGAATTGATAATTTATGCTATGAGACCATGGGGGCGCCATCTATGGGTTTTGTATTGTATTGAATTGAACCTATGTGACTTGAGATGCAGTGTATTCATGCGTTTCCTTACCTTTGTGAATCAAGCAATTACTTCTGACGGGAGTGTCAGTGAAAGGCCAAGAGATGTCTCTCCTGGTCAGTCATAAGAATAATTCATCCAGTGAGTGAATTATTGTTGTACCTAGGATTGGATTTTTGGCTCGCATTATTAATATGCAAATTTTTCATAGTTGAAACTTCCTTGCTGTGCGAAACATCTGTCAAGATTATGCAATATCGCCTTGACATTTTTATTGAAAAAAAGTGTCTTTTTGTGTGGACATCGTGGCTGAGCTGCATTCTCTGAGTGAGTGTTTTGTTTGTTTTCACTTTGGTTTTTGAGATTGCTGGGTCAACTGTTTTTTTGTGTCACATAGGGAAGAATTCAATTTTCGTTAATTCTACATAGGGTAGTCATCCCTTAGTGTCAGGGGCTATTTACACGCCCCTACATATTTATTGGTCCTTCGTAGCCTGGATCATTCATTCATACATTCAATTCGAGATTATAGCTTAATTACATGGATGTTTGAATTTACGTATTTTTTTTGGTAAATTTGAAGTACCTCTCATTTTTTGAGAACTATAGCTGGTCTTGTTTTTTGCTTTTGGATGACATATTTGGATGTTCGCAGAATTATCGTAATTTTGGATAATTATTCGCAACATTATTATTATTAATTAATTGTTAACATTGTTCGCAGAATTGTCGTAATTTTGGATAATTATTCGCAACATTATTATTAATTAATTATTAACATTGTAACATTATTGTAAAATTTTGTGGTAATCTTTTCGCATATATAAAAAATGCCAAGAATTACGGAGGAGGGTTTTGATGAGGCTCAAGACAGATCGCTTATTCTTTTAACCGCAAAAAAGGAAAATCTTTTTGTTCGTATGAACGATCTGTATAATGCAACAAATAATATATCTAATTTTGAGTCAAGAAATAACGAAGTGTTTATGGCTCAGTCAGAGATGATTGATCAAATGCGAAGTCAATTTGAAAATATTATAGATAGCATCAATGATCGTCAGTTAACTTTAAATCCAGAATTTAAACCAGATTTTCAAGCTTTAAATGCTTTTGATGATCTTTTTTTGAAGGTCAAACGAACTAGATCGAATATGAAAACTTCTGTAAGAGAGTCACTGACGTCACAAAATAAGTCGCGGGAGCCGTGTATGATTAATCTTCCTGCAATAGATCTTCCAACCTTCGATGGTAAGAATGAAAGTTGGTCGAAATTTTTTGAGTCATTTAAAGCCAATATCCATAATAATAGACAGCTAACTGACTCGCAGCGTGTGCAGTACTTAGTCGGAAAACTCACACATGGGGCTTTGAACATAACCGCAGGCATTGTGCCTTCGGGTGATACATATCAGATCATTTGGGAGAGTTTAGTTAAAAAATATCAAGATAAACGTACACTAGGAACACATTATTTAAATAATATTCTCGATGCGAAAAACTGCACGAATACATCTGCCAGTCTCAATTCTTTCATTGAAAGATATTCTTCGTCAGTGTCGGCATTAAAGCAGTTAGGTATTGAAGATTTAACTGATTTTATTTTGTTTCACTGCGCGGTAAGAAAAATTGATTCACAGACGGCTCAGAACTTTGAGCTGACAGTTCGTAATAAAGAAATTCCTTCTTATAATGAGTTAGTTTCGTTTGTACAAGATCAAGTAAAGATTTTAGAACGAACGAGTAACTCGCATGGTGTCGTAAATAAAACGCATCCCATTTCGTCCTCCCGATCAAATAATACTAAATCGTTCGTCGCGAGTAATGCGAATATTCCGCGCTTCCCAGCTCCGCCGAAAGGATGTATTCTGTGTAACAAAACTGATCATTTAATCAACGTTTGCTCAAAGTTTAAATGTATGAGTTCCCCACAGGCTCGATTTGAATTTATAAAATCGAAAAATGCCTGTGTAAATTGCCTTAGTGGTTCACATACAATCAAGTCATGCAAATCGGGGTTAGTTTGTGATTTGTGCAATAAACGTCATCATACATTCTTACATTTCGGCAGTGTGAATAATATGAAAACCAATACTCATGTACATACGTCGCAAGTACCTACCAGTGAAGAACCGTCAGTCCCCCCTCCAGTGTCATCCAGCATCAATGGAACTGGCATTGGTGATAAGCAAGTGGAGGGGACCGCGAATGTCAATCCTTCGTGTTCGCTTTGTGCCAAAGTAACACCGAACTCTTCTATTTTACTTTCGACCGCACAAGTATACGCGAAGCTTAAAAACGGAAATAAAGTTATTGTTCGGTGCCTAATTGATAATGGCTCTCAAAATAATTTGATTACGGTCGATTGTTGTAAGACTCTGAATTTACCAATAATTCCTTTGAGTAATTCGTTTGTCAAAGGAATTGGATCAACGTCTCGACCAATTTTCGGTTACGTGTATTTGGATATTGAGTCTCGCGTATACCCAGAGAATAAATATAATATACATGCGCTTGTCGTTGACAGTATCACCGATCAATTACCTAATCACTATATAGCCAAGGGTGATATGAGGTACTTAGAGGGCATACCTCTCGCAGACTTAACATGGAATATTCCTGGATGCGTGGATGTCGTCATCGGTGCACAACTGTTCCCATATATTTATTTAGGGAACAGGGTTGAATCGGGTACTAGTGCACCCCCCGCGTTATCGACCGCTTTCGGTTTCGTGTTGATGGGTGATTACCCCAATAATGTGCTCAACACAAACACATCATTCTCGGCACTCGCACTTAATGATTTAGTGCAAAAATTTTGGCTGTTAGAAGAGATACCTAATATAAAATTTCTAAGTCCGGAGGAGACAGAATGTGAGAATCTCTTTACTTCATCAATTTCTCGCACTGATGATGGTAGATATTCTGTTGCTTTACCTTTCTGTAAAGATCCAAGACAATTGGGTAATTCTCGTACTGCTGCCCAACGCCGATTTTTGGCATTGGAGCGAAAATTTAAACATTCCCCTGCTTTGCAGGAGAATTATAACAAGGTTATCAGTGAATATATTGAAAATAATTACCTATCAGAAGTCTCAGAGTCTGATATAACAGAAGATGGATATTACATCCCACATCATGCTGTCACTCGTCCAGACAAATCAATGCCTCGTATTGTGCTCGATGCTAGTGCTAAAACACACACAGGGCTGTCACTGAATGACATTATTCATACTGGTCCCAATTTGCAAGCCGATTTGTTTCTGCTTTTGCTTGACTTTCGTCTTTTTCCCATCGCTATGACTGCGGATATAAAGCAAATGTACTTACAGATTGAAGTTCCTAGCAAGCATCGCAGATACCTGAGGATCTTATTTCGATTCTCAAATAATGGTCTCATACGAACTTTTCAGTTCAATCGAGTTCCTTTCGGCTTGACGGCAAGTCCATACTTAGCAATGCGGACGGTTCGCCAGTTGGCCCAAGATATGAGACCACATTACCCGGATGCTGCCAAAGTGGCAGAGTCCAAGCTGTATATGGACGACCTGGTCTATTCTATTGCAGATGAGCCCAGCGCCATACGTCTTTCTCGAGAATTAATCTCGTTGTTTAAGTCCGGTGCCTTTGATTTAGTAAAATGGACTAGTAATTCTCAAGTTGTACTTGAGAACCTCCCGGATTCTCACCGCAGCCCAGTGGACTTCACTGTTGGTTCTAACAATACCTCTAAGGTGTTGGGCCTTTCGTGGGAACCAGCTGATGACAGCTTCTTCTTTACGACATCTTATGTTCAGGAGAAGTGCACAAAGCGGAGCATACTCTCCATAGTCGCCCGTTTATTTGATGTCCTCGGCTTGGTCGCCCCTGTCATTCTGTACGCTAAATTACTTATCAAAGAGCTATGGCTGTGCAACATTGGTTGGGATGATACACCCCCTGATAGCGTTATTCGTCGGTTTTCGGCGCTTACACAGGAATTTCCGCTAATTTCAATGATAAAAATCCCTCGCCATGTTGGTGTCCTGAAAGACAGTACGGTGCTCGTTGTTGCTTTCTGCGATGCAAGCATGAATGGTTATGGCTGTGTGATTTATTTGCACACCACTGATCTGTTTGGAAAAATTACAGTGAGATTGTTGTGCGCAAAATCAAAGGTTTCTCCCACCAAAGTGACGACCCTCGCTCGTTTGGAGCTCTGTGCCGCAGTATTGATGTCCAAATTAATACGGACGGTTCAAGATAATTATTCTGAGCGTCTTCCTATTGCAGGAACATATGCGTTTTCCGATTCTACCGTTGCGCTCTCTTGGATACATTCTTCACCGCATCGCTGGTCGGTGTTTGTTAGTAATCGCGTAGCTCAGTGCCAAGAAAATTTGTCTCCAGAGAACTTTTACCATGTTGCTGGTAGTGAAAACCCGAGCGACTGCCTTTCTCGTGGCATGCTTCCTTCCCAACTCGTTTCACATGATTTATGGTGGAACGGCCCATCATGGATTCGCAGCCCACCTTTGGAATGGCCATTAAAACCGTTTCACCCTACCAATACTGGTGAAATGCCTGAACACAAGGCTAATGTGCTCATTGCAACATTTCAGGGTGAAAAATCGGTCCTGAGTGAACTGGCTCAGCGTATATCCACTTGGGATAAACTACTAAGGATTGTTGTTTATGTCCTCCGATTCATAAAAAAGATATCACTTTCCTCTGGAACGGTCAATAATCTTATGACTGCTGAAAAGGCTGTGATTCGTGCTGTGCAGAGTATTCATTTTGCAGGAGATATTGCTGCACTCCAGGAAGGCAAATTTCATTCCAAAAGACTTCAGAGTTTATCTCTATTTCTTGATGGAGATAATCTGTTACGTATTGGGGGGCGGCTTTCTAAATCAGATTTACCTTTTGAGGTTAAACATCCGGTTTTGCTTCCCAAACATGACTGTGTTGTCGATCTGATCATCGCTCACTTTCATGTCGTGAACTGTCATACAGGCCCAGGACTTCTTATGTCTATCTTACGTCAACGCTATTGGATATTAGATGCTAGGACTGTTATTAGGGCGATGGTGCGGAAATGCAATTGTTGCTTCCGCTTAAATCCATCGCATCCTACACCGAAGATGGCAGATTTACCGTCATATCGTGTTGCAGAAGCAAAGGCCTTCGTACATACCGGTGTAGATTACGCAGGTCCACTCCGTATTACGCTGACTCGTCGGAGAGGACAACATTCTCAAAAGGCATATATTTGTCTATTCGTATGCCTTGTGACCAAGGCTATTCATATTGAGTTGGTCTCTGACTTAACTTCAAATGCTTTCCTGGCTGCTTTCAGCCGTTTTATTTCTCGGCGTGGCCCGGTAACATGCTTGTATTCAGATAATGGTACTAATTTTGTGGGTGCGAAGGCACAATTAGATGACCTCTACAAGTTTTTGGTTGAATCTGAATATGAGCCCTCATTAAAGCGCGAACTCGCTAAGCGTCGTATAGAGTGGAAAATGATTCCACCACGCGCGCCTCATTTTGGGGGTATGTGGGAGTCGAACATAAAGAGCATGAAGACACACTTGTACCGTGTGATTGGAACTCAGCTTCTCACCTATGAGGAGTTACAGACTGTGCTAGTTCAAATTGAGTGCATAATGAATTCGCGTCCACTTACAGTTATGTCTTCTGACCCTTATCCAGAAGTCCTTACGCCTGCGCATTTTTTAATGTCGACACCATTGCAGTACTTGCCTGCTTCTGTCCTGGCAGACGGTAAAATCAATTTGACTCAGCGTAAGCAATTATTAGACAGCATGGTTCAGTCCTTCTGGAAGAAGTGGCGTTCAGAGTATCTGCACACCTTGCAAGTCAGGCAGAAGTGGACTACTTCTGATCATCCGATTGATATCGGAACTGTCGTACTAGTGGGACAAGAAGATTCCCCTCCGTTAAATTGGCCTTTAGGCGTGATAACTGAAATCCATCCCGGAATGGATAAAATTGTTCGCGTTGCGACGGTAAAGACAAGATTTGGTTCTTTTAAACGTCCGGTTGTCAAATTATATCCCATTCCAACGCAATAATTTTATATTTTATCTATTTTTGTTTATTTTTATTTATTTATTTTTTTTTGATTTTAGTCATTGTTTCAATGATCTCTGACCCAGACATGGCATTACTTAATATCCGTTATCTTGGTCAATTGAACTTTATTACATTGTATTTTTAGTTATTTTTCTTTATTTTGTGAGATTCTGCGAATTTCCAATGCGTGTCATTCCTGAATATTACCGGTGAATAGTCACTTTATTTCTATTTCATTTCTTGTTTCATTTGTATTTTTATATTCTTTCTTTTGTAAGCTCTACGAACTTCCAAGGCGGGGAATATGGATACGCGCCATAAATATATTTGGGCATTAATTTCTTTGAATTGATAATTTATGCTATGAGACCATGGGGGCGCCATCTATGGGTTTTGTATTGTATTGAATTGAACCTATGTGACTTGAGATGCAGTGTATTCATGCGTTTCCTTACCTTTGTGAATCAAGCAATTACTTCTGACGGGAGTGTCAGTGAAAGGCCAAGAGATGTCTCTCCTGGTCAGTCATAAGAATAATTCATCCAGTGAGTGAATTATTGTTGTACCTAGGATTGGATTTTTGGCTCGCATTATTAATATGCAAATTTTTCATAGTTGAAACTTCCTTGCTGTGCGAAACATCTGTCAAGATTATGCAATATCGCCTTGACATTTTTATTGAAAAAAAGTGTCTTTTTGTGTGGACATCGTGGCTGAGCTGCATTCTCTGAGTGAGTGTTTTGTTTGTTTTCACTTTGGTTTTTGAGATTGCTGGGTCAACTGTTTTTTTGTGTCACATAGGGAAGAATTCAATTTTCGTTAATTCTACATAGGGTAGTCATCCCTTAGTGTCAAGGGCTATTTACACGCCCCTACAATCGTTAATATTGTTGTTTGATAACATACCTGCCCAGTCATATTGGGCAAGGTACCTATTCATGCCAGTATAATCACCTTTGTTAAATTTGTAGTGGAATGTAACTGCTGATTACAGAGTGTCACTTTTGAAAGGATTAGTGAAGTTAATATCGAGTGGTGCATGATATTTATCTATTGGTAATATTGAGTCAGTAGCTTCACATACACAAACGCTAGGCATATTGGTAAATATTAGATCAAGACAGTAACCTCCACAGTTATTGATCGAGTTTAATTGGTACATATTCAGGAAGGCAAAGAAATTTACTATTATGGAAGCATGAAGGGAAACATTATTAGGAGTTTTCACACCATGACTATCATTAAGCCACACTATTTTAGGAAGATTATAATCACCACAAATAAGTAAGGAATCGGCCTTTATGGAAACACGCTCAACTGCTTCAGTATGTGACTTATAGATTTCTATTGAAGAGGAGGGGGGAATGTATACACAACCAATGACAAGTTTCTTGGAACCAAGTAGAACACAAATAAATAATTGTTCAGATACATTATTAGACGATTCAAGAATGTGGCAAGAGTATTTTTTTTTAATACATATCATTACCCCACCTCCTCTACACTTGTTAGAAGAGGAAGAGCGGTCACAGCGAAAAATAATGTAGTCATGTAGTCCAAGTTCTGTTGAAGCAATATTGTCTGATAGCCATGTTTCAGTAAAACATAAAAAATCATAAGGGCATAAATTTATGGAGCATCTAAAGGAGTTTAGCTTAGTATTGAGACCACGAATATTTTGATAATAAGTGGAAAAGTTAGTATTAATGAGGTGTCGATTCTGATTCAGCCTAAAAAATTGACTCGAGATAATTCGCGTCTTTCAGCGGCTTGGCGGGCAGGACAGTCAGGGGAGCCAGTGTTGTATAATGGAAATTAGTCGTAATAAGTGATTGTGTTGTGTGCTCTTTCACTCCTTCGGGAGATAAAGTGGTAAGTGATTGGTTATCATTTTTCCTTGTATCAATAGTTTTTCTTACACATATTATCACCCGATTCCAGCAAAGACAATTTCATCTCATTTCATAGTTAGTAAATACAGTCCATTTCCAAGTGTACCTGAAGCTGCAATTTGTATACAATTTCGGATGCAACACAATATTTTTTTCGCTTGTACTTAGGCATGTAGGAGCTTTAAAAATACAAACAGTTAAGGTTGTTAATCCTGCATTTAAATTATGTATCTATAATCCTTCACGAAACGAAATACCAAGTTTCTGAATGAAAACGACCAGTTTCTCTGTTTAAATGCACGTAATTGGGTTAGGAAGGGAAATGTATTTTGAGACGAGCGTTGCCGTAAAAAAACAAGTTTTGTAAATAACTGGAAATCGTCTGAAGAAAATTCCCAGCATGTTTGTTTAACAAATACAGTCAGGATTAATGTACGTCGAGTTTATGGACATGAAAAATTTCAAAGAAAACATTTGTAAAGCTGAAAATGTGTTTTTCAGTGTGCCATACAAAAAACATGCGGAGACATGAAACTTCATAAAATTAACACAGAGTATTTTTTATGGATATTCTGAGCACTTATTTTTAGGTCAGAATATCTATTTTCTTGATATACTGCATATTTGAAACGCCAATTTAATGGGATGTGCATCACGTCGTGTAACATTCACAATCGGGCCACCAGCAATAACACTCCTTATATAGATGGCGATAAGGTTGAAATTTCCGCCTAACACCAGCCGCCTTTTTTGAAACATGCAAAAAAAAAATAACACCAAAAAAACATGTTTTTCCATAATTTTCTAATGAACTTAATTTGCGACATTATATAATAAAACCAAAACCGAAAAGGGTTTCGTAAGTGGGAGATCTGACATTGCAGTTTTTATAGGCCTGATACTATAATTTTCAGGGTTTATAAAAAAAACATCTTTAGCCAACGTTTCAACAGTGTTAAATTGTGCCCATCATAAAGGCCAGAAGTGGAATTTGTGGTGAAGTGTGTAATGTCGACACTTAGAAGGAATACCGTGTAGCGCGTATTATAATGCCAGTATTTCAGAATAATGATTAGTTAAATTAATGTGGTTTTAGGCGTTTAGTTTAGGTGTAGCCGTCATGTACCGGATACCAAAAACAATTAAGCAAAGCCCCTTCGTCGGGATTTTGTGGATTTCAAATGTCTCCGTAATTAGTCGTGATTAATGCATTTTGGGTTTTCCCGGGACTTCAGGAACAAATCCAAAGTAATGGCCAGTTTGAATCAGGTGTTCCACAATTGCCGATTTGTCCGGATAGTCGAGTTTACACTGTGACTTAAAACGTATCCAAATATCTACCTAAATTAACAACCAAAATATCTAAACGCTACAGTGAGTTCTCCTCTCTTTCACTACGAGAATGATGACTATTTTGAACACATGGGATGCTGCTTATACTGTTCGTTACTAATTTAAAATGACCGTTATGTTTAAACATACTCGTATGTATAAACATAATTGTAGTGTATTTATTGATTATTCATGTTGTTTCAGCTTCATTCAATAGATGTCGACAACATAGTTAGTAACACGAAGTTCTGCTATATCCCAACAGACGGCATGCGGCAGTTGAGTATGATATCAGAAGAGTACCATCTATAATTTTCGTGTCTTAGGTACGAACGATTACGATGATGGCCGAAGGTATCGGCGAGATTGGGCAAGCTCCTACAGTCCACTCGCAGCATCGGCAGAACTACTTAGGGCCTAGTCTAGTAAGGATGTATGCCCAATTTAATATTCATTGTAATATTAACAATAACTTATTATTGAACAAGTATTAATCACACGAACTTACGACTTATTTGGAATATAACCAACAAATCTTAAGTTGTCTTAATATTGAAAATTAAAAGACATCACAATAATAAAAGGAAATTCTTTGTTCTTTGTCTTTAAAGGGTTGACAGTAGGTTCAAATTAGCATTTCGCTAATTAATTGAGCGTTATTAATCAAGAGACTGAATTAGTTAATTATTTAGTTGTCATGGCCGACTGTCTGCGTCGTTACATGCGCCTCTAAATATAAACTTGGTACCGTTAGACTAATCTTGGCTCTAATAAATAAATGCAATATAGACAGTATGGGTACGCCTCAAAGTTGTTCTTCTTGGAATCGTCGATGCAATGCTGCACCCAGCGATTAAATTCTTTGTCGTATAAAAAAACTAGATTTGCCAGCGCAATTTCATAAATGAGACAGTTCCATTTTCATTAGATCAGTGATGTCATACTGTGATCTTGATGTTAATGGGGAGTGTTATAGTGATGGGAAAATCGCAAAAATACTGAAATAGTCGATTTGAAATACTTCGAATAATCGATTGAGGCATCAATTTAAATTGGGAGGAGGGTATGGGTACGGCCGCCCCAGGAACTGGATTTATTTGAAATTTATTGCATAACAAGCACCTCCGCGATAGGTCACCCTAAGAAGTTCGCTATGTTTGGTGACTTAAAAGGGGTACCCGGGTTCATGCGGGTGAGGTTTGTCTGGATCTTCTACTGAGTGGCAGGTCGGATTGGAAGAGACTGGTTGAGGGAGACATTTTGATCTCTCCAGCAGGACTCTTTGCGCGGCAGTTGAAAGGAAATATTTATACGTCCGTCACTACTGGACACACTGACCCCAGATTCCTTTTCCCCCTCACACCTTATTCCTTCCCAGATCTTCCTCAAAAAGACCCTCCACACAGCCTCCCCTCAGATGATATAGGCCCTGAAGGAAATTATTTTCCTCAAGGCTTCCTACCCAATGTAAAGAAAAAACTTACAATAAATAAACATTTTAAAATAAAATGTCGTTCAATAAAATTATCCATGGAATCGTATCGAAATGATAAATTCGACAATAATTATGTTTTATCTGCATTTTCTAAAATTTCTATTTTACTTTATTATTTATTAAAAAAACTATATCTATATTTCTTTATTTGTTATACTTGTTGTAAGTATAACGATATTATTATTTAAATCAAATATGATTTTTAAAGTACTGCTTTGTATATCATCTTCCGAGGGCATTTGGCCGGCAGTTTGAGAGTACACATTCAATCGGTTCAATAATCGAACTTTAAAGAATTAATAACTAATCCCTATCGTCTCCATAACTACAGTAAGGTCAATTTAGTTCGAATGATTGCTAGAGAGTCTCATCTGAGCATTTCTGCATCACTGACTGCATCTCGAGTGAAGAACACTTCGGCCAGAGAAATGGCGAGGAAAAAAGCTAAGATTTATCTATCTATTTATCGAACTTCTCTATGATTGTCTGCCTTCGTTTATGTCTTCACAAACCGCGAGCACCGATTCCAAATTCAAATATAAACCAATGTTGTGGTTGCATTGAAAACCCGCGTTCTCACACGTTCGATTTTGTACCGATTTTATGAGATGAAATCACGATGAAATAGGGATGAGGTTGAATGAAAAGTAGCAAAATGGAAGATCGAAAAATCCGCAAAAGCGTGATCTAAAAATGTTAAGCTTGCGTACAAATTTGTACCCTAAATAAACATTATTGTTGAATTATTTACTAATCTGACAGAATCGATATCTCCTTTTTTTCTATTTTATAAGTCTTACGTGCTCAGTTAAGAGGGCATTACCAGAGAAAACCAGAAATATGTTATTTTCAAAACAGATTTTAGACGTATTTACTCTTTTCCACAAAAAATTATAAATGGATTTCGAAAGATTTTTTCTTTTATCTAGCATTCGCATATAATAAATTTTGAGATTTTTTTAAAATTTTTGTATAATAAGGTTATTCCATAGGTCGTTGGCAGATTTGTTAAATTTTCAAAAAAGATTTTGTATTAACCATACCCATTTCAAATAATATAATCATGCAGAAAAATAAATCAATACATTATCTAGCAAACGCATGTTTTAGAATTTTAATTTAAGTTTCAATAAAATCATTAAAAAATATGTACGTCCATGTGTTTCTTGACGAAAATTGGTCCATTTGTGTATTTATTTGCGCACTTACAAACTAATATATTTCAGATTTTTTTAACATTCTTATTAAATTTAGACATTATTGAAAAATGATAAATACTTATAATCAAAAAATAATTACAAAAATTCATTAATTTAATAGTTTTATCATCACGCCTTTCAGCATTTTTGGATGAAGGTATAAATTAAAGCTAATTTGGATTGAAATAAATTCGATATTGAGTTATAATTTAAAAAAGCTGGTACGGAGAATAATTATTCTTTCTCATTGTAACCGCCCTGCACGATCGTAAGAACAACTTTCGACGAAATGTGGATTTTAAACGCTCTTAAAGCTTCTATGTAATTATTACAGTGTAAACCCACGATTACCGTGAAATATTTAAAATTACAGTTAAAACCTTAATTTTAAAATATTAAGTTAAATAGTAGATCTTAGCAACACAAAATATTTCATTAAAAATTTTCGCGGCCGTTGTGTTGATTCATAGATAGTCAAATTAATAGACCAGCCAATCAGGAAAAGGGGAATAATTTGCGTGACCGTCTCCCTTTCTGTGATTTGTCAATAAATGAATCTGACAGAATTCAGGCAACTCGTATTGTAATATTGCTTTTTAGTCCTTGAAAATAAAATCTGCTTGCTAATGGTGCGCAAATTGCTGGCTGCTTAAAAACTTAACAAATCCAAAATCGGGTAAACAAAAGTTCGGGCTTGTTTCCAAAATTTAATATTTTCTTACTTTATTTATCATGTAGACACTTTTACAAACGTGTTATAATTTACCCACCTCGCTCAATTTTAGCGTCGCTAAGCTAGGCGGTTCCTAAATGAACATTCAGATCTTGCGCAGAAAAGTCTCACGATGGACTGCGCAGCAAACCTTTGCCTTACTTTAGCAAAATTTACTTTTCTGTTCAGGCTCTGGTTTTTTCAATTCGGTACGCCGGATACTTATTGTACGTAGTTTTACAAAGTATTCTCGAACCCTGCTTGTGACAAAAATATGTTCACGTGGTTTGCCGAAATGATACTCAGATTTCATATTAGGGCAAGTCCATCATTTTGGATGTCCATGAGCTGATTCTATAACGGAGTTTTGGAGGTTTACAACAGATATGATTGAAAACTATTTCTCAATCAATATATTTCTATCAAAGTGCAGGCCGTTCTAGAGTAAGTTTTTACGACATGGTGGAGAGAACCTAATATCTCTAAAAGTTGGATCATAACCTTCACGTTTCATATAGGTACTTACCCAAAATATACGAAACGCATGCATAAGAGATTTACGAACGTGTCAAAATGAGGTAACTACTTGAACACCTTGACAGAAAATTGGACCAATGACGGAAGGTTGCGGGACGTGGATTATTTATGTCCATAAATACGAACTCCAAAAAAATTGATCTACGTGTCATAAGTGTTCGTTATTTTTTTTCATTGAAGAGAATCACTCACATAAGTTTGTAGTGGGCGTGTCCGTATCCCCGAAGAAAGCTCAATTAATTATTATCCCGAAGAAGAGTCCCAAGTGCTACCAATCGTCTGGAGCCAGTGAGATTTCCCAATTGGGGTTTGTTATAAGGCTGAAGGTTGCGGGAGTGGAAGGAGGTAGGGAAGAGGAAAGTGGGAAAGTACCTGGCTATCCGTATCTGGTCACAAAACACAGCTAATGCAATTTCAATCAAAGTTTCATTTCTTAAGCCGCCGCTACCCGAATCTCTACCGATTTCTTACACATCCCCCTTAAAAATTTGAAGTTTTTAAGCTCTTAAAAAAAATAATTTTATTTTTGAAGATAATATCTATACATTTCCCGCGCCGAAACGCAAATTATATGAAATTCCCTCGATAGAAAAAAATCGCAAAGTGTGCTCCGAAAATTATTATTTTCACGTCTGATTTAGTTATTTTACTAGTTATATGTATGTATGAAAATTCACAGAGTTTCTTTAAATGCTGTTTTAGACAGCCCCCAAGAGATTTTTGTTCTATTTTAAGCGAGTCGTGTTTTATTAAACATTTTCACAATTTTCGCTTCAATTTTACTGTTTTAAATATTAGAGCATTCTCTCCAACATTCGTAATTGAATATCTTTCCATCTTCTTCTACTTGAGCGGGGATACGGAGCCTTAATGGTTGTCTTTCACCAGGGCGATAAATAATTTGTGAAATAACACAAACGGATTGGAACCCGTGACCTCCGGATTAGTAGCCAATGATCGTAATCACTCATCGATGGAGACCGTCATCTGTTACTTACATAGGCAATTCTGGTGAAATTGATAAAAATATTTTTAAATATATATAATTTTTCTTTTCTTTATTCATCAATACCGAAATTCTTTCTTCAACAACTAATTTCACTTTTCTTGTACCTAGGATATTAACTGTCTTGTAAAAATTGGCGACATCTGGTTTCGAGCCGGTTTAGATCACGCTTCTAGGAAATTTGTAATCAATATTTAGACAAGTATTTAAGTGCTGAGTTAATCATTTCCTAGGATCTTCGATCAAATACTTGGTCGAACCTTAGGATAGATGGCGCCTGCTGTCGCTAGAAATGGATTTTATTTTATTTATTAAATTATTTTATTATTACATTTGATTACAGTAATGTAATGACGTATTGCCCACTAGGTGTGAAACGCCTGTGTTGAGATGGCAATTTACAGAGTGGTTGTTATCTAGATTTTTGTTTACATAATATGACAATGACAGTTATAAAAAATAAAATAAAATCGGTATTTTTTTACATTATACAATTCAAGAACGAATGTAGTAGATTAAGACAAAATAATTTTGAAGCAATTAAATTTCAATTTGACAAAAAGGTATCTGATAAGTGATAATGAAAAAGGTAAGTGAAACAAAGTTAAATGTAAATATATGAAGTACATATAAATAAATGTTCATACAGCAGGCAGCAGGCATAAATGTAAACATGTTATGAAATATTCGTGATAGATGTTTATTAGAGGTAACCAATGACTTAAATGAACTTTTGGTTAGCGTGTTTTTAATGTCAGTAGGTAGATTGAAATTAATCTTTATGAAATCACTGTCACTCAAAAGAAACTTATGAGGTCCGGTCAGTTGAGTTAGCTGTATTATTGTTCCAGTGAGTATATAGTCACTGGAACTGGAACTAGACGTCTTCACTGGAACGGTGATACGATTATTTTCACTGATAAAGTAATAAATCTAATTGAATTAACTTGTTACGGATAAGAAAGTTGATATAGTTTATTTATATATAATAGAGAACTGATGATTTCATTACATTTATCAACGAGATACATCCGTAACCACACGTTCATTGAAATGCAATACATATCAAAGAAAAAACATGTTTACCGACCGAGCGTGATGTTCGGTTTTAATTCGACCGTTTTGCATTTTGTATGTGTGTAAATTTTTTGTACGTTCCGCTTCAGTTTCAAGATGGCGGCCTTTTTAATTTATCACTAAAGATTAATTTTCAAATGTGATATCGTCGTGTTTATTTGGACTATCTTATTAGCATTTTTTAAACACTGTGGTACCTACCTGCCTAAAGAATACTTATAAAAAGAATTGTCGTTGTTCATTTGAAATAATATAAGGTACATTTGCGGCACGTTCCGGATTGGAAGACACTCTCAGTATCTCCATGAACGGAGGGCCCAATACTCTGAATTAAAAGTTGCTTGAAATTAATGAAATTTAGACACGTTTAGTGGCGAGATCTGAAAAGCCAGGTACTTTCCCACCATATTCTTCTACATCCCCTTCTCCTTCCCCTCCCCACTTATCTAAAGCCTCAAAATATCCTCCAATTGGAGATGCCATAGTCTCACTGGCTACAGACGGGAGCAGTTGGAACTCTTGTGAGATATTAACAATTTAAAAAAAAAAAAACTTTATGAGTAAAACCTCAAATTGTAATATTTGATTAAATGAAGGCAATATTAGCGAAACTCAATCGAAAATCTGGAGACAGAAAAATCAGAAAAAGATATTGACACCTCTGGGACACGAACCCAGGACCTTCTACTTTTATGGCAACAGCTCTACCAACCGAGCGAAGGTGTCTATATCCAATTCGGTCACTTTTAACTGTATCACACTTCGACTAAGAACTCCCAACCTTACCTTCATTTTCTTAACGAACATATTATATGTCCCAGAAGTGCCAATACATTTATATGATTTTCCTGTCTACGATTTTGTTTCCTGTCTTGAGTTTCGCTAATATTGTCTTTTCATTTAATTAAAAAAATAGAAATTGTTCAATAATTACAAAAAAAAAACATTGTTGTCAGATACTAGATAAAGCTAATCAGCAAAAAAAAACCTTATTTATTTTCTTACGACAAAACGCTGCGACAAACTTAATCGGAATGCCAATTTATTATTCAGCGAATACGCGTCAGCAGGATGTAAAAAAAAACTATCCAGACCTCATGAGCAATCAGCGCATTGTGCGTGCCATACAAACCGAGTCCAGGGACTGCAGAATCTGCATGCGGGACGATACAATATGGACGGTGATATGCAGATTTCGCAAGCTGACAAACATGATGCACCGGAATGCATTTTCATTTACTGCGCTCGCATTGTGCACTTTTCGGCCCTGGAGCGCGTCTAAAATGAACCCCTATGTTCTCTCGAGCCTTTCAAAAGCTCCATAAAAGGTGTGCTTTAAAAAAACTAGGTCAAAATTCTCACATTTGTATTTTGCTTGCCTTTTTGACGAGGTGTTTATGTTTTAAAAGCTTTATAAAGGTAGTTTGAATGTTCTGTCTTCATAGAAATTCCATTGCGTATAAAAGCAATGTTTTCTCTCTTTTCTTTTTGTGGGCCGAAGTGAGAAAGCAGTGGAGTAAAACTTTTTTTCTACATTACAATTTTTTAGAAAAGCTCTCTCAGTTGCGACAAAAATTCTAATATAGTTGAAATTATTATAAAAAATGGTTCTGAGAACACAGTGGTGATCGCAGCCTTCCAGCACCAAGCGCCACTCCTGAGCAGCGCTGGGCCCTAGCTCACTCCAGACCACGTCCTACATTATAATTGATTATTTATTTTATTTCTATTATCGCTTATGTCTTTTATATTTGTTTGTTCTATTTACTTTTTTTACTTTGTCCGTTGCTAACCACCGATGGTATCGTGACATTTCGCACCACGCCGAAGTGTTATTCATCATATCGTCACATAAAATGTAAATCCTACCGTATTCTTTCGTATACTTTGTGTGAACTCGTGACTCAAACTTTACCGAAGTTCTAACAATCAAATAGAACAATCTCGAACACTTATGGACATCTATGACTGTCACCAAGCCAGAAGACAACAACCGTGAGTACCACTTAATTGTGATATTCCTTTCTTGTTTGGTGGTTGGCCATAACTTATCGAAATCCATAAGCGTCTTAGCAAGAGTAGCCGCAAGGTTACCCTCATCCCCATGCCCCGTGCATGAAACATTATTATTATTATTCCTCCCCAACATTATTATTATTTCTTCAAATTTAGCAAATTCACTTTGTGGCACCATTTTATTAATGAAATAATTAAAAACACTTTGTTTTTACCACAATAAACTTTATTTAAAAGTCAACATGTTTCAAGAACGATGTTCTCTTCATCAGGACATAAAATGTACTCCTAGTACTAGGAGTACATTTTATGTCCTGATGAAGAGAACATCGTTCTTGAAACATGTTGACTTTTAAATAAAGTTTATTGTGGTAAAAACAAAGTGTTTTTAATTATTTCATTATTATTATTATTATAAGGCGCATGTGTGGTAAAATTATTTATAATTGTGTGCTTGAAATGAGATCCCTGAGATGTACGTAGGTATAATGAGTAAGATTAAGAAAGGGACGCTCGCGGAAGGAGTGCAAGGAGAATATATGACGACATGGCACGACCAAGTGAATCAAATACTTGAGTCGGGGTATGTCAAGAGTCAGAATAATAGAAGAGCATGTATGAGGCGTTGCATGATGTGAATGAGGCAAAGAGTGTATGCCAATACCGTGTTTTTTGGCGGTCCGTTCTCCCTGCCTACCCCCCCCCCCCGGTGAAACGGCGTGATGGTTAGTTAGTTAGATAGAGAAAAAGAGCAAATATTTTGGATACCTTTTTAGATTTTCACGGCCAAAAGAATTTTTGTTGTTTGTTTTTGGGGTGTTACGCCGTGTTGCGCTACCTCATTCTTTAGCCAAAGTTTCGGACAGCATTGCAGTGTCCATCATCAGGGCAGATCCGGCAGATGGCATAACACCCCAAAAACAAATACCAGAAAAGGAAATATTTTGTTTTCAAGAGTTTTATTTCACGTGTACATTTGTTACTTAATTTTTAGGTTTTAAGTTTGCTAGTGAATGACACGGATGTGTAGAAATCGGTAGAATATAAATAAAAATTAATAAACAAATGTACATTGGAGGTCCCACCACTTACCCGCCCTGGTATAGGTGACAGATGGTTACCCCTTCAAGGCTCTTGCAAGGACTCTAATTTTTTTGGTAAAAACGACTCTACATTTGAAAACGAAACTAAACCTCCAATGTCCCTGCATACGTTGTTAATAAGCAGCATGCAAGTGCTTAGCAGGAAATACAGATACAATATGTGTTAGTATGACAAAATATAGACAAGACAGTGGGACAGGTTGGTGAAAGTCCACGAGGTGGCAAGCGCTGGGTGATTGTATCCAGCGTATCCTACAAGCACCTGTTTGGGAGGAAGACACAGTAGATAAGTAATAAGGGCATGGCAAACGGTTTGGAGTCCTCTCCAATCGATTGGCAGTCCCAGCAAGAATGCGCATGACGTTCGGTCTAGTCGTGAACCACACTCAGCTTCCGCGCCCCTTAGCCGGTTCCTCGGTGAAGCCTCAAAGAAAAGTAAATGGGAGATTGGGGGGAAATACCCGACGACCCTAAGGAATTCAGCGTCGAGTAGCCGGAGGCAAGGCGAAGGAGAGCCGAGGTCGCCCCCCCAAACCTAAAGCCTGCACATGTTGCTGGGGGTGGCGCAATTGATTTTAGAGGGCACCGTGCCATCGTCAACCGACTCCTGTTGATGCAAGGACGAGGTCTAGCGCACCCCCAGAAGGGGAAAAAGAAACATAACAAAATAGATAGATGCAGTTCAGTTCAGCCTTCTGAGCGAAGCAAAGTAGCATTGTGAGACTAAAAAGAAAAAGAGAACAAAGAAACCAAAACAAACTAAAAAAACAAAGTCGAGTATGTTAGTTGTATCAATAGTGTTCCTTGGAATATGAAGCTGGAAAAAAAATAAAATCACACAAAAATGATGGAAAATAATGAAAATAATAAACAGGTATCTCGATAAAACATCGTCTAGCATAGCTTGGTTAAATCTAAAAGAAACCATATGAAAAGAAATAAAATAGGCATAAAAAAGATAGTCACACAAAAATAAAAGAAATAGGAAAAAAAAATGTATACAATAGAATAAGATAAAGGTACCAAAGATAGATATGATATAACAAATGTACATATGAAATAAAACTCATCAAAACAAAATGCCCAGAAATTGTTACATAAATGCCCAAGAATTACATAAAATAGCAAATCATTCAAAGCTGATATAAATGAAATGAGTATGATTAAGAAAGGGACGCTTCGATTGTTTGGGCATGTAAGCGAATTAACGAAGAAAAGAGTTATTATTAGAACTTAGAGTACCTAATTATTAGAGTAATAAAGACTATTTATGTAGATGCTCATTTCAACAAATAATTTGTACGAGTTTAAATGGTAGTAATGAAATATCCATTTTATGTATCTCAAATTCACTTGCCGAGTGATTTCACATTAAGGATAAATACGTAAATAACGGGCAAAGGCACCTTCCTTAACTTTCCAGCCGGAATGATAAATCTGTCCCCGGGGACTTAACACGTCAATAATATATTCAAATAAGCTTGGCTATTAATCACGCAAAAGAAAATCCGACTGGAAAAAAAAGTGCGGTAATGTAGCACCCGGTGCCTTGCATTTTGTATTGGAGGACGATCAACCTGTATTTAGGTTGTCGATAGCGCGGTGGGTTAGATGCTCGGCTGGTTGCCCGATAGAGTTCGAATATAATATAATGTTTGTTCGAAAATAAAAAAAGGCATTAGAAAAGTGTGTTAATTTTCCCAGACATTTTTCATTTCATCATTTCACCACTTCATCACTTCACTACTTCATCACTTGACGATTTCATCACTTCATCATCAACACATCACAACATCACGTGATCAACTCATGTCTGTATCACAGCATCACAACCACTTCATCACTTCATCCCTTCAACACTGCATCATAGGTACAAATATCACAACATGTAGACGTATTTTTAGTCATTGTTTTATATTATCTTCTTCGTTACTGTCTGAATCTATGTTTTCTCCTAAGTGATAAAAAAATCATAATAATTTCATTCGACAGCAATATCAACATATCACAACATCACATGACCACCTCATAACAGTATCATAGCATCTCAAATATATTAAACACTTCATCAATTCATCACTTCATCACCGAAGGAGCAAGCGGTGAGCCTGATACCAGTGTTCCTTAACCGTATTGAAATAATGGTCCCTTTTAACACAGTTAAAGTATAATAAATACTACAAATAAAAAATGATGAGAAGTATAAATAAAACACATTATTATTACATTGAAATCGAGTGTTATGACTCAGTTTAAATTTTTGTGCGTGAAAGTGTAGTTTATTTCACAGAACTTGTCAAATTGTTGGACCTAAAGAAAGTATATCAATGTGTCAGTGGGCCTAGTTCGCGAATGAGCCTATTTTTTTATATTGACACAATGCCCACTCGAACTTCTGCAGCGCCCCCTAAATGCAAAAAAATTAAAAACGCCCCCCCAGACTTCCAAATGCTCACAAGGGGGCGCTTGCGCCCCCGTTAAGAATCACTGGCCTATACAGACGAATAGACGAATTCACCACTACATCAGTCCATTACATCTTTATAACTTCATCATTGCATCGTACACACATCACAACATCATAACATGACATGATCACATCACGACAGTTTTGTTACGGGCAGGTCATGACCCGTTTTGTAACATTATTATTTATTATGTTTTTGTGGTATGAATGTAATTAAAATAAGGAGGAAGGTGTTGCAATCGTCCATCCAACTTTGTAGCTTGTTTCACTACGCGCCAAATCTTGTCACCAAGATATGTTGGGAGGGCGAAGCCAAACTCCATAGAGCCATTATGAGATCTCTTTTCAAGGTAGGGGAACAATACTGCAAATGCAATGGCATAAGGAATGACGGGTAAACTTTAATAAAAGAGATTTGTTTTGGAAAACAGTATAACGTTATTATATTTGAACTCAAAAGACAAATAATGATTAGGGAACGTACCCATACTACGTGACACGTTTAGGGGAGGGGGGGGGGGGTCTTCAAAATGTCACGCTCCATACAAATGAGCGGCGGGTTGCTTAGGTTTTTGGTCACCGGGGGGGGGGGGGGGTTAAAAATTGCAAAAAGTTGGTCACGTAGTATGGGTACGTTCCCTTAATTATAATGCGAGACATGACTCACCCCAGATCAGACCGTGTAAAGCTAAGATTTCTATCTAAACTGACGTTATCATAAAGATGTCCGACGGAGAAGTTCCACGGTGTCACATGGACGGAGCCATCACAGGGTCTCCAATCCACTGGTGCTGCAGCATCACGTACAGGCCCGCCAGGGCGAAGCCGGCCCAAGACATGGAGGGCTCCGATACGGGGTTGATGGTCCAGGTAGCCCTTGCACGAGGGAAGTTCAGGTCCCAGACAACGTGGCAGAATTGAGGGGGAAGCAAATATGAGGCTTGTCCCAAATAAAATCTTTATATACTGGATTTCAGCAAGTATCGATCGCGGAGCGAGAAGAGATTGTCGTGTACCGTTTAGATTAACAAATTAAGCCTGCCGGCTATAATCCATGCGCGTGCATTTCACTCGCGACTTTTACTGTATTTAACGCGTATGCCTCTTCGACATTATTACACGGGTGATCATTTGATCTTCAATCTCCAAGGTCGGAAAAATATTCCGTAAAACTACGATCCAGCGATCATTTCACAATTTCAATTTAAAAAACTTAAACATGGCGATGTGACGTCCCGGTAAGACCCCCTGCCCTCGAGTTCCCACCGGAAAGTGAAACTCGCCTAAAACGGAAATCATTTCTACCAACCTGTTGCGCCCAAAGTATGGTTGTTAAAAAAAACCCACAGACAATAATAAAACAATATGCGACGTACTTATTTTCATAGCAGTATCAAAGCATACCAGCATCACAGCAACCCAGCATCACAACATCTCAACATCACAAAACCCCCACACTTCTGACTCAAATTAAAGTATTTATGTGGGTACTTTATACCACCACACCACGAAGACAGTTTCTAAATAAATAAGTGATAAACGTCCAACTCTGAGAGTTTTATCTAAACTTTGGTAAATGCCAACGTGTGAGAAGCTGAAACCTTCTGAAAACAGATTAACAGATGCTGTACGTTACAAGTAGGTACACAACTCGAAGAAACTTGTGAGAAGGTACTCCAAACTCCAAACTGCCTTAAAATAAATAAAAAATACTAAACATTTACGTTTATCCAAGAATATTAAGATAAAAGAGGGACCGACTCACGCCTCTACGTCATTACCTACCCCTCAAGGCCTACTGTAGTAGGCCTTGCTACCCCTTGGATGATTTAGTGCGACGCGAATATATATATTTAACCCTCGGTTAGAAGCGAATTAATTGCACTGATGAGAATTGATGAGCATTTTAACCCATCAGGCGCTACAAGTAACTTTAAACATATATTTATATTAATATATTCGTGACTTCACCAGTAGTTAAGTGTATTGAAACATTAAGCGAGCATTTTGATGGTATTAAATGCTCCGATGCATTTCGGACTACGCTCAAATTGACTTGATTAATCAAAATTTCGTCATCCGCTTGCATCTTACTGTTAACATTATTAAAGCTACTGTGAAATTGCTTCATTACAATAGCTTTGGCTTACTAACAAACTAATCATCGCTTCATTTCGGCTGGCTAAGTCCTCCATCATGACACAAGCAACAATTTCAGATTACTGTGGTGGTAGTAAGAGATTTACAAATATTGTCAGGTTATTCGTAACCCAGGAATATTTGTCTTTCTTTTAAAAAAAATATATTGAGTGAACTTTTTGTTTTTATTACTTTCTATTTCTAATTGTTTTGCTATTTAATCTTTATTTAGAATCAATTTCAAGATTTACATACCTATATGTATAATTTGTCTGATTAGATTTGTGTAATTGTTAACCTATTTGTGTGTTAACTGAGTTTTTATAACTGAATTGTTCTCGTGTGAGTGAGAACATCTGTAAAAACCAAGTACAAATAAATAAATATTATATTTTGGTAGAAAGCAGTCACTTTGTGGTTTGACATATTAATTAAAGGAAAACAATCACTTTGTTTGTAACCACGATTTATTGATTTAATTTTTATTTACCGACCGGTTTCGCTTAATACAAGCATCATCAGGGTATAAATTAAAACTGTTTTAGTTTTAATTTATACCCTGATGATGCTTGTATTAAGCGAAACCGGTCGGTAAATAAAAATTAAATCAATAAATCGTGGTTACAAACAAAGTGATTGTTTTCCTTTAATAAATAAATATTATATTTTTGAATGTAGCTATCACTTTGTGGTTATCCATTATAGAAAAATGAAACAATACAACTTTGTATAAACCACTTATATAATGCGCTAATCCTACCGGTTTCGGAACAAACGTTCCTTCTTCAGGGAAAGCTTATACTAATTTGACAGTTTCGAACAATGTTTTATGACTCGCAACAATAACATTTGGCTGTCAACAGTTCTTTGTTTTGCTCTTTCAAAAAATATTCTTAAACCAATCTTTTTATTGTGTTTTGGCTGTAAAAAGTTTAGTGTGTTGGAATCTTCTCCCCCCTGATCTTCCAGGAGTCACTTCTTGCTGCTCATTTTCAGATATTTATATAATTTTTTTACTTCTGTCACTTTTTATATTAGCTGTAATTTTTTGAACAATGGAGGAGGATTTCCCTCCTGTACCCCTTACAAAGCCCCCAGATCCCCCTCCTGACCCTCCAGATGGAGACATTTCAGATAAAATAGACTTTTCAGAACATTCAAACATTTCAGACAATGAATCTGTCATCCTAACCTCAATTAAAAAAAGAAAATTTAGTCCCCTTTCCCCAAAAAAACATGATTCGCCTTTGTCTTCTCAGTCCCCTCCAGCTCTTCCTCAACCTCCTCCAACAATCTTTTACTCTACTCATTCCCGTGGCCCCTACATTGTATATGCGCAAAAAACTGAACAAGGTAAAACCATCCATCCTCTTGAATTTGGTAAATTTCTTTCAAATAACAAGAACCTTTCGATTAAACCTGGAGGTGTTAAAGCCGAGGGTCGCTTCCGAATCTCTGTTGAATTCCTGTCAGGTTCAGCCGCCAACAACTTTATCAAAAATATATTTATTTCATCAAATTCTAAATTCAAGGCGTACATCCCAACTTTCAATGTCACTCGAATGGGCCTGGTCAGGGGTATCTCGACCGATCTGTCCATTCCAGAAATCCTGTCCTCACTTTCAACCCCCCAACATATCGGCAATCCCATAAAAGCCAGGAGGCTAAATTATAAGGACACCTCTGAGGGCATCGTTTCCTGGAAGCCCTCCCAATCTGTCGTCATCACATTCGAAGGACAATCTCTTCCCTCCCATATTTATTTATTTTTCAACTCCTTACCAGTTGAAATGTACACTTATCCCACCACTCAATGTTACAACTGCTGCCGTTTTGGTCATACCAAAGCTGCATGCAGATCCCCTCCCAGATGTTTCAAATGTGGAGAAAACCACTCGGCTGACCAATGTTCTTCTCTCTCTTCACCTAAATGTTTTAACTGCTTAGGCGCTCATTCCGCCATTAACTCTTCCTGCCCCGAACAATCTCGCCAAAAAAATATAAAAATTTCTATGGCCTCTGAGAACTTGTCTTTTCTGCAGGCTTCTAAATTATTCCCGCCTGTCAAAAAATCATTTTCCGAGGTTTTATCCAGTAACTCTTCATCCAACCCTCTCGCCTCCTCCTCAACATCTTCCCGTTCAACAAAATTCACATACAAAAACCCTATCTCTAAACAGGCTCGTGGATACGATCAGCAACAACACAACTCACTTCTCTTAAATCCCAATGGTTCTCCTCTTTCACACGCCACAAATGGGTGCGCAAACAATTATAATTCATCCTCAACAAACTATCAAAAGCTTTCTGATCAACTCTCCCAAGATAATTCTTCATTTATTCAAACTCTTATTATGCTTCTAATTGACCTAATTTCTTCTCAAACTAATCTACCGTCCAACGCTGCTTCTATTATTTCCACATTAAAATCATTTATTCAAAATGGCTCTTCAAGATGTCAGAATTCTTCAGTGGAATAGCCGCAGCGCTATTTCTAACAAATCGAACCTTCTTAACCTATTAAATTCAAACCTTGTTTCTGTGGCTGCTGTCTCGGAGACATGGTTTACTCCATCCACCCACTTTAATGTGGGAGGGTACTCCTGTCTCCGCGATGATCGCCCGGAAGGTACGGGCGGTGGTGCTGCCCTTTTTATTAAAAAATCCCTTCCGTTTTTCCCAATAAATAATATCAAACCCCCCAATGCTGACTTTAAAATGGTTGCAGCTAAAATAAAGGACACTTCCTTTGTTTCTATCTATCTTCCCCCAACATCGCACTTCAATAAACAAGCGTGGTTGCAAATTGTCCGTCAACTAAGCCCTCCTTTCTTTTTATTGGGTGATTTTAATGCCCATTCCCCCGTCTGGGGTTCTGCTTTCTGTGATCGAGACGGTCGAAGTGTGATGGATTTCCTAGATGAATCCAACCTTTTTCTTTTGAATGACGGATCTCCTACTAGAATCTCTCGCCCCAACACAAACCCCAGTGCAGTGGATCTCTCCATATGCTCTATTAATCTGGCACCTCTCTCCTCGTGGGTGGTGTCCCCCGACCCTTGCTCCAGTGATCATTTCCCGATCACCATCACTTATCAAACTTCTTTCCATTCAGACAAGTCCCATATTTCGACAAAGATTAAAACAAAACACACCAAATGGGACGAATTTAACTCACATATGGATAAGTTTATACAAAATTTATCCTATACCAATACATTATCTGTCAAAGATGACTACGATAACTTCAAATCAATGCTCGTAACTGCAATCAATAAATCAAATCCTCCCCCTAAAACCAAATCTCTCAAAAAACTCCCTCCAACTCCCTGGTGGGATGAGGAATGTTCCAAAGTAGTGAGAATTCGGAAAGCTAAATCTCTTTCCTATCGTCACAATATGACTATGGAGAACTATCTCATATACAAAAATGCCGAAGCCAATGCCAAAAGGGTATTGAGGTCAAAAAAAAAATCCGGGTGGTACAACTTCTGCAGTTCAGTATCTCCGAACACTCCAATTTCGGAAGTTTGGTCTATGATTCAAAGATTTCGATCCTCCTTCAGTCCAACATCTCCTCGAGCTTCTCATTCTAAATGGATAGACGAGTTCTTGGACAAAATTGCCCCCCCTTCTGTACCTAACTTAGATGAAATAACTCCAATCCACAACACTCCTATGTCTGATCATTGGCTTGACTCTCCATTCACTTTAATTGAATTAAAAAATTGTTTATCAACAGTCAAGGACTCATCTCCAGGCAGAGATGGTATACCTTATAGCATTATCAAAAATAGTAATGATAATGTTCTAAATCACTTTTTAAGCATCTTAAATAAAATCTTCCAGACTGGCATAATACCTGATGACTGGAGTTCTCAAATAATCATCCCAATTCTAAAATTAAACAAATCACCCAATTCTGGATCCAACTATAGGCCAATTGCTCTTTCATCCACCCTTAGTAAAATTTATGAAAAATTAATTAAAAACCGGCTAGAATTTTTTGTCGAGAGTAATCATCTTCTCTCTCCATCCCAATTTGGATTTAGGAAAAAGAAATCTACACAAGATAACCTTGCCATCATCAGCACTGATATTAATTTATCCATTTCTAACAAAGAAGTATGTCTTTGTGATGAATTGCATTGATCAACAGTGAAAATTAGGAAATATCGTAGCTTCCCACTTTAATTTAAAAAGAAAATATCAATTACTTATAAAACGGACACGTCTACGACATCTATCGGATTAGAGTAAAGTGAATTCATATTTACGGTAGGGATCTATAATTAGACAAAGTGAGACGAGTATTGATAAAAAAATCACAGATGGTATCAACAAATAATCAGGGACAGGGACTCCCCAATGTACCTTAGACCGAGATATATTGACAGCCAATTGAATTGCAGCAAAGGCGATTAAAAACCAATTCAGCCTATCAACGGGAAGAGGGCCGAACCCATTTTTAGAACAAAGGAACGACCTTTGGACTTAGCAATTAGTAATGTGATTAATGAGTTTGATGTTCCCACCAAACCGAGAGGTGAATAAACTCCATGGGAAGAAATAATCTGTTCAGGGACAAAAGAACGATGACCCCAAGAAATGTTATGATTAACTGGTACGTTCCAGGGATCAGAAACCCTAGTTCTCGAACGCATTAAAACATATCAGGTGCGAAAAAAAAGGATACACGTAAACACGATGCAAAAGTTTAAGTGAAAGATTGCAAAGCAAGTGACGAAAACGTATTGTAAGATGTTAGGGAGATTTTCATCTATAATACGATTGTTTGTGACGACCGGAGATGATCGATTCGAGGGAAAACGTGCTAAAGGAAATGGAAATGTTGAAAAAACAATGGAAAATTATTGTTATCAATTTTAGACGGAGCTAGGATATTACGATGAAAGATTTAGGGAGGAAACGTCAAAAAAATGAGAGTTTTAAAGAATAGGCGAGGGTACATTTCAGATGTCTAGAGCGGTAACAAGTGTTAGAGAAGAAGATAGAGTGCAGTACGGAGGGGAGTGGAAAATGCTGAAAACATTGCGATAGAAAAACTCAGGAAAAGGAGTCATTTTACGTAATTAAAATGGAGTTTATAGATTAGCATAGTACGCGATTGCAGATAAAGATGAGGCATTACAATGGTTGCCGATTTCAGATGTATTTTGTTGTGATAAACAAGGAATATTCGAACATGGAAATTGTTTAGATAAGAACGATTAGCCGTTAAAAAGGTAATAAAAATTATCATGGGTCTTATGAGATATTTATATTAAAGAATTCTCATAAAAGTTAACGACACTGAAATAAAAAAGGATTTATTGCCAGGTGGGTACAGGGATTAATGTATACAACTGTCAAGACATATGGTTTATGGGATTTTTCGTAAGAACGGGACAAAATTTGGGGGACGATCTCTATGAAGCGATAAAAATGACAGGAATTTAAGGGCCGAAGTGGGGGTATCTCCTATAAAAATGTTAAAAATGATATATTTATTAATAACAAATAGAAAATGAAATTTTCCAAGAGGCAGCAAACATCAAAAAACGATATGGTTATATCAGGGAAGTACGGGGAAGTGAGGGGAAAGGAGATACGACAGAGAAAAACAAAGGAAATCTTAGATTAACAGTGAATAAAATAAATACGGCTTGAAATATAAAAATCTATAGAGATATGAACAATAGCGTAAGAATAAATAAGGAAATCCATGGAAAGAGGGTCGTGAATAAAAGAAAATTCGAAAAAAAAAATGGAAAATTCAAATATACGACGTAAATTGAGAAAATTCGGTTTTAAATGGAAAGGTTCATATAGAATACAGAAAAACTCGAGGAAAAATAATAAAATAAAAATGAACAATTTGCGAGAAAGACTTCGACATGAAGATATCTCTGATAGGCGAATTTGGGGACAGATTTGGAACATATGGTAGATGCCGTACGCACGGACATGTTACGGAATATATGAAAATAGAACTTTAAAATTATTAAATTCAAGCTAGTTTTGTATGAACAACAGGACAAAGGAAGTTGGGCCATTAAACATGGATCTTACTAAATCCGGATCTTGTAAGTATGGGAGTACGAGACAGAATTGAAAGTATCAAACGCAAAACGTACAAAGAGACCGCATTCGACAATAGTGGAGAGGTTTCAAGAAATTACGAGTTGATAGTAATTAGATTGGTTTATTACAGGAGATTCAGATACGATCTTTTGGACCTGAGAGGGGTATAAAAGTCTAGACAAATGCCAGTTGAGGACAGTCTACGGTCGCGGTCGAAAAGGTTTTAACTTCGCGGAACGTGACGAAACGGTGGGTGATTTAAATTTGAAAAATTCTAAGTGATAATTATTTTGATACTTAGAAAAATTTCACATTCTAGTCAGTGGCCTACAGAAAAAAAATACTTTGCAGTTAGAATCAGTGAAAATAAAAATTAAAGACAACGCATTAATTACTTGTGAAAAATAAAAGTGTTCGTGATAAATACAATTGGTTTTAGTGGAAAATTCGGATTTTATAATCACTTAATATCGTGTTTTTAAACTTAGAAATTTCGCGTCTAATATTAGTGCAATAAATAACTGAAGTGATGTGATAATTTAGCGTGAAGGAGTTATAATTAAATACGTGTGTTCAATCTAAGTGAAAGTGTTCTAACAAATAATAAATATTTAAATTAATTATCTTAAATAATAATAATAAAACAAAATAATATTTTATTAATACATAAAAGTTCGGAGGGATAAAAATTTAATTTAACAACAATTTACCATCTCTAAATTAATCGTGAAGTAACTATCATTTAAAGAGTTATCTAACCACCGAGTTTTGAAATAAAATACAGTTTAGAACGATAGAGTTCATACATCATTTTAATTAATTAGATTAATTGAAAAAAAAAAAAATTTGAAGTCAAATAGATTTAATTAAATTTAGGAAAATAAAAATTAATTTAGGAAAATTGCAGCAAGGTTTACTGTGTATTCCCGGTCGGAAAAACCTTGGTAGGGGTAAGTCTTTTCCGTTATAAAATTTTACAGATTCCAAGGAGGAAGCGGAAAGCAGCAAACATTGGTATTTGGATTAATTATTTGACCAAGATATTACTCGCTTAATATGTGATATGTAACTATATTAAAATATTATAAGTATAATAATTATATTTTATATATTTATATATGTAAGTATATAAACATATATATATGTAATTTTTGTTCCCAAGAAAAATTATAATCAAAAAAAAAAAAAAGAAAAACACTTATATAAAAAGAGGAAAAGGGTATCGATTCCTACCTCTGAATTCATCAATAACTATTAAAAGTAGTTATGTGTGATAAATTTACAAATCAATATTTTATATTTAATCTTATGTATGTATTAATATGATTTCAGAAAATCCAGAGCATTTGAAATAAGTTATGATATTAGAAAATATTCTAATCATAATATAATTATACATATTAATATTATAAATTATTTATTGAGACAAAATATATATAAATGAATAAATATGTATACGTAATCGGGTATCAGACTAGACAATTGCGCTAAGTACATCATTATCAAACAAAGAAAAAATTTTAGAGTCATCTCACACGTCTCCGGAATGTCTAAAGTAAACATACCTCATACGCTTGAATCTAGGTCACAAGGCCGTCGAGAATGTTTACAAAGCTCAAATTGTTTACAAAATAAATCGGTCACTGGGGCACTAGTTCGAATACAGTAAAACAAAAAAAAAAAAAAAAAAATGACCTTGATTAATGGATATCGTACTTAGGTATTAACTTCTAGGAACGGGATAAAATTATTACATTGCGCAATTATTAAAAAAAAAAAAAAAGGGAATTAAACACTATTTTTAATTTGAACGTAACGAGGTATCTACAGACCTAAGCAATTGAAAATTAACAGATTTATTATAGCAGTTCAAAAAGGTGTGTTGAAGATTTAGATGAAGCAGTTGAAAAATCACGGGATAGCTTAATAAGGGGTAATGAAGGCTTAGATGAAGCAGTTGAAAAATCACGGGATAGCTTAATAAGGGGTAATGAGGATTTACATGATTCAATTGAGAATCACGGGATAGCAAGAATTTATCAAAAGTTGAACATTGGAGGGGAGGGAAAGAAAAGAAAAAAAAATACAGTTCAACCAACAGAAGGCAGTGTTCGCTTCTGTAACAAGGACCATTAATCAAACCATAGAGATGGCGGATCTCTCAAACAAAACCGTCAACAAAACCAAACAAAAGCTTGGAGTTATGGCGAATCTCCAGAACACATCGCCAGATAAGATCTTAATGTACGAATATATATTTATATCACCCACTATTCTTACGTATGTATTCGGTATCAATCTGAAAATTTCGCAGAATTTGATGGGCGAGATCCGAGCTCGGGATGCGTTGCAAGTAGTTTCGCATTGCGAGTTATAAACCTTCCCAAAACGTATGTTTACATATATATCTTTTTATGTACTGTTCATTGAATGAAACGAACTCACTTACAATTAGTGCTTTAGGCCTGTCGGGTCACTCTCGTCTCATTTCTTGAACGTGGAGGGAGGATTCACGACCCGTAACTCCACACAAACCCGTGAGTATATGATTGCATATAGGACGAAACCGGTTCGCCCTAAGTAAATAGTAAACTTTGGAGGAGTAGGAATTTGGAGGTATCTGGGCTTGGGGGAAGACCTGAAGGCAGTGCATGATGGCGAAGGAAGGTCAATTGGGACGCGATAACTTAGGTATCAATCAATTGAACCGTGCCAAAAGACTGTGCGAATTTTGGGTTGACTTCTGATCACCCGGCTTACTTGATGGAGGCAGGAGCCAAATTTTGCCAGAAAAAGGGTTATTCTGAGTTCGTCAAATATGCAATTAACTAATTACATTAACCTACTAAATCCATCTTTATATGTACCTTATAGCAGCTGAATCTAAACGGAGGGGCGCCCAGCAGATACGAGATACAATCATAATCAAATTTACTAACATTTAACCATTTGAGTTATATTTAATTATCTGTTCAATTAGTCATGTGTAGTTTCGATTAGTATTACCTATTCATGAATTCATTAGGATGTAGGGAATCATAATAAACGTCAAAGGGAAGTTAGTTCATTTAGAGAAATTATTTAAGGTTAAATTTGCAAGAGAGAGACCAATACAGTTTTGAAATTCAACACTCTGTTTAGAATCAAGAGGGTTACCACAAAATTTAAAGTAATTAAAGTCCTATATCATAAATCAAAAAATTTACACAACGTTTGATGGAGTTTAATTACATCCTAAATACGAAAATATTTACGTTCAAAGTCGTAAATAACGTATTTATTAGTTAAGTACATATATCGCTAAAGGTATGTAGTACAAGGGAGCTTTAAGTAGCTTTCTGTAGTCATCAGAGGAAATAAGGGTCCAATTTTATATAGGCTTGTGTGACGTAGGGGAGGAATTTTCCATCCCTACCACACATATGCAAAGCCTTAAGAATTTAAATATCGATCAGAGCCAAGAGAAAAGAAGAATATTACGACTGGTGCCAAGTGCCCAGGAGTAAATAAAATACAGACAAATATAAGAGAGTAGAAAAGACATACATCACAACTGCACAGCCGTGACAGGAGATCAGAGTTTTACAAGTTGTTTTAGAAAAAAAAAAAAAAAAAACTTTTATTGGTCAATCTATTGCAAAAAAAAAAAAAAAAGTGAAAAAAAAATAATAATAATAATAAGTAGGACGTTATGTTAAATGAAGTGATAATAAAAATAAAATAAAAATCAGAACAGTGCGCCGTTAAATAAACACGAAAATAATATATAAATAAATAAATAAATATACGAAAATAAATATATAAACAATACATTTAAATATAAAAAAAAGTGTTAACGAATAAACTCTACATGTTTTAAAATAATTTATAAAAGTGTCGATAAAGTTTAAATCAAGTGACCATGAATTTGTTGATTGCTTATGAGATTATAAATATCGTAACAAAGAATGTAGGTCAGATACAAGCGTAAACAGTTTATTCAAGGCAGGTCATAAATTGACAGAATAATGGTATTGACATTCCTGAATCCAGAATGTTAATGACCGTAATGTAAACAATCTGATACGAGATACCGCGGTGTTTTGATAACAAAACATCGAAAAATTTTGAAGTAGGTGACATCGGGGGTAACGCGCATCGCTTTAAGAGATTGTAGAATAAACAAACTCGAAAATGATATCAACACTCGGTTACGGAAAAAACAAACAGACTTTACAGATAAAAAACGGGGGAACTTACCTACATAAAGTGACCCTTTGTTTATAGTTAATGTTGTGGGTTTGTATGTGAGGATTATCACATAAAAAGTCATAACATAAAAGATAAGGAACATAAAATAAAAATAACATAAAATATTTGATTGGGGATAGTGTCGAGTTGAGATAGTGTTTAATATCACAGACGAATGTTTATAGGTATATACCTATTTAAGGGAACATTTGATCATTCGGACCAAAAAAAAGGAGGGGATTTGACGAAATAACATCAAGATAGGTATTGCGAACTCTAAACAGATTTTGCGAAAATATCGTAGGTATTGCGGAACTTGAAGGAATGGTTGGCATTCTAAACAATAAGTAATTATTGGTTGAACGAAAATCACGGGATATTCATTAACATTGGAGTAACAATATTCATTCCGTTTTTTTTTGCAATTACCTACATTTATTTGAAATGAAGAGTGATGGTAGAGTTGATCTAATTTGGGTTACAATCATCATGCAAACAAATATAAATAATTGAAAATATTGTGTTTTATAGGGGGACAGGTTCCAAAAAAAAAAAAAAAAATAAAAATAAAAATAAAAATAAAAATAAAAATAAAATAAATTATAAATATATATAGGTATATTTATAATAAATAGTTGGTATTGAGTTAAATTCATTAAAAATTTTAAACAAAAAATGGCGGAAAAAAGGAAAGTGGATGCGACGGAATTAGAAGCTAAAGAAATACCGTTGGGAGATGAATTACGGGAGATATTTAGACGTTCAAAGAGGTCTAAGTTACGAGTCGAGGATATGATAGAAGTCGTTCAGCCAGAGGGGGAGACCGACACAAAATCGGAGGAACAGGGCGAAAATAAGCGAGAGTGTGAAGAGAGACTCACACATGATATGTTACAGGAAAAACCCGAGGAAAAGGAACAAGAAAAGTTAACGAAGTAAAAGGGAAAATAAAAAATATAGAAAAACGAGAAAATTGAAAAAAAAAAAAAATAAGTAAATAAATAGAATAAGGAAGGCAACATAATTTACATAAGGTAATTTAGGAAATTAAAATAGAGATTATAAGGTTGTCGCTTAATAAGATAAAATATAAACATTAACCAGGCGGCACTCGGAAAATAAAGAAAATGGTTGGGAAACGTGGAACAAGTAGGCGAGCCCAGGCTTTAGTGACAGCAATCGGGGAAAATGTCACAACCGAGACTTCAACAATAAACATAGGAGATATAACTACAATAATTCAGGCAGCTTTGGCACCGCTCGTCAATAAGATGCAAGAACTCGAGAAACAATTGGAAAGCCCAGCAACAGTGGCGGTGATAGGAGAGGATAGTGCGCCGAAAAGCGTTCTCCAAGTAGTGGAAATGTTACCACAGCAGGAACGACCATCATTCTCCGGTGGAAATCAAAATCCCATTAGTTTCCTGGAAGATTTAAAAGAATACACTAGAAAAGTGAAACGAACGGATCCATTAGTCGTCGTACGGGAAAATTTGAAAGGGGAAGCTAAATCGTGGGCAAAATTGTACAATAAACGATGGGAGACTATGTTAGATTTCGAACGAGATTTTTTAGCTACCTATTGGGGAGACATAAAGAAAAATGAAGTTCGCCGTCGTCTTGCAGAAGGGGTATATGATGCCAAGAAAAATATATCCATGCTCACTCATTTCGCAAACTATTGGGAGCTAGCGAAGGCTTTAAAGATTACTGACACACCGTTGGGCATAGTTGACGAGATTATGAGACATTATCCGAAGGAAATTCAATCGCTATGGTTTTCGGGGCAATCAGGAGATGAGATTGTCGCCGCTGAGTTTCTACGAAAACTAGATACAATGGTATGTACACCAGAAGAACGGAACATGAAGAAGAGGAGTGGGGAGGAATCCAGCAAGAAGGACAAATACCGTGACCGTTACCACGCCATAAAAAGGAGGATACACGCAATTGAAAGTGTGGGCGAAAACGCTAGTTGCAGCAAGTGCACCGAAGTTAACAGTTCACCAAAAGAAAATTCTACAATAACTACAGCCGGGAAGGAGCTAATGGTCGCAGCCAACTCGGGAGATAAAAGGAGATTATAGCGCTTTACATTTAGCTAGATATTACACAAGTAATAAGAAACAAAAATCAGGTTTACAATTAGTGGAAGTCAACGAATAGAGTGCGAAGTTTACAAATATTTGTAAATGTTAATAAATAAATAAACGATTGAGAAATACAAATAAAATTATGTTAGGGTACATTATAATTGGGGAGGGGGAAGAAAGAAAATTACTAAAATATTAGATTATCAGATTGCTTGCGAGGGGCGGATCGTCGTTAAGTCTTTGAGGGTGAGTGGACAAGTTCTTAATAAGCGACAATCATATTCAATTATTGAAATAGAGTAAGGCAAATAAATTCGTTAATTTTGATTTTCTAGTTGAAAAAAAAAAAAAAGTAAATTTTTTATTTTTTTTTTATGTGTTAGTGAGAAAAAAAAAAAAAAAAAAAATGTTAGATACGTAAGAACACTCAAAAGGAGAGAATTAGAGATATTATATGGCACACAAAAGGGACATTTTGAAAAAAAAAATAAACAATGCCTAGGAATTTTTTTTTTTTGAAATATTGAAATAAGAAAGTTTATCTATAGATATAGGGTAGACATTAAGTATAGAGATAAAAAGGTAACATTTGAATTAAGGTATAAATATTTTAGATTTCGAAAAAAAAAAAAAAAGGAAAAAGGAACGCTGAACCAATTTGAGGATAATAAAGAACATTTATAAAAATTTAAATATTAGAGTGGACAACACTTAGGCTAGAACAACTTTGGATGAATTAAGAAATTACAATTAGAAATTAAGAATTATAAAATAAAGTTTAAATAAATAAAAAAAAAAAAAAAAAAAAAAAAAAAAAAAAAAAAAAAAATGCTGGAAAATTTATATGAAACATGTATACCACTGATTGTCGGATTGGGTGAGGTCGTGCGAAAACACACATTTCACAAAAAATATTCATATTTACAAAACAAAAAACAATTAATTGCACACCAAGAGACCACCCGCTTCTCAGTTGTTCGAAAGGCCGCGAGATTGTAAACAATCTTTACTTAAATCATTGTAAGGGAGGTCTTAGTCCAATTTGGTTGGGGGCCACCAAAACACGCGAGTCGAGGGGCGTGTTCCAGCAAAAAGAAATTAATTTTGAATCTATCAAAATTAAAGAAAATTTCATAAAGTAAAATCTACGCGAAAAGAAAATAAAGAATACAATGAGATTCAAATTCAAGATTGTTAACAATCCGAGCAAAAGAGAAGAGGGAGATAGGAAGTAATAGGATGCGGAGAAGAGATAGGGGATAACAAAATGAGGAGGGGGAGATAGGAAGTAATGGGATGCGGAGAAGAGATAGGGGATAACAAAATGAGGAGGGGGAGATAGGAAGTAATAGGATACGGAAAAGAGATAGGGGATAACAGAATGAGGAGGGGGAGATAGGAAGTAATAGGATACGGAAAAAGATAGGGGATAACAAAATGAGGAGGAGGAGATAGGAAGTAATATGACACGGAGTAGAGATAGGGGATAACCAAATGAGGAGGGGAAGATAGCTAGTCTAAATTTGAACACAATTTCGGTGTCTAACGAAAAAAAAAAAAAAAAAAAAAAAAAAAAAAAAAAAAAAAAAAAAAAAAAGAATAGGACATTAAAATAAAATACAACGTTAGCCACAGCAAATTGAGTTCAGAGGAGGGAACTGTGATGAATTGCATTGATCAACAGTGAAAATTAGGAAATATCGTAGCTTCCCACTTTAATTTAAAAAGAAAATATCAATTACTTATAAAACGGACACGTCTACGACATCTATCGGATTAGAGTAAAGTGAATTCATATTTACGGTAGGGATCTATAATTAGACAAAGTGAGACGAGTATTGATAAAAAAATCACAGATGGTATCAACAAATAATCAGGGACAGGGACTCCCCAATGTACCTTAGACCGAGATATATTGACAGCCAATTGAATTGCAGCAAAGGCGATTAAAAACCAATTCAGCCTATCAACGGGAAGAGGGCCGAACCCATTTTTAGAACAAAGGAACGACCTTTGGACTTAGCAATTAGTAATGTGATTAATGAGTTTGATGTTCCCACCAAACCGAGAGGTGAATAAACTCCATGGGAAGAAATAATCTGTTCAGGGACAAAAGAACGATGACCCCAAGAAATGTTATGATTAACTGGTACGTTCCAGGGATCAGAAACCCTAGTTCTCGAACGCATTAAAACATATCAGGTGCGAAAAAAAAGGATACACGTAAACACGATGCAAAAGTTTAAGTGAAAGATTGCAAAGCAAGTGACGAAAACGTATTGTAAGATGTTAGGGAGATTTTCATCTATAATACGATTGTTTGTGACGACCGGAGATGATCGATTCGAGGGAAAACGTGCTAAAGGAAATGGAAATGTTGAAAAAACAATGGAAAATTATTGTTATCAATTTTAGACGGAGCTAGGATATTACGATGAAAGATTTAGGGAGGAAACGTCAAAAAAATGAGAGTTTTAAAGAATAGGCGAGGGTACATTTCAGATGTCTAGAGCGGTAACAAGTGTTAGAGAAGAAGATAGAGTGCAGTACGGAGGGGAGTGGAAAATGCTGAAAACATTGCGATAGAAAAACTCAGGAAAAGGAGTCATTTTACGTAATTAAAATGGAGTTTATAGATTAGCATAGTACGCGATTGCAGATAAAGATGAGGCATTACAATGGTTGCCGATTTCAGATGTATTTTGTTGTGATAAACAAGGAATATTCGAACATGGAAATTGTTTAGATAAGAACGATTAGCCGTTAAAAAGGTAATAAAAATTATCATGGGTCTTATGAGATATTTATATTAAAGAATTCTCATAAAAGTTAACGACACTGAAATAAAAAAGGATTTATTGCCAGGTGGGTACAGGGATTAATGTATACAACTGTCAAGACATATGGTTTATGGGATTTTTCGTAAGAACGGGACAAAATTTGGGGGACGATCTCTATGAAGCGATAAAAATGACAGGAATTTAAGGGCCGAAGTGGGGGTATCTCCTATAAAAATGTTAAAAATGATATATTTATTAATAACAAATAGAAAATGAAATTTTCCAAGAGGCAGCAAACATCAAAAAACGATATGGTTATATCAGGGAAGTACGGGGAAGTGAGGGGAAAGGAGATACGACAGAGAAAAACAAAGGAAATCTTAGATTAACAGTGAATAAAATAAATACGGCTTGAAATATAAAAATCTATAGAGATATGAACAATAGCGTAAGAATAAATAAGGAAATTCATGGAAAGAGGGTCGTGAATAAAAGAAAATTCGAAAAAAAAAATGGAAAATTCAAATATACGACGTAAATTGAGAAAATTCGGTTTTAAATGGAAAGGTTCATATAGAATACAGAAAAACTCGAGGAAAAATAATAAAATAAAAATGAACAATTTGCGAGAAAGACTTCGACATGAAGATATCTCTGATAGGCGAATTTGGGGACAGATTTGGAACATATGGTAGATGCCGTACGCACGGACATGTTACGGAATATATGAAAATAGAACTTTAAAATTATTAAATTCAAGCTAGTTTTGTATGAACAACAGGACAAAGGAAGTTGGGCCATTAAACATGGATCTTACTAAATCCGGATCTTGTAAGTATGGGAGTACGAGACAGAATTGAAAGTATCAAACGCAAAACGTACAAAGAGACCGCATTCGACAATAGTGGAGAGGTTTCAAGAAATTACGAGTTGATAGTAATTAGATTGGTTTATTACAGGAGATTCAGATACGATCTTTTGGACCTGAGAGGGGTATAAAAGTCTAGACAAATGCCAGTTGAGGACAGTCTACGGTCGCGGTCGAAAAGGTTTTAACTTCGCGGAACGTGACGAAACGGTGGGTGATTTAAATTTGAAAAATTCTAAGTGATAATTATTTTGATACTTAGAAAAATTTCACATTCTAGTCAGTGGCCTACAGAAAAAAAATACTTTGCAGTTAGAATCAGTGAAAATAAAAATTAAAGACAACGCATTAATTACTTGTGAAAAATAAAAGTGTTCGTGATAAATACAATTGGTTTTAGTGGAAAATTCGGATTTTATAATCACTTAATATCGTGTTTTTAAACTTAGAAATTTCGCGTCTAATATTAGTGCAATAAATAACTGAAGTGATGTGATAATTTAGCGTGAAGGAGTTATAATTAAATACGTGTGTTCAATCTAAGTGAAAGTGTTCTAACAAATAATAAATATTTAAATTAATTATCTTAAATAATAATAATAAAACAAAATAATATTTTATTAATACATAAAAGTTCGGAGGGATAAAAATTTAATTTAACAACAATTTACCATCTCTAAATTAATCGTGAAGTAACTATCATTTAAAGAGTTATCTAACCACCGAGTTTTGAAATAAAATACAGTTTAGAACGATAGAGTTCATACATCATTTTAATTAATTAGATTAATTGAAAAAAAAAAAAATTTGAAGTCAAATAGATTTAATTAAATTTAGGAAAATAAAAATTAATTTAGGAAAATTGCAGCAAGGTTTACTGTGTATTCCCGGTCGGAAAAACCTTGGTAGGGGTAAGTCTTTTCCGTTATAAAATTTTACAGATTCCAAGGAGGAAGCGGAAAGCAGCAAACATTGGTATTTGGATTAATTATTTGACCAAGATATTACTCGCTTAATATGTGATATGTAACTATATTAAAATATTATAAGTATAATAATTATATTTTATATATTTATATATGTAAGTATATAAACATATATATATGTAATTTTTGTTCCCAAGAAAAATTATAATCAAAAAAAAAAAAAAGAAAAACACTTATATAAAAAGAGGAAAAGGGTATCGATTCCTACCTCTGAATTCATCAATAACTATTAAAAGTAGTTATGTGTGATAAATTTACAAATCAATATTTTATATTTAATCTTATGTATGTATTAATATGATTTCAGAAAATCCAGAGCATTTGAAATAAGTTATGATATTAGAAAATATTCTAATCATAATATAATTATACATATTAATATTATAAATTATTTATTGAGACAAAATATATATAAATGAATAAATATGTATACGTAATCGGGTATCAGACTAGACAATTGCGCTAAGTACATCATTATCAAACAAAGAAAAAATTTTAGAGTCATCTCACACGTCTCCGGAATGTCTAAAGTAAACATACCTCATACGCTTGAATCTAGGTCACAAGGCCGTCGAGAATGTTTACAAAGCTCAAATTGTTTACAAAATAAATCGGTCACTGGGGCACTAGTTCGAATACAGTAAAAGAAAAAAAAAAAAAAAAAAAATGACCTTGATTAATGGATATCGTACTTAGGTATTAACTTCTAGGAACGGGATAAAATTATTACATTGCGCAATTATTAAAGAAAAAAAAAAAAGGGAATTAAACACTATTTTTAATTTGAACGTAACGAGGTATCTACAGACCTAAGCAATTGAAAATTAACAGATTTATTATAGCAGTTCAAAAAGGTGTGTTGAAGATTTAGATGAAGCAGTTGAAAAATCACGGGATAGCTTAATAAGGGGTAATGAAGGCTTAGATGAAGCAGTTGAAAAATCACGGGATAGCTTAATAAGGGGTAATGAGGATTTACATGATTCAATTGAGAATCACGGGATAGCAAGAATTTATCAAAAGTTGAACATTGGAGGGGAGGGAAAGAAAAGAAAAAAAAATACAGTTCAACCAACAGAAGGCAGTGTTCGCTTCTGTAACAAGGACCATTAATCAAACCATAGAGATGGCGGATCTCTCAAACAAAACCGTCAACAAAACCAAACAAAAGCTTGGAGTTATGGCGAATCTCCAGAACACATCGCCAGATAAGATCTTAATGTACGAATATATATTTATATCACCCACTATTCTTACGTATGTATTCGGTATCAATCTGAAAATTTCGCAGAATTTGATGGGCGAGATCCGAGCTCGGGATGCGTTGCAAGTAGTTTCGCATTGCGAGTTATAAACCTTCCCAAAACGTATGTTTACATATATATCTTTTTATGTACTGTTCATTGAATGAAACGAACTCACTTACAATTAGTGCTTTAGGCCTGTCGGGTCACTCTCGTCTCATTTCTTGAACGTGGAGGGAGGATTCACGACCCGTAACTCCACACAAACCCGTGAGTATATGATTGCATATAGGACGAAACCGGTTCGCCCTAAGTAAATAGTAAACTTTGGAGGAGTAGGAATTTGGAGGTATCTGGGCTTGGGGGAAGACCTGAAGGCAGTGCATGATGGCGAAGGAAGGTCAATTGGGACGCGATAACTTAGGTATCAATCAATTGAACCGTGCCAAAAGACTGTGCGAATTTTGGGTTGACTTCTGATCACCCGGCTTACTTGATGGAGGCAGGAGCCAAATTTTGCCAGAAAAAGGGTTATTCTGAGTTCGTCAAATATGCAATTAACTAATTACATTAACCTACTAAATCCATCTTTATATGTACCTTATAGCAGCTGAATCTAAACGGAGGGGCGCCCAGCAGATACGAGATACAATCATAATCAAATTTACTAACATTTAACCATTTGAGTTATATTTAATTATCTGTTCAATTAGTCATGTGTAGTTTCGATTAGTATTACCTATTCATGAATTCATTAGGATGTAGGGAATCATAATAAACGTCAAAGGGAAGTTAGTTCATTTAGAGAAATTATTTAAGGTTAAATTTGCAAGAGAGAGACCAATACAGTTTTGAAATTCAACACTCTGTTTAGAATCAAGAGGGTTACCACAAAATTTAAAGTAATTAAAGTCCTATATCATAAATCAAAAAATTTACACAACGTTTGATGGAGTTTAATTACATCCTAAATACGAAAATATTTACGTTCAAAGTCGTAAATAACGTATTTATTAGTTAAGTACATATATCGCTAAAGGTATGTAGTACAAGGGAGCTTTAAGTAGCTTTCTGTAGTCATCAGAGGAAATAAGGGTCCAATTTTATATAGGCTTGTGTGACGTAGGGGAGGAATTTTCCATCCCTACCACACATATGCAAAGCCTTAAGAATTTAAATATCGATCAGAGCCAAGAGAAAAGAAGAATATTACGACTGGTGCCAAGTGCCCAGGAGTAAATAAAATACAGACAAATATAAGAGAGTAGAAAAGACATACATCACATCTTGCAGTCTTTATAGACATAGAAGGCGCCTTTGACAATGTTTCCATCCCAATTCTTAAAAAAAAACTTTTAGGCCTTGGCTTACCCCTCATGTTTGTCCAATCTATTATTAATCTTTTTCTCGATAGGAACATTTTCATTGAGCTACCAGATGTTACTCCTCAGAGTAGGTCAATTTGGAAGGGTTTACCCCAAGGCGATGTATTATCCCCCTTACTGTATAATATATACACACACGATATGCATGTCACCATTCCCCCTCAAGTAAAAGTTGTTGAGTTCGCAGATGACATAGCTTTCTTCTTATCATCCAAAATCATTCCATCCGCCGTCAAATATCTTAATGAAGCCATGGATGCCCTTTACACATGGCTTACTTTAAATGGTCTTGAACTTTCAGTACAAAAAAGTCAGTGTGTTACCTTCTCAAATCGTCATAATAGCCCCCCTGTTCAAATTTTATTTAAAAACTCTCCAATCCCCAATGCTTCTGAAGTAAAATTTTTGGGAGTAACATTTGATAGGAAACTTAAATGGTCTTCCCACATTAATAATATAGTTACTAAATGTGAAAAAAATTTAAATATTATCAGATCATTGACTGGCGTTTGGTGGGGTGCTCATCCTATCTGCATTAAGTTGCTCTACAATGCACTTATTCGAAGTCATCTCGACTATGCCTGCCCATTTTTTTGTACTGCATCCAAAAATGCACTCAGTAAATTAGACAAAATTCAATCTAAGTCATTGCGAATAATAACTGGCGCGATGCAATCGTCGCCCATCAATTCCCTTCAAGTAGAATGTTCTGATCCTCCTCTTTATTTAAGGCGTCAATTATTTGCTGACAAATTTGTTCTTAAATGTTTAAATTCTAAAAGTCATCAGATTATTCCCAGAGTCTCGTTGTTCAACGACTCAACACATTCATCTACAATCAGAGCTCGAACTAAACCTCTCCCTGCCATCTGTAAAAATTTTCGCTCTCTCTCAGAGCTTCAAATTATCAAAAATGATCTTCTTCCTTTGTACAAATTAAAATATAGTCACGTCACCCTATCCCCAACGATTTTAGAAGGGATCGGCATCCTTAAAAGTCATTCTAATCTCCCAGCCCGTACTGTCAATAATATGTTCAATGACATTATTTCTTCTAAATGGCCCAACTCTTCTCTTTTATTTACTGATGGCTCCAAATCTCCGGACTCTCCTAACTGTGGTATTGGTATTAACGTTTACCACAATAATTCTAATGAAAGAATATTTTATTCAATTTCAAACCAATTTTCAATATTTTCTGCTGAGTGCATTGCGATTATTGAATCTCTCAAATATATAATAAAAAATAATTTTGAACATTCTCTTGTTCTCTCTGACTCTCTCAGTTCCCTCCAAAAACTTAAAACAAGTCCTCTTCTTCATCCTGATGATCACTTTGTATGTCTTATTCGAGTATTGATAACCTCCATTCAAAGCTCTGGAAAAACAGTCACTCTGATTTGGATTCCTGGACATGTTGGCATAGTGGGTAACGATATTGCTGATTCCTTGGCAAAACAAGGAGCGTCTAACCCTACCGTTACCCTCGTAAACCATATTCCCCTGTCTGATATTTTTTCCATCATCAAAGATAGATCCCGCAATGTTTGGACAGAGTATTGGAACATTGCTAGTCAATCCAAGGGTGCCCGTTACGCCTCAATACAAAGGACTATCCCATCAAAACCGTGGTTTCAAAAATTCCCCCATTTTTCCAAAAAAGAAATTTCCTTACTTATTCGTATGAGAATCGGACATTGTTCCGTTCCTTCTCACCTTTATAAAATTCATGTGCTTGACTCCCCAGATTGTACGTTCTGTGGTCTAGATGTGGGAACTTTAGATCACATATTTTTTGATTGTCCCTCTCTAAATAAATATCCTCTCTTCTATCAAGCGTTATCAAAAATTGCCTCTCCTCCATTCAACATCTCATCTCTTCTAAGTCTGAACTCTACTCCAATCTTCCATAAAATTCTGAAATTTGCACATTTAAATAAAATTAATATATAAATTCACCTTTCCTTTCTCTGTAATTATAAATGATGGCCTAGAACACCCTTGAAGGGTGAAAGCCAGAAATAATTGTAAAAAACAATGTTTTATTATGGTAGGGGTGGAGCTGTTGCTAGTTATTAATGTAGATTGGGTGGGTAGGATTTACGCATTATATAAGTGGTTTATACAAAGTTGTATTTTTTCATTTTTCTAAATAAATATTATTTGCTAACTCTAGGTTCAAATATCTCGATTAACAATTATTTCAAGATTAACGAAGTTAAACATTTGCATATCTTTGAAAATAAGTTTTTATCGCGTAAAAATGTGTAAATATCTTTGGAAAGGTGTAAGTTAGATATGCCATATGTTTACATATACAAATTTGGATTCTCCTTAATACTTTAAAACTAGTTTTAACAAGAAAGTGGAGTTTTTTATGTGAATACCGCAGAAGCGTCCTAACTGCTCCCGTCTGGAGCCAATGTTTCCCAATTGGGGTATGTTGTGAGGCTGAAGTTATTGGAAAGGGGGAAGAAGAAGGTCTGAAGTGCATGGCTATTCAGATCTGGTCACTAAAAACCGCTAAACCCATTTCAAGCAACGTTTCAATTCTGAATGGTGGTCTTATACCAGGGCGATAATGAGAGTATCTTCCACTCTGGAACGTGCCGCAAATATACTATATATTAAACAATTATTACAAGCAATAATTGTCAGCCTGAAACACTCATTTACATTGAAAAATCTCCCGAGAAAAGATACTTGCCGCCAACGGGACTTGAACCCGTGTCCTTCCGATTGCCGGTCGAATGCTCTGACCACAAGAGATGACAAGTCCCGTTGGCGGCAAGTATCTTTTCTCGGGAGATTTTTCAATGTAAATGAGTGTTTCAGGCTGACAATTATTGCTTGTAATAATTGTTACCCTTTGTGCTATGCATAAAAATCTTGTCTAAACGTTAGTTTATAAATTAAAAAATAATAAATACTATATATTATTTTAAATTAATAAATTGTGAAATATCACAAAGCCATCAAATAAAATTTACTTGCGCACAACGATTCAAACACGCGACCTTCGGATTACTAGTCGAGAACCTTATCCCTCGACCACGAAGTCCGTCATTCATATCAAATGTCGACTACCATAATCAGTAGTAACAAGTTTGGCAGTCGTAAATCATATTTAAAAAATCCGAGTGTGCAATTCACACGCGGTAGAAGTAAAACCTTCAGAAAACTAAAGTAGACACGAGTGGGGAGGCTACAAAGCACCGCACAAAGAGGAGACCGATCATACCATCTTATTATTTTGCAGGAAAAATCATATAGATGTATGTGTATGTTTCTTTTTAGTGTCGCTATTTTTCATTTCATCGAGTTTCAAATCACAACGGTGCTAAAGAAGGTTTGAATTCAAAATTTTGTTGTAAAAAACATTTTAATATTATGTTACGAATATAAATAAGAAAGTAAAAAAAAGGCAATTAGAAATAAGCCTAAAATTTCCAACCATCAAAAAAAAGTAATGGGATAAAAGGCGTTAAGCCACTAAAAGCCTTTCAAGGTGACCTAATGCGATATACCTACTATAACATTGATCTGTATTTATAGCAACCTTTTTTTAAAAAAGCTTCACACCAGCTGATTATGAAAGGCTTGAACCGATTAAGTTATGTATTTAATTAAGTATAGTCTAATATCCGACGCGACGTGACGAGCTTGCTAATAGCCCTAGTCGGAAGCAGGTACTAGACGAGACTTCTGTACTGTTATCTCGTGGCGGACCAGCGTTGAGCGTAAGCCTCGACTCTCCACTTTACGGAGATCGTTACCAGGACACAGATTCTTCTTTGTTATATTAATACTGACAAATGATCTCGTTAAATTAAATACGGTCATCTTGTTTCTAAAAGAAATTTGCCGGAGCGACGAGGGACTCGACCGGGAGAACGTATCTTGGATTATACAAGTAGAGAGAATACAAAATAGAGATGCAATTTTAGACGACTCGAAATTTATATTTATTTATTTAAACGCCCAATTTTTAAATTTATTTAAAATAATATTTAAATTTATAATTTCTGTGCACTAAGAATTCATTCATTTTGGTGAAAACACGACGTCGAAGATTCTTTTCATTTAATTGCCTTCAGGAATATCTGGTGGGGATTACCCTCACTGTTCCTCATGAAGAAACGCCACTGCATTAGGCATTAGCAAGTAAGAGACGTGAATAATGTTCACCCTCTCACATATTTCCACCTCAAATTCAACCTGTGACTTTTTCCCCCGAGTTCACTTACTCTGTTATATTTTCCCCGTTTACCTTGTCACACTTTACCCACTTTGAGTAGTGTTAATTTTTCCTGCTAGAGTTCAACATGTAACATTTTTTTCCAAATTCAACCCGTCACATTTTTAAACAATAAAGTAATCACATCAATTTCACTCTGTCACAATTTTTCTCGACGAGTTCACCTTGTCACAGTTTTTCCTTTGTCAATTCACCATATCACCATTATTGTTTTAATTATATAAATGCCACTCGACAACTTTCAATGAAAAGTGTCGGAGAATAAAGTGATATCTATGTAACTGATTGTTTTCGAAAAAAATCTAAATAATATTTGCTTAACAACTGTAGCATCTAACTAATTGGTTTCATCACTAGAATTACTTCTTCAAAAACAAAAATTCCCTAATCCGAAGAACTCTTTACTGCTCCTTGGTTCTGTCTCATCTTGAATATGCTTGTGCTGTTTGGTCTCCTTGAGGGGCATACATTAATTACGTGAGCTCAAAAGGAGGGGAGGAGGGGGGGGGGGTCTAGCAAAATCTCACGTTACTTGAAAAGAACATATGTATGCCCCCTTATGCTGTCTATATTCGTCATATACAATTCGTTCAACATCGGTTCTTAAGAAGAATTGCTAGAAGGCTAGGATTAGAAAGAAGCAATTACTCATATGATGAATTGAAACCTCACCTTCAGCAGATAGTCGGATAATTTGATCACATTTGTTTTTTAAAATTATCAATTGGATCATTGCTTCGCTTACATTAATACAACTCACCCCTTTCAATAAACTCTCCCGTAGACACAAAAATAATGAACTGCTCTTCCTCAATCAACACTTGACTAATTACACAAGTCTACAAAAAAATAAAAATTGAGAGCTGTTTTGGTTTTTTTGCGTAAATCTTATGTTTTTGGGTGTGCTGAATCCGAAAATGACTTTCATTTTGTCACAGAACGTCACGTTTTCTGACAATGTAGGTATCTATGTTAAACAAGTTATCATCTTAAAATAAAAGATAAAAGACAATTTTTTTTTATTTATTTATAATTGCTTAGCAAAACTTATTTTTTTTAATCTAAAATACATTGATTAGTAAGCAATAAACACATTTCTTTTTCCCAGTGGGACTCCTTTTGGTACATTTTCGCTTGTAGGAAGCATCTGGAAGGCCTTTCCGAAGCGTCCAACAGTAGTCTGAAATCATTGAGATGCTCCATCTTCCCTGGTATCTTTTTTCCATCTCCTTAATATCTTGGTGAAATCGTTCATTTTGCTCTTCACTCACATATCCTAAATTTTCTGTAAAGTAGTCGAGGTGGGAATGAAGAAAATGTTCTTTTAAACTCATTAGGCAACCTAAAGCTTGAAATGCTTTTAACGATTTGTTTGTAGTTAGGGTCTTTGTTATTGCCTAAAATTTCAGGTTAAACCTCCCCGATCCCTAGTTTGCCTCCCCTCCTCCCTCGAACCCCCTACCCGAGTTCCCCTCCCCCTCCCGCATTCCATACATTCAGTCCCAGTACATTCAGTCTTCACAGCTCGCGTGCTACATATTGCAATTTTTTTATACAAAGTTCATAATGCCAGAGCTCACCAGTTGTTTTATACAAACATTGTCTTGACAATAACGAACACAAAAAAAAGAATTATCCAATTTGGTGTAGTCGTTCAAAAGTTATGCGCGTCCATACATTTCTCCGATTCATTTTTATTTAATTAATTAATTTTTCTTAATTTCATGATGCCAGAGCTCACTATTGTATACAGAAACCATCGCGGGCATGCACACATCAAATCCCCAAAGTTTCATCTTAATTGGATGAAAGGTTTAGCAATAAAAATTTTATTGCCAGAGCTCACTATTGTAAATAATATCTATATCTATGTACCCCGTTTTGCAAAATAACCTGACGTCCTGGAATTTTTTGAGTATTTTTCTAGTTTTCAGAACAACTAAATACATAGAAATCAGTTGAAAACATCCAGACAGCATTTTTGTTGTAGACCAGTGTTATGGATGTTATTCTCCATTATCCAGAATGTGTCAACCCAATTTAAGACTTTGATTTTTTTGGTATAGGTCTAAATGATTTTTGTTGTTCACTAAGCAATTGAAGAGATTCTATAACTATTTTGACTTCAAGCTAAGTCGTGACTTGACTTGTAACTTATATTTCATGTTATTTTGTTGTAAACTAGCGAGTTTCCGGCATGCGTTGAAATGCCGCTGAATAAAGAAATTGTTTCTCCCTGCGCGTCCTTTCCCAATCGTCCCCTTCCTCTCCCGCATCCCCTTCCCTCTCCCCACTCCGCTCTTCCGCTTCCCCCGTCCCGCGAACCCTCCTCCCGCGTTTTCCTCCCCCCTCCCGCGTTCCATACATTCAGTCCCGGTACATTCAGTTTTCAAACAGCTCGCGTGCCACCTATTCCAATTCTTTATACAAAATTTCATATGTCTAAAAATGCTCACCAGTATATATAGAAACATTCGCGGATGTGCTCACAATAACTCACCAAAGATTCATCGCAATCGGATAAATGGTGTATGAAATAATTTCATGACGGCAGAGCTCAATATTATAAATAGAAACCATCGCGGGCAGAGCACATAAATTTCGAAAAGTTTCTTCGCAATCGGATGAATGGTTTAGCAACATACATACATGCAAGCAAACATATATTGATTTTTATAAATATAGATTGGAAGTAAGTCCGTTAAATATTAACTTATTTTAATTGTAAAATAATATATCCTGCATATTTATTTCATCATTTGAATCTCCTACAGCGTCTGAAGTCAATCCATTACACTGATTATATAACATAACAGTACCTAAAACAGTTGAGAGATATTTTATTGTGGTAACCGGATTACGATGATAAAGTGACCGCTCAGGTAATCGAAGTAACTTGCCTTCAGTTAACGGTAAAATCGATTACGTTTTGAATTATATTCACGGTAAAAATAGAGCCGCGTGCAATGCTGTTCAACTGCTTGTCATTGCTTGGATTAAAACTGGAATAAAATTACTTTTTTTTTTAAAATTAACTCCACTTAGGGGCCAATATCATGTTTGAAGATGTTGTGTGGGGGGGTCTTTTTGAGGAGAGGAAGGAGAGAGCTTGGGTCTTGGAGGAAGCACAAGAGGCCGGCAAATTATTTCACAGCCCAGCTGTTGAATTCAAAATCAAGTCGTAGAAACGACAAATGTCAACCGTGTACATATGTGAATATGTATAACGACAGGTATGTATATGAAAGTAACATCGAACACACATATTTGTGTTGTTGAGTGTTTTATGATTTATGAAAAAAATATCTTTTATAATATTTTTATTAGTAAGCACAAAACCCTTTTTGATAAGCAGAAAAAACAGAAGTCTTAGTAATTCTATTTGGAATTTCTGGATCATCGCACTCTTTTAAGCTTGAAAATATTTTTCTACGGAGATTTGAAATCTATTATACTAATTTCGGTTGTCTGCGATGTGCGATAGTTATTCCTGCCTCAAATCTGCTTCAATACACTCAAATTTGCTTTGAATTTAAGTGTCATTTTCAAAATTGCACCCGACTATGTGAATATAATTCAGACAAGTACATAGGTAGTAACATCCAAAATCCAATGTTTTAGATAAAAATTATTGTAATTGTCTTTTTCAAAATTGGAATTATAATAATTCGTAATATTTCACGGGTGTGCGTTAGCGGGGAAAAAATTGTAGTTAGTTACAACGTGACAGAAACGCAAATTTAAAAAATTAGAATGTGCAATTCACACGCGGTAGAAGTGAAACCTCCAGAAAGCTAAAGTAGACAAGATTGGGAAGGCTACGAAGCACCGTACAAAGAAAAGACCGAAAGGCTACAAAGCACCGCACAAAGAGGAGACCGACTGTACTATCTCATTCTCTCGCAGGCTAAATCCTTTTTACGTTTTTTTCGTTTCATCGTGTTTCAAATCACAACGGTGCTAAAGTAGTTTTCACTTCAAAATGATTGTGTCGACAGAGTAACAATAAATCGCACTAAATGCATTTAATTTATTTATTTATCAAAATCAATAAAAGATACTTTCTTTTCACAAGAAAGTGTCACAAAGTTACAAAAAAAATAACTTTTGGTTTTGTAGTAACTGGATCTAAAAAGATTAATATTACGTTCTTAAATCTGTCTCTTTCACATGTACTTATCATAAAGAAAAAAATTCTGCAACAGGTTCAAGTTCCTCACAAAATCTTCTTTGAGAAATATGGCAGAATAACCCACGTAAACACAGAAATCTCAACCTTGAGCCCTAAAACACACTCTGCTAAGAGCTTTCAAATATAATGTGTGACACACACCATATTCCGCTCTACCTCTCAAGCGAAAATGATCCTAAAAGCCTTGGTGCAGCGTGGAATCGGCGACGATTTTGAACTGTCTCAAATTCCTCTGCTCGGTTAAGTAACCCATCTCAACGTCAAATTTGGTATTTTCCTAGGAATTGCTGTCTTCCTACACCTAAACCTTCAAGTTTGGTAGGGTCCGTTCACCCGCCCTACATATTCCACCCATCGAGTGAGGGCGGACAATAGTGATGGAAGTGAAGTGATGTGTTACTCTGCTTACTGGGTAGCCATTTCGTGGAAATTGTGGAGTCGTGGTAAGAAAAAGATAGGCAATACGAGGAAATTAATATCAACAACTCTTTTGCAAGGGTCCTAATTAACTAGAGAAGTGGGAATACGTAACTTAAGTTTTAAGGAATTTCGTGAGCGGAAAATGGCGAAGAGTTAGAAGAAGGTCAGAATGATCTTGCTATTTCTAATTAGATTTAGTTGCTAATCATAGCAAACACAAGTGGCTTCTAGCCAATAGTCAACTACCTCAATAAAACGCTAGATGAATTCTGGAATACAGAATTCAAAAAACCTATAAACCACAACTACCCTACTAGGCATAGAGAAGCACAAATGTTTATTATTAATAAATCTCAAAATGTATACGGTGATAGAACAAAGAGGCATAGAATTCCGAAAATATTTAACGCATTACCTGAAAATATTAAAAATGAGACATCTTATTCAAATATAAAAAAAAAAAAATAAATCATTCTATCTCCGTAGAACATGAAAGCAAACAATATTGTATACAAATACCCAGATCGAATATTGATCAAATACCTGGAAATTACTATCACACACTGTATTCATAAACATTATAATAATTAGTAGTTTATAATAATTAGTATTTTAGATTTTACACAGTAAGTACAATGTAAAACATAAAAGTATAATAGTATTAATTAAATAGGACAACTGAGAGATTTCTTACAATCAAAATGATTGATCAGTTTTGTAAGATTTTAAAGATTAATATTGTAAAATTTAAAAAAAAACTGAATAAATATACTAAAAAAAGAATAAATAAAAATATGTTCCGATAAATCAAAGAAAAATTTCAATATACAAAGGAATTTAACTATAAAAAGCCCACGCTAGCTAAAAATGAACACTTCTCTAACTAAACTTGCATAGAAAATATAAAGTATTATTAAACCTTTGTCCGTTTGGCAGGGAAAAAGTTATGTGTCGGTAACTTGTAACTTTAAAAACATAGCAATAAAAACGATGGATTTATTTTCTTAAAGGGTGTTTTATTTAAAAAAACATAACCACTTCTTCTTCTGTTAAGTCCTAACTTTTTTACAGGTGCTATTCAAGCTTTGTTATAACATCATCATTGGCTAGTTGTTTTGCTTAGCTGAAATAATATCAGAACATGAATAGTTAATTCAAAGATCTCGAAAAATAACTTTGAAATATGATGAAATGTTCAAATATTGTGAAACAACTCGTCCTGATATTTCAAACATTTGGTATTAAAAATTGACGGTAGAGCAGAAATATTCTATCTTTTAGTAATCAATATCAGACATACTCGTATATCATAAAATTTAATCTATTAAGGAACTCTTTAACCTGATATCTTTTATGACAATATGGTACATTTTCCGTTGACTATCCACTCCTACACGCCAAAACAACTAAGGGTCCATAGTTGCACTGCATCTCCCAGTTACACTGTCCTGGGGAGGGCGACGGCCACCCCTTACATGAGCTGGTCATAAAGAATTCACGAAGGTATTCACACCGGCTATTTCTGCCCGGTGACTGACACAGCGGGGTACAGGGGACTCGTCAAACCTACATACTTCTAGTATGAACCTTCCGGTCTTGGCGTTTAGCGCCTGGATGCTGTACCGTAGAGATTAGTAAATAAAAACCTTCCGCACCGGACCGGGGTAACACACATGCCCCAAACGAGAGTTTTTTGTGATATCTAAGTTGCTTTTCACATCACATATTCGCATTTAGAAAAATACCTTATTGATTTTTAAGATATTAAATAATATCTACCCAATTTCGACGAAAATACTCCCCCCGACCAACGAAAATAATTACTTAAAAAAAAAATTGCCGCAAACAAGCCGCGAGAGCAAACGCATTTGACTGACAAAGAACTGCAATAATAATATTACGTATTTGAATTCCTTCTTATTAATTACTAATTAAGGCTCATAAATGAGCGTGCCCATTTCCCCTTCCATCCGCGAGTAGCATTCTCACAAATCAACGGCCGGTTGGTTTGTGAGCATGCTCATTTGGGCGTGACACACGCTACTAGTATATTACTCAATTATTATTGACCGCCGGGCGAAGATTGGCGATGTCCGGTTAAAACGGCAGTTGCAATATATTTGAGTATTTCTACATCAAGGGCAAAAGGAATATTAAGGAACACGATCGCTCCGCGATACAAGGGGGACCCTAGTGACCTCCCTCAGGTGATACGTAATTTTTACCTTAAGTAACGTTAAGGTTTTTTTATTTTTTTTTTTTATTAAGTTAAAAGAAACATAATATTTCGCTTTCTTAACTTAGATACAGAGCATATATAGTACAGTAGTAAGAAGCATTATTTTTAATTTTGTTCCAACATTTTGAGTTTAAATAGTTTTTTTTTAAGGTTTTTATGTTTTTTTCCGTTTTTAGGCTATCTGGAAGGAGATTATATATATGAACTCCCTCGTGACCAATACTTCTCTTGCCACATTCAGTCTTGACAGTATTTGTGTACAATTTATTGTGTTGTCTAGTATAATGTTCGTGTACTTGTGATGTTTTTATAAATGTTGTGTTTGTGTGTATAAGTCCATTTTGTATTTTGTAGATTAAAAGACATATGTTATATTCGTACAATGTTCTTATTTTAAAAAGGTTCATTTCCTGTTATAGTTTTTTTGTGGGAGTGTCTGGGTTATAGTTGAAGAGTTTTTTGATAACTTTGTTCTGTATTATTTGTAAGTCGTTTAAGTACGTAATGTATGTGTTTCCCCATATTTCTATTAAATAATTTAGGTGGGACTGGATTAAGCTAAAGTATAAGCCCCTCTTTACCTCTGTTGGTAGAAGATGAGCAATTCTACCAAATACACCAATTAATGGGATGATTTTTGTTTTTAGTTTTTCTACGTGTTGTTTAAATGTTAAATGTTTATCAATATATAAGCCCAGGTATTTTTCGCTATCTAGGTTAAGATGAAACTCAATATAATTATTACCTTCAAGATATTTGAGGCATATCATGTATAAAAATAACTTCAATTTGTTTCATTCCTATTGTTTAAATTTAATGTAGGTATTCCCACAACATAGGCAATAAATGATTCTCTTAACGAGAATATTAACATTTTTTTTACTTCTGCTATGGGGTCAGCTCTAACCACTGTTCTATCACATTAATGTTCATATCCGCCGTGGTTTTCAAATAATGGTTATTATGAAAATATAAAGACTGTTTAACCTTGCGCTATCTGTGCGTCTACTCTTCCCTAACAATGAAGTCGTCGCATCAACATTAACAATCAATTCTACTGAATAAAGCAACATTTAACCCGAAAATTTGCAAAATTTTTTATTTCAGAAATTATTAACAGGTATTGATTGTTATTTCGCTATTTGGGCGTCTATCCTCCACAATAACTAAGCTATCGTAACAACTTTCAGACCCGTCGTGTTATTATTATAAAGGTTATTAGTTATTAGGGACATTCAATTTTATTTACAGGACTAAATCACTAAATCACCATTAGGTGGCGCCGAGGAATTTCCCCACTTTATTGCAAATTAATCAAATTTGGTACTTGTCATCCATAATACATTATTTTAGAAAATTGGATGAATATGTCGTACAAATTCGAATTCAGTATAAATTTAAACTATCTGCCTTCTATTTATTTTACTACTATTTTATTGCCTTAAGAGGAAACCACAAGCCAAAAACGTATGTGTTCTTAGTGTGCCTTATATCGCCACGAATATGAGTAATAGGCATAAAAATCGGTTGGCAAACTGAGTCTCAAGGTCAAGATTTCAAGCGAAAAAGCGGTTTTCATTTATTTTGTGAGTAATTTTATAAAAAAGTTAATCAATGGAAATTGTCACACATAATTTTAGCCATTGAATTGTGTTTTTAAAAAGTGCATTCATACATTTCTAACTGAAAACTGAATTTTTTAGTAGTTCACGCTTATTTTTTTAATGAAATAATAAACAACCTAATTATGATTCTTCTCAACGGAAACGATAGAAAAAGCTTCAGTTTACGCTAAGCATATTTTTTTGTATTTATAATTTTAGAAAATAAAATCGTCAAAAACTGCGATAAGAGTACCTTTTGATGAACGTCGGATAGATTTTGTTATTAAATCATTGATCCGAATAGGTGGGTATGTCAGTAAATTCGTCGGATTTAATAGATAATCGAAAAAAGAGAAAACGTTAAACAGGTTGTGTAACAGCTATGAAAGAAAAAAAGATATTACTACCCGGTTTCGCCCGAAATTTTTTCAATATGAAGTGAAATTTCCTTGAAATGTGATTTAAAATTCGGATGAAACGGAAATGACGCACTACGGTACCTGCGAAGCATCAAACTGCGCTCAAGGCTCCTATTGGTTGAGATGTAAAACGGAAACGACGGTAGGTCTGTGCTCATTGGCCGTTTTGTTTTTTACGGGTTATCGGAGTATACTGCGGAAATTCGCGCCTCGCCGAGCTCATAGCGCAACGATAGCGTCCCATAGCGCAACGGTATAGTGTGTAGCAAATCTCAGCGGCCAGAGAAATCCAGCGGACGGAGGTTCGAATACTACGAAATCCAAAAAAAATAAACATTTTTGTTTTTGTAAATCAATATCCAATCTTCAAACCACTTTAAAATAAAAAAGGCAAAATAAAGCGACATCTAGCGACTTTCTAGTTTCACTTCACCTTTTCTAGCCCGGAGGAAAATATTTTTCCTCAGGACCTGTCATATTTGGGGATGCCGTGTGATGGTTTTTTTTTAGAGGAAATGAATGAGAGAGAGATATGTAGATCTGAGGGGAGGGTAAGAATCTGGCGGACAGTGTATCCAGGAATGACGGACGTTCGAATTTATTCCTCCCACTGCGGTGTAAGGCGATGGGTCGAGAGAATCTTGCTGGAGAGGTAAAAGGTCTTCCTAAAAGTAGCGAACCACTTGGGGAGTCCTACGGCAGAGAAATTGGTCATCCAGTATATGGTTCCCGGGGCGGCGGTACCAATACTTGCCTCCAAAATTAAATTTAAATCTTTTCGATACGGAACAATCGAAATATACTTTTAATAGGAACGACATTGCGAGCAGAAAACATATATGTTGACCTAAACATATTCCGGATAGAAAAACAAGCAATTTTCATAATGCCAAAGTTCACCGTTGCCCTGTTAATGCCGCATCATACTAACAGATTGCTTGATTTATAGTAACGATTTATATTAAAAGGTTGCATTTACATTCGGTCATTCGTCGCATATTATATTAAGCGTCGTCCAATATCATTTCATGATGAATAAATCATGATAATATTTTATATCATAAATCGAATGGCGGGACATTAATCAGAATGACGTTCCGAATTTGAAATGAAAACATTTTGTTCTGCTTTTTAAATTAAGAACGATTTATCTCCCAGTTATGACGAATGCTTCACGGACAAAGTATTACAATGCGAGTCATTGTCATTTTTCAACTGTTTTTTTTTTTTTTTTTTTTGAATCGGCTTGTCAACAGGTGCTTATATTTTAGTTACATATTTATACATATTTAAAATTTACATCTTATATCTACAGATACAACATTTTTTCATACATATCAAAATCAATATAAATCTTTTTTTTCCGATAGCCAATTTTTCACCATATATTTAACCTTATTCATAGAATTACATTGCTTTATAGTGTCAGGTAATAAATTAAATATCTTCGGTATGATATATTCAAACGTTCTCTGTCCGTACTTATTGTTAAATTTCGGAACTATTAACCCGTCGTTACGCGTGAATCTAGTGCTGTATTTATGTTCTAATTTCTCTTTATGCTGCGGGGTAAATATATGTTGAATTATAATTTTGTGCCAAAGTATTGCCTTAACAGGTAAAATTTTGGCACTCTGAAACAGCAACGGTTTATTTTGTCTCTGTTTGAAAATATTAGGGACGACCAATAATTTTACAATTGCGTTTTGTACAACTTGCACTTGTTTCAGATTGGTTATAGAAGTATTTCCCCATATTGTTAATCCATATCTTATAATAGATTCTGCTAGTGACATATAAATTATTTTAAGTGTTTCAATTGATAGGAAAAAATTTAATGTGTACATTCTGCCAGCAATCGATCTGAGTCTTTTACAGGTTTTTTTTATATGTTTGTCCCATTTAAAAAAACAATCTACAGTAACACCAAGATACACGTATTCCGAAACTAATTCTAAGCTTTCACATTTACAATTAGTTGGAATATTTTTATGAATGCAATTAAAATTATGAGATATAATATTAGGATTAAATTGAAATTTGGCATTAGGTGATCTTATATGCATTACTTTGGTTTTTTTAGCATTTATTAATAGTCCTGCATCATGTGACCATTTACAGAGTTGATTAAAGTCAATTTGCATGAGTTCAATTGCAATTTTTAGATCTTTATGTGATATGACCAATGCCGTATCATCTGCGAATACAAAATGTTTCACAAAAGAGAAAAGTTTTTTCATTATGGTTACATAAATTATATATAGTGTAGGTCCTAATATGGAACCTTGTGGAACTCCTGCAGATACATTTTTTGTTTTACTAAAAGTATTATTTATTTTGATACATATTTTTCTATCTGTAAGATAATCTTTAAATAAATTTAACACATTTCCTCTTATTCCAATTTTTTCTAGTGTTTTAAGCAGTTTTTTGGAGTTAATTGTGTCAAAAGCTTTAGAGTTATCAATAAATAAAACAATAACATGTAATTTATTATTCAATTGGTTATTTACGTAATTGGAAAAATCTTGCAGTAGTTTTTCAGTATTTTTTTTTCTTTGGAAACCATATTGACTTGGATCAATGATAGAGAATTTTTCAATATAATTATTTAATTTATTTGATAAAAATTTTTCAAGAATTTTTTCTAATGCTGGTAGAATACTAATAGGCCTATAATTTCCCAGTTCAATGTGTTTTCCACCTTTAAATATTGGTCTAGTAATGCTACATTTAAATTCTTGTGGAATTTTTGATTGATTTATTATCAAATTTATTAAATGAGTAATTATTGGCCCAAGAGTTTTTATATTTCTTTTTAAATCAAACATTCTTATATTGTCAATACCTGTGCTTTTAGAGTTTTTCATTTTTTTAACAATGTTTTCAATATCGGTTATAGTAGCTCTTGGTATATATAAACTGTGAGGTAGTTCTTCCAGTACTATATTAGTAGCTTTGTGATTGCATTTATGTAACATGTTGCTGATGCTATCCGAGAAGTAATTCACAAAATCATTTGACACAGAATCCTCAGTTCTATCTTTTAACATATATCGTGTTATAGTTTGATCACAATCGTTTTTGGGTTTACGTCCTAAAATATTATTTATCTCGTCCCAGGTTTTTTTTGTATCATTAAAACAGTTTTTAAATTTATTATTATAGTAGTTCGTTTTATCTTTATTTATGAGTTTATTGACAAGGTTTCGTGTTTTTTATATTCTGTTTCATATGTTTTGTTTGTTGGTGTACTTTTCCATTTTTTATAAAGTTTATCCCTTTTATTTATATGACATAATAATTCACTGCTTACCCATTCATTTATTGCATAAGGTCGTGTATTCGGTTTTTGCACTATCGTTTTAGAACTACTCTTGTAAAAATTGTTAAATAAAGATTTTATTTTTTCATATAATGAAATACAATCCCTCTCCTCTATAAGTTTACTCCAGTTATAATCTTTGATATACCGATCAATAACCTTTTGTGAGATGATTTGAATATACTTATTTGAAAAGTCTACCTGACGTTTATGAGATTTTATATTAATAGCAGTGATATAATGATCGGCAATATTATTTTCACAGACGCAAGCTGTTATTTTTTTGCCTCTAAATTTGGCAAATATATGGTCAATACACGTGCGACTAATTTGTCCATTTAATACAGCTTCTCTGGTTACTACATTAATGCATTTAGTTAAATAATGATTAGTAAGTAAGTTTTCATATGAAGTTATGATATAATCTTGGTCATTAAGCAAATTTAAATTTATGTCTCCAAGTAAGATCATATTTTCCTTACTATTAATTGTATCAAGATACGATGATAATTCCGTTAAAAAAGAAGATTTACTCAAATTAGGAGGTCTATAGATAGCTACTATATTAACTTTAGTTTTGTCCTGGAGTATGAGCTTTCCCGTTATATTTTCAAAATGAAGTGATTGGAACGATGTTGGTCTAAATTCAAATTTATTTCTTATATATAATATAATCCCTCCTCCTGACTTATCAGTCCTGCAGTAGTTATATGCATTATATCCGGGAATATTGTATAAACACGTACTTTCAGTTTGAATAGATGTTTCACATAGCATTATAATGTCAATATGCTTCAAACAATTAAGTAAATATATATGCAATATATTCCAATATTTTTGTATAGATCTTATATTTAATTGAATACAAACAAGATTGTCAGACGCATTTATGTTTTGTTTTTTTATCCAATCTTCTAAATTATTTACTGTACTACATTCTATTTCGTTATCATTATCTATATACGAGAAATTATTCTGAGCCATTTAATTCATATTTAAATTTGATGCAACACAATAAGATTGTGATACGAAGTTTGGTTGATTTTATATATTGAAATATTTCTATAAGAAATAACTCTATATCATAATTAAGTGTAAGCTTCAATTTAATAGTTGATATAATTACATACATATTTTTTCTGATATCCGTGTTTATACTTAGCGTAATACAGCAATGATTAATATAAAATATGATAAAGCATTTATTTTTATCAAAGATACCACAATTCTTTTTCTTAAAGTAACAGCCCTTAGTATAATATAATGATACAAAATGGTTTTCCATGCTTTTAACCTTACATAATATTACAAATATTTTATTTTTAGATAAAACAATAAAATTTAATATTATTGTTAGGTTGGTTAAATCCCATACATAAATAAATAATTTAACACATATTTTTATTATCTGTCCGGTAAACATGAAAAAAGAGCGAAATAGAATAACTTCATTTATGAAACCAATACAATAATTAAAATCTTTTGTAGGTTTCAACCAGTAAGAAATTTTTTTGTTTTTGTTTTGTTTAACAAGAGAAGTATTTTGAGTATAGATTGAGGAATTTAATGTTAAATATTTAACAATATAAAAGTGATTGTATCTAGAGCTAATTGGTACAAGTACTTTTTGATAAAGACTTAATAAATATAAAATAAGTATGTTCACATCTAGTGTTATTTTAGAATATTTATGATCTTTTAAGATTTTTATAAAATCTGTTATATTTATGAATGTGAAATATAGTACACAGTGAATATATGCATGATTAAGTAAAGAAAAAAAAGTTATTGAATGTATCGTTATGATATTACTGTTCAAAAAATAATGTAAAATAATAATGTTATTTTTGTTAGTTATTTCGTGATCTTTTATAATTTTTATAACAATATTTAAGTAATAAAATGAATTTTTAATAACAGAATATAACGACGTTTGGAAATCTAGTGTTTTTATACAATGTATTTTTTCTTCAATATAATATAGAAATAGAAATGTATAATGTTTAGCAATAATAACGTAAATTGTATTTATTGAAATGTAGCAAATTCTACGAGAAAATTTCATATGTATTATAATAGCACTATATCTACTTTGAGACAGGTTTAATGTTATTTCTAGTCAATATTCTATTTTTTCTTTTGCTAAAATGCTCATTTTTTTATACACATTGCATTTCGTATTATCGTTTGCAGAATGCCTGATGTCAATATTCCAGTTCATTTTTTTATTTTTGCTATCACAGTTTTTACATTTAGGTTCTTTATCTTTGTTAGCACAATCTTTGTAGGAATGATCACCAGCGCAGTGTGTACACGACGGTTTGTCCTTTTCTTTATGAAGACACCTGACAGAAGTATGTCCAAAGCCCAAGCAGTGAAAGCACTGAACCACAGGACGGGCATCCTCTACTTGTATTCTCTGGTACCCCAAATAGATTTTACCGGTAGAAACTAACCATCTTCTTATTTTAGTACTAACTTCTATTATGTAATTAGAAGTGTTATTATATTTGTTTTTCAAGATCTTTTTTAACGTCATCTCAATTTCTGGTTTATCTATCATCACAGCCTTGATATCTTCATTCTGTTCGATAATATCTTGTAAAATATCATCCTTATTATAGTCATTAGCAACGCCCTTAAGTATTATAGTTGGTCTTTTCTTTTTAATTTCTGTAGCACTGATGTCTTTGAACTCGTCCCCAATAGCTTTACTCATTTTTTCCGCATCGTACTTTGTCGAACATTTTATAAGTATTCTATTGTTAGATATCGCATTAACACCAATCACTTTGGCACCAATCTTACTTAAGTTAATTTTCTTCCTGATAACAAAACATGTACAAAATGAGCAGAAAAGTTTGGTTAAAAACAATTAAACTAATAATAGAAACAATTGTTGGAATGTTTAATAATGTATAAACTACAAACATTAAATGAAGCAAACAAATTAGTATTATTACAAACATAATCGCATAATAAACATCCAGTTTTTAAAAACAAATAAACTGGATCAAGTCAACAGGAAGAGATTTCATAAAAAAAAACAAACTGGAAAATATATAATAACATATATACGAACCAAAAAACCCGCAAAAAACGCAAAACAATAATAAACAAAAGCAATACAATAAAATCTACCGCTTAATCGCTTTATATTAGATCTACTCTTTATTTACATTATTTAATATTGTAATATGTAGATGTCATTTTGGGAGGCAGGTATGGGATGGCGCCGCCCCGGGAACTTTTTGTTGTATGATCAACACCCCTGCCAAAGGTTACCCCAAGAGATACCCTACGTTCTGGGGTGTTCATTGGGTGATGTTCATCTAGGCCTAGATGGGTTTGCTCACAGACTGCGTAGCGGGCCGGATCGGGAGAGGCTGGTTGAGGAAGACTTTTTGACCGTACAGAGGGAGGGATGGATTCATACGTTCGTCACTCCTGAACACATTAACCCTTAGAATCTCACCCACTCCTCATACCCTTTTCTTTCCCAGAACATCTTCTCCTACCTTTCCTTAAAAAGACCCCCCACAAATCCTCCCCAAAGATGACATAGATCCCTAGGAATTTGTTTTCTTCAGGACTTCCTGTGTAGAGATAACGTAAAAAAAACGTAACCCTCAGAACATGCGTAATATTTAGTAAGGTTTATATAACACAAAAAATTATTTGTAACTGTTTTTTTTTGTATTAAAAAAAAGATTTTTCGCAATTCAGGAGTACATATTTTCACTGGTTCCGACGGTAAGAACTCGTGTCCTTGAATCACATTTAAAAAAGCTACAATAAAGCTGTCGAACTATTTATTTAAATTCGTTAAAACGTTAAACATTTTTTGAAAGGTTACTTCAAATGGAAACATGTTTGGTATCTTAGTAAATGTTTGTGTGTTCAAGATAATGATTTCAATTTCGCCTGACGTTTGACGAAGGTTTAAATACAATCCCTATACTCCAACTCTGCTATTACGTCGGCATAATGACAAGAGATACAGAAACATAAGATTTTTCCAATTACAGCAGAATCAAAGCTGTGTTTTATAAAACTTCAATGAAACGTGTATTCAAATAACTACGTGAATCATGAACTAAAACCCGAGTGGAAAAAGGAGGCTCGCAAAAACACAACACAGCCTTTCGCCTAAAACAGGTTTTAATAAAGCCTACATTTTGCGTAAAGGTTGAAAGGGTTTCATAAAATAATAGACAGGGTGTACTTATTTATTAAAGCAACTAGTTTTAAGCTTCCAAAGCACGCAAGAGTTGAAAATGGCTGAGTAGGAATTATGAGTGTGTAAATATTTGAACAAAACATGTCCTACCTACCTAAGCATTATTGGGAGGGATGAACTACTCGTACATATAAATAATATTGATTTTAGTTTCGGGATTTAGGAACTGAACGTGTAACAATTTGTGTAATCTGCTGACGGAACCGTTGTTAACTTTCCGTGTTATCTAAATAATTATACCAACAATATTTTTGTGCTATATTTTATAACGCTGTTTGTTTTATGCAATATGACAAGAAGGACGCTTTACGAAACGAGAAAATAATCTAAAAACTACAAATAAAATTACCTTAAAAATATTTTCAAACACTTCAATTAGATTTTACGAAGTAAACGATATTTTAATAGACATCAAAACATTTACAGAATTACGGGGCGTGAGTTGTGAAATGGTTTCATTTTGTTAATATTGGTGGGAAGTAGGTAATTTAGGGGAAGTAATTAAGAAGCCCAGCTCCGGTTTATGACATATATGTATAACTGAACAATTTACACTGTGCTTTGACTTTATAAACGACACACACCCGATCTGTCACTAGTAATCCTTAAATTATCAATTGCCCGTTTATGAAAATATTGCGCACATATTCGCGCTCACCTATCTCACTCTTCCAAATTCACCTAGAGTTGCATAAACTGTAAAATGTAGATACAAGAGCAAAAACATCACGTTATAATATTGATTTAAGGTAGGTGGATAACTATTTAATCAAGGATTTCAACTCTTTTATCCAACTACGAATACAGACGTGGCAAGTGTATCAACACATCTGCCATAGATCGTCCTTAGGTTTGTCCAGGTCTTGGCGGAGACCATTTGATCTTTCCAGCCGGACTCTTTTGATCCATCGCCTTGCCAATGGAAGGGATGGATTCCACGTCTGTTACTCCTGGATATACTGACCCTCAGATTCCTACCCACCTTTTATTCCTTGTTTCCCAGAAACTCCTCCTTCATTTTCTTAAAATGCCCTTTACATAGCCTCCCCAAAGATGACGTAGGCTCTCAGTACCTTCTCTGTGGAGATAATGTAAAAAAATAATAAAAAGAGGTTACAACGCAGCTAACAGCTGCAGGACTATAACACATAATATTAGGTCCTTACATATGAAATTGGCGTTTGGTATGGGAGGAACACAAAGTCGATTTGCACTTTTGCCATCTCATAGGTAGTTCATCGATCCCTTTACTAAAAAACCATTCGGACGGGAATCAATAAAATCTTTGAAGGCGGTTTGGACTGCCCCATCGGAGTTGAATTTTTTCCCTTGCAAGAAGTTATCCAAATTTCGAAAAAAATAGTAATCTGTTGGGGTAAGGTCCGCAGAGTACGGTGGATGTCCAATTGAAGCTCCTCTAATTTGGTAGCCGTCTGTTGTGCAGTGTGTGGTCTAGCGTTGTCATGAAGCAGCAGTGGTATAGAGCGATTAACCAGCCTCGGTTGTTTAGCAGCTAGCTTTTTCATCATGGTTGCTGACAATAGACATCTGCCGTAATCATCTGGCCAGATTTAAGAAAGCTGTAGTGAACAACACAAAAAAAAGAAAAAAAAGAAAATACAACTGTGAAAAAAAGAATACACATCATTAAACCTTCGAGCCGTTTCTGCAGCACTGGTGCCACGGTGGAACTCGTACTCGTAAATAACGCGATATTTCAAGTTTTCCATTTTGTAAACTAAGTGACGCAAAGAAAAAAAACAATTAAGGAAAAATCAAATGAATTATAATTTTCGAAACACAAATACATGAGTAAATAGCTGTATACATTTGAATTTGGAATTCCTAACCAAAGAGAAGATATTTGAGATCAAAGTTGCCAGTACGCAAAACGCCAATTTCATATGTAAGGACCTAATTAATATTATGATACTATTATTTACTTTACAAAACTACCTACTCTAAACAAAAGAAGTGAGATAATTTATAGGATTTTTGTAGAAGCCTGCGAGGTCTATCTTAAACCAAAAATTTAATATGGAAAACTGGTGAATTGTTTGAAGAAATGACTTTTACAATCCGCCATTAATTCTGATTGATGACGTTAAGGTCCTTAAAGAAAGTAGCACAAAGGATTTTAGTACCTTTTTATTATAAAATCGTGCGCTATGACGGGACAATCGAATAAAAAGGAAACAACATTAACAGAATGTTAACCACAATGGTTTACGACCAAAACATGGTCTATTTAATAAACACGATATAAAAAATATGCACATTTGAATCTATTAGCACAATTATTAAGGAAATTAAATATACTTTTATCTCTTGAAATGCTGGTAGCTTTTTACGACCTCAGTAGTAAAAATTCAGTGTTGGGGAAAAACTCAGCGACCGAGGTCTTTTATAAACAGATAACAGAATTTTCCATCCGTATCGGTGTGGAAAGCGATGCCTGTTAACGAGTTGGGAGTTTCATTCTTATTAAATAATACATTTTCTTTAAACATAACGCAATTTACTTCTGTTGATTGAACTGATTTTGCTTGTTAACAGTCTAAACCACTGCAAAGCAATTGATATTTGAAATTTTGCGAATTATCATTTCTAGGAGTGTTTTCAACAACGAATATTTCGGTATGATCTCCACGTTCAGAGAGTTCTGCTTTTTACATATGGATTATATTTCATAACTAAAGAGAATTCTCACATTGTTAAAATATTTTTTATTTTTATATGTCTTCTTTAAAATGTTCACCAATATTTTGCAACAAGTTAAAAGCATGTACTAGTGACTCCAGTAATTTTGTACATACATTACATATCTACTAAAAAGAAGAATTAGCATGACAAAAGACGCTATGAGTAGGAGTATAATCCAAAAGACATGGAGTTACAGAGGCATAACGAAGACCATCAAGATGAGACTAGTCTGGGTGTTGATTTTCCTAACATTTCTGTACGATGTGGAAACATGGACACTTAGAGACAGCGAAAGAAAGCGGATAGACGCCTTCGAAATACAGTGCTGGAGAAAAATGCTCAGGATTCCCAGACGTAGAGCTATGCATCCACAATAGGCTTTCAACTATCTGCCTACAACGTATTTGAAAATACTTTGGACACGTTGCTCGCCAAACTGAGGACTCTGACTTGGAGAAACTCATAGTTACTGACAAAGTGGAAGACAGAAGAAGCAGAAAAAGGTCACCAATGCACTGGAGTGACCAAGTATCACTGTCGTTCCTGTGCGTCGATGGAATGGAGGAGCCTAGTCAACCAAGGAAATTGGAGGAGGGATCACGATCCTCATCAATGAGGACCCGACTTAAGAAGAAGTACATACCTACGTAGACAATATTTAATCAAAATGATGCCCTTCTATAGTTCGTTATTTTACATCACAAGACATCATAGATTAACAATAATAAAACTCTATTAGGTAGGTACGTGTTGCTTATTGTATTCATCCATGTTTGTAAAAATATCGAACACTTAGCATTGTTTCATTCTCAATCATATTATTTTAAAGTATAAACAATACATTGTTGTTTGAATGCGATTGCATGCAGTTCTGTAAACATAATCGATCCCAACATGCGTCTAGACGTGATATCATTTATTACCGCTCAGATATAGGCGTTTGAGCAAATAACAACCAATCATTATACGAGCCGGTTGATTGAGATTGGCGAGATTGTAGTCACGAAGGTGTGTTCATGGAAAGGTAAATTAACTCGCGAGGAAGGTAGTGACTAAGCAAGTATTTAATTTAATTATGAAAAAACAAAGATTTTGTCGAAACCCAAAACGTCAGAAGTATATTAAACACAAAATGTTGTAAAGCACATTTCGGCTTCAGCTGAGATTTCAACACGGCACCCTGTCATCGGTTTTGGCGGTTTAAATTGATATTTCAAACTTTCATAGCTCGTGGTGGAAAAATCATTAAAATAGTAAGGAATGATTGACTAGTTGACAGAAAAATTTGTTCAAATTTTGTGATGCCAGGATTTGGCGTTTTAGAGATTTATCTGGTTATAAGAAAGACTTCAAATGAAATAAAACAATTAGGTATTTAATTTATTAAGACCGACCGATTTCGCTTACCAGGGTACAAAATTAACATTGTGTGAGATATATACACATATAGAAAGAGACAAAGCATAACATAGAATGTAACAGTGAGATAGAATGAAATTAAAATCTAGCACTGTAACAGAGAGAAAGAGACAGAGGTGTACATAATGGGTTGGGATGTGTACGTAATTCCAAAAAACAAATATAAAAAAATGAAATATTTGTACTTGAAACTGTGAAGAAAAAAAACAAAGTTTGCATGCCAAAGTTGTTTCTTCACAAATAATAATAAGTACAGGTTTCTTTCAACATTTTTGACACCTGATTTCGGACAGCTAGTTGTTAAAATTTACATCGACCCATTAAATTGCACGTTATCTTTAAAAATTGATGTAAATTACAAATAATAATGGTAATTGGAATACGAAATTGATTTAAAGCCGAGAGAAAGGTGTACTTTTAGGTATTTAACAACTCTTAAATGAAAACCAGCTAAAACAGGTTCGGGAATCGGATGTCATGGGAAATATTCATTCAAGGAAAACGTTTATGGTAAAAAGACCAATTTTCCTGTCAGGATGACGCCCTCGCAAGATGACAGGATATATGGAGGCTGTTGCAGGTTGCAGATACAGTGTTATTATATGCATTAACAGAGGATAGAGTGGCAGGACCGGTTCCTTTAGGCATGAATATTTTTTAGAGGTGAAATTATTTGGTTTGTGTTTATAAGATACTAGCGAGTACACGGCATGCGTTGCAATACCACTTACCCCTTTGTTCTATTCCCCCTCTAAACTGACGCTAAACAATATGAAATACACACATTTTACGAACAACTCGCGCGCCACCTATTGTAATTTTTTTTATTAAAAATATTATCGCCAGAGCTCAACATCATAGACAGAAGCCTTCCTGGACGTGCGCACAACAAATTACCAAAATTATAATATTATTTTTATAATTTATCGCAATCGGACAAATGGTATAGAAAATAATAAGAGACAAACAAAGAAACATTATTTTTATATATATATAGATAATTTGCATGGTCCTGTCATAAAAAGCACCGTTCGTAGTAAAGATATAGAACTATAAGTTCGTAGCCTTTATTTTAAACATGCGTTGTTTTTAAAAAAAATGGAAAACGAATTCATTAGCGGAATGCCTTTCTGTAAGTGAATTAATAACATTTTATGCCATTTCATTTCTACTATATGTTGTCACCGATCACACTGCTACACATCGCAATGAATCACGTGAAACGGTATTTGTCGTGTCTGTAGGTACGATACTGCTGAAAAAGACTGGGTACGTAGTGCGTATCACGTGGAGCGCTCCGCTATACCCAGTGACGACGTGCGATGGAAAAATATTGTTTTTGTTTTAAATGAAAAAAAATGTCATCAATAAATGTTTTCCCTGGGAAGTATATCATCTTTGAGAATGCTGTGTGGAGGGTATTTTTAGGAAAGGAATGAAAGGAAGTACTGGGAAGGAAAAAAGGTATGAGGAGTGGATAGGAATCCGGGGGTCAGTGTATCCAGGAGTGACCGTCGGGTGAATCTATCCCTCCCACGATGTTCGGAGAGAGTCCTGCTGGAGAGGTCAAAAGGTCTCACTCAACCAGTCTTTCCCAATTCGGACAAACCTCACCCCTTTAACACGTGCACCCTTCAAAATCACCGAAGTTCGTAGGGGTGACATTAGTGGTTCCCTGGCAGCGGTACCCGTAACCGCCCCCCAAATGAAAATGAAAATAATAGAATCCTGTCAAATTTAACTCAATGAATAGATTAGACAGAATTTACTTCTTTACTTCATCTCCTTCAACAATTATAAGAAAACTCTCTTTAAAAGATTTTCCCACCCTTCCAATAACCTCTCTGGTTTAATTTCGATTCAAATTAATATGTATTTCACCTTAAATACTCTTGTAACTACGATATTCATTTATATATACTTGTACGCCTGTCTCGACACAGGTATATCCTAGTGAGACAGGCATCAAAAAAATCCAATGTACATATACTTTTTTAAAGATAAATAAAAAATTAAAAAATATTGAATTGCAGCAATGAAATTTTTAATTTTAATAGTATGCCTCAACACATAAAAATGTGATTTAAACACTGCGTTTTTGCGTGGAATCAATGGAGCCGCCTATATTGCGCATATAACATCAAATTTCAGCTGCATACGAGCTGTTTTCCGTGTAATTACGAGCAAAAATCTGTGGAATTTCAATAAGCCCTATAAAATGGTAAAATGTAAAAACTCGACTTTTGAAGATATTTTTTCTAGGCTTCAATTCCTCTGCTAAATGTATGCCTCTATATGTAGACTCAGAATATGATTCTACATTGTACTAAATGAAAATTCCTGTGAATAGTTTGGTGCCTCCACAACACAGGTGAACTAGCGTGAAGGGCGATAAACAAACTGACTGACTAACTAACTAACTAATAATAATAATAATAACACTTGGATGATTTAAATAGCGCCGTTTTTGTGAAAAATCACCTCACGGGCGCTGTACAAACTTATAATATATTTTTAAATCTAAAAAAAAATACAAGCAAGACAAACAATTAAAAACAACTTAGGGCTAAAAATTGCATACACCGGTTCATTGATCACCGATACAAAAATATATGTACAATATTTCGACTAATAAACGCGATGCTGCCTAAAAATTAATGAAAACAGGACCATACTTACCTGGGAGGTCGCTTGAAATTAACACTGTATATTGTTCATTTAAAGAAATTTAGAAAGAGTTCGCACGCAATAATTGTGAACACATATTATTTAATCCTGAAAAATATTTTAATATTAATATTTAATGTATTTCTTTGGTGAGTGTATTTTGGAAAGTAAAAGCAACATGTAAAGGTGGGTGGTGCAGTAGTACCTATAAGGATTTGATCTTACTAAATGTGATTCGTCAAGAGACAGATTGATGTGTAAGGACTTGAGTTATTTTAATTCGGTAAGAAAAGTGTGATTAAGACATATCATAGGCAATACAAGTATGATACTCTCAGATAGGTATATTTAAATTAAGGGAACGAGAGCCCAAAAAGGTAGGTTTGTGGGTAGGTTACTAACCATCACGTCTTTTCCCCGCAGGGGTAGGCAGAGAGGACGGACCGTCAAACAACTCGATCTCGGCACACACTCCTTGCCTCGATCACATTCATACATCGCCTCATAAGCTTACATCAGCCTTGCATTCTTCGCGGATCTCCACATTTCTCACACGATCGTACATGGTTTTACCGCACATACGCCTCATTTCCACAACATTCAGTCTACTTTCATCCTTCCTCTGCCAGTTCCATGCCTCACTGCCATACATTAGGGTAGGTACCAGCACTCCATTATGGACGGCTAACTTGGCTTCTTTCGACAGTTTTTTGTTGGCGCCAATGGCGTTTAGTCCTCCATTAATAGAGTTGACTGTATTTACCCTTCTTAAAAATAAAACGATAAACAATATTTGAAAATAAAGAATATGTTTGGATGAATAATAAAATTGCAGAGTATCACAGAAGGACGAGGATTCTGTCAAGTAAAAAAAGAAAAACTTGTGACGGACATCTTAGAAAAATTGTGCACATTTTCCAAGAAAAGCTGGGAAGATGAGAGTAAAAAACGTGCACGAAAAACGTTTCTTTCCGAGAATTTAAACGATTCATAACATTTTATTTAGATTTTTTTCTTAACATTACGTTTCAAAGGAAAACCAGGAATTAAAAATCCTTGATGTTATGACCGTATTTCTGGAATGAGCTTTTCAAGTAAATAATAATAAAAAACAGCTTTAATCATAGAATTTATTTAATAAACATTTTTGCGTTGTGTTTGCTCTATTTTGAGAATTCAATGCATAAAATCAGTATAAAGGAATTCTTTGTCTATGCAACATCGATTTATCCGACGAAGTCCATTATGGCATAGAATTGGCCACAGATTTTAGATGGAAATTTGTCAGCGGCGGCATGGCTTTAAAATAACGTTCGTCTATGGTAAGATAATGGCGGGGATAAAACTTCAAACAGAGCACTGGAAGTGTTCCAAATGGAATATTCAAATCCTTTAAAACAAAACGCTTTATGGCTTGCAGTAAATAAAGACAATCCATGTGGAAAGTCTCTTAGGGTTTATGTGCAAATCGTTATTGCATTTTATGCTCAATTTTTCTTATTTCTTGTATTATTAAGGGAAATAACACGACTTCTCTGAGCGGAACACTTTCACAATTAAATCCATAAATTCAAAATGTTGAATTGAGATATCAAAATATAATGCCGTAATAAAATAAGCTTTAAAATAAACGAAGACTATTAGGTACCTTTGTACCTAATCCCTGGATCCCAACCCTTACAAAATTTACGAAAATATGTTAAATATTATAATTTTGATTAAAAATATTGCCGAGGTTATTTTCTTATTTCTTATTTTATTTTTTTTTTCCATTAGCTTCACACAGGAGGCCCTGAGGAAAATAATTTCCCTCGGGGCCTACGTCATCTTAGGAGATGCTGTGTGAAAGGTCTTTTTGTGAAAAGGAAGGAGAGGAAGTTCTGGATAGGAAAAAGGGGATCAGTATGTCCAGGAGCGACAGACGTATTAATCCATCCCTACAGTTGCGGTGCAAGGCGTTGGGTCGAGAGAGTCCGACTGGAGAGGTCAAAAGGTGTCCCTCAACCAGTGTATCTCGATCCGGCTCGCCACGCAGTTGGTTACCCGATACATAAAAATCTCATGACAATGACCTTACTCTTGTTTTGAAGGACAAGTGGGCCAAACTTTATCAATCTCAGAGTTAAACTGTTGATTTATTTAAAAACATACCCGTACGCCACAACGGAATACTCTCTTTTTACATATTATTACTCGTAAATTAATAAGCAGATAGCATATATATATTTTTGAATGTAGCTATTACTTTGTGGTTATCCATTATAGAAAAATGAAACAATATAACTTTGTATAAACCACTTATATGATGTGCAAATCCGACCGGTTTCGGAACAAACATTATATTGGAAAAACAACTCGTAATTTTGAAATCAGAATCAAAGAACATTTAAGGTGTCTTAATAATAATAATTTTTCTGAGTTCGCTAACCATATCATTGAAAATAACCACAGTTTTGAAAAAAACACAGGGATAAATATTCTTCATATTAATCATAGAGGAAAACGTTTAGATAACTTAGAAGCTTTGGAAATTAAAAAATCCCTTAAAAATAATGAATCTATTATCAACAAACAAAAAATATTGTCATATAGCCCAATCATGGATTTGTTCCCCTACCCACCCACTCTACACTAATACCTACCCACCCAATCTACATTATTAACTAACAATGGCTCCATCCCTACCACAATAAAACATTGTTCTAAACTGTCAAATTAGTATAAGCTTTCCCTGACGAAGGAACGTTTGTTCCGAAACCGGTCGGATTTGCACATCATATAAGTGGTTTATACAAAGTTATATTGTTTCATTTTTCTAGATAGCATATAGTTTGTGGACGCGGTGCATCCCCAAATTAAAAGAACCGTTAATACGAAAAATTGAAATTTAAAAAAAAAAATCATTTTCAGCTATAAGAACATCAACAATGTCGTATTTTTCAATTTAGAACTCTAGCTTACTGAAGTCACCGACCGCCCCACTGGTATAATCCTATTTACCAAAATTTTTAACATGAATTCCGACGTTAGATCAAGGATTATTTTATCCAAGTGTACTTGGAAAATAAAAACACCTATTACATAAGATCTTTTTACCATAATTCAAGGTTATTTCGTAAAAAACTAAAGCTTACTGTATATACTATAAAAATAGACTAGCATTAATGTCAAAATCTTACTCAGTTCTTAGTTCTTACCAAACGACGCGCGAAGTATCAAACCAGATAGTACGAAGTCAAGAGGGAATGAGCACTCATGCCAAGAGTCATGAGTGAATCGTATCTTGTCACATTTGCATCAATGATGAATGGTTTATTGGTCGCATAATAGAACCAGTGTTGTTTGTCTAGAAATGTGGGCCCGTCTGGGCCGTGATTATTGCTGCCTTTGTGAGCCGTGCCGATCCCTAAACGTATGCGAACAAACAATGGCGGATCAATCCAAGCGAGATAGACACAATTACAATATCAGACACGGAACACTGTGCCAGATACACCGTGAGACTACAATAGTAGAACCAAGTACTTCCAGGTACACCAAAAGGGAGATATGCGAAGTGTTTGCAGAGGATTTATACTACAAATACGGAAAGGTTTAAATACACAGTGACTTTGATAGTCAAATAGAGAAACTTCCGATATGTATCCCTCAAAAATATGCGTCTAATCGGTTAAGATGGATAAAGATTTTATTGGGTGTACCTTCGGTATTTATTTAATTTTTTATTTACTACATATTTTATTTCCATGGTGCTTTTAGATTGGGTACTTCAAACTGTAACATTTTTTTATACGAGGGTTAGTAATAAACAATGATTGCATAGTTTAGGTTTAGATAGTATAAAAATAAAATAAAATAATATAAAATTAGCAAAAATAATATGTTGACATGAAAATGTTTAAACATCGAATTAGTTACATAACTTAAAAATGTCCATATCATTTTGACGGTCCCGAAAAACGATGTCGGATCTGCTAAAAATTGAAAATCGTTCTGTTGGCTTATTTATTGGCTTATACCGTTGTTAAAGGTCCTGTACTTTCGGAAATTTAATGAAATGAGATGAAATGCAATATATCAAAACGACACTATATTTCTTGATACCAAAAACAGTAAAATGCAAAAACGGTACTTTAGAAAGCTCTACTGCAAAACTACAAAATCGCACATCCGACATTGTTCTTCGGGACCGTCGATTTGGTGACCGGACAACTCAGAATGAAATCAACTCAGAACCTCCTTTGAAAAGTCATTAAAAGTGATGAAAAAAACATTTAAGAATTGGTTAAATAGGTTACGTTAAGTTAGAATTATAGGCTATTTTAAAATTATTTTTTTCATAGCTTTAAGTGACTTTGGAACCGTTGATTTGTATATTGGTTTGCTAAACGTGCAGGCGAGGAATTAGCTAATTTGATTTTTAAGAAGATCCAATAGTCTACGAAAAAATCGAACCAAGCGACGCGGAGCCTAACGTCTGTTCCCCACTCCGTCCGGGGCGTAACTGATAATTTTTTTTTTTACATGAGTTCCACCCAGGAGGCACTGAGGAAAAAAATTCCCTCAGGGCCTATGTCATCTTTTGGGATGCTGTGTGGAGGGTTTTTTAAGGAAAGGAAGGAGAGGAGAGTTCTGGGAAGGAAAATGATTTAAGGGGTGGGTAGGAATCTGGGGTTCAGTGTGTCCTGGTCATCCGCCTCCAAGACCTAGACCAACCTCGCCCCATGAACCCGGGCACCCCTGCTAAATCACCAAACGTAGCGAACCACTTGGGGTGACCTACGGCAGAGGTGTTGGTTAAAAAATGGGTGTGACAAGTATGTAGTCCTTCGGTGGAAGGCATAGGATTAATTTTGAAAATCCAAATTCGTCGACTGCCGATCGAATTGTAAAATAACAACGCGAAAATGCATATTTTACTTTATTTTGTGAAGTACAGGCGTAAATATATATTTTTTGCGATATTTATAAAAGAAACAGGACAATAAAACCATATTTTTATATTATATTATTATATCATCATATTATTATATCATGTCCAGAAATTAAACAGTAATCTTGCAACTAAAATATATCACATTATTAGTAGTACAAAATATACAGGGGGTTAAGGGACGTACTTGACTTACTTCAACCAGTGATTCCTGACATTATTTGGAGTAAAAAATGTAAATGAAATTTTGGTCTCTACAAAAACATAAAAAAGTGGTAGTTGTTGAACAGTTGGAGGCGGGGTAAGGGTTTCGTCGGGCACCCGGCTGAGTGACTAGTGACGACATGCGGAATAATTTTTTTTTTGTTTGATTTTGAAGAAAAAATTTTAGAAAAAAAAAAAAAAAGTCGTCAAAAATGTCACCGGAGACCAAAATTTCATTTACATTTTTTACTCCAAATAATGTCAGGAATCACTGGTTAAAGTAAGTCAAGTACGTCCCTTAACACCCTGTATATGTCATTATATGTATAGTATAGTTATCATTAAATTTATGAAGTTTTGTACTCATTTAATACATTTTTAATGCACTTGTGACAGAGCTTTTATATTTATTTTCGTCACAATTGAAAATATCTACATCAGATAGAATGTTATCATATTTATGTTGAAGACAAGGCAAGCATTTTGGTTTGAATTTGTTTTACAGTGTTTTTCTTTAAAAATATTACACGAACGTATGATTGTTATTGCACTATATGTGAAATCGACCACCATAACACGGGCATCAGCCTAGCTTGGTGGTCGGAAAATCCTCAAATAAATGTAACCATAAAATTTTAAGCAATGAATAAAGAATAATTTAAAAAAAAACCGATAAGGGGTTTATAAATAGGAGAGTTTTGATTTGGAAAGTGTTTTTTAATGAACTTATACTTTATTTTTTTCTAGGCTTATTAATAGATTTATAAAAAAAAATAACAATATTTGTAAGGACCAAGATATGTTCTACACGCAGTATTTATTTGAAGCGGCTATAAAACTTCTAAGCGATCAAATTTTCAAAACAAAAACATATGATTTTGCATTAGTTAGTATGGCTTCAACTGTGAAACGAAACAAAAAATGACATTATGACTAGTGTTTCGAGTTGGTACTCCTATGTGGACTGGAACCAGTAATTCTCAACAGTCGAATTCAGAATTTACAATAAAAAAATCTTAGGTAGCTTTGAGAATTTGAGACTTCTTACTAAAGTCAGCCCTTTTTTTTGGTGCCGCTAAGAAAATGAATGTGTTATTGACACATCTACCGGATCTGCCGGATCTGCCCTGATGATGGACACTGCAACGATGTCCGAAACATTGGCTAAAGAAGGAGGTAGCGCAACACGGCATAGCACCCCAAAATCAAATAACGAAAGTGTTATTGATTTCCACTAAATATGCACGGGAAAACGATAAGTCTGTTATTATTGACTATTGACGTCGATAGTTTGATACTGATAGAATATAGTGTTCGTGTAACGTTTAACTAATTATTTTTTCTAGGAAAATAACCGGAATTGATTGTAATTTTAATAGCTTATTAACACGCCGCTTCACGGTACTGAAAGGGAGACAATATTGATTTGTTAATTATATTTTAACCGAATGCCACGCAAGTCTATCACGGCACACACTTCGAATACCATCCTTATCTCACACATTCTTCCGAATCTTGACGTGAGCTGTTATATTCATTTTTATTAACTTGAAGAGTTCTTCTAGGAACATTTTTATGATTATGCGTGAGTTTTTCTTTCCTTTAGCGGACATTACCAAATCAAAGTAGGTAAGCAAAACAGATACTTACCTATCTATAGTTTTAATAAATATCATTCCTCAGTTAACAAATCAAATATGGTTGAAAAGAAAAATTAAACATCATCAAAAACACTAATTTCGGTTGTGTGTCTGTGATTGTAACTATGGTTCAATGAACTCGTAGGTATTTGCTAATGTAAGTTTAATTTTCAAAATTGGAACTGATTGTGTGAAGAATTCAGACCCTTGAAAAATCACAAAATGCGAAAGTAAAGTAAAAAGTCTATGGTTCGATGAACTCTTATTTGCTAATTTAAGTTTCATTTTCAAAATTGGAACTGATTGTGTGAAGAATTCATACTCAGGAAAAATCAGGAAATCCGAATTCAGATTTCGTATATAAAGTACTTACCTATAAAGTAATATTATAACAACATTATTTTAATTGTCATTTTCAAAATTGGAATTGTTTGTGTCAAGAAATCAAACAAGTACCTACCTAGTAAGATAAAGTACCTACCTATAAAAACAAAATTTTAATCATAAAATAATTTAAAATGCAATTTTAACAGATTTGTCAGGAATTCAGACTGCTCCCATTGATGTTTATGTGCAAATATTTTGTATACTTTTCTTATGGTTAATCTTGACAAGTAAAGTCAAATATCGTTAATTTTCTAAGTTCTGGCGATTTTTAGCTAATATGCCATTACCATTTTTACAATTATCATAATATCCCGTGATTTTTCACGCTTCGCTAGAATCACAAAAACCAAATAAATATTTAAAGCTAGTGACAACTACTTTTGCAAAAAATGTCGACTATTAGAGATGCTTTCACTGGCTAGAAAAAGACCTTAATACTTTTTAACTCCCAATTGTAATCGGTTCAGAAATATTAAAACACTGAACTAAACTTGATTTCTGTCACTTTTGCGGTTAGTAATAATATATTGCACACGATACTGCCTGCATTTAAGGGCAAGTTTCGAATATCAATACACAATTCCTATAGAGCAGCGGTCAGCAACCTTTTTGGAGCTGCGCGATCCCAAAACCAAAAAGTTTATTCAGCCACCACAGAAGATAAAAAATCGCCAAATTTAGAGGGTCGGTTCAAATGGTGACCTAACAACTCAACAATGTGCATCTTCATCAGTCCTTTCAAAAGTCAAGAAAAATCAAAGGTGATAAAAATTTGGTTAAATAGGTTATGTCAAGTTAGGCTATTTTATTTAATTTTTTTATTATCTTTAATGACTTCAAAGGGGTGTTACCTTGTTGAGTTGTCATGGAACCGATTCAAATGTACATAGGTTGGATTCATTAGATGTCAAGGTAATAGCTGCAACTGGGCGTTTTTCATTATTTCATAGAAAATTTTTCTATAATAATAGGAGAAGCGACAGAAAACATACATATAATATATTTTTGTAAGTATTCAACAAAACAAGCGACTAATATAACACTTTCTTAAATTTACTAAATTAGCTACAAAATTAGTGCGAACCTTGTTCTTGTGGTAGTAACTAGTAACTTAATCACGGATTTTATAAAAACCTAACTAACCATCACGCCTTTTCCTCGCAGAAGTAGGCAGACACGACGCACCGCCAAACAACTCAGTCTTGGTACACACTCCACACTCCTTGAATCTTGACATGGCCCGACTCAATCATCTGATTCATTAAATTTGGGTATATATTCTCCTTACACTCCATTCTTCGTTTATTCGCCAAACATCTGAACGTCCCTTTCTTAATCTTACTCATTACCCTTACATCATCCTGGATCATACGTAGTTTGACCACACATACGCTTCAGAGATCTCATTTCTACAGCAATCAGTCTATTTCAACCTTCCTCTGCCAGTTCCACGCCTCACTGCCATATCAAGGTAATCAGATACCAGAACTCCTTTGTGGACGGAAAGATCTGTGCTTTTTTGTAAATACCTCGAAGGCTTTTATCAGACTTTAAGCTTGCTCTGTTAAGATCGCAAGCGAATGGGTTATTGATTTCCAAATGGTATTTTTATTGCCAAGTGAAAATAACTTTAAAACATTTCGCTTAGTACGAAATGTTTTTGATTTATTTGGCGACCCACTGGGGGTTGCAGACGGCTGCAATAGAGCACCAAGTTAAGGAGGCCATTGTTTTGTACATCTGGTTCTGTCTGTGAAATTCCTATGCAAGAATTGTCGCAACTGTGACATTAGTATGCCTAAATCTTTCTGTATCGCCGTCCCTGTCCCCTGCACGTGTTCGGATAACTTCAGAGGGAGATAAAGAGAGGCTCAGTGCTCCGAATTATCCCCATTGTTGGATATAATTTAGAATAAGTTATGCATACATAATTTGAAATACAATGGATGCTGCATTTTGTACGACGATTAAGATTGAAGATATAATTGTTATGATTGGATGCACCGGTGCATGTCGATGGGTTTTATGAAAGTATGCCTTCTTAGAATCGAAAACTAAAAGCGATTCTTCATGTAGTAAAATTCGGGAACGAGCCGCAAACAATAATACTCCTTATGTAGATTGTGATAAGGTTCAAATTCAAATTCAACACCAGATGCCTCTTTTTATTTAGTGAAAAAAAAACATCGCCAAAAAGCGAGATTTATTTTATTTTGCGTAGTTCAGGCACAAATATTCAAATGTTTTACGATCATTTTCTAAAGAATTTAATTTTCCACATTGTACAGTAAAAGCATAACCGAAAGGGCGTCGTACGTGGGAGATTTTGAACTTTAAAGCAGTTTTTACAGCCCTAACGCTTTATTTTATTCTATGCTTATAAAACGACTAATAAAAAAACACAAGTGTGCGGTTCACACGCGGTAGAAGTGAAACTTTCAGAAATCTAAAGTAGACAAGAGTGGGAAGACTTCGAAGCACTGCATAAAGTGGAGACCGATTATTCTATCTCATTCTATCGCAGGCTAAATCCTATAGATGTATAATATATGTTTCAGTGGCGTTCCGTGAGTTTTCAGCGACCTACAGTGCTAAGATTAAAAAATACGACATTACTGATGTTGTTGTAAATGAACATGAATTTTATTTTTTCAAAATTTTAACTTTTTGTATGAAGATCTGTCAGTATGTGGATGCGGAGCATCCCTTGAATGAAAGAATCCTGAAGATCTTCATACAAAAAGTTGAAATTTGAAAAAAAATTTTTTTTTTCAGCTACAACAATGTAAATAACGTCAAATTTTTCAATCTTATGTCTCTAGCTCACTGAAAATTTACAGACCACCACTGATATGTTTGTCTCTTTTTAGTGTCGTGTTTCGATTTATCGAGTTTCAAATCACAACGGTGAGGGCTGCTTACCTCACTTTTTGCACTAGGTACCAACAACGCATTAAAAAGTAGACGTAGATAGATGGCTCATCTAAGGATATATTGCTTTAAGTAAGGACGGATTCAAAATTATTAATTTTACTTTTTTACCTTGTAGAAGAATGCAGGTAATAATCAGAAAGAAATTCATGTGTATGGGAACTCACCTGTAACAAAAAGAAAATGCATTTATTAGTAAAAATACGATAAGATCATTTACAATGTGATACAAATGGTTTCGTTACGTTTTCATATAATCTTTGGGGATGCCACGAAGAGGGTTTTTCCAGGAAAACGAAGGAGAGGAAGTTCTAGGAAGGAGAAACGTATGAGGGGTGGGAATGAATCTGGGGGTCAATGTGTCCAGGAGTGACGGACGTATGAATCCATCCCACCCACTGCGATGCAAAACGATGGGTCGAGAGAGTCTGGCTGGAGGGGTCTAGGTCAAGTCTCCTTCAACCAGTCTCTCCCGATCCGGCCCGCCACGCGTACCTCGACAAACGCACTCGCCACCTAGTCCTAAACAAACCTCACCCCATGAACCCCGGCACCCCTGCTAAGTCTATCGGTTCCATGAATGGTCCCTGGGGAGGCTTAAAGCTTAAAATTTAAAAAAATACATTTATAAGTAATAATTTATAGGTTAAATAAATTAAGTTGCAGAGCTCCTTTGTGATTATTTTTCCAACGGAAATTGCGCTATATATAAATAAACCAATAATAATAAAAATAACTACCCATAATTAACACTGCATGAAATGTACGGTCACCGTATTTCGAACATATTGTGTAACAAAAATCTATGGAGCTACCCAGAGAATCCAGCAAACATTTTTCATGGAAAAAGCTCCGCTGTTTGTAGGGCATTTCCCGCCATAAATCTTTTTATCCTAATGGATCAACTGGTAAAAAACAATGATCGGAATACCCCTGAACATGTGCGCTACAGAATATATAAATGGTGAAGCTCCACCGCTACAGAAAAATGCTGCAGTAAAGGATCAATTTAAAAATATGGACGTTCATTATTAAAATCACCAAATAATTTAAGCGAACGGAAAATTTAGAAGTGTTTAAAATACGAAAGGTGTTGGGCAAAGGCGCGAAATTCGGCATTAGAAAGAGAGCTCTTATCAAAGCACTGTATAATTTTAGTGTATGTGAATATGTATTTAGTTTCAACGTTTCTCAAGAGATGTCGTTAGTAAAAGTGGTTATATGTAGTTTTAATGTATCTCAACAGAGGTCAGTAGTTGTACTGTACGAGAGGGGCAACGGTTACGATGAAATCTGATCATATCAATTTGGAAGGTGGATATGGGTACCGACACCCCAGGAACCATTGATTGGGTAATCTACACCTCCGCCATAGGTCACCGCATGTTGTTCGTTATGTTTGGTGACTTAGCATTAGTGCCCCTGTTCATAGGGTGAGGTTTGTCCGAATCTTGAGGCCAGATCGGGGGTTGAGGAAAACTTTTTGACTTCTCCTACAGGACTCTCTCAGAACATCGCCTTGCATTGCAGTAGGAGCCATAGATTCATATATCCGTCACTTCTGGACACACTGATCCCCGGATTCCTACCCGCCACTCATACCTTTTTCCTTCCCAGTATTTCCACACCTTCCTTTCCTAAAAAGACCCTCCACACAGCATCCCCATCCCAAAGATGACATAGGCCCTGATGGGCCGGGAATTATTTTTCTCAGGGCCTTCTGTGTGGAGCTAATCTAAAAAATATATATCCGATTGAGGCGACTCGCTGGCAGATTAACACACAGCATCCTTCATAACGGACGTTAAGTCCATTTGGATATTAATTGTAAATACGATAATAAACAAGACTAGTAATCTAGACGAACCGAAGAATTATTAAAAACTCTTGATCATCAGAGTTGTTATTAGAGAAATTATCAATATACCACAGTAAATTATTATTAATGAGTTTGCATATTTGGGAAATTGGTATGTTTGCGAGAGATGATAAGGACATTTACCCAAAGTTGAATGCAGAAAATTCACTGTTTTACTTATTTAAAATAATATCAGACTGAATTAAAAGAGGTTGGTAATGGTAACAATGATGGGATTAGAAAACTTTTAATTTTGATTTGGGTGAGGTGACTAATTATTGCATGAGCATTGTTTAGTGAAGATCTTCAATTTGTGTCGTCTTTTTAATTGTCTTGTTTTCTCCGGTAGGTTATTGAATATATTTGTATTGTTTGTCTACAGTCTAAATGATGAATTTGTTTAAGGTTTTTGTAAGAGTTCGTTAGGTACATATCGCGTTTTGTTCTTCCGTCATAGCTCTGATCCCACGGCCGATAACACCATGATGAATAGTTACACAGATTAGCCAACGCTATGTTTTGACAGCCCGGTTTATTTATTGTTTTGACTTAAATGAAAATTATACGAACACCGAACAAATTGAATAGATCAATTTTACACACAACAATATATTTAATAATAATACAAGTAATACATAATTTCTTCTTCAAATTTAGCAAATTCACTTTGTGGCACCATTTTATTAATGAAATAATTAAAAACACTTTGTTTTTACCACAATAAACTTTATTTAAAAGTCAACATGTTTCAGGAACGATGTTCCCTTCATCAGGACATAAAATGTACTAAATACTAAATGAACAAACAAAGAACGGCGTGGGTAGAAATGGAAGTAGTGGGGGAGGAGAAAGGTGGAAAGGGGAGGTGCTTAGAAGATCAACAAGAGGGAGGGGGGGGGGGGTGGAAAGGGGGTGCTTAGAAGAACAAAGACAAAAAATTACAATGGAAATATGTTTAAGATAGGGTTACTCACAAAATTAATTTGATTGTTAATAATATTTAAATTTCTATTGACATTTTTCCTAATTTCTAATATTTCTAAAATAAATATTAGAAATATTAGAAATATTAGAAATTAGGAAAAATGTCAATAGAAATTTAAATATTATTAACAATCAAATTAATTTTGTGAGTAACCCTATCTTAAACATATTTCCATTGTAATTTTTTGTCTTTGTTCTTCTAAGCACCCCCTTTCCACCCCCCCCCCCCCCTCCCTCTTGTTGATCTTCTAAGCACCTCCCCTTTCCACCTTTCTCCTCCCCCACTACTTCCATTTCTACCCACGCCGTTCTATGTTTGATCATTTAGTATTTAGTACATTTTATGTCCTGATGAAGGGAACATCGTTCCTGAAACATGTTGACTTTTAAATAAAGTTTATTGTGGTAAAAACAGAGTGTTTTAATTATTTCATTAATACATAATTTAATTAATACTTATAACTACGAAAAGGTATTCAAAGATGGGCACAACCAAAAGAGTTAAATAATTCATTTTTCCCGATGCCTTACAGGGCCCCAATTTAAGATTGTTTTTAATTTTTTTTATCATTACATACAAATTTTACTTCAAATTCTTTAGTATTATCACGACCACCATACTAGGCTTATGGTCGTATCAAGGCAGACGTATATAGACTATTTTACAATGCATTAATAAGAATCGTAAATGTAGATACAAAAATAAAAACTAAACTTAAAAAACTAAACTAAAATTTAACTAAATGATAAAGTAGCCATTTCAAAGAAAATAGAAATAAAATAAAAATTTAAAATTATGCAAAAGTGCCTTCCTTTTGAACAAAGTCAAAATCACAGAACTCATTACCTACAACCAACGAAGGTGAAGAGCTCCCAATAAACACCGACCACACAAAAGATCATTGGAGGTTATCCACCACTTACCCGCCTTGGTATAAGTAACAAATGGTTACTCCCTCAAGGCTGTTGCAAGATTCAAAATTTTTTGTTAAACGAAGCTACATTTATTTATCTTGAACGAATCTAGACCTCCAGTGTCCCTGCATGCGTTGTTAGAAAGCTGCTTAACAGGAAAAAAAATAATACAACAAATCAGGTTAGTTATACAAGCAAAAATATATTTTTATTTCAATTCATGTAATCCTCAAAAAAAGCTCGCCCCCTTTCATTTATCACATGTTGTACACACGGTGATACCAGTTGATCCGTTGACAATTGGCCCCCCGAAATGATATTTACTATAAAATTATAACTTTTTGTGAATTATTTATCAATTTCAAACGCAAAATCGACATTAAAAATACCCTTAATAATAAGTTGGTGTAAATATTACACGAATTTATATACAGTGTCGACAGAAAAGCAGATTTTTCCTTGATGCACTTGAATTAAAATATATTTTATACTTCTTCAAACTTAGCAAATTTATTGTATTTTATACTTTTGTTATTCGGGGGTACATAACCTCTGCACGTCCCTCCGGGGTCAATTAGTATTTTCCCTAAACCGACTGCACATTGTATATAAGTATGACGGTGGGCCAATTGTCGGCGGATCAACTGTCATAAAACCTTCGTACAGGGGTAGTAAAAGAGGGATAAAGAATTACTTCACTTTATATCGGTACCCAATGCATTGTATATTTTATTTGATTGTTCTATGTCTGCGTCCCCGACTCTTTTTCAATTTCTTTCAGATTTTTCCATTTCCGCCACATATATTATCCCTTTGATATCACATCTACTATTACATCAAATATCGTTTTGACACTACCTTCTCTAAGTCTGCATCATATTATAATAATTCTTCTGTCTCTATCGAAGTATCCGGATCATATAATCCAGCCTTACACAAGACAGTTTAAAAAACAATAACCACTAAATACAAATGATTTATTATCGTTGCGGCGGTTTTGAAAAGCTTTCGAAATGATTCTCCTTTAAATGAAATTCACGTGATCAATGGAGTAGGCACTTCATCTTGAAATCCCGGGAGGAATAGCAAGTAATTTATTCACAAGTGTTTGAGAAGCGGCCGATGATGTATATTTATATATATTTAACAATACAAATTTACACTAAGGTCAGAGGTGAAATGTACACCGCAATTATTCTATGGAATCTGAAATGAAAATTGAAATTCACTCCGCTCTAATACAAATAATTTCGGTTCTGGTATGTTCAATTTATTTGGGTTTAAAACAAATATTTGCTACTAGTTTCAGAAAGCATGATTAAATTACATAATATTATGTTATTTTTACTTCTAAATATCTAATGAAATATTTTTGAATGTAGCTATTACTTTGTGGTTATCCATTATAGAAAAATGCAACAATATAACTTGATAAAAACCACTTATATAGTGTGCAAATCCGACCGGTTTCGGAACAAACGTTCCTTCGTCAGGGAAAGCTTATACTAATTTGACAGTTTCGAACAATGTTTTATTATGGTAGGGGGTGGAGCCGTTCTTAGTTAATAATGTAGATTGGGTGGGTAGGTATTAGTGTAGAGCGGGTGGGTAGGGGAACAAATCCATGATTGGGCTATATGACAATATTTTTTGTTTGTTGATAACAGATTCATTATTTTTAAGGGATTTTTTAATTTCCAAAGCTTCTAAGTTATCTAAACGTTTTCCTTTATGATTAATATGAAGAATATTTATCCCTGTATTTTTTTCAAAACTATGGTTATGTTCAATGATATGGTTAGCGAACTCAGAAAAATTATTATTATTAAGACACCTTAAATGTTCTTTGATCCCAATCTACATTATTAACTAAGAACGGCTCCACCCCCTACCATAATAAAACATTGTTCGAAACTGTCAAATTAGTATAAGCTTTCCCTGACGAAGGAACGTTTGTTCCGAAACCGGTCGGATTTGCACACTATATAAGTGGTTTTTACAAAGTTATATTGTTGCATTTATCTAATTAAATATTTAATTAAATCTTCATTCTGTTCCATTCTTCTTTGAATGTCAGTGTTTCAACTTACATCGTTGATTGTTTTATCTTTTAAAAAGCATTATTATCTAACTCCTCCGGGTGTAAATTTTCACCATATTTATGTACGGGTGGAATCATGGACGCTTGTAGCCAAAGCGTAATAGACGCCCCTGAAATGTGGTGCTGGAGAAAAATGCTCAGGATTCCATGGAGAGTCAGACGCACAAGTGAGTCCATTCTGGAAGAGCTAGGTGTCCACAATAGGCTTTCTACTATCTGTCTACAACGTATTTTAAGATACTTTGGACATGTTGCTAAACTGAGGACTTGGAAATATTCATAGTCACTGGCAAAGTGGAAGGCATAAGAAGCAAATGAAGGTCACCAATGCGCTGGAGTGAACAAGTATCTCTTGCGTCCGATACGTCGGTGTCCGCAGATCTCAACCAACCGCAGGAGTTGCTATGGAAATTGGAGTAGAGATAACGATCCTTAGCAATGTGGAACCGACTTGATAAGAATCTAAGTGGTACATTTTTGAAAACAAGGTTGATTCAAGTTTTATTAGCGCAAGCATTTTCATTCAGATTTATATCAAACATTATTAGTCTTTCTCTTTTCAATTTCCTTATTTTCTTGTAACCCAAATACTTCCGAAGCCACTCGCCATCAAAGGTTGACATAGGCTTTTAGGATTTTATTATCTGAGAAGCGTTTTTCGTAATTTCATAAATGAAAAGTCAAATTGCCTCCCGATTATCCTTTGCCGACTTATTCTCGCCACTTCAATTCCGGGGGTGTGTCGTTATGGGGTAATTTTACGACCCTAGCTTATTTAGAAGGAATCAGATCTAAAGGTCGAGGATCGAATGCCATTCGTAGCTTAGTTATAAAACTTTCGGAAAACAGAAATGTTTTGCTTTAAAAATGATAAGCGACTTACTCCTATCTCAGGCGCGGTGGTAATAGCGGTAGGTGGTAGCACTAGGCATTATACTTTACGAACTATATTTTGGGAAATAATTTTGCAGAAGGCTGTATAAGTATGAATATACAGATACATATAGAACCAATACATGGTATGATTGACAGGTTGCAAGGGGAGTATACCGGAATGAACTTTCTTGTCTACAAATTATTTCTTCTCTTTACAGAGGCGATGAGAAAAAGCATAATTAACCTATCCATGTTCCGTATTGTGAATCCCGCGAACATAAAATTATTGCCATCAAACTTAAGTGTGTATGTGTATGTAGGTATATGTATGTTTATGTGTATATATATGAATATACATGTATGTGTGGGTATGCATAAATATATGTTTATGTAAGTATATATATGTATGTATGTGTACATGTATGTATGTATGTATGTGTATTTATATACATACATATCAGTTACCTTACTTATTTGTGTTTATTTTCCAGGCAACTTTGGCAATTTGTGAGCTATTGGAAACATTTCTACCAATTTTCTAATTTTTTTAATATAATTTTACTTCCATATGTTTACCTACACTTACTAGACTTCATTTCAATATAACTATCTTCCATTGGTCACCATGATACAGGCAGCTGCCTAGTATGGTGACCTAATGTATCTTCCCAAGTAAATGTATTAATCATGTAACATGTACTTATAAACAAATAAATAAATAAAAATTAATTAAAAATACTAATTTTGGTTATGGGTCCTGTCTGCGATTTTAACTTTGTTTCAAAGATTTCGGATTTGTTTTGAATTCAAGTGTATTTTCAAAATTGGAACTGATTACGTCAATAATTCAGACAAGCGATAAAGCATCTACCAATTACCTATAATATAGTATTTTTTTCCAGAAAATTTCTTTCATCCCGTACTTAAAGTCCTTTTCTTAAATATAATAATAATATTTGGATGATTTATATAGCGCCGTTTTTGTGAAAAATCACCTCAAGGGTGCTGAAATATCTTATGATTAATCTTGACACATAAAGTCAGACAACATTATTTTTTATGTGACTGCGCTTTTTCATTTTCAAGTAACTAGATTTACCAACAAAGAATCCCATAATTTTTCACAAAAGTAAATGATACGATTAATTTCATTCTTCCATATAACAACAGCTGTGATTCACAAAACCTCAAATTTAAAAAAAAAACTATCAAGACAATTAAATAACATAGATTTATGTCATGCCTTGTTTTGAGTAGGTACTACGATTGTTTTAACATGAATATTAAATAGTATTCAATGAGGAGCATCACGTGCAATAAGATATAATACAGTCTAACATGAACTCATATTAGGTTCATAAGTTAGCACTGTCAGAGATCATTTCCCATTGCGAATGCAAGAAACTGTGTCAAATGTGATCCGCTGCAGGATTCGTTAGTGACGCATCAAGAGTTCAGATCACATCTCCATCTCACACCGCTGCAGTAATGAACACCACTTGTTAGCTCAAAGGGATGCTGTGATTTGATTTCACGGGAAGGGGCGCGGACGATCCTACATAGCCTCCAGCTGTGGGAGATGGGAGGCTTTGACGCAGCGGTTTTAAACAACTGGAGAACTCAGTGTTCAGCAATACTCAGGTAACTAGTTTAGGCGAATTACAAAGATTAAACTGGGAGCTTCTGATTACTGGAAACCGATTTTTAAAAGCTTTCAGTTTATAAGGGTGTAAAAATTTGACAGATGATTTATTTGAAAAAAGTGTTGGTAGGTACTCTGAGAAGGAACGCTCAAAGTTAATTGCTGGATTTTTTTGTAATTTATAATTTTATTTACTCTTTTGTACGTCCATAATGAATATAATTTTTTACACAATTTTATAAACAAATAATACTTAGGAATATTTGTATTTCAATTCCTTTCAATTGATTGATCAATACTCATAAAACATTTGTGTTGCTCGGTGAAAACAAAGAAACGGTATTTAAGATTATTATTTCCATTTTCTTTTATTTTACATTTTTTATATTAACTTTGTGCAGAAGGCCCTGAGGAAAATAATTTTCTTCAGGGCCTATGTCATCTGAGATGCTGTCGGGAAGGTGTTTTTGGGGAGAGGAAGGAATGAATGTCTTGAAGAGACCCATATTGTAGGAAAGAGGAAACACAAAGGTCGGCAAATCGTTCCACAGCCGACCTGTTGAACACAAGAACGTGTCGAAGAAGCGACCCGTTCTCTCGTGACAAAAGTCAACCGTGTACATATGTTGGGCACGCATTTTGCGCGTTTCGGCACCGGTGCTGAAGGGATCAATAACGCTAGTTCCTCAGAGCATCTTCCATTGAAATGCCAGTAGAACAGGGATAGCATTCCCATCCGACGCCTGTGCTCGAAACATTTCAATCCGTTTGTTATGTTAGGAGAATCTACCAAACGGACCGCCCATTTCTGCACAGAGTCGAGTTTTATTTTTTATTTTATTTTTTTAAATATATTTTGGGGGTCCAGACCAGAGGTGGCTGCCAAATTCAACTGTTGGGCGCACTTGTGATTTGTACAGGGTTAGGAGTTTTATGATTTATTCACACAATCTATATTATTTTGATTATGAAAAAATCTGACGCAATATCGCAATCTTGGTTTTTCTGTTTTATCTTCCATGTTGTACATTATTTGTCAGTTTTGACGTTTACATTCTAACTGCGAAGCACTGCTTTATGGACAACGCGGAACACTGCAAAATTCAAAATTTAAGGGAACACATTTCCTTTACAGATATTTTTTTTACAGCCATTACTATATTTTTATTACTTTATTTGTATGGACAAAACGCCGCCCACGTACCTCTTGCTAATGTTTTATGAGGCTCAAACTCGGAAAGTCTAGTGAGAGAATTAATGGAGCACACATGAACACTGCAAAATAGGTTCAGTAGGTACATTATCAAGATGAATTTCTTATTTCAGAGTAGAACGCAATCGATAAAACTGCGGTTATTTTTCCACAACTACAAAAAAGTACAAGTTACCGCGCGCATATCGGCCTCAACATTTTGAAAAAAAGAGCCGAGCTAATCGCGGAAGGTAAACCTTTTTTAAAACACATGAAAACGTTACATTTTCAGCATTAACATAAATAAAATGATAAAACAGCAATTATCGCCTAAAAACACGTTAAAAAGTTCAACTACTCCACATATTATATAAAATTATAATTAACCGTAAAAATCACGTATCACCCGAAGAACCAGGGTTCCCCATATATAATATTCGATAACGCAGTGTGATTGTGTCTCCCCTCAGACTAATTTGTTCGTTTTTCGGAACAACTCATATAGGTCTCATAGAAATCGTTATGTCTCCCTAACTATGACAGTTAGAAATGTGCTCTAAACGGTGTTAGAAAGAGAAAAAATCACGCTTTATAATCAAATTAAAGTTATCCATAAAACAATTAAAATGTTCCTACACCTTTATGAAACCAAAGTTTCCTTCCGCAATTTGAAAAACGAAAATGAAACTTTGCGAATTCGAATTTCATACATACTCTTCCATTATTCTCACTCTTGGCACGGCCCGACTCAAATATTTGATTCACTGATCGAACCATGTCTTATCTGGCGTCCCCGATTTCACCATTCACATCCGCATCATATATTTTCCTTACACTCCTTTCTTCGTTCATTTGCCCGACATGCACAAACCATATGAGCGTCCCTTTCTTAATCTTACTCATTAGGTTTACATCATTGCATTCGTTGCAAATCTCTACATTGACAGACGCAACTGCCTGTATGAGATTTGTATTGACTCCATACTTGGAAAACACCTTCCATAGCTTTTTCCTGTCGCTAATATGATTTTTTTATGCTTGGTCGTATACATACTTTAGATCTACGAAGGCACAGAAGAGTTTTTGGTGTTTTGACAGAAACTTCTCACTGAGCATATGCAATGAGAAAATTTGGTCCACGCACCTCGTTCCACTCATAAAAGCATCTTGCATATTATCACATATTTTTTCCTTTGTTTCCATTCTTACCATTTCAATCAATATTCTACAATAGTCTAGCTTGCCGACTAAACTTAGCAGGCTAATGCCCTATGATTCCCACATTTCGATTTATTGTGATCTCTTCTATCTTTTTCAATTTCTTTGAATTGTTTATTTATCATGCTTCTTTTTCTCAGTTACGCAAATTATAATTTTTTTAAGAACTATTTGTAAAACCTCAGTGTGTTAAATGAATAAAACCGTGAAAGGAGCAGTATTTATTTCTCAGAAGGGATTGACGATAGAATAAAACAATGCGAAATTTATGACAAGTAATGGGAACGAGACGAAACGTAACCTGATAATTTATCGCCAACATTAATATCTTTTCTTTAGTGCTCTCGGGATAAAGTCTTTACGGGTCCACGGGTGTTGGGAGTGTTTTAAGAGAAATAATCATTAATCAGTACGGGTGAGAATTATGACTCGGTTAAATTGTGATTTACGACCGCGCAAATTCTTCTGAGTGCTGATTTTTACGGCCATAAATACGGCGGCGGAGGGGTTAAATATTTAGAAAAAATGGCCGAAACACCGGCAAGAGTTTTAAAGAAGTCCCCGAGGTACGACTGTAAAATCTGCGGTTATCTTAACTTATGTTTAAGCAAGACAAGTAATATTCAAATATGGAAAAGAAACATTATTGTAATCTTCGAGCCGATTTTAGATAAGGCATATTTGACTTTTTTTAATGTGAATATCGCACAAGAGACCCTTCTGGAGCCAGTGAGACTATGGCATCCCAAATTTAGGTATGTTGTGAAGCTGAAGGCACTGAGGAAAGGAAGAATATGTGAATAGGAAGGTGGGAAAGTGCCTGGCTATTCAGAGCTAGTCATAAAACACGGCTATTGCCATATCAAGCAACGTTTCAATGTTTTTCGGGTATCTTCCACTCTGGAATGTGCCGCAAATATATCAAAATATACTTTTGTTCACATCACAATAACTTGCTCACGCCTTATTTGAACCCGCGACCTCCTCATTTGTAGCCAAGGATCGTAATTACTCAACCTCGAAAACCGTCATACATAAATAAACAGACCTATAAACATATTTTAATTTTCGTTATTCTTTTACATTTAATAGAAAATATGTAGGGAGCGTGTGTTTTCCTTTTGAGACTATATTTCATCTTCAGGATTTGAACCCGCGTCCTCCGGATTCGAAGTGCCTTACCCCTCGACCACAGAGGCATTAAATTTTGAGATAAAAATAAAGTTGTTCTGAATATTAACTAATTATAATCCTTATTTACAGTAATGAATAATAATCGATTAAAGAAATTATATATTTAATTAGCTGACTCGACGAACTTCGTACCGCCTCAGAATCAATAACTGTTGTGTTAACTTATTAACTGACTTAGATTCAGTTTTTTTATTAAGTTAAGAATTACACAATGAAGCAATTATCGACGCGCAACTGTCCGTGTTTTGTTTTTGTCAGTATCAGAGATGGCGTTGTGTAAGGATTTATATTTTTATGATTTTCTTACTTTTCCACTTGCTTACGGGAATTGCTTTTCATTTTGTTTATACGTTTGAGGGGGATTTATTAAAATTATTGTATTTTTCCTTTGGAGGGGTGCAAACATACGTTCACTGTTTGTCTCATTTTCGACTATTGACAATTAGTATATAAGAAAGAGAGGCAGTATTATATGTTTAAGAACAAAAACAAAACGATCAGCGCATTGAAATTTGAAGTTTTTGAATTTTTGAGATCCTCACTCACTATTCAATATTATATATATATATATCACAATATTGCTGCAGCTCTTTCAAAAGATTCGTTCCATACAAAATGTATGAGGAAAAGAATTTTCTTCATAATTTTTTTTTCGTGAATTTTTCAGTTGTTTTAATAGCTATTCTGCTATTCGGGGCGGAGACAAATCCAACAAATTAAAGATCATAAAATTGAGTTATAAATGGTATAACCAACCCAACTTTATATATATTAATAAAGATTAAATGAAAACAAATAAATAAAGTTACTTTACTAACTAACCATCACGCCGTTTCTCCGCAGGGGTAGGCAGAGAGGACGGACCGCCAAACAACTCGGTCTTGGCACACACACTCTTTGCCTCACTCACATTCATACATCGTCTCATACATTCTCTTCTATTATTCTGACTTTTGACATGGCCCGACTCAAGTATCTGATTCACTTGATCGTGCCATGTCTTCCTCGGGCGTCCCCGACTTCTTCTACCATTCACATTCGCGTCGTATATTCTTCTTACACTACTTTCTTCGTTCATTCGCTCTAGATGCCCAAACCATCTGAGGGTCCCTTTCTTAATCTTACTCATTATGCTTACATCAGCCTTTACTTATACTTTTGAATTCTTCAAATTCAAATGTGCGAAATTAAAATAACGCAGAAAAATCCCGTTTCCAACGTCCTCAAAGTTGTGAGAAACCTCTTTCTAAGGGTAAAGTTGAAATGTTGCCCTCACATTCTTGGGGTGTGGAATTACGTTTTTAATTATTTAATACGGTCCCGCACATTATGTGTCCAGCACATAATATAATATGACATGTGGTTCGTTCCACTTCAACCCTTCCAGAAGTACACATACTCCAATAGCTATAACCCTGTACACTGTACAGCTACGAGCTTGAACCCAAGTGGAATGTGGGACGGGTATACCAACACTGTGCAGCGAACAGGGTACATTCTGGAAAATCTAGACGCACAGGAAATTCCTGCAAGGATGAGATTCCCCGCAAAGGGTAGTTTAGCGACCAGTGTATTTGGTATTCAGAGCAGTGACGAGATTGCAATGTTCCAAACTGGTTGGCAGCGAAACGGAAAATACAGGCATTCAAGTAGATCCATACATAATTGATAACAAATCCCAATCGCGTTGGTTCTAATTCATCTGAAAAAGTTACAATAATCCAACCACTGGAGCGATCACGCGAAATAAATAAATTTGTCTCGATTGCTCGCGATTTCGCAGAAGATCGTTTTTTAAATTTTTCGCCAACATTAAAAAAAAATCACACCTTCGAATTTTAACATTGAAACAAAAAAACCTATTTTAGTGCTGTATAGCCAATGAATCAACCAGAATTTTACCGTTTATCTCATATTTGTAGGATTTATAAAAAAATATAAGAAAATGGAAGGGTAGTAAAAAAAAACCTGAGATGTATAATTACCGTGCAAATACCATGTAAAACATAATATTTTATTTATTTATTTATTTATTTATAAGTACATGTTACATACATAATAAATTTACTTCAGGAGATACATTAGGTCACCATACTAGGCAGCTGCCTGTATCATGGTGACCAACGGAGGATAGTTGTTTGAATTGGAGTCTAGTACTCGTAAGTGTAAACATATCTAAGTATATCTAAGTAAAATTATTAAAAAAAATAAATTTTAAATTAATATCATTCATTTCTTATAATTTTTTTTCTTCTTTTTTTGAACTTGAGAATTTGCAGTATATTTTTTCCAAGTTTTATTAGTATTTTGATATATATATGTATATCAAGTAAAAATAAAACATTACTAAAAAAAAAATCGAAAAGTTTATAACTGCGCGAATCCTGCGTGTTTTTTTACTTTGAAACTGCCGTGAGGGGTAGGTACGTATTCGAGTTAACATAGAATATTTTCGATTTCTGTATGTTGTCTATGGTATACTTGATAATGAAAGGTGCATATCTATGAAAAAGGGACTTAACTTTAACCGTAAATAGCTGATCAAAAATTCGGCGAGAATTAAATTTTTTTTTAACATAGTTCTAAAATAGTCTACGAAGTTCGGATTTGCGACATCGAAAGCATTTCAATAGCTTCGTTGTAAAATAAAAGGCTGGCCAAGGAAATGTTATCAATAATTACAATAAATGTTTTACGAATGATAGGAAAATATGGTCCAATTTTGGACCGCCATCAATCGCAGAAAATAAAAGTGGTCCATTTATCGACCATAATCACTCCAATGGTTAAAACGCGAAGGATTCAATGAAACAAGTACATTATTCATTAATTTACGTTTTAACCTAATGTAAAAGTAAATTCCAACGTATTTAAACAAGCAAAAGCATTAAATATTTAACACTTCTGTAAATTTGGGGATTTGAAATACATTACGAAAACACGAAAGTAGAGGAAATAATATCGCAAGAGCAGTTTTCTCAAAATGGTTTGTCGGCATTTGGATCGCCCGGCTTACGGAAAACGAAAAAGATAAATAACAGAGAGCAGAGAGCTTTGCAATTTTACGAAAATACAAGTTGCGGAAGCTTTGGAAAGCTTTTGAAAGCGCAGGATGTTTTTCATAATCCTTTGACATTGTGTTTTTATTTCGTGTTTTATGGTCAATAAAACCGCATGTAATTTCATTTAAAATTTAGGTGGTAGGAAACGCGAAAGGCTTCTTGTATTATTTTTAGCTGGTAATTTTTAATGAGCTTGGAGTAATGAGCCCTAAAGATATTTTTACGTGCAATTTTTGGGATATTTACCAGCAAGATCTTTGTGTTTCTAGAATTAGAGATGGAGTTAAGTGGAGATGAAGTCGAAATTAAGTAGAGATGAAACTCAGACAACGTTTTAAAGGCGGAAAATGGCTCGTTATATATTTAAATTGCAATTTAAAAGTGAATAAAGAATTACTAAACGTAACTTAACGTGCAGTTTCCGAGATCTTGTAAGACATTTGTATTTCTAAAGTTGAATGTTCAAGAACACTTGAAAGTCTAGAAATAAGCAATAGAAATATAAAATTAAGATAAAAGCAGAAAACAGTCTCATATTCACAGTACAACTATACAGGTACTTAAAAGACTCAAATAAAACAATGTCTAAATTCATAAGGTTCTTGTGCAATTTTAATTGTAATTGTGGAATGATTTGCCGGTCTCTGTGTTTCCTCCCTCCTACATCATGGGTCTCTTCAAGACCCATGTTTACACCTTCATCTCCTCGAAAATACCCTCTAAACCACATCTTCAGAGATGACGGTGAACGGCCTACTCAGGACCACCCCAAAAAGGTAATTAAAAGTGATGATAAAAAAATATAAAAAAATTGGTTAAATAAGTTAAGTTAGGTTAGGATCACCGGCTATTTTAAAATTATTTTTTCATAGCTTTAATGACCTTTCTGAGGTCCTTCTGAGTTGGTTTCATTCTGAGTTGGCATGGAACCAAATATGACAAAGGCCCGGAGAGAAATTATTTTCCTCGGTGCCTTTTTTATACTAACTCCACACAGGAGGCCCCGACGAATATATTTTCCCCCAAGGCCTATGTCATCTGATATCTGAGATGCTGTGTGGAGGGTCTTTCTGAGGAGAGGAAGGAATGAACATTGGTCTTGAAGAGACACATGTTGTAGGAAGAAGGAAACACAAAGACAGGAAAATCGTTCCTCAGGCAGTTCTTTACACAAGAACGAGTACCTAATGAACACACGAAGAAGCGGCTCGTTCTCATGTGACAAAAGTCAACCGTGTACATACGTTGGGCACGAGTTTGGCACGTTTCCCGACTATACACCGGTGCCGATGGGATCAATGATGCCAGTGTTTCGTAGCATCTTCCATTAAGATACCGGTAGAACAAGGATAGCATAAGTTAGGAGAATCTATCAAACAGACCTCCTGTATGGAATTAAAATAAAAAAGGTGCTGTAGGTAGTTATATTAAAGGGAAATAGTTAAAGTACCTAAAACGTACATCCGTACAATATCTGGCTTGAGAATTATTCTTATACTAACTAATGAATTGTAATACGAGAATTAATAATAAAATCACGTGGGGAAGCGTCCAATATGGCACACAGGCACCGTATCAACTGGAGAGGTCTATGCTGTTATCGATACTGTTGTAATGTTGCGAACGATGGTTTACGACGAAGCCTTAGACCCGCACCCAATATATTATTCTCCAGACATGACATTGGTATGAATATTTACAATTTAATGGAATGTTAGGTCACCAGCAGTTCCAAAGGGTTAATCATTCATGCAATAATTCACCGGTAAATCTGACCGCAGCTAAGTTCAAGCCATGGCTCGTGGCAGAAGGCGATGCGGTATAATATATGTACAACTCCCACCCCCAATCCTTCCTCCCCCAGCACGTATCTAATTAATTTGCGAACTATGATTGATGGCGTCATATTTCTAGGTCCGAAATAGTATTGAAATTAATAGCGCTGGCGGAAATTGAGTCGGAGCTGGATTGCAGCAAGCCGAGATTCTCGCAATATCACGACTCCGCTTATTTATTTACTGGCGTTTGTTTAACTCCTCGCCGCGAGGTGCCGCCGCGTGAACACGAACGTATATGATATATATATATATATATATATATATAATATATACATTTTTAAATAAATTTTCTGAATGATAGTGAATATCCTTCGAATCTATAGCATTTTTTAGCGTAGATTAAAGCAAACGAACAAAATATAAGAATTTGCCAGAATTTTTTTAAAACGTTTTTACGACTCCAGATACTAATATCTACAACCTGTATGTCGGACGAATATCTATAGCTCATATGTTGGACTAATATCTACGAACTTCAGAGTGTTGACTAATATCTACAGAGCTAAGGTCGGACGAATATCTATGACGGTCCCAGTGTTGACTAATATCTACAGAGCGTAGGTTGAACTACATAATATTTATGGAGCTTAGGTTGGACTAATATCTACAGAGGGCAGCTGAGCAAGAGGTTGTACGGAAAAGTATAAATTACTTCAATTACGTCTTTACTAATTACGTAAAGGCTTAAACGTTTAAAGTACGTACAAGAAGTTTTTGCATAATATTACGTATTTTGCTGTTTACGAGGACAATAATTTATTGAACAAACATGGAGGTCATAATACAAATATATTTATTTATTTCGAAATACACGGCACCACAACCTTACCTAACCTAACCTAACCTAACATAACTGACATAGAAATGGTCATGGTGACAGACTAAAGAATTTAGAAGCACACGAAATAAAGAAAGCTGTTAAAACAAAAACCCAAATCCTTAATATTAAGCTAAATGTGTCCAATAGTCCGATATTAGGGATTTTTACATACATACATACATAAATTAAGTTTTTTAAACTGTATGTTACGTTATTCCAATATTCTATACATAATTGCAAATCCAACCAGTGCTGTAGATATTCGCCAACACTTTGGTTCTCATATATATTAGTCAGCAGTTTGAGCTGTAGATTTTTTCAGTTTTTGGAATTCCTGTAGACATTAGTAGACGCCTCCGTTTTTACGCGTGTTCCAACAAACAAAAACTTGATGGTGAAAAGGTGATGCGCCACGTCGCGACGTGGCGCATCGTGTATCAGGCCGCTGACAATAACACTCCTTGTGTAGATGGCGATAGGTTTAAATAAGCGCTAAACACCAATATAGGTTATATTTAAACGTTTTACGATCATTTTCTGAATAACTTAATTAGCCAAATTATACAATAAAACCATAACCGAAAAGGGATTCGTAAGTAGGATATTTCGAAGTTTATAGACCTGATACTTTATTTCTTTTTCGGCTTTTAAAAAGATTTATAAAAAAACTTCTCACAAAGGGTAACAATTATTATAAGCAATAATTATCAGTTTTTTTTTCATATGAAGCGGATACTTTGTTATGTGACATTATTAATTTAAAATAAAACAATAACTTTGTAAACACCACTTTTATTTTTATACTTTATGCCGACCGGGTTTCGCTACAACCGTATCAGGGCAGTATAATACTCTACTATTATACTTGTAGAGTATTATACTTCCCTGATGAAGCTACGGTTGTAGAGAAACCCGGTCGGCATAAAGTATAAAAATAAAAGTGGTGTTTACAAAGTTATTGTTTTATTTTAAATTAATAATTATCAGCCTGAAACACTCATCAACATTGAAAAATCTTCCGAGAAAAGATACTTGCCGCCAACGGGACTTGAACCCGTGTCCTTCTGATTGCCGGTCAGCTGCTTCCTTCAGAAGGACACGGGTTCAAGTCCCGTTGGCGGCAAGTATCTTTTCTCGGAAGATTTTTCAATGTTGATGAGTGTTTCAGGCTGATAATTATTGCTTATAATAATTGTTACTCTTTGTGATATGCATAAAAATCTTGTCTAAAACGTTAGTTTATAAATTAAAAAAAATAAAAAACTTCTCGATTATTTCAAAGGCCAATATGTGTTTTACTGGAAATATTTGTTTAAATCATGTAAAATATTTCTTCGCGATCAAATTTTCAAACCGAAAACACGATTTTACATTACTTTGTAGTGCTTCTCCATAAACACGCTGTGAATACCCTGAGGTGGATTTTCGGTCATTTAATTTATTTAAGGAAAATAATGTACTTTATCTATTGTATTTTATCAAATCGTGCCCCGTTCAGCCAAGAGTTCCCAAATCCGAAATAAAGTTTTGAGATACTTATTGAAATTTGAGTGTTGGATATAAACTCTTCTGTGCTATACTTCTATGCTTTTCAAGTTTATGGGTATTATATTGATCAGGAAAATAAATCTTTATATCGCACATTCTATTATTCAAAGTCTTCTACCTCAATCTGTCTCTTACCAAGAAACGAATCACATTCAGGAAGATAAATCTTATATTTAAAATGAATCGCTGAATGTGTTGCTAAGCGCAAATCTCGAGAGCAGCTGAACCGATTTCGCTAATTCTTTATTTAGAATATTCCTTGAAGTACTAGGATGGTTCTTACGGAGAGAAAAATTAAGAAAATCGGATAATTTCAGAAAACCTGACGACTATCGCACTTTTGACAGTTAGCGTGTTTGAGAATGACATTTTGCAAAATGTTAAATCAGTATTCTATTTTTGAAAATCATTAAGTTGATAAATTTATTTAAAGTAGGTACTCCCCTAATAGTTTGAATCGAATCAATAATTTTAGATATTTTAAATAGGTACCTATGTTAGGTACCAAATTTAATATTGAATAAAAATTGTAAAAGGTCGCACGTGGGCTGTTTAAAAACTGAATGTACTGGGATTGAATATATGGAAAGCGGGAGAGACGGAGAGATGGGGGAGGGGGGATTGTGGAGGGGGGGGAAGAGGGGGGGAGGGGGAAGAGGGAGAGGGGGGGGGGAGGTGGAGGAGGCGGAGTGGGAAACCCCCTACACCATGCGAGCGAAGCCGCGGGAAAAAGCTATTATTAAAAGGTATTCTAATAAAATCCTTGTACGCCATCATTAAATTTTGCTTTTGATTTCCCAGACACGTTCATTAAAGAGCAATTTATGTATTACTAGCAGACCCGGTGCACGTTGCTGTGGCGAAACCCACACCACCCGCTTGCCAGCTGCCCGCTGACCGCTGCCTGAATTGAATATTTGAATTTCTCGGTTTTTGTCTACTATAATGATCATGTATTATACATATAAACCTTCCTCTTGAATCACTATATCTATTGGTGAAAACCGCATGAAAATCCGTTGCGTAGTTTAAAAGATCTATGCGCACATACATTTTGAGCGACTTCATTTTATACTATGTAATTATATGTAATGTAATGATGATTATAAAAATATATACTAGGATTACATAATAGCATTTCCAAACATGTGATCCCAATTACGTCCTCTGCGTGCAAACTGTACCTAAATTTCTTAAATAAACAATAAACAGTTTTAATCTGAAGTGACTGAAAATTTTGAAGAATTTTACAATTGAATGATTATCTCAGAATCAAATTAGGTTGACAGAAGGTTTTATTTAAATATTCTATTCAAATCTAAATACTTAGAAATTTTCTAAGTATGTTGTTAGCATATTATACGGTACAGACTATCTGTCTTCTTACTCCATTTATTCAGACAAACATGTCGGCTCTTTTGCAGTCGTTTTATGACAAGCTTTTGTGCAATGTGGGACGACAAAATATCTCCCAAGAAAAATGGCAGAACCACAGCTCAAGTTACATATTTACATTCAACAAACATTTTGAAGGCTTTCACGGTCCCTCACAAAGGGTGGACTCAAACAACCACATATTATTGAAATACTGTTATACTTACAAGTTATAAGTCATTTAAGTCCTGGGGCAGTTGGGAAAGGTAATCTAACTGAATTTAAATGGAAGCAACAAAAAAACACGTTGATTTTAGTGAATAGGCCGAGAAGTTGAACTTTAATCCAAATTTAATCCCATCCAAATACAGTCAAACTTGCTTATAACGATCACGGCAATAGCGAGTATATTGCTTTAAGGAGTTATTAATCAGTCAGGTTTTGTCTTTATAATATTTTTTCAAGTATCTGATTCACTTGATCGTGCCTTGTCTTGCACGTACGTCCCAGTCTTCTTCTACTATTCACATTCGCTTCTTATATTCTCATTAGACCCTTCTCATAATACACTCGCCCCACAAGTCTAAACTATCTAAGCGTCCCTATATTAATTTTATTCATTATGTTTACATCAGCCTTGTATTATTTGTGAATCTCTATGATTTCTCCTGCATACTTTGTAGGAGTCATAAAATCCCACGCGACTTGTCTATGTTTATAACTATATGTTTTATTTTACAATTTTTCAAACGCACTAAGATGATAAAATTTTTGGCGATGTTTTTTAGTTGAATAAATCAAAAAGGCTGCTGGTTAAACGGGAATTTTAATCTTATCGCCATTTACACAAGGAGTGTTATTGTCAGCGGCCCGATCCCGAATATTGCACGACGAGGTGCATCACCAAAACAGCACTATAAGAAAACTCTTTTTGATGACTCAACATCTCTTAAGGCTCTACAACCGGGCTCGAAAACAAAAAAATGGAGAGATACGAAATTACGAATGTCAGAGGAGAGCGCTAACATTTACAGCGACAAAATCGACGCGAAAATTGCGAAAATGTTTAATAAAATACGACTCGTTTAAAATAGAGAAAAAATCTCGCGGTCATTGTCTTAAACAGCATTTAAAGAAACACTGTGAATTTTTTCATACATGTAACTTGTAAAATAACTGAAACAAACGTGTTTATAATAATTTTTGGAGCATACTTTGCGATTTTTTTTCTATGGAGGGAATTTTATATAATTTGCGTTTCGGTGCGGGCAATATCTAGATATTATTGTATCGAACGTGTCGTAGGAATCCGTGTGCATCAAACGAGTGCGCGAAAGCGTATGATAACCCTGGAAATTCAAGAATGGAATTTACGCTCCCACAGAGTACCATGCCGCCAGCACGACAATCTGAGAGCTGCTACTGGCTAGCGGAATAATGTGCATGTGGTGCCCCTTCCAAATGATTTATCTACAACGCTATTATGTCCTTTAACGAACTAATCAATTAAAAACAAGGGACTCCAGATAGCAATGATCAACGCCAAGGAAATGGCTGACTATTTACGTCACCCCCACCATGCGACCAGCCGAGCCACTATTGGTCAATTCTGAACAAAGGAAAAATCTGAATCGTAAATATTTACGACAGCGAATTCATCTTCCGAAAAAATTTGGTGCTCAATTTCGAGAAATTGGGAATAATTTGGATCAAGAAATAAACATCATCACCTAAAAATGAGTATATGCTACAAAAACAACCCAAAAACTGACGTCTATCAGTGATTGTTGCACTTTAAGAAAAATATTTACTGTTTAAAATTGTACCTTATATCACATATGTATACTTGTACCTTTTCTTGTAAACACAATAAAAATGATGTGAGGCTGTGGTATCCTGAGTTGGTGAAATCTTGGCAAAAACTATCACACATAATTTTAACACAGCTGACTTCCAATCGTAGCGACCAGGGAAATTACCTAAAACAAGTACCTTAGAAAAATTAAGGAGGTTCTGTCCCCCAAAAGTCCGACCTAAGTTTGCCCTATAAAAATAGAAGTCAAACCGGTAGGAAGTCAGTTCAAACTATCAGCCAAGAAGAAACAATACTCAAGATACCAACAGTCTCCAAGTTCAAACCTCTTTTCAAGTGTTTTAATCAGTCTTAGATTCAGTTTACCTATCCCAGTATCCCAGTAACCTAAAATTCTAAAAACCCCAGTCTCCCACAGTCTCCAAAGTGAAAAATATTTATTTTAATCCAGTACTCAAATCAGTTTTGCCATTATACGTAGAAGCATTTTTTGTCAAAGTAGTAAATTCATTTAAAAGACCAGTGGCGTTCCAAAATCCACTGGCGTACCAAACTCCATTGGCGTGTCATTGTGGCCAGCTCCCTATTATATTTAGTTTATGTACAAACGTCTAGTACAATTATCTTCAAGAATAACATACTTTTTTAAGAGCTTTAAAACTTACCGTGTTTAAGGGAGATATGTAAGAAATTGGTAGAAATTCGGGTTGCGGGCCCTTAACTACTCGTATTTTGAATATAAGTTGTCTTTAAAAAGTAAAAGAGTGAGTGTTTATTAAAGCTCGGATTACTAATGCATCAATAAAATAAAACGCCTTCAAAATACATGCAAGAGTCGGCAAAATATCATGTGCAAATTGGTTGTCACTTCGTATGAAGTTCGCGCATGCACAAATTCCAGTGTGTTTATGGACTGCAACTGCAAGTGGACTGCACAAAAAGCGACCGACAAACGAGTGACGAGCAATGCAGCCGGCCAAACGTCAAAGTGACGTTTACGGCTGTGTCTAGCTGTGTTTGTAAATGTGACACTCTCTCAAATGTAGATGTAAAATGCTAAGTGCAGACGTTAAATGTTTTAAGTGCGCTAGCACTGTACTGAATGTAAGAATTTGACACAAATAACTTAATTTGTGTGACTATAGCCGTATTAAATTATTCAACATAGTTATTCACACATTTAACTGTCTTTAGAATCTAAAATGAATTATTTTTGATCCTGTAAAAAACTTTTTTAATTGTAGGTAAATACAAAAAGAGTCGCAACTACTACCATCTGTCTGTAACAAGTGGGGTGGGTAAGGAGACGGGGGTGCCATTCAGGTGTGGTCATCAAACACGGTTAAAGCCATTTCAAGAAAATTTTCAATTCTGAATGGTGGTCTTTCTTACACCACGCCTACTATAGAGAGTAAATTCTATCTTCGTGTCTGGAATGAACCCCAAATGTATTATTCAAGATGGTAATGACGTTCTTTTTACTTTAATCAGTGATTCCTGACATCATTTAGAGTAAAAAAATGCAAGTGAAATTTTGGTTTCTGGTCAGTTTTTGATAAATCTTTTTTGAAATTTTTGTTTTCTTAAAAATCAAATAAAATAACCAAAATAAATTTCTTCGATATATATAGTCGTTGGTCACTAGGTAGAACCCTTACTCCAACCTTAACTGTCTAATTGACTTAACCTAAGCTACTGATTTTTAAGGGTTTTAGTTGAAAAAAAAAACAAAATAAATCTCTGTAGACAAAAATTTCATTGACATGTTTTACTCCAAATGATGACAGGAAACACACTCTATATACGTTTATATATGCATATTTTTTAATGAATTAATTGTGAAACAACAAAAATTAATAAAGCCAAATTTATTACGAAAGCCAGGAATTGAACCCGCGTTCCGGAGGTAGATGAATCTGAACAATATAAGTTTGAGAAGAATAATTGCAGAAGTGAGATTTTTTCTTCTTTTTTTTAAAAAGAAAGTCAAACACTCCTGGTTGACTGACAATGTAAAAAAAACCTTCTACCGTCATTATAAGCGGAAAACACATTTACCCACTCAGCCACTAACCGTTCCTTGTTATATGATATAAACATAGTCTCTACAACTCTGTATGAATGTGAGTGAGGCAAAGAGTGTGTGCCAAGACCGAGTTGTTTGGCGGTCCGTCCTCTCTGCCTACCCCTGCGGGGAAACGGCGTGATGGTTAGTTAGTTAGTTAGTTAGTCTACAACTCTAAACGATCTACTGTGTAATTTTCTTGTTCATAATAAAAAGACAAATAATTTATTTTAATCTTGAAGAGTGGACAGAGAAAAAGGGAATCAGTGTTAATTTAGAGGCAAAACCTTTTAAATATTCCATTCGTAAGAACTAAAGACGAGTATAAAATACAGGTATGACCTTACCGCATTACGAGATAAACCACTCCAGAAACGAGAACACGAAGGTGTACTAGGGTGGGCGCAGATTTGTTAATTTGTTAGTTAACACAAATAATGTACATAGTTTTTACCGGTGTTCTCAAATATATAACTTTTAACGTTAGTCAGTGTTCTATGTATTTTATTTTGTCACATGTATTAAAAGTGGGGTTACAATGTGTTTATTGGTTTTCGTCGAAGTCAAAAGATATAAGTCCGTATTTGAAGATCACTATTTATAAATTACTAGCTGAGGTTCCCGGAATTGTCCGGGCTATAAACAGAGTTTTCGAAATCAAATATACACCTATTTATAATTATTTCATTCTCATTCTGAATGTCAAGTGCGCTAAATATCACTAAGAATCAAAATTCTGATCCAAGGGTATGGAAAAAGGGGTCAGATGGTTTTCTATATATTATATAAACAGTGACCTTTCTACAAATTTTAAGGTCAAGTGTTCAAAATTTAATCAATCTTGTAATAAAACTGTACATTTGAATAAAAAACAAAGCCACGCAACCCGCCATAGATACTTTATTTCTAGGGGTTCATAGTTAATACCAGAAGCGCACTTTTGGTAATTTTATTTAGTTACCAGAAGAACATCTCTTATTTGAATGCTATAAATACCTATAACAGGTGCTCTAGATTGTGGCCTATCTATCCATTGACGTCAGTATAAATACACCTATCCTAAAGGCATATTTTCAACCCACTTCGGTGGTCTAAAGGTATTTCCACATTTATTCAATTAAAAAAAGTCATTCATATTATAAATACCGATTTGTTCTCATTGTAATATTTTCTATAACGGAATAACTCGACAAATATGATTTCCTGTAGATTCAAACTGTGTACATATGCAAATGGTGAAGACATTAATCAATAATATCGCATTACATTCCATAGGTAGGCTTTATTTTAAGCTTATTCAGTTCAATATGATCAGATTTTCAGACGAAAAATTAAAACGAACAATTTAGTGCGGTGAGGAAATTAGTAGGTAAATAAGTAAGACCTTTTACACGAGTACTGGTTTTTTTAAGGACGGCAGGAAATTAACGCACCACTGTAAAAAGGGACGGCTGTTCGTAAGCGGATTTCATTATCGATGACTAAAATACTTTAACTTCAATGCGAGCTGCCTGCAAAATGTCGGATACATTTAATCGCAAATCACTGAAAGGTAGAAAACCACGATCACCCAACCACGCTCATGTTAGTTTGTTCCTCTCTGTTTATTATTAGTACACCTCTGCATATTAGTACACCTCTGTATATTAGTACACCTTCGTATATTAGTATGCCCTGTATGGGCATACTAATATACGAAGATTGTACACCTCGGTATATTATATTACTTTGTTGCCCACCCTAATGGACAACATACGGCAGATAACATACAAGATACAAGGTCACAGATGATGTCCCTTGGCTTTGTTCTCCGCTTACATTAAAACTACCTACGTATAATAATAAGAGCAGAATCTAGAATCTGGCCGTTATCTCGGATCAGGGATGTACAAACAAATCTACACATGGAATTAAGGACTTTCTTTAAAGGTCCAGTCAAAGGACACCACTGGCAAGAGAAAGCTGATTTAGGCCCCGCACAATAAAACTGATACGGTTTCGCTTAAGAAAACGAAGGGTGGATAAGTAATGAAAGGGAGGGAATTAAATCTTGGTAATGGAGGAGTGGAAGCATGCAAGAAGGCGATTGGATGACCTTTGCAGATGGATAAGAGTAAGCCATGCTATAAAAATTAAATAACGATAAAAAAATAAACTACACAATGTATGTACAAAAGGGTAAACTAGGTAAGTTACATTCATCACCTAGAGAAAACATCAAAACTTTTATTTTTCAATCTGAGCATTTTGATGTTCTGCAGTCATGATCTAAACCTTGGATTACGAATGCAAATGGTCAGATGCTGCGTGTTTTCGATATTATTTTATGAAATGGAAGCATGGACGCTTACTGAAGAACTAATTAGGAGACCACTCCTCGAATGCCTCAAATTCGAGGAGTGGATCTACAGAAGAATACTTAAAATAAGCTGGATTGACAGAGTTACGAATGAAGATGTTATGATTAGGATGAATAAAGAAAAAGAAGTTATTAAAACTATAAAAATTCGAAAACTTCAATATCTTGGACATGTCATGAGACATCCAGAGAAGGATGAGATCTTGATTCTCATAATGCAGGGAAAGATTGCCGGAAGAAGGAGAACCTCATGCCTAAAAACCCGAGACAGTGGTTTGGCCAGTCTACTGTAGAGCTGTTCCGGCAGTAAACCAAATCCGCATAGCCAACATGATAGCCAACGTCCTTTGAACGGACAGGGGACAAGAAGAAGAAGAAGAAGAAGAAGAAGAAGAGCATTTTGATTGTTTAATTTAATTTAACCTTTTTTTTCAACAACTCAACGGTTAAAAAAACCTCTCAAAGACAATAAACAGCTGATAATAATAACCCTGGAGCAACCGATTTTTTTTTCAAATTTGTTAGTATAGTTAGTTATACATAGTTTTGTGGTGTCGTAGCAGATATGAATTAAGTATTATTTTAGAAAAGTATCATCTTCGTCGTTCGTGTCTAATGTACGAACGGTTACGATAAAAGCCGAAGACATCCGGTAGACTGGCAGACGTCATCAGTGTCGCGGGTTTGCAGCCGCAGAATAACTAATAGCCTCGTATAGAGAGCACGTCAAGTTCAGTTAATAATTCTTTGTAAACATTAATATGTTTAATTTTTTATAAGAAAAACTCTCTTTTGTAACTTTGAAGGTTATTCCCATCAACGTAATATATCATTGAAGAAGAAGATAACAATAATAATCTAAACGAAAATATGAAAGAGAACAAGACACAGAAAATAGAAAAAAATAAATTTATCGCAACTGGGACTCGAACCCAGACCTCTCGTCTAACCGGGACGTCCGCGTTAACCAATTTCGCTATTTCAGCCTTTCGTCAAGCCGTCATAATAGTCAATCTTCATTTAGACTTGCGGCATAGTCAAGCGGTAAGGCTCTTGACTAGCACTCCGAAGGTCGCGGGATCGAATCCCGGCGTGGCCAATAAATTTTATTGGATTAATTTGAGTTATTTCACAATTTATTCATTTAAAATAAATATATAGTATATTTGCCGCACGTTCCAGAGTGGAAGATACTCTCAGTATCGACCTGGTGTAAGACCATTATTCAGAATTGAAACGTTGCTTGAAATGGCTTTAGCCGTGTTTGGTGACCAGATCTGAATAGCCAGGGGATGCTATAGTCCCATTGGCTCCAGAGGGAACAGTTGGGACTCTTGTGCGGTATTCATGTAAAAAAAAACTTTTATAAAAAGTCAATAGTTCCATATGAATAAATTCGGATACTTTTATCCGAGACGCTATCCAGGATACAAACCAATTCTTAGAACTATTGTTTCCAATAAAAAAGGATAGTTGCCCATAATATGGAAAAATAATTAGTTGAAGATAATATTGTTAATTCTAAAATTTGAAATATGAGAGAGGTCTGGGTTCGAGGCCAAGTTGCGACCATTATCTTTTTTCTGTTTTCCGTGTCTTGTTCTCTTTCATATTTTCGTTTAGATTATTATTTTTTATCTTCTTCTTCAATGATATTAATATGTTTGTAAACATAAATAAAGTGACTAGTAATCACGAACCCCGATCTTATTTGGAGGTTTCCTAACACATTTCAAGTTAATCATTAGAATTAATAAAACACTACAAATGCCTAAATCATGATAGGTTGAACCACAAAATAGACTCCATGTGACGTAGATTCACCAGTTTCCCGTTTGTATCACAGTAGCCCTAATATTAAGTAACGCCAATCGACTCCGCAAAAATCCTGAAAGAGAGATATTTCAAAAGGACGGAAATAATGTAATTTAAGTCACCAAACATAATAAAACGAAAATGTACTTTAATTTTTTGCAGTTTTTCCGTCATCACTAACAAAGGGATCGGCCTGTAAATGTGTTTTTAATTACACAGCAAGGCGAAAATCGAGGAAAAAGACAAATTGAAAGCGTGTACCAAACAACGGGTGTAACTGAAATAAAACAATTAATCTGGTATCAAATACAAAACTTTAAGCCGATTTGCATACTCTAAATAGCTCGCCGGATATTATTGTCCAAATTAATTATAATAAATCAACTTGCAACAAACACAATTATTAAAATATCTGTTGAAAATGGATTAAGCATGACTCATGATATTAAGAATTTGTTCGATGACCAAAAATAACTAACCAGCATCATCACACCGTTTCGGCAGGGGTGAGCAGAGAGAACGGACCGCCAAACAACTCAGTCTTGGCACACACTCCTTGCATCATTCACATTCATACATCGTCTAATACATAATCTTCATGGCCCGACTCAAGTACTTGATTGACTCGACCGTGCTATGTCTTTCTCGGGCGTCCACACTTCTTCTACCTTTCATATTTGCGTCATATATTTTCCTTATTCACTATTCTTCGTTCATTCGCTTTACATGCCCAAACCATCTGAGCGCCTCTTTCTTAATCTTACTCATTACGCTTACGCTGTTAGTCTTGCATTTGTGGTCCTCTCATTTCTCACACGATCATAGTTTTATCACACATATGCTCCAGCGATATCATTTCTATTCTACGACTCGTTTTTGAGTTCCACAACTTGGCTGTGGAACGATTTGCCAGCCTCTGTGTTTCCTCCCTCCTACAATATCGTTTTCTTCAAGATACAGATTCACTCCCTCCTTTCCACAAAAATACCCTCTACACAGCATCCCCAAAGATGACGCAGGCCCTGAGATAAAATATGTGCAGTACAGTGCGGAGCTAATACAAAAAAAAGGAGAATTATGTAACTTATGAAAAAACCACAAATAAAATTAATAGATAAATAAATGTGATTTAAGTTGAACATACTCGTAAATATGCATACAAAAGAAGCACAACAAGGTTTGATATACAAGAAAGCAAAAGAAAAACGAAATATTATGTAAAACTGGGTAAAGAGCATTTGTTTAGTATTGAAAAAACGCTCCTCTATTAGGAAACTTTTAAAAGAATCGCTTAGTTTTTTTAAAGCACACCAAAATACTATTATTCTTACTTTTAAAAGCTTTTGTTCATTAAGACGACATCTATGATTTATGATAAACACATGGCGTTAATTTACAGCTCTTCTTTTTAATTATAATATTATTAAGCACCCTTCTCCTCGTTCGTAAAAGATTTAACGGTGTTATAAGTTAAAAGGAGGGGTGATTTATTTCCAAAAGAACAAAGTTTGTAATTAAAAATTGAACTATTCCAAAGAGAGAGAAAAGTTAGTTTGACGAGTTTCTAATGAGTTCATTTAATTAAAACAAGAAATCTTTCATTTCGTAAACACCATATTTTTTTCGGAATTAGTCGAAGCGGCCCAGTTGAAAAATCTAACGTATATTAAAGGCAATCACGGTTTAAAATATCCCGATCTGATATTTGGTCCTGAAGAATAATTTCGGATGCGCCATTTTGTACTTTGCAGAAGAGCTATTTAAAGTTACGTTCTTGCTTTTTTGAGATCAAAAAATATAGTCTAGTTTGGATTTTTATTTTTAAAATTCCGAAATTACAGAATTTTAAACAAACAAAATAAGCCAACAGAACGATTTTACTGTCGATTTAAAATCGGGAGTAGTCACAAATTGCGAGTGGCGGTAGTATTGAATCAAACTACACAAAATCAATCACAATGAAACAAAAAAGTTGGAAATTAAAACTGTTTTTCCCGATATACTCGTAATATAAAAAAAAGTTATTTTATAATACCACAAACATACATCAAACTTACTAATTTCGGCTGTGGGTCTGCCTGTGAGTGATTTTAGTAACCCTGGTTCAATGAACTAGAATTTGTTTTGAATTTAATTGTCAATTTCAAAATTAGAACTTATCGTGTCAAAATTTCAGATAAGCCATGAAATTCCCACCATGTTATATACCTACATATAAATGAAGTAACAGGTGTATGTCTTCCCACTACTAAAGTGAGTGAATAGATAGAATAAAGTTTTCTGTGAGAGGAAATCTTTAGTACCTACCTGAAAAATAACATTTCGGAATTGTTATATTGCTAAATCTATATTTTTATATTTTTCTTTATACAGTTAAAATTAGTCTGACCATTTGTGCAGACGCGTCACTAAAGCAAATTTAGCCTTGAACTTCATTCTTTGACAAGCCACGCGCCATCGACCCTGTGACTGTTCAACGCATCACTTTGCCATCTTTATTTTACCTCATAATGTAACTTTTAAAATCTGCATCCACCAGAAACTTAAGAGGCCAAAGACTTTTATTCCTGTTATCAACAACCTTGTTTGGAATTGGGCTACCATAAAAGAATCATATTTGTGAGATACATTGATCTGGAATTCCACATTTGATATTCAGATTTGAGATTTATAAAATTATTTTATTTGTGAACCTGCTTACGCATGTGCTAAATAAATAGATAAACTTCATGTTGAATTCAATGATCCCCGCTCACACCAGTCGCCTACAAAAGGACTACATCTAAGATATAGTTCAAATACCTACACAATAATCTCCCCTTTGTCTCATGCTCTAAACCAGAAATCCAACGCTCCATCCCTTATATTATATAATAACCTGACACAATATTTTAACAGAAATTATTTTAACTGTCATTTTCAAAAATGGGATTGGCGTGTCAAGAATTTAGACATAATTTGATAACTTTTATAACTACTGAAATGTTGTTGGAAGTTGCTGGTGTAAATATTTTTCGTGAATAATTTTTCTTGATAAATCTGCAGTAATTGTCATTTTTCTGCTGTGTTTTTTACATAAACTTTCAGCTTCACAAATCCTAAACTAATAATATCCCAAGAGTTTTCACCGGTCTAAGCTAGTTATGCTTATAATAGAGCAAAGTAATAGAGGCATTGCTGAAAACCAGCGGCATTCCGAGAGAAATCCCGAATGTTTAGCTGTGCATTGACATTTTTGTGAATAGAATCAATGAACAAAATGAATAAAATTATAAAAATATATTGATAAATAAATATTTTTATTATTATTATGAAATTGTTTTCTCAGCAGGAAATCTGACAGATCAAAACATTTTACAGACATTGTAGAGGTTTCATATGTTTAGGTTTTTTTTAAATATTTTTATTTTTGAAACTGACAACTCGCGGTGGAATTCCATTATAATAATGTATTAAAAGGCATACAAAACGTATTTATTATGAAACTTATTAAAACACGTGTCCTTAAAAATCAATTGACCAATAAAATATTCCATATCATCATAAACATAATAAAGATTTTAATTAAGAAAAGACATGACAACAATAAAGTAGGTTGTTAATAATTCATATTACTTGTAAGACATTCCCTAAACAATATCAAAGTAAGCTAGAAACCTGAGGTAATTAAGCTAGGAATAACGAAAATAATTAGAAATTTGACAATCAAAGTTAGTAAATGTATGAAAAACCATATAATTGAAAAAATCCTTGTGGAGCACCCTCTCCCCCATGTGTATGTAATACATACTATGTGGTTCCATGCCAACTCAGAATGAAAACAACTAAGAAACACCTCAGAAAGGTCATTAAAAGCTATGAAAAAATAATTTTAAAATAGCCGGTAACCCTAACCTAACTTAACCTATTTAAACATTTTTTTTTATCATCACTTTCTGAGGTGCTTCTGAGTTGGTTTCATTCTGAGTTGTCCGGTCACCATACTATGTATATAAATCGTAGATTAAGAATAATTTGTACCAGTCTAAAATGGCGTTAACAGACTGAAACCGGTTACGGTCAAATAAATTAAAGTGGAAATAAGTTTTATATTTGTTTTGTCATCTTATTTTAGATGTATGTTATAATAATTATATATTTTTTGTTAAAATTTGCTCGGTACTAAAAGTTAGAGGTTTAACTCAGCCGCTCCATACCAGAAACAACACTGTACAACATTGAGAGTAATGCACATATAAATATGATGAATTTTAAGTAGCATTTAGACGTAAAAGCAATGTATAATAAACCTTACAGCTGTAAGGTACAGAATAAATATTACGACGTATATTCCTGCAACTTATTACTTATGTCGCGAAGTAACGTAAAACGTAGCACGTAATAATGTACTCGCTGAAGCCAGCGGAGGTTGTGCCATATACTGTATAGCCTACAATATACCAACCTACACGCATTTACTCACAGAGTCAAGACATATTTTTGCACTCAAAACCTCCATATGAACTATCGTATAACATGAAACTCATAACGAGACGAGAATATTTTGATGTGAGACATTTTTCAAGCAGTGGTTGAGTTAAAGTGAGGGGATTTTATTTTGTGGTTTAGTTTTTTGTGATCCTAATGTATAAAGGACATTTTTTAAAGTGTTGTGCAAAACCGAAATGGAGAAAAAAGTATTTGAAAGGGTGTGAAAATTATTTTCGCCGTGTTGTAAAGTAAAACCGAAGTTAAAAATACCCACAAGAAGTTATATATTTTAGCATTTATTCTAATACTTTTTACATTAAATCCACATACGAGGCCCTGGGAAAAATAATTTCCCTCAGGGCTATGTCATCTGAGATGCTGTGTGGAGGGTCTTTTTGAGGTGAGGAAGGAATGAACATTGGTCTTGAAGGGAGGGTGTGTTGTAGGAAACGCAGTGGCCGGCAAATCGTTTTTGAGCTGTTGAACTCAAAAAAAATCGAAGAAGCGACCCGTTCCCATGTGACAAATGTCAACCGTGTACGTGTATGTATGGCGTACGTTTGGCGTGTTTCCCGACCATGCACCGGTGCACTGTAATTGCAATATTTAATAACTTAAGACAATCTCAATCGAAAATTTGGAACAGAAAAATCAGAAAGAGATTGGGTCGCTTCTAGGAATTGAACCCAGGACTTTAGCCTTGCCGGGGCGCGGCTCCACCACTGAGCTAATGGGAATGTATCCCCTTCGGTCATATTTAACTGTATCATACTTGTACTAAGAGCTACAAAATAGCACATATGCACACTTGATGTTTGCTTTAATCTTATATATAAAAATGAATCGCTAAATGTGTTGCTAAGCGCAAATCTCGAGAGCAGCTGAACTGATTTCACTAATTCTTTTTTTAGAATATTCCTTGAAGTACGAGGATGGTTCTTAGGGAGAGAAAAATTAAGAAAATTGCGCAGAAAATTGGATAATTTCAGAAAACCTAACGATTATAGCAAGTTTGACAGTTCGCGTGTTTGTGAATGACATTTTGCAAACCAATTCTATTTTTGAAAATCTTTAAGTTGATAAATTTATTTAAAGTAGGTACTCCCCTAATAGTTTGAATCGAATCAAGAATTTTAGATATTTAAATAGGTACCTATGTTAGATACCAAATTTAATATACATGACAAATGGAAATTTAAAGAAAAATTCTAAAAGGTGACACGCGGGCTGTTTAAAAACTGAATGTACTGGGATTGAATATATGGAACGCGAGAGGAGGGTTGGCGGGACGAGGGAGCGGGAAAGAGAAGAGGGAAGGCGGGGAAGGTGGAATGGGAACGCGGGAGGTCAAGTGAACATGTGAGGGGGGAGGAGAACTCGGGAGGGGGGGTTCGCGGGACGTTGGGGGTGGAGTTGGGGTGGGGATTGGGGTGGGGGGGGAGTGGAGTGGGGAGAGGGAAGGTGGAGGTGACGGAGTGGGAACGCGAGAGGGGAAGAGGACGCGGGAGAAGAAGGAGAGGCGGAAGGGGAACGGGACAAATGGGAAAGGACACTCAGGGAGAAACAATTTCTTTATTAAATGGAATAGCAACGCATGCCGGGACCAGCTAGTATTGGAATATTTTTGAAGTGAAAACCTCTTCAACACCTTTAATTTATTATAAGTAATAATTATTACTCTGAAATATACACGCCGCGGATGGGACTCGAACCCGCGTCCTTCTGATTTACGGTCAACTGCTCTGTCCACTGAGCTACGTCGGCTTATCTCCTACCCACCAAATAATTCAATATGTACTAGTGTTTCATTAAAAAATTACTGCTTATTACATTTTTCCACCTGCAAACAAACAACTTTATTTTACATGGGAAAGGCATTGTATGTGCTAAAATAAATGCTAGTCCCGTCGGCGGCATGTATCTTTTCTCGGGAGATTTTTTCAATGTAGATGAGTGTTTCAGGCTAATAATTATTACTAATAATAATTGTTACCCTTTGTGCGATGCATAAAAATCTTGTCTTAAACATTAATTTTCAATTATTATAAGCAGTAATTATCAGCCTGAAACACTCATCCACATTGAAAAATCTTCCGAGAAAAGATACATGACGCCAACGGGACTTGAACCCGTGCCCTTCTGATTGCCGGTCAGCTGCTCTCCCAATTGAGCTATGGCGGCTTATCTTATACCCGCCAAATGATTCAATATATACTAGTGTTTCATTCAACCATTACTGCTTATTATATTTTTTCCACCTGAAAACAACCAACTTTATTTTTGCGAGAGAGACACTGTTAGTGTTAAATCCCTCGCTAGGTGGCGTCGATTTAATAGGGAAAAATAAAGTTGGTTGTTTTCAGGTGGAAAAAATACACCAAAAAATTCCACCTGCAAACAAACAACTTTATTTTACATGGGAAAGGCATTGTATGTGCTAAAATAAATGCTAGTCCCGTTGGTGTCATGTATCTTTTCTCGGAAGATTTTTCAATGTGGATGAGTGTTTCAGGCTGATAATTATTGCTTATAATAATTGTTACCCTTTGTGCTATGCATAAAAATCTTTTCTTAAACGTTAGTTTAACAATTAAAAAATAATAATTTCTTTAACACCGTTGTGATTTGACACGACACTAAAAAAAGACAAACATATACAACTATAGGATTTAGCCTGCGAGATAGACTCTTCACTCTTGTCTAGTTTAGATTTCTGAAGGTTTCACTACGACCACGTGCGAACTGCACACAATTTATTTTTTATTCAATTTGGTTGTGTATTTTGCCTTCAAATACAAATTTTAGTTTTGTGTTAAAAGGAAAATACTAATTTTTCGAAGAAAACTTCTTCTAAAAGGTTGTTACTTTGTGATGTCATTATTTATTTATTAAAAGAAAATAACTTAGTTTACATCACTTTATTTTTTATACTTTATAATATCAGCATGTTTCGTGAACCATGTTCACTTCTTCAGGAATAAAAGTATACTAAAGTTAAAAAAATAATTATAGATTACATATGGTGAGAAGAAATTGAAGGAGGGGGAAGGGTTGACAATGGTGGGAATTTCGAAGAATTGGGGATTACCAAGCTATTAGAAGTAAAAGTCCGGTTAAGTGGGAAGATATTTAAAACAGGGTTAACAAAATTTTTTTGCTTATTAATTATGTCAGCTTTGGAATTTACATTTTTTCTTATTTCTAAAATTTCTAAATTATTGATTTGCGATGTTTTATATCCTGTATGTAATATTTGAAGACCTGAATTTATGTCAAAGCTATGATCATATTTTAATAAATGGTCTGCGAACTCAGAATCGCTATTGCCATTTAGTGCTCTGAGGTGCTCTTTAACCCTAATCTCAAAGTTTCTATAAGTCCTACCTATATAAAACGAACTACAATCATTACAATTGAGTTTGTAAACCCCTGATTTTTTTGTTTTAATTTCCTTATCTTTATTGTTGAGTATATATTTCTTCAGTTTGTTATTTGTGTAAAACGCTGGTTGAATAGTACCGGGAATATTTTTACTAATAATTTTTGACGTATCGTTGTCGACAAATAAAATTCTACGCCAATGTTTATTGTTATCTTTAGAAATAGGGTAAATATATAATTTGAAAAAATTCTGTTTATTTTTTTTATTTAGTATTTCATCTATTAAATTAGTAGAATAGCCATTATTAATTGCTATTTGCTTTATGAGATTTAATTCAAAATTATAGTTAAGAGCTGACAAAGGAATTGTAATTAGTCTATTAATCATAGAGTGGAAAGCCGCTAGTTTTTGAGAAAAGGGATGATTAGAAGAATTATGTATAACAATATCAGTATACGTATCTTTACGGAAAATATTGAAATCTATTTTTGTACCTGTTAATGTTAAATTTAAATCTAAGAAATTTAAGCTCTTATCTTTACCAATTTCCAATGTAAATTTAATGTTTTTGTGTAATTTATTTAAAAAATTTAAGAACATGTTCAATTGTCTTTCTGAACCTAACCAAATGCAAAATATATCGTCAACATATCTTTTCCAACAATACACATTTTTAAGTAATAACGCACCGCTATTAAAAATCTTATTTTCTAAATTATTTACAAAAATATCGGAAATCAAAGGACTCGTACTACTTCCCATAGCTAAGCCATCCTTTTGTTTAAATATAATATTATTAAATTGAAAGTAATTTTGTTTAAAAATAACATCAAATAATAAAGTAAAATCATGAATTAGGTCTTTCGGCAAAGTTGAAGAATTTAACAAATTATAAATAATGGTTTTACTCTCTTCTATTGGAATACTTGGAAATAAATTAACTATATCGAAAGAAACTAACAAAGCATGGTTAGGGATTTCCAAATCCTTTAAATAATTAACCAATTCTAATGAATTCTTAACGGTGTATGTTGGTTGGAAAACATTAGTATTAATAATTACATTATTTAATGTTGATGCTACTTTGAAAGTTGGGGCATTACAATTAGAAACGACTGGCCTAATTGGTTTATTCAATTTATGTATTTTTAACAGACTATAAAGCTTAGGAATCTGTGGGTTACTTAAAATTAATTTTTTATCATTTTTCAACTTTACAAATTACTCATTAAATTCAAATGTATACATGTACGAAATCTTAAACAAATATATTTTGTAAGAGAGAATAGAAAACGATAACAAAGAGAAAGACCCTAAAGCAATAAGTAAGAATAAATATTACTCACTTAGGGTAGTATTTAATTTACTTTAAATGCCTACCAGGCGAAAGTGGAAGCACCCAACTAAGTGGGTATTGAATCGCCAAAATACATTGCATCTAATAATTCAAAGGTTTTACATTGAAGAATTGAAGAATGCCGAACCCGGGGCTAAAACCACCCGGAAAGGTCGAAAGGGTTGAGAGCGAAAGCTCTTGGGAAATTTGGCTTAAATATTTAGCTTTCCATTACTGCCAATAAAAATAAATATTTCATTATACTTAAACAATTATATTTACACAATTGTAATTAAATATTTGATTTAGAAGAGAGCAAATGTGATATTCCGTGAATTATTGTTGGCTTGGTTGCCATAATAAACTGCCTCCACATTATTATGAAATAATGTTTATTATTTAACGTACATTTGTGGGTCTACGGTCTACCTTAAATTATTACATTCGACCTTGGGTGAAATCCCAAAGGGAAAAATAATGCAATAAATAATAATTGAAGAATACGTCATAACTGGATTTTAACGTAATTTAATTTCATTGAGTGTTTAAAGAGTCATAAGGTAAATAAAATCAAATATATGACGCATGTTTTGACGGCCTCCGTGGTTGAGGGGTAAGGCTCTCTACTAACAAGCCAAAGATCGCGGGTTCAAAACTCCGCATTCGCAAGTAAATTTTATTTTGAGAAATTTGTGTTATTCACAATTTACTCATTTAAAAATAATATTTAGTATATTTGACGCACGTTGCAGAGTGGAGGATACTCTCAGTATCACCCTAGTGTAAGACCACCATTCAGAATTGAAACGTTGCTTGAAATGGCTTTGCCCATCTTTGGTGATCAGATCAGGAAAGCCAGTACCTTCCCATCTTCCAACAACATGCCCCAATTGGGGTTGCCATAGTACCACTGACTCAAGACGGTTGGGAGCAGTTGGGACTCTTGTGCGGTTTTTCATAAAAAAATCTTAAATAAAAACCACAACTTTATTTAAATTCACCAACACGGTTTCGCTTAGCTTAAGCTTCACCAAGGAAACAAATTAAATTAGTTTACGTGTTAAAACAATGTAACAATTTAAGGAGCCAAGCGAAACCGGTTGGTAAATTTGTATAAATTAGAGGTTTATAACAGAGCGTTTGTTTCATTTAATAATATGTTAAACCAAGAAGGGATTGTTTTCTACGAAACAATATAAAATATATCTTTGAAGAATCATCTGCTCGTTTATTTTGTTAGCATCATTATCGAAAAATCAGTAGGAATTAAATTAGTTTGATGTCGTAAATTGACAGCGCACAAAACTAAATATTTTATGTTCGGTTTTTCATCTAAGAGAGAAAGTCTTGCTTTTCACAAACTTCGCAAAACATGTAAAATGAAAAACTTCAGACGGTGAACTAACAGACAAAAAATCACTCCCTGGAAGAAAGAAAAGCTAAGAATTTAGCAGCAGTGTGAGAAAAAAATTATCTCTGCCCGCCCACTCATGCACGGTCTAAACGTGATGGTAAATATATCATAAGCAGTATTAACCTTTATCTATCCACTACAGGAAAGTTTTTAACATTTCTAGTCCGAGGGATTTTAGGTGTAGGTAATAAACATAGATTTTTAAAAAGCTGTTTAAAAGTACAGCCAGAATCTCCGACGAGAGAAGTACGACCTCCGTAGTCGAGTGGGTAAGACTCTTGACTCACAATACGGAGGTCGCGGGTTCGAACCCGGCATGCGCAAATAAATTTTATTTGATTAATTTGTGTTATTTCACAATTAATTCATTTAAAATAATATATAGTATATTTGCGGCATGTTCCAGAGTGGAAGATACTATCAGTATCGCCCTGGTGTAAGAACACCATTCAGAATTGAAACGTTGCTTGAAAATGGCTTTAGCCGTGTTTAGTGACCAGATCTGAATAGCCAGGTACTTCCCAACCTTCCTCTTCCCCACCTCCTTCCCCTCCACACTACCTTAAGCCTCACAACATACCCCAATTGGGGATGCCATAGTCTCACTGGCTCCAGACGGGAGCAGTTGAGATTCTTGTGCGGTATTCACTGTAAAAAAAAAAAAAAAGAACCACTCCTAAATCATTAATGGTACTTCCCTCATTATTCTCTTCCCCATCTCCTTCACCTCGCCACTGCCTTCAGGCTCACTGGCTTTTTAAAGTTTGGAACATGAAGAAAAAATAACAATAATGAAGGCTTTTTATTTTATTTTTATATGGACGAATTTTCGTGCCATTTTTGATTTTTTTGTTTTTGTTCGTGATTATGGCGTTGTTGACATCACACCGGCCAACGTTGGTGACAGCCGTATTACCTAATAGCCAGTAGCGTTTTCTACGTCATAATAAAATCGTAACCATTTGGAATCGTTTCTGAATGTGCGGTTTTATATCATTTTTAAAATAAATAATTAGAATGAAAATTATAAAAATTACACATTTTTAGTATGATGTTCAGATTCAGAAAATAAACTTTAAATCTTTCGCACATTTTGACGGCTGGCACGGCCGAGGGGTAAGGCTCTTGACTCGCAATCCGAAGGTCGCGGGATCGGACCCCGGCGTGGGCAAATTCAAATAATTTTTTTTTGATTAATTTGTATTACTTCACAATTAATTCATTTAAAATAATATATAGTACATTTCCAGAGTGGAAGATATTCTCAGTATCGACCTGGTGTAAGACCTAAATTCAGAATTAAAACTTTGCTCGAAATGTCTTTAGCCGTGTTTGGTGACTAGGTACTTCCCCTAACTTCCTATTCCTCATTTCCTTCCCCTCCCCACTACCTTCAGCCTCAGAACATACCTAAATTGACGATGCCATAGTCTCACTGGCTCCAGGTTGTACTCTTTTGCAGCTGGTACTCTTTTGATGTATTTACGTTAACAAAACTAAAAAATATATTTTAACGGTATGGGGAAGGAAATAGTCTCGCTGGCTCCAGAAAGTGGGGGTAGCAGTTGGAACTCCTGTGAAGTTTTCGCATAAAAAAGGAAATTGAAATGAATGCCCAAGCAATGTACATCCTGGAAGCTTCACCACGATATAGATAATCTGTTAAATGGTATTTTTTGGACATATTCCTGGACAGATATACATTTTCGAGTCCGCTAATACAATATTAAATCGGGTCCAATCCTACCGGATAACTCGAAACATCAACTGGACTGTGCATATACGAGATTTAACAGAGTTTAAAGGATACCCGATATTTGCTTTGCGAAAAAAAATATGAACGAGTTGGAGTAACTCAAAAGAAGATATATTTTTCGAATCCTAAATAAATAAACAAGATTTATATTTATTTTATTTTACGCCGGACTCGTGCGAAGTGAGAAAATTGAATTTGGGCGAAAAATTCAAAAATATGGTCGGATGATTTCGGATAAGGTCGGTAAACGGGGTAATTTATTTGTATTTTGTTGTAGACATTCAATCAAGCAGCGGGTACTTTCTCACCCTGCTGAAATGGTTCTGGAATATTACAATGGTTTGGATGTCTCCAATATCTTTTCAATTTAAGATTTCATCTTTTGAATATCAAATTTTGAGATTGATGAGGTACTTTTGTATGGAAGCGTTGGAATCTGAACCTAAAAGTAACAATATTCTCGGCGTTATTGTTTAAGAAAGATTAGATAGACGGTAGATACTGAGTACTGCGCGTATATAAAGCTGCCTATCCTATACCATTCATAAGTTTATATACAGTCACCATCAAATTTACTAATATCGATTGTCTGTCCTGTGCGTTAATTTTTTTTTTAATTGTACAACAGATTATTATCCAATTACCGTACAATTTTCTCATTTTGACAGGTTTAACACCTAGGAAAATGATTATTGTACAAAAAAATCTGTTTCCGATTTTTCGTTCAACAGCACCATTCCTCTTGTCATGTCGGCTGTGCTAGAACATCTGTTCTTTACTTTGTGTGACCTGCGTGAAATCTGGTTCATTGAACTACAATTTACTTACTACGTTTTGGCGTAAAAATGATGAAATTCGCGTTATTGCAAACGCGAAAGTTTGAGCTCTCTATACATGACGTGACTTTGACGGCCTCCGGGTTAGGGCTCTCAACTCATAATCCAAAAGTCGCGGGATCGAATCTCGGTGTGCGCAAATAAATTTTATTAGATTATTTTTTGTTATTTCACAATTAATTAATTAAAAATTATATATTGTATGTACGGGTAAATGAGAGTGGAAGACACTCTCAGTATCGCCCTGGTGTAAGAACACCATTCAGAAATGAAATGTTGCTTGAAATAGCTTTAGCCGTGTTTGGTAACCAGATCTGAATAGCCAGGTACTTCTTCACCTTCCTCTTCTCCTCTCCACTACCTTTAGCCTCACAATATAACCCAATTGGGGATGCCAGTCTCACTGGCTCCAGACGGGAGCAGCTGGGAGTCTTGTGAGGTATTCACGTAAAAAATAAAAATAAAAATATTTTGCGTATTGGCTTTGTCCTTTTTCGTTAGTGTGATTTCATTGCACATCCTTGTGTTGGTGACCGGCCAGAATGAAACCAACTCAGAACCACCTCAGAAAGGTCATTAAGAGTGATGATAAAAAAATATAAACACATTGGTTAAACAGGTTAAGTTAGTTAGGGTTACCGGCTAAGTTAAATAATTTTTTCATAGCTTTTAATGACATATCTGAGGTGGTTCTGAGTTGGTTTCATTCTGGGTTGGCAAGGAACCCCTTGTGTTATGCCTGTGAATGGTTAGATATAATTTTGTTTGAAAAGTATATTTTTTGTAGATTAAAACCCCAAAAAACAGGAAAAATACTTAATTATTCCCGCCTGAACAGAAATGACTGACAATTACTATTATTTGTTAAACGCAATGACATCAGCAAAATATCAAATCCGAGCCCTCGCGTTCCTCCCACGGAGAAAACCCTGAAGGACCTTTCGGAAGATTTCATTAAGATAGGAGGCTTTTAATATTAACGGCCCCCCCCCCCCCTCCCCCCCGTCCTTCAGGCCGTGGCTGGTCATATAAACCTCACACAGTTTTACGAGTGGAAAATCGGAAGATCACATTTTTTTCACTTTACGACGAGAACGCTTTGCTACTGAAATAATTTCATTTCGGCGAAATTGAATAAATATTTTTTCGATGGAGTGTTGCAGCTAACTAAATAAACGATTTAGAACTGGATAAAAATGTATACATACGCCGCTTGAAAAGGTATAAAGACCCCTTTTAAACGTGATTTCTGCACAAGAGTCCCAATTCATCCGAATCGTCTGAAGCCAGTGACCCTATGGCATCCACAATTTTTGGAATGTTGTCAGGCTGAAAAGAAAATACTTAAGGATCCCTTTTTAACGCGAGTGCCGCACAATAGTCCCAATTGATCCGAATCGTCTGAAGCCAGTGAGAGACTATGGCATCCACAAATGGAGTATGTTGTCAGACTGAAGGTAGTTTGAATGTAAGTGGTTATTTAGTTGGTCACCAAACACGGCGAAAGCCATAATTAATGTTTCTGTTCTGAGTGGTGGTCTTTCACCACGGTGTTACTGAAAGCATCTAGCATTCTGTAAAGTGTTGTGTGTATGCTTTTTACTATTTTTAACTAATAATTGTAAATTTACACAAATTAATGAAATAAAATTTATATGCCGGGATTTTTTAACCCGCGACTTCCGGATTCGTAGTCAAGTATACGTAAATTCTCAACCATGAGGACATTAAAAAATAAATAAACATAAATACTTAATTAAAAACCTACATAAATACTTTAATTACTCACTTCTTTTTACTTGTGCTTTTGAGGCTAAAATTTTTTAAATTATTTTTTTATTTAATAAATTACAATTTTTGTGATTTTTGTATTAATATTTCCTTTCTTTTGGGAGGTTGGTTGTCGTTGAAAAACATTTGTCTTCTGGTGTCCGTTTTAATTTGAGGTTGATTCTCATAAATGCAATTTTCACTCTTTAGACAACTAGTGACCGACCAAAGTTTCAGTTTCGGTTTCGGTCAGTTTCGGCCAATGGACGAAAGTTTCGGCCGCGGATTCGATTTCGGCCAAAAATTAGCAAAAAAATCGCCTAATTTTTGTCTGGAAAGATTTCATATTGAAGAGAAAAAGGTTTATAAAAAATCTTCTGATAATCCGTTACAAAAGTTTAATCGACAAACAGATACACTCCCCAAAAATTTCCGTTAAAAATTGAATATATTTCCCAGCGACAAAGTTAATCTTATTGACATGTTCGACATTTTACGTTATCGGATATTTTTCTGCATTTGAGACGATGCGACATCTCTTGCCGTGGAGAGGAAACATAATATGCATGTTACTGTCCGCAATCTGTCAATACCAGGAATTGCAACTCTATCCAGCCATAAGAAAATACCACTATTTTTCAAGCAATCCCGGTCGCTTTTGCACGAATACGTAATACATAAAAATTAATACGTAGATAATATTTTCTGATATTCAATATAAGGAAATGTATTTTTTTAATATGGTACCGCACAAGAGTTCCAACTACCCATCGCCAGTGAGATTGCAGCATTTTCAATTTGGAGAATTGTAAGGAAATGGGGAGGAGGAGAATTTTAGGAACACGAAAGATGTGAAGAACCTTACCTACTTAAAAATAAGCTAAGTTGCATTATTATATCAATCATAATATTTGATTATTACAAAACAGCTGGCAAAGGGGAGAATTAACAAACGAACTATCTTTATCCTAAGTATAAAATAAGTCGCTTACCCTGTATATGCGCTTAGATCTTTTAAACTACGCATCGGATTTTCATGCGGTTTTCACCAATAGATAGAGTGTTTCATGAGGAAGGCTTTTAGATATATAATTTGTCAAGGTTTTGTGTAAATTGGTTGAAATACATAATATATCTAGCGGCAGTGGGCAGCGTGGTGAGGATTTGATTTAACAGATGGCGTTGGTTATAAAGGTTTCGTTAGCCACAGCAACGTGTGGCCGGGTCTGCTGGTTTTTAAATATAATGTTTCATTTTGCAACATATTGGGTAAATAATCCTGAAAGTATCCGGAATAACTCAGGCTAAAGAAATTTTTTGAACATGTTTTCAGTATTGTAAAACTCAATTTAAAGGTCTACTCAAATTTAAAGGAAATAATGAGTACCTTACTGACCAACTACACACCGATACCACAAGGACAAAACTCATAATTAAAAACATGCTTTTCCCAGAAAGACCATAAATTCCGTACTAAAAAATTATATAATGCCTTTCTAAATGAATTTTAAAATACCACGGAGATAAACAAGTTAAAAAATATATCAAAAGAGGGCTACGTAAAAAAGAAGACGAAGAAATCATAAAAAAAACGAAATAACAACAACTGAATCTGCTGTCAACAAACATGAATATGAGGAAATCTACAAACATAATTAACGGATATGAAGATGAGGGAATCAATAAACACAGTAAAAAATCTGAGGATGAAGAATCATCAAACATCAAGAAGAGAAAATCTTGATGTAACACCAATACATCTATCTGCAATCCACGTCGGAACAGAAATCCCTAGTGAGGGTGAGGAGGACTGTGAAAAAACTTCTGTACTCTGTTTTTAATAGATGTTAAATAAAATTAAATAAAACTCGTAGTTACCTACTCTTGCACCCAATGGTACAGAAAAGATATAATGTTTTCCACCCAAGTACCAGTTTATAAGCTACAGATTACAGACATCGTCAGACGGGGTTTGATAAAAAGCGGTTTTAAAATAACGTATTTTCTATGAAAATGAATAAAAACATGGAGTTTACCGCGTCAAGCAGTAAGTCCACTGTCGCGGTGAATTCAATGAAGATATGGACAGGTTTATACGAGATATTATATTGCCGGAGATATTTTGGTTAGGGAAGACGACAAATAGAATGTAAACTAAAGCATAGAGCTTGTCACTTACAAAGTGTTTGGAGAGATGGCGTCGTATTTCTGAATGGAGGGAGTAAAAAAAGGCATATAACAATATTATCATGTGCAAGTTATTTTCTTTAGAGATTGATCTATTATGTTGGCAATATACGAGTATAATAAATTGAACTTAAACCTTTGAACTTAAAGATTTGAATGAAAAATACGAGCAAAAGAAAACTATGGTGTCTTGACGTATTTTGATAAATTTCAAAGCTACATACATAGAATAAAAATTAAATGCAAAATTAGGTGATTATTAAAAAATATTATTAAAGAAAATTAAAATTTATTTCATTCGGGGGGGGTGTTGCAAATACAGTATTGAATTGAATCACCGATACAATTTTGTATTTGAATGTCTTTCTTGAAAGAATTGGGTTTTCGTGGGTGGAGGTTAAAATGCCTCCCTCAACCAGTCTCTTTGGATCCGGCCCGCCACGCAGTTGGCGTAGATACATCCGTGCCCAAGATCTGAACAAACCTCACCTAAGTCATCAAACGTAGCGAGCCACTAATGGTTTCCGGGTACCCACATCTCTTCCATTGTTTTATATTCACATTTATATTACTAATTAACGGAAGCAAACAAACAATTCATTCAACATAACTTGCAAAAAGGATTTTTTTCCAAAAATAATTGAATTACCACCATCTATGAACGAGCAGATTTTGAATTATTTTAAGTTTACGCTGCTAAACACTCAGAGCAAGAACTGTTGGTAAGGTTTATACATCGTCAATTATACGGGTTGACCTAACATTTGACCTTCAATAACGTCGTAAGAGCCTCGAATGTTTGGTACCATTATGTAAGAGGTTGCGTAAGGATTGGTAAAAAGAAGAGGGTAAAAGGAGGAAAATTGAAGTAAGTTAAAGTAAGAAAGGAAAAGTGAGGTTAGGGAAAGTAAGTTAAGACAGAGGGGGTGAACAGAAAGTTTGCGTAAGAAAGGGAAAGTGAGTTAAGGCAAATGCAGGTAGGGTAAAGGGAAGTATGTGAGCTGAAGTTAGGCAGGTAAATTGGGTTACATGATGACTTTACCCCGGCAGCAATATTACTCTACCAGAATTACACACGGATGGAATTACATATGGAAATAATTACAAACAGAGAGAAATACAACTGTGTTGGAAATGCACTTTTCAATAACCTAATCTAAGCCTAACCTAATCTAAACCTAACCTAACCTAACCTAACCTTGAGGTGGGGTAGGGTAAGTTTAAACAAGGTTTGGTAAAGCGACGGTAACGTAATAATATTTTTCATTTGCGATTTTCAATACCTTATGTAATACATGTATGATAATTAGTCTATAATAAGTTCTCACGTTGCGTTCGTTGTCTATGGGCTATTCAGATCATATGGTCTCATTTACGAGATGTGCCGAAAGTAATCGAAGGTAGGTGCACCCAGTCATTATACTGCGAGAGACCGCCAGAGAGACACAATCTGACCACCAGTTTGAAAGGATGTCAGTCCTCCTAAAGTATATTTGTAAATTACGATACGTCAAAAAACAGTCACTGTTATTGCAACCTTTTAATAAACACATTATAGAACTGCAGAATATTGGTTTGCAGTAATGGTAAACAAAGAATATCTTTCGATAGGACATATAGAGATACTTTGCTCCTACAAGTATAAAGTGATGGTATTTGAAAAAAAGATTACGAAAACAATGTGAAACATAGATGTGAATGATGAGTACTTGGATTAGGTGGATGAGTTTGTGTATTTGGGAAGTATTTTTACGAGAGATGAGAAGGCTGATTTAGACATTGAAAGAAGGGTAAATATGCAGGTAACTCTCTTAGTGGAGGGCTGAAGGCCGTTGGCGCCAACAAAAAAACTGTCCAAAGAAGCGAAGCTAGCCGTCCATAATGGAGTACTGGTGTAATGGAGAATATGGCAGTGAGGCATGGAACTGGCAGAGGAAGGATGAAAGTAGACTGAATGCTGTAGAAATGACAAACCTGGGGCGAATATGTGTAAGATTAAGAAAGGGACGCTCCGATGGTTTGGGCATGTAGAGCGAATGAACGAGGAAAGGAGTGTAAGGAGAATATATGAAGCACAAATGAATGGTAAAAGAAGTCGAGGACGCCCAAGAAAGATGGCACGACCAAGTGAATCAGATACTTTAGTCGGGCATTGTCAAGAGTCAGAATAAATGTAAACAAGGCAATTAGTGACAGAGTGTCAAGAGTGCCATGACCGAGTTGTTTGGCGGTCCGTCCTCTCTGACTACCCCTGTGGAAACGGCGTGATGCTTAGTTAGTTACTCCTACAAAGGTGGTTTTTGTAAACAGGAAGATTGGTTGATAGAATAGATGTATGGTACTCACCGCTAGGCATTCGTCGAGCTTTCTCTTCCAGAGGTCGCTGCGGTCGATGAGGGCGTTCCACTTCTCGCTGAGCTTGTTGACTTCTCGGCGGATGGACCTGGTGAGCTCTCGTGCTTGCTCCTCGGCGCTGCGGTAGCCCCTGCTGTCTCCGTCTAGATCGCGACCTGCCGAATAACAACATATTATTAGTCTCGTATAGAGACCTCAGAATTTCGTGTTTGCGATAACCTTTAAATATTGTTTTTTTCACATGAATATCACGTATAAGGCGAAATTCCATATTTTCGGATAAATTACGCGAATTATCGTATTTTTAACAGGACATTCGAGTATTTATAAATAAGATAGAAATATATCGCACAGTTGATTAGTCGGACATCTCCGAAAAATCGAAATTTGAGTTGCCAAAATCACAACCCACGCAGAAGAATAGTACTGTGCTAACATTGACAATATTAAGGCTCTGCAAACGGGCCCGAAAAGAAGAAGATGGAGAAATACGAAATTACGAATGTTAGAGGAGAGCGCTAACATTTCCAGCGACAAAATCGATGCGAAAATTACGAAAATGTTTAATAAAACACGACTCGTTTAAAATAGAAAAAAAATCTCGCGGGCATTATCTTAAACAGCATTTAAAGAAACAATGTGAATTTTTTTCATACATATAACTTGTAAAATAATTGAAACAAACGTGTTTATAATATTTTTTGGAGCATACTTTGCGATTTTTTTCTAACGAGGGAATTTTAAATAATTTGTGTTTCGGGGCCGGCAAAGTCTAGATATTATCATCAGGAAAAACATAAATTTTTTTAAGTGTTTTAAAACTTACCGTGTTTAAGGGAAATATGTAATAAACCGGTACAAATCCGGGTTGCGGGCCCTTAAGTTAGGTATTATAGCCTTCTATATTCCGTGCAGTTAAACACATCTACTATTTCCGAGAAAGTATTGCCAACTGCATACAATCTAGGCACAAGCGAGTATCTAAATGAATCAGTCCTGATATTGTTGTTCAAATTAAAAAGATTTTGAGATCGAGTATTATTATTAAATATCTAGAACCTTTTACAGTGGTATTTTAGTTCCAAAGTAAGCAGTGGTGATAACCTGGATTTCGGGAATAAGGGCTAAGAACCGCGGTAAGTGAATTCTTACTCTTACCATTAGTCTCATTACATCAAATAAATTAGGACACAGAGAGGTTCATCGTCGGAAATGGCGCCACCTTTGACATTTCAAATGATGTAATGAACAATAAAATAAAAGGTTCACTGCTTAAATGCCAGTCACTAACATTTCCCACGGATTGAAACTATTTTGAAAGACTGGCATTAAAAAGATAAGTTTAGTTTGTCTACTTCTAATACAACTTAGGCCTGGTTGTTTCCCAGAAATTCAAATATACCATTGTCATGTCACTGTTGAAAGGTCCCCGTTAGACGCTGATTCTAAATGCGTTTCAGCTTTCTATCAAATTGTACAGTACTGTGTGAATTAATGTGAACACGTGATAATTAGGACACTTGTTCTTGCAGTCGTATGTAGTATATTGTAATAGCGGCCATTTTGTGTTCGTGTTCCATCATTCAGTGAGTTACGAGACACACCAAATGGGTTAAATTTTGTAATTTTTTAGAATTACAGGTTTCTTGCAGAGGTAAACTTAACTAAAGCTTTATGTTTCTTATTTTTAAAGATGGATATTTCTCTTTAAAAACACACAAAGATTGTTAATACTTCAAAGACAAAAAAATTACATACGTTGAATAGCCAGGTAACTTTGCGGATCATAATCCAATTAAAAATCGGTGGGCTATAGTTAAAGCCAGACAAGCACAACAAAAACAAACCTGATTGAGGCAGTAATTTAGAGACTCGCGAATATTAGAAAATTGTAAAAAAAATGTTGATTCTATGCCACACCGTGTATAAGAAGTTATAAAAGTTAAGGCAGGGCACACTTCGTTTTAAAAAAAAATTAATTGTAATTGTTTCTCTATTTTTTTCTTCAATAAAAAATATTTATAAATTTTTCTAATTCAACACTTGTGTTCACATTAATTCGCATAGTACTGTAGTAATTTGAAAAGCTTAACAACATGATAGTTATCCTCTTTTGTTGATCACAGTTTATTCAAAAGCTAAAACGGACTATGCAGGAATTCAACCATCCCAATATGAGTGTAGCGAAGTCCTGTTTTAAATTAACCGTTTTGAGACTTGTCAGGCGCCTTGCCCACTACGCTATTAAAAGCCCGCGCCAAAGCGCGAATTTACCGCATTATTTTAGAACCGAGTATTTGCGTAGAACTGAGTTGTGACGCATTTTCGTTTCATCCGAATTTCAAATCACTAACGGCGCTAAAGAAGTTTCACTTTAAAAAAAGTTACGGTTAGCAATGACATGGTTTCGAATTCATTCACCAAAAGTCAAAGAGACAGTATACGCCGCAGAAGGATTCTTTTCAAGTAAATGAAATAATTTTTCAGGAATCGGGTTTCGCTACCGGCTTGTCTACTACGTAAACAATTTCCTTCAATTTGGTTAAATAATGCGAAAATTGAAGATTCTTTGAGAGGACCGACCCAAAAAACACCGCAGATAGTGAGTAATGAATTCGATGAATCTTCGATACAAAGTGTTGGTCACGCTCGGTCCCTTAGCAAGATTGATTACTTAAAATTTATAACTATCATTTCGTTAGAACGTTACCCGGGTCCGATTGCGCCAAATAGCTTCTCTGACCTTTATCCCTTATACGGGGGGATAAATGTGGATACTGGAAGGACAGGATCGAAATAACGATTGAGAATCTTAAATTGTTAATGTTAGAGGTAAGTAAAATAACGTTATTCCGTTTTTTCGTCACCGGATAAGATCTGAAACGGTTTTTTGGATTTTGGGATAACCTTAAAAAATTTTATAACCATGCCCGCAAGATCCAATTCAGTTAATTTGAAAATTAAACTGAAACACCCATCTCTAGTTGAAGTATATATTTTATTTTTTGATTTCTACTTTTTTAAATAATATTGGGCTACGATGGAAACTGCGCAGCTGTTTGAAGCATTGGCAAAAAGAAACTCCGAAAATTGAATACGATATAGAGTGCATTTGGTAGTGAGAATATCAAATGATTTTACTTTTTTTTTATTCGTGTATGGACTATCCACCATTGTTTACGAAATCAATTACTAGCTTTTAATTAGAAACATACCCCAACTACACATTAAAATTAATATTCAAAATAGATCAGAATTTTCTAGGGATATTTCTGCACTTATGTTAAAAAGTGAACCACAACTGTCCCGACCCAGCATCCTCAATGTAGTAATAGTAATTTTAATTTTAGTAATTTGTACATTTAAGTTTACAAATTTTCTGATTAATTATAATATTTCATATTGCAGCTAATTAATTATAATATTTCATATTCACAATATTTTTTCTAGTTTTATGTAGCTCCTACAATACATCTTGAACGTGGACTTTAAAGTTTCTGGTAGTGTGTTATATAACTTCATTCCCTTGTACAGTAAACTGTTCTGCGTATTCGATTTTTCCTTTTTTTGTAGCCTAATTTTCTTGCATGTCATTCAATATTTTGTGGATAAATACCATCGTGTTCAAGGTCAGCATCTGTTTCACGGTTAACCAATTTAGTTCCCTTAACATTTTTATTATTTTTGAAAATCTATTTCGTCGAAGTATTATTCTCATTGCCCTGTTTTGGAGAATTTGTAACTTATTTTGTTCTCTTTCGTTACATAGGAAAAGGATACTTGAGCAGTAGTGGAAGTGTGGAGCAATAATTGAATTATTGTAAATGGTGATTGCAGTTTTTCTAAAAATTTTTGGCTGAATTCTTCCAAAAAAATATATCTTTTTGCCAATTTTCTTTTGGGTGTATTCAGCATGTTGTGAGGCTGAAGGAAGAGAGATGGGAAAGAAGAAGGTTTTAAGAGATTCAGATGAGATGAGATCCTACTACTAAAGCAATTTCAAGCAAAGTTTTTAGGTATTTTACAAGTGAGAAAATCTAGTCTTATGCACTTATGAATTTATCTATCAAAATAATGTCCATCAGAAACTTTCCATATTCCTTTCCAAAGAAAAAATTTAACCTTCTTTCTACCTCTTGTGGGAATGTAACGATTGTGTATTACATCTAATGTAGTCGCAAAATTCTGGATATATTTAGCGATAAACCCCACAAAATTTATAGAAATTCTTTTTTTTTAATTTATTTTAATATTTATTTTAATTTATTTATGAAACAAACAGTAATACATATTTTAATAAGAAAGTAACATATTACATGGTTGCATTAACCAGCGAAGTTTCCGCTAAAATTTATGATATACATATATAAAAACATAGATTAAAACATTAAAGAAAACATAAAGTGATAGAAAAAAAAGAAAAAAAAATATATATACAAATCATATAAACCCAAATTAAAGCATGTGGGATATGTAAATCATCCAAATATTATTATTATTATAAAAAGAAGGTACCTACTTAAACCAACATAATGAGAATGAATTTTTTTCATACTTACTTCACATTTCTTGACTTTATTACACTGTCTGTTGTGTACATTATAAATATATAAAATAAATTTAATTTTTAAATCTGTCACAAATAAAATAGTTAAAATTCCTTGATACGGCACTGCAAGAATATAATGTAAGTTCTGTACTTGCAGCCGGAGCAGGGGGACCGATAGAAATATCGAAATATGCCACCGATCGCGAGTTATGTGAAGATTTTCCTCATTAGTCGATTATTCTAGTTTAGACACCAGACGATAACAAGATGGCACTCGGAATAATAATGAAGGATATAAACCCGACCCCGGGGTGTTGAAAGTAAACATTAATAAGACGGAGAGGATCTTCTTTAGACGTTGATGAGGGATTTTGGTTTCGTTGAAATGAATAAAGACACCTTCTGAAAATCCACTGAAATATTATCAACATATTAAGATTCTAGAAACAAGTATGATAGATGGGTGACATTGAACATTCTTGGAATAAACTGAAATGGAAAATAACTCAACCTTTATAGCGCCTACCCTTTAACTACCCAGGGTGAAATGTATATTTTAAAATATGTATATTTAGATATGTATCTACACATATATATAAAACGTTTGCCTGATTGCTTGCTTGATTGTTTGTTTGTGTGTGCCGTTCCTAAACCATTCATCCGATTGCGATTAAACTTTGGTAATTTGATGAGCGCATGTCCGCGATGGTGTATATATATATATATATATAATAGTGAGCTCTGGCGTTATGAAATTATTTCCAATTTCACTCAACCGATTGCGATGAAACTTTGGTGAGTTGTTGTGTGTACGTCAGCGAAGGTTTCTATATACACTGGTGAGCTCTACCGTTATGAAATTTGTATAAAAAAATTGCAATAGGTTTAAAGAAGAGTGTATTTCGTGTAGTTTAGTGGCAGGGAGGGTAGGCGGGCGGGGTAGGGGAATCTGGGAGGGCGGATAATGAAGGGGGGGGGGAGATTCGCGAGAGGGGGTTCGAGGAAGAGGGGAAGGTGGAGTAGTTATGATCCTTGACTATGAATCCGGAGGTCGCGGGTTCAAACCAAAATGTGCGCATGTATATTTTATTCAGAGTAGAAACGTTGTTGAAATGGTTTTTGACGTGTTCGGTTACCATATCTGAATATCCAGGTTTCACCTTCCTCTTCCCCGTTTCCTTCCTATCCCCATAGCCTCACAACATACCCTAATTGGAGATGCCACAGTTTCACTGTCTTCAGATGGTTGGGACTAAAAATCTATATCGACTGTGGTTTTGTAAAATCCTTCCAGCCACAAAATGAAAACTTTACAGGAGACGACAAAAACAATATTTACAAATTCGTAAAACCAATTAAAAATCTTATGAAAGCGGTTATTTGTTTTTCAACAATTGGATCTAAAATTTTGAAATTCTATTTATAACTAGCGAGTTCCCGGCACGCGTTGCTATGCCACTTAATAAAGAAACTATTTTCCCATGAGTTGTAGGAGTTCGCAACAGTCGAATTTAGAGTATTTTGAATAAAGTCATTTATTTTACGTCTGGCTTCTAGTGTGTGTATTTTTAGAATATTTAGTAATAGATCATATTATCTATATATATAAAAATTTCGGAAAGTAATGGATGGATTGACTCAAATTTTTTAAAGAACATTGCATTTTAGCAGAAGAGCGTTTATACATACTTTTTATTTGGAAGTTCCAAAGGAAAAGGATAATTTTATGCTTTTTAAATTGACTCATAATTTGTCATAATAAACAACGGAATGACAGTTCTAGACAGTGTTGCCATTTTATTAAAAGTTACAAAAATTTATGAAACCTACAATTAGGAACTAAAAGAATTTAATCGGATTTAAAAGTAGAATTATATCTAACAAATTATATTACTAAAAAAAAATTATATTACTATTTTCACTCATTAACAAATCGAATTATACATGACAAATTTTCAAAGGGTCAAAAAAGTGTAACTGTGACCAGTTGATTGATGTGTACGTTTTTTCAAAGTTGATCACCATTCGTGGGATGCCTCGCTCACGTTCAAACATAGGCTGTCGTACTCGACACGCAAACGCAGATCGTCAGAGAAGATCAAACCGCACTGATCAAGAACGTTTGGATGATAATGAACATGTTCGAGTTAGAATTATTCAGAGGCGAGCAGAAGAACTGGCGAATCGTCGGGAAGAAAGACTTAAAAGCTTACGAGTAGAAGCGGGAAGAAGACGAGCAGCACATTCATCTCAACAACGTCAAGAAGAAATACATCAACGCCGAAGACGAATGCAAGTGCAACTTTTGAATAACCATTGCTATAACAATAATTGAATTCGAATGTTCAAAAATGCAATTGATCTAATGCCATCAGACAGCCATAAAATTATCATTAGTGCTGATCAAACACCAGCAAGTGAGCATGTCAGACGATATAATGCGCCAACAATTAATGAGGTGGGAATTGTCATGGTTGGGGAAGAATTTCATCCTCGCGATATCGTTTTGCAACGCAGAAATGATCAACTACAAAGAATTGCTGACGCTAATAGGTGCTAATCTATAATAAAGTGATATTGTAAAAGCCTTTAAGGTCTGAATAAATAAATAATTAAAAAAAATTTACGAATGTTTTTTTTCTTCCCTTATATTCTACACTACAGCATAGTAACAGCAGATATTCAATTAAGCAATGTGTCTTCTTGGAAAATGCACAGTTGCTAGACAATAACTCCTCTAATAATTAAAATCAGAAAAAGCCACAGCGAAGCGTGGTCGGGTTCAGCTAGTATATTATAAGAACAATCCATTAAATTTGGTACCTACCATAGGTACCTATTTAAAATAAATATAATTCTTGATTAAATTCAAAGAATTCAATTTGAGTTGATATCATAGTTGAGTTTTCCAAATAAATTCAGTAATTTAAACGGTTTATTCGAAGATTGAATTTTGATTGAACAATCGATGTTTTGCAAAATGTCATTTTCAAATTGCAACATTTTCGACGGTTTCGTAAGAGTTATTGTAATGATTAAAAAACTTTTCAGATGCATTGTCATGTGGTTGTAATAATCCAGAAACCTTTGCGGGGGTGAAAATAAGATATTTTTAGTTTAAAACATTTCCTACGCTTAATACAGCAATACATAAACTGCAAAACAAAAAAGCAAGCAATTTCATTTGTTTATAAGTTACAGCCAAAGTAATAAATCCGGATATTATATATACTATCCAGCCATTATTTATAATGTCTACCCAATTTAGACAAAATGGTAATTGACACAGAATTAATCACAATATCCAGATATTATTCATAATATCGGGTCAAAGTTAGCCAAAGTAATAAATACAATCCAACTGCACCTAACCTAACAATCTAACCTAATAAATAATAGTTATGATTCAGTTGTTTTTGAATATTATTATTGTAGGTTAGGTTAGGTTAGGATACGTTAGGTTAGGTTAGGTTAGGTTGTAAGGTTAGGTGTAGTTGGACCGTATTTATTACTTTGACTAACACTGACCCGATATTTTGAATAATATCCGGATAAAGTGATTAATTTATCACATTGTCTGTCTAATTGTGTTTCAAAATTATTTTTTTAGTCTTGTAAATTGGTCCGAAATTATAAAAAAAAGAGGAGGGAAACACCTCCGCTGCTGTTTTCACAAGAACACCGTTGCAAGACATAACGAATGCAGACATTGATGAAAAATTGTTGGACCCTCAATTACCCTTCTTTTACATGATTATTTATTCGTCACAACCTGCCCCGCGCCTGTCACAACTCACCCCACGGGTGGGGCATGTTGTGACAATTCCCGTATTTTGTAAAATAATATTTTGTCACTTTATTCGTATGTTAAGAAGGTTAATAATACCAAAATAATGTAGTCAAAGAGTTATTTGTTCCCATTAAAATGTCAAACCTTTGATTTCATAAAAGATTTTTCTACTATACGCCCATAACACACCCCACCTTCCCCTCCGTCTTTTTGTATGGAAAAAAAAGTTGGAATTTCGAAAAAAGTTATTAATCTTTTTTACTCCTACCATCGTGTAGAATCACCTCCCGAAGTTAATGCACTTTACCCCCGGACACCCTGTATATAATGACCAGTCATTGCGTCAACAGCGCCCTTGAGGTGATTTTTCACGAAAACGGCGCTATATAAATTAGCCAAATATTTATATTAATAGCTATTTTATCACTATAACTGGAACATCTATATATTTGAGACTTTAGTAATTAAAAAATCTCTCTCTTCAAACTGCGTGAAAAATCAGTTCTAATCTTAGACCAAGTCCCTTGATCGAAGGTTCTAATGGAAAAAAGAAAACTTCAACAATTTTACGTTGTGGAATCCATCCAAAAGCTTTGAGGCATCTCGTCCTAACAAGTTAGTCATACCTTGGCTTGTGCAAAGTAAACTCAAAACTGCGGTCCTCGATAGCTTTTCCAGGGAACGAATCAATATTGGAACTCCAAACCCGTCATTATTCGGTGCAACGAATAGAGATGCGGTGTATAAGTCAGGCAGTGCACTTCAGGAAGTTAAGGCTGCGTCGAGAAACAATCGAATGCAGAAGTAATAAGGAAACTGAAGTTATGACAGAGAAATGTTTCCGTTACTTGAATTGCAATACTGACGAAGAACTAATTATTGATTTGGAGTTAAAATCACAAATGCATTAAGGATATTAGTGTTCAAAATAACAGTAAAGAATGAAGAATTGGATTCTCTTGTGAATATGCTTTCTGATGTGACGTTAAAATTAAATATACTTATTTCGGTGATATGGAATATTCCTAGGCTGCGTAATGCGTAAAAATTATTCGAGTTCAAATTTATTTTTAATTTGGAAGGCGAGTCATCCCAAGTGGTTTATTTGGTGATTTTGCACGGGTGCCCGGGTCCATGGGGTGAGGTTTGTTTAGGTCTTGGCAGCGAAAGCGCTTGCCCACCTACTGTATTGCATACCGGATCAGGAGAGAGTGTTTGAAGGAGATATAACCTAGACCTCTCCAGTCGGACTCTATCGACCCATCGCCTTCACAGCATTGGGAGGGATGGATTTATAAGTCCGTCACTCCTGGACACATTTACCCCCAGTTTCCCACCCACCCCTCCCTTACTTATACTTTTTCCCTTCCCGGAACTTCTTCTCCTTCCTTTCCCTTAAAGGACCCTCTACACAGCATCCCCACAGAAGACAAGGCATTTGAAAAAAATTGACAGATTTTTTTCCTTGGGGTCTATGTCAGAGCTAAGGTTAAAAAAATAAAATTTCAAAATTGGAACTGATAAGTATTAAATCATATCAGGTAAGTATACATATTAAAATGATTGAAACATGTATTTCTTGTGTTAAAATTTTGATTAAATCTGAATAATGATAAATTGAAGTGTATTAACGGTATTCATGCGATTGGTAGCGTTCTGATAGCCTCTAATTATTTCATTGACAGTATAGCGTCGATGACACCGGGCGAGTTCACAAGCTACTATCTACTATGTTTAAAAGCGGGTAAATCAGCGAGTGAGATTGTTATGATGACACACAAAACTGTCCACTCGCTCAGAAGCGTAGGAAACTGAGGCCGCTGCTAGCGCCAGTAACAAGAATAACGACGCCTGCGTGAACTAATTCTTCAGATGTTTGACAGTCGAAATCAGCTGTTTATCGGAAGCCATGTAGGAAACATAAATAAACCAATCACGAGCAAGCGGAGCAAGCGTGTAGGCGAGTAAAGTTGACGGCCTTTCAAATTTTTTTCGTAGATTGCCAACAATCTGCTAGTCGCTGCTAGTTAGCTAGTAACACGATGACACTGGGCGAGTTAACTAACAGATAGTGAATTTCCCAGATAGTAGCTTGTAAACTCGCCCCGTGTCATCGACGCTTCGTCATGACAATCTCACTCGCCGATTCACCCGCTTTTAAACTTAGTAGATAGTAGCTTGTAAACTCGCCGTGTGTCGTCGAGCCTTAAGGAACGATCCTGATTCAACTACTTTATAAATTCTTCACACATCCTACAATCGTAATATCCCGTGATTTTTCACGGTCTGTGTTAATTTAAAATAATACATTAACTTCGATGGAAGAAAATATACTAAGTTGGTATAACTCCGGGTTATTTCTGCGTCCGAGGTTGAGTTAAATTACATTAGAAAATAAGTTATATTTGATCTTAAATAACGAAAACGTGAAATCCAATCATGTTTTCAAGGGAACCATTTTATTTGTATTTGGCCGTGTACCTTCAATTTTGGATTGTTTAGCAGAAAGGATACAGAAAAACGAAATCTCTAATATTTTATCTGACGCTCGTATTTGTATCAAAGAAATTTTTTACATCGTTTTGAAATAATGCTATAAAAGGATCAAGAAATAGAAACAATTTGGTTACATTCTGTCTTTTATGGCCGTTATTCAAAGAAAGAAAATCTTATTGTAATATTTTAAGCGCGCATAAATCAAAAGGGATAACCCAGCTCAAGACAAACTGTAAAGAAAAGGTACCCCTTTCCGAGAACAAGATTATAGCAGAAGTTATTTGACGTAACGCCCGTAATAACGAAAATAACGGAAGATTTATTGGCGCCCGTTTGTTTATCGGTAATTGTTCCGTAAACGAAATGCGATACGACGATAAAAGGACCGAATTTATTTATAATGGCAGTTTCAATATTTTGTGGAGGTTCCTTAATTACATTGGATGTTGCCATTTGTATTCTAATCGACAGGGGTGAAATAAGAAATATCTCAAGAAATCATCGTGTTTACGGTAAAATCTGACTGTGGCGAGTAAAGGACACAATGCTTTTTAACCCAACCACTTTGTAATGCACGATTTATTATTGATGTTATTTATTTTTCCTTTACTTATTTTTATTTTTTAATTTTATGCGTAAAATCTTGTAGAGAACGATACTCACCAACTGGGTAATCGGGTTTTATACGCTGGCAACTCAAGCTGACGGATTTTGCACCGTGTTCCGTTCGGCAAATGTACCGAACTTCATTCGCTTTCCGACGGCCCAATCAGCTGCTCACGCGCAGAGTTGTCGTTCCCTACTTAATCCTTCTGATAAATACTTGTCGTGTTTTACAAGATCGAATAAACTTTAACTTCAGTGTAAAATACTTTCTGTCATTTGAAATATCATGGTACACTTTGGTAACCTAATGTGGAGTATCACAGGCGGATTGCCCAAACAAGGCTGGTGAGGCCCGCCATTTAAATCTACCTACCAAAACCTCAAATATTAGCGAAACTCAATCGAAAATCTGGAGACAGAAATCAGAAAAAGATATTGGCACCTAAGTTTCGCTAATATTGTCTTCATTTCATTAAATATTACAATTTGAGGTTTCACTCATAAAGTTAAAAATAAAAATAAATTTTCATCCTAGACTGGCAGAAAAGTCAATAGATGTCGCATATTAAAAATAAAGTGGATACAAATTTATGCAGACACTATCTAGATAGCATTTTGTTTGAATCTTGCAATCATATATAAAGATAACAAAATGAAGATAATCTTGGTAGTTCTTAGTCGAGGTATGATACAGTTAAAAGTGACCGAATTTGATATAGACACCTTAGCTCAGTTGGTAGAGCATTTGCCATGTAAGCAGAAGATCCTGGGTTCGAGTCTTTCGTTTAATTTTTCTTCTTTATGTTGGAGGAAAACGTTACGTTGGTACATTCAATACATTTTTACGAATAAGGTACGTAAACGAATTTATTTCGAATAGTATTACACAACCCCATATGAAGCTTGGATATATGAGAACATAAGCAAATCTTAACAAATAGTGGAGTTAAAACAAAGTAGGCAGGTAGCTAAATTATTAACATAAAAAATAACATCAATTTGGGAGGCGGGTATGCCTACGGGAACCAATTATTGGATAACCAACACCTCTGCCAAAGCTCACCCTAAGTGATTTGCTACGTTTGGCGACTTAGCAGGGATGCCCAGATTCATGGGGTGAGGTTTGTCTTTTTTTGTCTTGGCGGCGAATGCGTTTGCCCACCTACTGCGTGGGTGGACCGGATTCGGGACACTGGTTGAGGGAGATCTAACCTACAACTCTTGGCCCATCGCCTTGCCCCGTAATAGGAGGGATGGATTCATACATTCGTCACTCCTGGACACATTGATCCCCAGATTCCTAACCACTCCTCGTACCTTTTTCCTTCCCAGAACTTCCCCTCGGTCTTTTCCCTAAAAATACCCTCCTCACAGCATCCTCAAAGATGACACAGGTTATGAGGGATTTTTCCTCAGAGCCTTCTGTGTGGAGTTGATGTAAAAACTATTTACAATCCAGTGTCCATCATCAGCGCAGATCCGGCAGATCTGGTAGGTAGCACACATCTACCGGATCTGCCGTATCTGCCCTGATGATGAACACTGCAACGCTGTTCGAAACGTTTGCTAAAGAAGGAGGTAGGGCAACACGGCATAACACATCAAAAACAAATAACGAAAATATTTACAATCTTTTTTATGCTCCCAACCGACTGGAGCGAGTGATACTATGCTCCCCAAGAGAGATATGTAGTGAGGCTGAATGTAATGGGGATGGGAATGAGATGGGGAAGATGAAAGTAGGGAAGTACCGGACTATTCAGATCTGGTCACCAAACACGGTAAAAGCCTTTTCAAGCAACGCTTCGATACTGAATGCCGCACTCCGGAAAGTGCCGCAAATGTACTATATATTATTTTAAATTAATAAATTATGAAACAATACAAATTAATCAAATCAAATTTACTTCGCACACCGGGATAAATAAATCCGTGACTTAAGATTCGTACTTAGCCATCAACCACTAATTATCTAATATAAACATATTTACACCCTAGTGAATGAACGGTCCATCTGTGAACGCACCAACCGGTTTCAGCGAAACCGTTCCTTCGTAAAGGAATATTAAAAAAATATGAATAAGTTGATCAAATAAAAATCTTCAAAGAACGAACGGATAACTACGTTCTCAGACGCGTAAGAAATAACAGAATTGTTATATAAGGAATAATTAAAAGTTAGTTTGCGTAAGCGAAATATGAAATTTGATTAAATACCGTATCAAAGCGAAAGAATCTGCGAGAGATTATATCCAGAAAATACTTTGAAACAAAATTAAAATTTATGAAATAAAGAGCTTTCGCCTCACAAAAAACGAGTGCAAAGCCTTTACGCTTTCCGGATTCTATCGGCCACTGCTTTGTTTATTGTCAGTAACTTCTGCCGGGGAACAAAGGCCGTTGTATGGGAAAAAATGTTCTCCATTCTCAGCGTGGGTTTTTTTAGGATTTTTAGCCCCTTGATGCATTTGTGTTTCACAGCCTTCCACGAGAAATCTAACAAAGTTATGTAGTTCGTAAAAAATCAACCTGTAAAAACAAATTTTTTTACTCTAATATGCCTATTTTCAAATTTCTTTTAAAACTGTAATTTTTTTCACTTAAATGAGAATTAAACATTCTTACCCAGAAACTGGAGTCGATAACTCTACCAATCGAGCCAAGTCCCGATTGGAATAGAGCAACATTTATTACGTGTGTAATGTCATCGAATTTCAGAGAAATACGTATATGTCAGTACGTGATGGAATGCATTGTCATCGACAACGAATCTATCTGCCGAGATTCAGCTTCATCGGAAGTCAAGAAGTGGGTTAATTTCCTCTTCCAAGATTCCATTTTATTTGAGAAAAGAAACATTCCAAAATGGTTCATTCGGAATATTGGTTAACTAGCTGACCCGGCCACGCGTTGCTGTGGCTAACGAAACATAACGCCATCTACTGGATGATTGTCCAACCTTTATAACCACCGCTATCTGTTAATTTGCATACAAATCAAATCCACACTGTCCGCTTGCCTGACCGCTCGTTCACCACATACACACAAAACCTTGACAAATTATATACCTAAACCTTACTCATGAATCACTCTATCTATTGGTGAAAACTGCATGAAAATCCGTTCAGAAGTTTTTGAGCTTATCGCGAACAGACGGACGGACAGACGCGTCGGAGGGCTTTAATTTATAATATGTAGAGATAGAGATAGGTGATAAGGAAGGTTTGAAATTTTAATTATCACAGTTTCCTTACTTAAATATACCAATCACAAATGAGATTAAAACTAGTAGATTAAGGTCAAATTGTAGCTGATACCGATAATGGTATAAATTTTGTAGACTTGATTGTTTAGTTACACAATAAAATCACAATGTTTATAATACCACCCAGTGAAAAGATAATATTGTCAATTTTAAAGCGGTTCATTGACTGGTCTCCAATCCTAAAAATCAATATCTGCGAACAGGTTTGGAGCAGAAATTGGGACATTAGGGTTTTCAACAAGTTTATCCGACACCTTAGAGGATTATTCAGTACTAGCAGACCCGGATACACGTTGCTGTGGCTAACTAAACACAACGCCATTACCCGACCTTTATGAAATCCAAAATACCCGCTTGCCAGCTGCCAGCTGCCCGCTGCCTGAATTGAATATTATTGTGGCACTAATCGTTTAATCGAACTTTCTAGGTCAAATCGAGCCGTTTATTATGATCGATCTTTTCGTGTAACTGGCCCGCTCATTTGGAACAAACTTCCCTCAGCTCTTACCAATATCCAGAACTTGGCTGAATTCAAAAGAGCTTTAAAAAACAAACTTATTTAAAAAATCGTACCTTTCATGAATTTTAACTCGTTTTCAATCTACTATAATAAGCCATGTTCCTCAAGTTTCTGGTAATTGTTTGGTTTCGATTACCTCCTTACTATAGTTTTATGTGCACTCTGTTATTATTATTTCTAAACGTAAACTGCCTCTTATTCTTTATTATAATTTAGTTTTAATGAATTCTTTTTGTTAATATTGTTCTTTAGGAATTGCTTTGTATATACTGTATATCCTTTGTTTCACAAAATTTAATCAGTTTTGTATTTTGTAAGGACTCATAAGGAACACTATAGGATTAATTTTAAGTTTATTTATTATAATTAAGCGCACTTGAAGTGAAATATCACAAAACTGCGCTATATAAATACTACGTTATTATTATTATTATTATTAGAATTTCTCGGCTTTTCTCTACTATAATAAGCATGCATTATACATATAAACCTTCCCTTGAATCACTCTATCTATTGGTGAAAACCGCATGAAAATCCGTTGCGTAGCTTAAAAGATCTATGCGCACATACATTTTGAGCGACTTCATTTTATACTATGTAATGATTTGAAAAGCCGGATTTATATTATTTTTAAACGATATTAGATGCTACAGTAGATATTTTGAAGCGATAGCATTGAACGGAGCAAACTCTCAACATTATTATTTAAGGGTAAGATTTATTCTGAAAATAGAGAAAATAGCAGATATTTCACGGTATTTAGGGAAACCCTCAAATATTTATCTTACATGTATAAAAAAATATGCTCGAAAATTCTTTGAAGACTTGTACCGACCTTTAGCGACCCATTGAAATAAATTTTCGTTTGTAATGCCCAGAAGTTTAGAATACGAAATAATAAGAAAGTGATAAGAGATTATTTTTAAAAGGTTTTCTGGGTGATAAATGATATATATTATATTGTAGATAATCCGACGACAGATAATTGTAAAAAGCTCAGAAATTTCTTTTAGCCAAATTAGCTGTTCAAACAATTTTAAAAAATTGAATGAGTTGCTCAAACAAAATAAACTTCCGGATTGTTTTCTTCAACGAAATGACGGTGAAAGTTTTGTCCAAGTTTTATAAAGACTGAGCGATGAACAAGATGTGTTATTAAGATAAAAATATCATTATTTGATGCTTAAATTGAATAAAGACAGAGTATTTTTTAATCTTCAACAATTTCGTTGGAGTATTTCACCTTCGGTTTATTCAACCATGACTCTTATAAGCACACTTTTCTTTCTATTGGAGTTTCTTGGAATAATCATGTCCTAAATCGTAATTTAATTAGTGGTGACATATAGATTGACTTGTTGGATACCGCAAAAGGCAATAAAGATTTTGAGATAATTAACAAATAAATCAAGAGCAACACAAACAAGGATTAGGTAAGCCGATTGGAAATTAACAAGGGTTTTAATTTGAGACACAGCGGAAGTCTAGGGCGGTATTGGTTTAGGATTAAACGGTGTTAGGAAAATCTTTATTATGTACTTTATTACCTACCTACACTAAATGACAAACCATAATTAGATGGAATATTCATTAAATGAAGACTTTAATATCAACTTCATCGTGCCTTCGTTTGAAGGATTATAATAAGAAGCTAATGTCGATATTATACATATGTATATATTGTATTTTAGATTTAAAATGAATTATTACTTAGTACCTTACCTTTGTCCTTCCTAGTTGTGGTAAAGAAGATCCGATTTAATTTAAGCCAGAATGAAACGACTAACGCCATCTATGAAATCGATCACGAAATAATATTACGCATGTGTTTCGACGCACTGCCGCTAGATGTCAATGCTTAATAATAATAATAATAATTGGCTAATTTATATAGCGCCGTTTTCGTGGAAAATCACCTCAAGGGCGCTGTACAAATAATATATAAAAAAATTAATATTACTGGCTTAAAACTAAGATTTACAATTACAACTAGTGACTTACATCTAAGACTTATAGCTACTTATATTACTGGCTTACAAGTAAGATTTACAATTATAACTAGTGACTTACATCTAAGACTTATACTTATGACTAAGACATATAGATTCTAACCTAAAACTGGTGACTTATTAACACACATAATTACAATTAAGATTAGCGCCAGAAGAAGTAGGAAGTTTTTACATAATATTACAATTCGAGAATACGGGTGCAAAAAGTATAATGAAGGTTAACTGGATTTACGGGAAGGTGTAGATATTTTAAATAAATTAATAAATTTAATATTCAATCTTTAGTGCATTCAGGTGATTCATCGCTCACCAGTAAACAGATTGAGGTATCACAATTAACAGATTACATTAAGCAGATTGATTTAACTATAAACAAAGAGAAAAGAGGAAAAAAAAACTATTAAAAATTGCAAAGTTTCAATAGAATGATGAATTTATGGAAAGGAGTATCGGAAAAAGTGAGTTTTCAGTTTGGATCTAAATTCCGCTGAGTTGGTTATGCATCTCAATTCCATAGGAAGTTTATTCCAAGCTTCGGGGCCGGATACTGCCAAAGCACGATCACCAAACTTAGTGTTCGGATTTCGCTTAGGTTCTTTCAACCTTCCAATTGCAGAAGATGTCGCTGATCTAAGAGTTGACTGCCGTAGACCAATATTTTCCGGAATGCATAGTTCAGAGATATAGGGAGGAGCCATTTCATTGATAGATTTAAACACCATCCAGCATAACTTGTATTGGATCCTTTCAGGACACTTCAGCCAGCGAAGATTTCGGAGGTGTTCCGAAATGTGCGAAAATTTATAAATACGATAAATATATCCTTCATCCGTCCAGATTTTCAAAGATTTAATCAACATTGTTTTTGATTGATGTTCAAATTATTTCTATGTAGGAAATAAAATTAATCGAAAACTATTTTTGTTGTGTAATGTATTTTCGGCTTTAATGTTTTTTTACCGTTCGTTGTGGAAAATGATTGAAGGAATAATCCGAGAGAGGCAAAAAGATAATGGAAAAGAAAGTGGAATAAAATACAAGGAAGGATATTATTTGAGACATAACTTAGTTTTTTTACAACTACACACATTGTCATCCACTCGAATCACATATAAAATTCCGGTGTAACAATTTTTGTGACAGTTTTTTTAAGCAAAACCAGAGAACAATTGTGAAGGTTGACAAATTTGTGTTATTAATGAAATAAAAGAGATGGTATTACATTCTTAACAAAAAGGGCTTTATTCTTTTGAGCCTTTTTAGAAAAAAGTGCCTGTATAATTTTGTCCTCTATTCATAAAAAACAAATACTAAGCTTTAGGATCTACCACAAAATATCACGAAGACAATGTATTAAGAGAATTTACAGTTCCTGTCTGGGTCATAGGTTCACACACTTGAAATGTAATGAAAAATCTTAAATTTAATAAGCGGAATTGTATTATTACGTTTGGCGGTTTCAGTTGCCAATGGGTAAGGTCATCGACTAGCAATCAGGAGGTCACGGGTTCAAATGCCGAAGTAGGCAAGTAAATTTTATATGGTTAATTTCTATTATCTCACAATTTATAAAAAAAATAATATTAAAATAATATATGTACCTATAGTATATTTGTGGCACGATTCAGAGTGGGAAGATACTCCCAAGTATCTCCGTGGTGTGACCATCATTCATTAATTAAACGATGATTCGCTTTGACCATGTAGGTGGTTTTAGCCGTGTTTGGTGTTGTTTGGTGACCAGATCTGAATAGCCAGCAACTTCCCCACCTTCATATTTTTCCCATCACTCTACCTGCAGCCTCGCAACGTATCCCAATTGAGGATGTCGTACTGTTTCTGGCTCCAGACGGTTGGGAGCATTTGGGACTATTGTGCGGTATTCAAATAAAAAGAGCCCCTCTTGTCTTGACGTCCAGGACCCCTAGCACGATCGATCAAATTGTATCGATAACTTTCGGTAACTTCTCATCGTCCCCTAGGATAACTGCAGATCGCTAACGTACAAACAACAGTTGACATCTAATATATTAAGGCACTAAGTAATTGTGAACTGTTTATTTATTCGTTAGCGATCTGCAGCCATGCTAGGGAACGATGAGTCATGCTATGGAAGTTACCGAAAGTTATCGATACAAATAGATATTCTAATTTACGCATTCAAAAACAAGTACAACTTTAAACAGACAAACTCGGGCGGATTCAGAAGATCCACATTACAACATACATTCCACCAACCTACAGCTAAAATTACTTTTGGACAAAGAAATATGCAATATTTCTCTATAATTTTTTTAATATACTCCGTCGTGCAATAAAAACCATCAAAAAAATAACCGACTTCAAAAGAATATATGGATATAGATTATGGACATGGGAAGGAAGAATATAGATATAATTTTGTAACCTAACAAAGACTAACGCTTGTATTGTGCTTTCTTCTAGATATAACTTTCCTCTTGTAATATTTTAACACAGGTAATAATTCAAACACGTAAACATGTACAATGTGACCTTAGAACGGGGTACCCCAGTAAGGACTCATGCTTTTCTAAAAAAATCCTAATAGATCGATTGTTCTAGGTTTAGTTCTTAATTTAATTTAGCCAGTGCTCATTAGTTTAATGTTTAATCCGGTCCTGTGCAGATACCAGAGATGTCTTGTAAAGTTTCAAGCGCAAACAATACTTTGTTATTCGGAACCTGCATAAGGTTCATAGTCAAAAGACTGTTACAGACTTTCTTCGGAAGTAAAAGTTTGGCTAAAGAAGGAGCAACATCGGCGATGTCCGCTGATATTCTATAAGTACGTAGTTGTAACTTGTGAAGAAAACGGTTTAAATGGAAAATAATTCCTAGAGAAATGCATGGAACGCAGTGGGACAAAGTTGAAATTAATGAAAGGAAATGTAACTTTATATTGAAAACTTGTTGGTAGCAATTGTAATAATGAAATTATTTCAAAAAGACTCTTGTTTATTGATTACGTCTTCAAAAAAATAAAACAATGATAAATAATGACTAAATAATAACTAATACCTAATTTTTTATTCTTTTCCAGCGGTTGATTAATCACAATAACGTAATAGTTAATAAGTGTATACGTTAATCTTGTAGTTCGGCATCCATAAATAGATGTCCATAGTATCTATAGTTAGTAATAGCAAATTTTGTTATATCCAAGCAGATCCAGCGCCCTTGAGGTGATTTTTCACAAAAACGGCGCTATATAAATCATCCAAATATTATTATTATTATTATTATTAGATGGCAGTTAGGTATGATATCAGAAAAGTACTACCTATCGTTGTTCGTGTCTTATGTACGGTTGAGATAAAATGTAACAACGTGAAATAATGACTTTATAATACCTGATACATAATTTGTTACCCTTTTCCAGCGGTTGATTAATTATTATCCATAATAATTTTATAAAATATATTATGATAAAACTATACTAACAGACAGAACAATTAGTCATAATAGACCTGATATAGTTTTACATGACAAAATTAAAAAAATTACTTATATCATTGATGTAGCTATTCCAAATTCCTGTAATATTCAAAAAACTGTTTCTGAAAAAATTAGAAAATACACAGATTTAGGAAATGAGATTAAAAGAATTTGGCATTCTCGGACTATAAAAATATTACCATTTGTTATTTCGGCTACTGGCATTATACCTAGGTCTCTGATTCAAAATTTAGGCGTATTAGATTTGTCAAAGAATTTATATATAAAAATGCAAAAGTCGGTAATTTTAAATACATGTAGGATTACAAAAGATTTTTTAAATATTTATATTGAGGGTTCAGTAGGATTTATAGGTTCAATTAGGAATTCCACAGAGCCGAACCCTCTGATATGAAAATATCTGGAGTCGGTGAATTATTTTCCCATCTGGTCTCTGGTAGGTTGACATGTTGTTCTTGTATTGTTTTGTAATTATAATACTTATATAGTGCAATTGCATAACGTGGATTGACCAGATGATCATTTGGGAAGTGTGTGAAAGGGTTTAGTTTTTGTTGTGGGGAAAATTAAACCCGGACATTTAAATCTGGTGCGTAGTACGAAGTTTTGCTATATCCCAATAGAAGGCAATTAGGTATCATATCACAGAAGTACCATCTATCTTCTTCGTGTCTTACTTATGAACAGTTACGATAATTGCCGATGGCATTCGAGAGTTGGGCGAGCACCTTCAATCCGCCATCCAGCTGGCAGCCATTGAACTGCCTAACGCCTACTCAAGTAAGGACGTACAGTCCAGTTTAATATTCATTGTAATCTTTACGATAACTTAATAACCTCATATTTATTTGGAACTTACCCAACACATCTAAAGTTGAATTAATTATTGGAAACTAATAGATACACCACATAACAACAGTCCATAATAATTTAACAGTTTTGTGGTGGGTCGTTTTTGCGAAAAATCACCTCAAGGGTGCTCTGCAATTCGGCCCCTTAGGGTCAAAAAAACGTATCTCATTTTTTTCTACTTTACAGGAGAGCAAAAAAACATAGTTCTCAATCAATCAATGTTGTCTACTTTTAAACAAATAGAACGTATTAATAATTTCTTCTCGTTTAGTTAAAGGGTGGTATTTTGTGCTTCTAAATCATCTTTTAAATATAAAATAGTAATTCATTTTCATATGTTTTTTTAAATTTAAGTGCAGCTATATCTCAGTTACGTTTCTTTGATCCTAAGCAAAGTGAAAATTGCAATCACTGAACTCAAGTTACGAAAAACTTCCTTCGATATTTGACTTTTTTTGCACCCGAAAATTTGTAAGGATGATTTTTAAGAATTAGGATAGTGGAAGGAACAGTAATAAAAATGTTTGAAGTCTAGAAATTTTTGTTGAAAAACTTATTTAAAACAGAAAAACATATAAAATATTTATGTAACTATTTTCCAACTGATACTATTGTGAAAAAAAAAACTTAATATGCTACATAATATTGTAACTTGCTTAAAAAACTGGAATCTTGTACCTGACTAACTTACTAACTACCTAACTAACCATCACGCCGTTTCTCCGCAGGGGTAGGCAGAGAGGATGGACCGCCAAACAACTCAGTCTTAGCACACACTCTTTGCTTCACTCACTTTACTTCAACCAACACCTCTTCCATAGGTCACTTAGAAGGTGCGCCCTGGTTCATGGGGTGAGATTTTTGTAGGTCAAGACCTAGAAAAACCTAAGGAGGTGGATGACCAGGAGACACTGAACCCCAGATTCCTACCCACCCCTAAAACCCTTTTCCTTCCCAGAATTCTCCTCTCCTTTATTTCCTAAAAAAAACCCTCCTCACAGCATCCCCAAAGATGAAATAGGCCCTGAGGTAAATTATTTTCCTCAGGGCCTCCGGTGTGGAGCGCATGTAAAAAAATAAGTTCAGCTCGTTGCTTTGTTTTAGGAACTTAATAAATATGGTCAGGATCTTCTTTTGAATGTGATTTTTAACTAGTTTACATCCATGCCATTTTTCTGTCTTTTTGTTTTTAATTAATTGTTTCCTCAAGTTGATGAAAGTGAAGAAATACTCTTGTCCCATCTCAATGACATCATATTTGGATTTTCTGAAAGCTAATCTAACTGCTGGGTACCACCATGAAGGATCAAATATATTTATTTTCTTTGTAGAAGTTTTGATATATCAACAGGTATCACTCATCAGAATGAACTTCTTTCCATTAGCATTAGCTACCAAATACTTATACATACATGAAGCGATTTCATCTGAGCCACGACCAGCCACTCATTCATATCACATGTAATTTCTAGCTTCATTGCTCCGAACATTAAAAAAAGTTAAATTATAAACTGCCAGGCGTCGTCTATAAAAAATTATCTTCGAAAGTATTCTAAATTAAACTCGATGAAATTAACAGTGGATTCAGAAGCAAGGGTTTTAGATTGGATTTTACAATTCTGTACAGCAATTTTGCGTTGTCTGTGGCGATCATACTCATCCAAAAGAGATATTTTTCTTCCGTATTGGCATTTTCGTATTTAACACACGAGTCGCACATATCTTCGCGTGGTTGTTGGAACTATAGGTTACAGGTGTTATATGTTTCGGTTTAACCATGTTTTTTCAGGAACATCATTTGTATCCCTAAACAAGTCAACATACATATTGTACATTACGTATGTGTAATGTCAAATCGGCGGCTAAATATTTAAATGAAGTGTTCGCCCTACAGTAATGTGACGGTACTGTTGGAAAAGACATAATGTGGTCCTTAATGATTTTTTTAGATTCTTCAGGTTTTTCTTCAGATTCTTCATTTAGATTCTTTCATAAATGTTTTCCCCTTTTGTTTTGGAGAACTTTTCCATTTTCCAAGCTATTATTGATTATATTTCTAAAAAAGATTTCGCTAATATCCAATGTAGCCAAAAAAAATTCTTGGCATTCTTGGATTCTCGAATCGCTCTAAAAGAAGAAGAACTCTTGACTTTTGGCATCGTGACTCCTGATTTTCTGCTATTTTTATTTTGGTAGCAGTTGTAGTAACATCAATTTCGTTTTTGGGGATGCTATGTAGAGAGTCTTTTTAGGGGAAGGGAGGATAAGAAATTCTTAAAAGGAATAAGGTATAAGGGGTGGTTAGGAATTTGGGGGCCAGTGTGACGGACGAATGAATCCATCCTCTCCACTGCGATGCAAGAGAATGTTCCGAGAGAGTCCTGCTGGAGAGGTCAAAAGATCTCCCTCAGTCTCTCCCGACCCGGCCTGCCACGCTGTTGATGGCAGACACATCTGCCGCCAAGATCCGGACAAACCTGACCCCATAAACCCGGGTACCCCTGCTAAGTCACCAAACGTTATCCAATAAATGATTCCCGGGGCAGCGGTACCCATACTCGTCTCTGAAATAAGATATTTTTGGCACTTGAAGAATCTTCCTTATCATTCAACAATGCCACTTCCATTATTCACTGAATCCGTGTTTTGTGTGTTTTCCTTTCCATATTCGATTTATATTGAATCAAAACACACAAAAAAATAACCAAACTAATATTCAAACCACTCGTTAAAATAAAAAATGCCGCAAACACAACTGCCAAATCGTAAATGAATGACGCGTAAGTGACATTTCAGTAAAACAGTTGCATAATCTATGCGGGTGAATCGAACGTAACTAAAGATGCGTTTCTTTGACTCGCAAGCAAATATCTTTTTATTCAAGTTTAAAAAACGCAAGTAAAGATACACTCTACTGACATTAACAATAAATGGTTTTCTGTAGATACGCAACGATGTAAATTTGTAACCGTTGAACCTATAGATACGTGTCTTTGTCACTTAATGTAATGTGTTATTTTGTGTCTAGTACCATCCGTAACTCAAAATCGATAAAAATTGAGATACGTTTCTTTGACTCTAAGGGGCCGAATTATGACTTGCTAGGCTTTATCTTATTACATAGACAATTAGCTAAAATCATAAATAATTAAATTTGTACGGGAATAAATCTTGTTAAAATAAATTGTATTATTTATGTATTAAACCGCTAACTCTTTAATACGGAATACTTTTTATAGAACAGTTAGATTTTGATTTATTGTTACGAAAAGTGAGTATTTATGTCGGGGGAGACCAAAAAACATGCAAAAAATATGCATTTAAAATTTTAAATTTGTTAAAATTAATTCACTCGCGCGGTAACGCTATGTTTATTCATGGTTTTTATTTTAACATTTCATCAATGCTGCCCATCATAGAAAAAATATTTTTGCGTAAAAGAAAGTGAATGCATCATTGACAAGTTTGTATTTATAACAGTAGAACATGGAAAGAAATGTACTAAAATAATTACACAAACCCGCTAGACAAACCGTGCTTTTCCAAACAAACCATTCAAAACCTGGGATGTTTTTTAAAAGTATGATGAAATGTGAGTTTATTTTAGAGAATTTATTTTATAAGATTGGTACTTCCGACAAATATCATATTTGATTGTCTATTAGTTAAAAAAGGAACATTCCGTATTATCCGTGCATCAAACTTCGACAACACGAACGTTCCGTATTATCCGTGAGGTGGGCTAACTGCATATTTACCTAAATTTTAACCACTCAAACCCACAAGCTTGGTTTAAGGATAATATAACATTACCAGGCGTATGAGGCGTACCTGACTTATTAAAGGATATATCCCAAAAATATGTCATTGGAGAAGAAGATAATACCAACAAATCTAAACGAAAATATGTTAAAGAACAAGACACAGAAAAAGGGTAACGATCGCAACTGGGACTAGAGAATCTCTCAGTATCTCTTGTCTTACTGGGACAAACGCCTCAAGCCTCAACCAACCCCTAGAATTAACAAAATTACCTTCGATTAATTTTCCCCGTGTTTTCGGCTGCTACATTTTTAAATGATGACAAAGTTCTAAAGAATTGGTTGATAGTGTCTTGGATCCGATTTTATTTAACTATTTATCTTTATTAAAAGTCTAAATGAATATTTAATTTTTATTGGAATAAATCTGGTTATAATAACTTTTGAAGGTTATATCCATCAATGATAAGACAAGAAAAGAGATTTTGGATTCGAGTCCCAGGTGCGGCCGTTACCATTTTATTTTTCTGTCTTGTTCGTTTTCATGTTTTCGTTTAGATTTATTATTATTTTCTTCTTCTTCAATACTGTAAATAATTATTCATATCGTCGCATTAATTAGTAGACTGCGTAACTCCAAATTTTTCAAAAATACGTTTTTAATGCCATCTGGTGTTAAAATTAGTCCCGCATGGACTAGTAAAACTCGCATATTTAAAAAAATATATATCTTTTTAGATAAACACAAATTAGGAAACTGCGTAAACACCATGGTGCCATTTTTACTCGCGAATACTTCGAAACTCCTAACTCCACATACTTTATTTTATTTACCATTTCAGTTCTTATTAGTTAACTTCAAAATTATTGTTGTGCTGTTATGCTTTGTGTACTAAGTACTATTATATTTATCCTGTTATTCTTACATACTGAGACTATTATTAAAAGTCAATTAGGATGTTACCGAGTAATTCATAAAATAAATATCGCAGTTCTGTATTGTTGTGTTTTATTTTTTTAATGTAAAATTCCTATCTCCCAAGTCTTCAGCTAGTTGTTCATAAAACTGTTCGCAGAAAAGTACGTATCTATCTTTGTAAAATACGTATCTCTATTATCGGTTTTTATGTAAGCTTCCTAACTCCGATTTGAAATAGAAAGCCTTAACTTACAAAATTTAAATGATTGAAAATAAATTTTGAAATATATTATATGTTCGGAACATAAATAAAAACAATGCCCCGTCTTTTATTTTTTTTTCACTACGAGGTTTTTTGTGCCTCCTGTAAAATTTGACATTTGGTGGTTAAGCATTCTACGAATTAATGCGACGATATGTAATAATTTTGCCTTTGCTTAATTGTTATTTAATTTTAGTTTACTTTGAATCCTGATGAAGGAACCCATTGGTTCTGAATTCTGAAACATTTTTTTATTATTATTAAAAATAGTGGCTAAAACATTTATAAATGTGAAAGTAATATTAGATTTTTAATGAGAAATTAATGTTTCTTACATAATCTTCAATAGCACTCTTTTCGGTAATAATAGCAAAAAAATTGTTTTAATTTACATGGCTCCGCGAGATTATAAAATATTAAATTCTAATTTTGTGATAATTTGCTTTAAGTGACGCCGTAAGAGCGTAAAACTTATGAAGTTACAGAGTGTATACTGGAGAGGAACAGTTTATGACATAATTATCTTTAAATGATTTACTTTTTAATATACCCCCGACAGAGAGGAGAGAGAACCACAGATTAAATCTCGGGAAGATCACAACCGCCCGCTTTATAATTTTGGCCAAATTTCCAGGGACATTTTGCAATGCTGTTTATATTTACACGACACACGACACGGAGCACGGAGGCCAGGGGAGATAAGGGTAGACGGAGCATTGTTGATGAGACGAAACCGCAGAGGGAGGAATTTTTAATTCAGGGATTAAACACGCGGGATAGGGGTCACGTGGGCCATTGTCACAGGTTTGAGGGAAGATAAACCGATACAGTTGCCAGGAGTCAAGGGAAGGATGGGGGATGAATTCACGCGCGATATTGATGGCTGTTTGGGTTTGTTTAGCCCGGACAGCAGAATGAGAAGGATGTATTATTAATTCTTGTTGGGAGTTTTGACAGATGCCGCATTAGGGGGTGAGTTATATATTATTTAAAAGAAAAAGAGACGAGGATGACAATTTGGTTCTTCTTTGGGTTCCATGACAACACAGAATCAATTTAACTCAATACCTCTATGAAAAAATAATTTAAAGCTATGAAAAAAAAATCAGAGTGTCCAATTTACACGCAGTAGAAGTGAAACTAGAAAGTCGCTAGATGTCGCTATTTTTTCTTTTGCCTGTTTTATTTTAAATTGGTTTGAAGATTCGATATTGATTTAAAAAAAATAAAAATATTTATTTTGAATTTGGTAGGTTTCGAACCTCCGTTCGCTGGATGTCTCTCTGAGCGCTTCGTACCGCGGCGCTGTTGGAGGCCCGTGCGTAGTCGTGAATTTACCGCATTATATTAGGACCGAGGACCGTCAAATAATAAATTTTTGTGACGCATTTCCGTTTCATCCGAATTTCAAATCGCTAACGAGGCTAAAGAAGTTTCACTTCAAAAATTGAAAAATAGCCCATAACGTAACCTAAAGTAACCTATTTAAGCGATTTTTTCATCACTTTTAAAGAGGTGTTGAGTTGAATTAATCCGAGTTGTCCGGTAACTCTTATTTGATTGAGTAGGTTAACATAATGATGTTTTTTTTATTGGTGAATGCTAAGAGATGTGCAGTGAGAACTGCCTGGAGTTAATGGATTATGGCATCTTCGAGTTAGGCATTATGTTAGATGGGAAAGAAAATGAGAGAGAGGGAGGTAGGGAAGTTTCTGGCTATTAATATTTAGCACACAAAGGTAAAATATTATATCAATTTCTAATACAAGCAACACCAAGGACGGGTGTTTCATAGAATTTCAACACTTCATCAAATTTCAATGTTGAAATTCAAGTTCTGGTATTTTTCATCATGGGTCGATTGTTTCACAGTACTTGGATAATACCACAACTCGAATATTATTTTTTGAAATTTGATAAATTGTTAACATTGAGTGAAATAACACATCCGAAGACCTAATGTTGAAAAATAGTTTCTTAACAGAGCAATGTTGTCATCTTCCACCCAATAAAAAAAAACCCTAACCTATATGGAATTGTTATTAAAATATGGTTTTGGACTTGCGAGAACTGCGTTCAGGGTCTTAGCAATAACCCAAAGCTATTTCATTGTTTTCAAGAAAGCCTTTAGGAGAGTATGGCTTACGGAGTATAAGTACATGCCAAACTTTAATACCGGCCTGACGTTGATACAGAAATCATCGGAATAGGCGAGTATAAGGTCAGAAAAGTGGAAAGCCTCCCCGCCCGCGCCTTTCTCTCGCACGTCTGATTTTACGCTTCTTTCTATTTCGCTTACGTTCATTGTAAAGTCATTGTAGTAACTGCGCGAGTATGGGTCGTATCAAGTTTAGACCGGCATTAAAGTTTGGCGTGTACTGTACGTCAATAAAAATGTAGATTCGAAAAGGAGTAAGGACGTATACCTCGCGGCGGTTTTTATGGATCATTTTAAAAAATAATAATAAATATTTTTTTCATTATTATTTTTAATTTATAAACTAACGTTTAGACAAGATTTTTATGCAAAGCACAAAGGGTAACAATTATTATAAGCAATAATTATCAGCCTGAAACACTCATCAACATTGAAAAATCTTCCGAGAAAAGATACTTGCCGCCAACGGGACTTGAACCCGTGTCCTTCTGATTGCCGGTCAGCTGCTCTTGACCACTGAGCTATGGGGGCTTATCAAATACCCTCCAAATAATTCAATATATACTAGTGTTTCATTCAACAATTACTGCTTATTATATTTTTTCCACCTGAAAACAACCAACTTTATTTTTGCGAGAGAGACATTGTAAGTGTTAAATCCCTCGCTAGGTGGCGTCGAGACAAATTATGACTACATTTATTGGGGAAATACTTAAACTTGTCAAATATTAATTATTATTTTTAATTTATAAAAATATAATAAGCAGTAATTGTTGAATGAAACACTAGTATATATTGAATTATTTGGCGGGTATTTGATATGCCACCATAGCTCAGTGGTCAAGAGCAGCTGACCGGCAATCAGAAGGACACGGGTTCAAGTCTCGTTGGCGGCAAGTATCTTTTCTCGGAAGATTTTTCAATGTTGATGAGTGTTTCATGCTGATAATTATTGCTTATAATAATTGTTAATATTTTTTTCGTTAGTAATATCGGATTAATTCAGTTATCTAGATATTATACAGGTATTTTTAAACAAAGTTTAATTTTAACCATCTCACTCTTTTGAACACCATTTTCTCTCAAAAACTCACTCTCTTAGTGAAAATAAGTACCTACCCAGAGAAAAAAACACGATTATTTTCCCCGCAATATTTTCTACGATCTTAATCCACAAAATAAATATAAACTCCTTGAACGAAAAGTTCATAATCGTTCAAAAAAGAAGAAGATTAAAAATATAAAAATATAATCTTCTTTGTAATCCGCGTTAAAAATAAATGGTTCAGTTAAAATAAACCGTTAACTGAATTTCCCATAGCGTGAACAGTCGCTAAATAATGAATATGAATGGTTTCCTCTTGTTTCAGCCTGCAGTTAACTGTCAGCTGCAAAACAAGCAAGTGTCTTCCGTTGCAGTTCGCAGGGGAGGTACTGAGGGTAACTACCCTTAGCGTCCTGTCCAGGGGTGATGCAGTTACTTGACAAGTTGGGCAGCAACTTGTGTTCATGGATTATGTTGTAAGGACGTGGATGCTTCAACTAGATATTGACCGAACAGAGAGGTGTAGTAATATTAAATAATATGGTGGTTAACTTTAATAACTGATAGTGATAATAATAAGCCAACTCTATACCGTGTACAAAAAAAGGCTGTAAAATAAATCTTTTAGAGCCGTTGGGAAATAATAAAAACATGTAGTAATCCCAAAGAATATTTAATAAACGAACAAAATAAAGTGATACGTTAGCCCAGAGGTTCCCAAAGTGGGTGCCGCGGCACCCACTTTGACGGAGATCAGGGGTGCCGCGAGGCGCTCCTGATGTCTCTACTAAAAATCAAAATTGACATGAACGAATACAAACATTTTATGCAATGGAAAATCACCCGCGTGGCCGGGATCAAGCTCCCAAGATTTTACTACGCAGGAAGAAGAAAATCTAATTGACCTCTGGAGCGACAGCAGCCTAAAAATACGCTTGTTCGGATTTGACGGAGTTTTGGTTACCAGTCAAAAATCAGTATCCGATTCTAAATGCAAAAGCTCTAAGGGTCTTCATTCCCTTTGCTACTTCATATCTGTGCGAAGCTGGATTTTCAGCGGTTGCGGTTATAAAGAGCAAATATCGATCGAAAATAAATGTGGAAAAAGAAATGAGAGTAGCTGTATCAAGCCTTATTCCCCGGTTTGAAAAGTTGTGCAGCGAGCTGCAGGCTCACCGGTCCCACTAATAAGCTTTCCTACCAATAAATGTACTTATTCATTTTAAATACTTTTTGTTTTATTCAGTGGAGAAGGTAAAAAATTGGTCTGTCCTGGAGTGTGGGGGGGGGGGGGCATGACCGGGGTGCCGTGAGTAAATTCAAATTTTCTAAGGGTGCCGCGACTTGGAAAAGTTTGGGAACCCCTGCGTTAGCCAATCTAAATTTCAGACAATAATAAATCATAATAAAAAACAAATAACTTAGTTTACTTTTGGTCTCCGGTGACATTTTTGAGTTTTTTTTCTACAAAAACATAAAAAAATAATTTTTTTTTGTTTGATTTTGAAGAAAAAGTTTTTGAAAAAAAAAGTCGTCAAAAAAGTCACCGGAGACCAAAATTTCATTCACATTTTTTACTCCAAATAATGTCACGAATCACTGGTTAAAGTAAGTCAAGTACGTCCCTTAACATCGTGTATATATATTAACAACTTGTCCTAATGAAGATAACATTGTTATTGAAACATGTCGATATTGTGAATTATATAGTGGTGTAATGTACATAAGTTATTTATTTCTCATTATATCAATAATGATGCCACAAAGTATTTTTGCGAAGTTTGAAGAAGTAATAATAAATCAAACTTTTAAACCGTAATAAAACAATTTAGACACCTCCAAAATTGAAATTTAGAATCGTATAATAAGTCGTCTCAAAATGGTTTTACCACAGTTTGAAAATGACCTTGTAAGCCGAAACAGCTTTCACAAAAAAAGAATATTTAATAACATTATTAAATTAAATATAAAAAAAACAATAAATGAAACACTGAAAAACTAGTCAGTAAAAAGCAAAAGCAAACAATAAAAATACTCAAATGCTAAAGGTTTATATCCTTGTTTGGCAGAATAATTTTTTTTTTCAATTCAATTTAGTCATTTTAAAAACATTCATCATCACACTTGGCTCTACAATCCCTGGTGGGTCTTGGCCTCCTCAAGAGTGTTCCTCCATTCATCACGGTTTTGCGCCAGTTACAAAATAAAATTTCAAAGCGTTTTTAAGAGAGAAAATATTTTAGATTAGATAAATAGATTTAAAATAGCAACAAAGCTTGCCGTTTGAATTGCGCTTCATAGTTGTTATGTTCTTCATTAAGTTGAGAAAAACCGCATTAAATAGAAGAATTATGAACGAGCACCAAATTCTCGTAAAAGGTAATCAACATAAATAATCTAAGGAAACAGTGGAATACCAGGCCCCCTAGCATGGTCGATCGATATAGGTTTTATCGAAAATGTCGGTAACTTGCGATCGCTCCCGAGCACGACTGCAGGCCGCTAACGAATAAACAACAGTTTACGTCAAATATATTAGGAACCCCTAGTCATTGCGAATTATTGTTTGTTCGTTAGCGGTCTACAGTCGTGCTCGGGAGCCATCGCAAGTTACCGACATTTTCGATAAAACCTATATCGACCGACCATGCTAGGACCCCAGGTAGAGAAAAAACACCGTAAAACAAAGTACGAAAACTTGACTAGTATGTACGAGGAACCGCTTTGAAAGTTCCGGCCTGCATGGATAAGATTGTATTGATGATAGTTAACCCCCGACGAGAGAGAAAACCGGAAGAAAAAGAAGAAAATTCGCTTTCAGATTCGGGCGGCAAAAAATGAGGTAAAAATCAAAATGGGGTTTTTACCAACAATGTTGTTTATGTTCACAGATAACACTTTTAAGTTTTTTAATAGAAGCATGCAGACACATAATTAAAAATGCACAACATTCTAGAGGTTTATTGCTCGTGATGAAGGTGTGCCAGGATTAACGTAATGTGGTCAGATGGCAAAGGATTTATAAAAGGGCAGGGGGTAAAGAGGAGATGTAGGAGAGAGGCAGTTGTGTTAATAAAAAATATGAATTACTCGAACTCAGTTGAAAAGGGTTGCATTCCAGTAAGCCAGGTGCGCGATTGAGGCTTGAGCTTAATTTAAAACGAAATGCTTGTAGTTTTCAAGCGAAAATTATACAGGGTGTTAAGGGACGTACTTGACTTACTTAAACCAGTGATTCGTGACATTATTTGGAGTAAAAAATGTAAATGAAATTTTGGTCTCCGGTAACATTTTTGATGTTTTTTTTTTTTTTTTTTTCTACAAAAACATAAAAAAAATGGTAGTTGTTGAACAGTTGGAGGCGGGGTAAGGGGTTCTTCGGACACCCGGCTGAGTGACCAGTGACAACATGCGGAAGAAATTTTTTTTTGTTTGATTTTGAAGAAAAAAAATTTGAAAAAAAAAAGTCGTCAAAAAAAGTCACCGGAGACCAAAATTTCATTTACATTTTTTACTCCAAATAATGTCAGGAATCACTGGTTAAAGTAAGTCAAGTACGTCCCTTAACACCTTGTATATGTGAATTTTTCAAACTACAACTAAAGAATACCGCAAGGCTCGCATTCCGGACCACTTTAATTTTTGTTAAAGAGTAAAACGCATTATTTTTTCCTTATGACAGCTCTAAATCAATTTGTTCAAAAGTACATATTATTATATTAAATTAGTTGTGTTGTTCTAGAAATTCTAGACACTGTTGAAGATATATTTTGCAAAGTAAAACTTCAAAAGCGAACAAATTTTCTACTCGTTCACGCTAGCTCGCTAACCTCAACCAAAGCATCTTCATCTGGCCCACAGTTTTCCAAGCGTGCCTCAGTTATTCTTCGAGTGAAAATTAAACGATAATACGCCAATAAAAGAAATAGGTATAAAGTTTAGTATCTATAAAGCGAAAACTTTCAGTAAAACGTTCGAATTAACTAGTGCGGGGTTCGTATTCGTATATGAAAGCCGGGAGCTCAGTACCGGCCTGGAGATAGCAGGGACACCGCAAGGAGCGGCGTAATATTATAATTATAATAATTATCATAATAATTGTTACCCTTTGTGCTATGCATAAAAATCTTGTCTTAAACGTTAGTTTAACAAGTAAAAAAAAATAATAATAATTATAATTATATTTTAAAATTGAAATTAAAACACCTTTTAACTTATTTTCACTTATTTATTTCACCAGTACCGGTTTCAATTTTAATACAATATAATTCCACCACGTATAACAGAACAATAAATAAACTCATAATTATATTTTAATTATTTGTTTTTACATGAGTTGTACACACTTTAAAAAAAATTACGTATGTGTAAAATATAATAATATGTAGCCCTTCTGCCTGAAGGCATTGCCCTTCACGACTTTTACATAATACTTTCAAAATAACAAAAAGATGTATAAAAGCCATTAAAAGATAAATTTGATTTTGCAGTTTGAATATACTTTATCATGTAACTAACAGCTGTCTCAATGGGTTTTTAGGACACCAGGACAACGCATTTTTATAAGCATGTTAATAATTTTTTTACTTCCCTACTGAGATGAATAAACTGATGTTATTGGTAAGGTGGGATTTACAAATTCCCATAACTTTATTTCTATTTAAAGGGGAAATTTGATAAATTTTCAAAAGTATAAAAGTATTAGGAAATATTATTCATTTACATATAATTATTATTAGGAATAATATGTGTATATAATAATTGGTGTGCTATGCCTATCTCACTGGGAACTAATATTAAAGGAAGGAAAAAGTACAAAATATTACGTTTAAAATAAAAATCACCATTGGAAACACATACTTGTAATTTGGTTTTGATAAAATCTTTGGTGTTAGGACTTTGGTCTTGGCTGATAATGATTTTTATTTACTTGATATAAGACTTGATGTCTGATTTACATTTAAAATAAGATGTGTTGTGTCTAATGGGCAGTGGAAGTGCATTGTATAGCGTTGTTGTGAAGTACTTACATTTTTTTTGGCCAAACGTTGTTTTAGCGAAAGGGATAAGTAAGAGATTGTGTCATTTGGTTCTGGTATCTCAAGCAATTTGGACATTGTCAAAATCAGTTAAAAAATGAACTAAAATAAGTTACCATTCAAACCATCTCAGAAATATTTCCAAAAAACATTTCGTTAGGATTAGTCTTACCCCACACATCATCAGCGCCCGATTGAGGCGGATTTTTCTGTACTCCTCGCGACGGCCCTGTTGGCGCTAGAAGCAAGAGCGGCTCTAGCAGACTGCTACAATATCAATAGGAATCCTCGCGTTATCTAGCCACGGATATAGATGTCGCGAATGTCCCAGCTGCTGAGCGGAACCGGGCTAATGAATTACTCCCCGGCCGCCGCAAGATGGGAGGATTTGCCCGCAAAGCTCTTAAATTGAACGTTACCAGCGGACTAGGTCTCTGCCGGCAGAGCTAGCGCCTACCCACTCTACCCGGTACCCACCGACTAACAGAGCTACCGCCACCCGCTATCTGCCACCCCTATCCTCTATTCCGACTCGGGGCTTTTTTAATTGACGGTATTATAAGTGCGCGAACTAAAATAAAATGATTTCCCGGAAGGAAGGCGATACGAAATAATACCTATGAAGTTGGGGGAGGTGATTCAGAATTGATTGAATTTTTTCGGCGACGGTTTTAAAAGCGAAGGATTTATAGATTTTGTACAGAATCTGAAAACTATCTTATTATAAATGCATTTTTATTTTATGATACCAAATTTAGATTATGCTACGGTCGGATAGATTTAAATCAATACATTCAAATTAGATGAAAACTTAAAATGTATTTTTAATTGTTATTATTCATTGTGCTTGCGATATCATTTGTACATACTTATTTTATTCCTATTTTATAATGAAATCTAACTTCATTATTTTTCGACGGCCTCGTGGGTGATGGGTACGGCTTTCGACTAACAATTCGGGTTCAAATCCCGGCGTGGGAAAGAAAATTTGATACATTTAATTTGTGTTGTTTCACAATTGATCCTACACCACCATTCAGAATCGAAAATTTGCTTGAAACATTTGTACACGGTTGACATTTGTCACATGAGAACGGATCGTTTCTATGACTCGTTATTGAGTTCAACAGCTCGGCAGTGGAACGATTTTCCGTCCTCTGTGTTTCCTCCCTCCTACAACATTGGTCTCTATTGAAGACCCAGGTTACTCATTCCTTTTCACAAAAATACCCTCCACACAGCATCCTCAAAGATGACATGGGTCCTGAGAGATTTTATTTTCCTTCGGGCCTCCTGTGTGGAGTTTATGTAAGAAAGGGCTTTATCTGTGTTTGTTGACCAGATCTGAATAGCCAGGTACTTACTTCCCCACCTTCCTCTACCTCATTTCCTCCTCCTCCCCATTACCTCAGACTGTTATTAACGTAAGTCTTATTGGCAATCGCTTATTTCTAATAAGTAAAAAGTTAAAGCTTATACGAAAAAAAAGGTTATTAGTTATAAGTAAATAAATTGTAAAACAATGAAAAAAAATAAAGTAGGTAACTCGGAATTAATTCTTATTTAAATAATTTTTTTCAATAGGTTGTTAGACCGATTGAAGATAAATTCAATTTTGGTCACCCGATTAATTTCAAAGTAGACCTGAAAATACTTTTTTCCAGAACGGCGTTGTATAAGTGAATCAAGAATTATTACTATAAAAATAAATTCTTTAAAAATTCATTCGTTACAAGTTTCCATGAATAATGGCCTCATAAGAAATCCACTCTAATCTTGTGATGCCTTGAGGGACAATAGTTTGTAACCAATTAGGGGTTGGTGAACTGTATTGCCTTGGGAGCGGAAAGATTACCAACTCGAGATGTCGACTCTCCAAACAGCATCCTTGTCTAAACGGATTAGGCAGGATCGCCCGGCGACGAGGGAGGCCGGAGATATACTATGACAAGCTAAGAGGACGTACAGATTTTTCTGAATTAAGGACACTAAAGATATGAAACCGATCGATAGATAAAAGTTTTTATTTGAGATGGTTTGAAACTACCCAAATCATGCATTGTAAATATCTTTTTGTTCCATTTTTCTAACCTTTTTCGTGAATGTGGAGAAATGTTAGCATCCTCGATAAACCCTGGATAGCTAGTGTAACCAATTTCGATGATTGAATGGCCAATGAGTGCCTGATAAGATGAACGAGGTCAATAAACTAGAATCAACTCAGTAACCAACTCAAGTATATGCAATTCTAATATCTTAGCCACATAGGGAGGGGGGGGGGGGACACAACAGCAAGATTACCCAATAACCGATTCAGGGGAAGATTAATGGAAGGCGTAGTAAAGAGCTCATGACTTCTATCCCCTTGCGTAACTGGAAAAAGTACAGTTTTGCTGTGCTGTTCCGGACTACAATTTTCGTAATGTTAATTGGGTTCTGTTTTTTTTAAAGTTTTCTTTATTAATTGAATTGTTTGTTCCGTGAATTGAGGATTTTGCGACCACCATGCTAGGCATATGCCCGTGTTGTGGTGGTCGGTTATAGCCAATCTTCATTGAGAGAAGACACCAGAAGAAGAATATGAATTTTGTGAAGTTGCAGTTGGGACTATGTTTATAACATTTCAAATGGATTCATCAACAGACATCATAAGAAATATACTAAAAAGGAAGCCCAGAAGTAAGTAAGGATGGGTTGTTTAAAAAAGAAAAAGAATACATCAAATTTTTTAAGTTCATTTTCACGTTCTATATAGGTTTTTTTCAAGTTTTTATTTCATCTTTGTAGGCCAGTTGCTTCATAAAACTGAAATAATCACAGAACATGAATAGAACTCTCAGAGAACGTGAAAATTGTTCAATTTTTTTTAAACATTCCATCCTAAGAGACTCTAATGGTTGGTAGTCGAAAATAGTGCTGGACCCAAGACTTAAATCGGGCGGCCGCAGGAACTCGACAGACCAAAGTCCTTGGTCTGAGATGACATCGGACAAGCAGCCACTAAAAAGTTTATAAAGAACAACTTCTGTGGACAGGGAAGAGTGGCGACCCAAAGTGGAGAAATGTTATGTCCGATACTGGACGAAAAGCGTCAGACGAAAATGATGCCCTTGTCACAAATGTGTCAAAGTTCTTAGTAAGAAGCGAAGACGCACGAAATAAAAGAAGTAAACAGTAAGTAGCTAGCATTGATATACTTTCTAGGGAAATAAGATATAGCAAAAACAGTTGTGTGGTTTAAGTGACAAAGCGACATAGTGACAGGTTTCTGAGGGTCCTCACTCACTCTCTTTCAATGCCCATATCTCGTCCAAGCGAAACAAACTAGTTCGCTATACTAATTGTTATCTTATATCATGTATCATTGAACTAAAGATTAACAGAAGTGTTTTCATTAACCTATCTCTTGTTAAACAACCTAGATAATAAACTAAATAAATAAAAAAAAAAAACACGACTAACTCCTGGAAAACAAAAGTGAGCACTTAGCTTTGAAAGTTGATACATACCTTCACTGTCGCTGGTGTCAGAAAGGGGTGGCTCATTGGCGATGTACTGTCTCCCGTTGAGGAGGTTGCTCTCAACTACGGGTCGCTTATCCTCCAGCTGTCTCCTAAAGGCTCGGTGGTCATCCTGAAATAAAACACAGCCTTAAATACCCGTCCATTGCACACAGTGTAGGAATTATATAAAAAAAAATAAATCATAAGATGGAAAACTCTTTAGAACTAAGTATTTCAATATATCTTTATTTATTTATTTATTATAAGAACTTTGTAGATTGCATAGATTTTTGTGTAATTATATCCCTGTGTTATGGCGGGTGAAGATTACAGATTGGAAATCATTATAAGTTAAATATAATTATAAGTTTTTAAATTAAATTGCAAATATTAAACATGGTTTCTAAATGCAGTAATAATTATATGCTATAATAATAATAATTTAGATTTTTAAATACATGTAGGATTACAAAAGATTTAAAAAAAAATTATATTGAGGAATCAGTAGGATTTATAGGTTCAATTAGGAATTCCACAGAGCCGAACCCTTTGATATGAAAATATCTGGATTCGGTGAATTATTTTCCCATTTGGTCTCTGGTAGGTTGACATGTTGTTCTTGTATTGTTTTGTATTTATAATACTTATATAGTGCAATTGCATAGCGTGGATTGACTAGATGATCATTTGGGGAAGTGTGTGAAAGGGTTTAGTTTTTCCTGTGGGGAAAATTTAACCCGGACATTTAAATCTGGAGCGTAAAATTATATAAAATTCGATTTAATTCAAGTAATAGTTATTAAATTATGTATTAATTTAAGTATTAGTTATTAATTTAAACAATCTACACAGGATGCATCAGCACCTATCCGAAAGATTAACCCTGTGATCAAAGTTAAAATCTTTCCTATAACCAGTGATTCCTAAGCATATTTGAAAAAAAAAGTAGATGTCCGATGATTTTTAAATATTAAAAACAATTTTTTTTCCCATCATCCGACGCCACTGGGATAGCCTAGTGGGTCAAGTGATAAGCACTCCATCTCATTTCACCAGCACCACACAGATGAGACAGAGCACCTATCACTAGATTAACCATGTGAGCGTCATTTTTTAGTATCCACGCCCGTTCATATTCGACGGTTTGGCTCGATTGAACATGTTGACTTGAAACTATGATATGATCTGATGAAACAAATCTGATGATTTCGTACCCCTTTCACATAGAGCTGTTGGCTCGATATTGAGTCAAAAAGCATCAAGCAAGCCGGTCACACGTTGAGACATGTTCGAATGAGCGTAAAACTGGGTTCTTAGCATTAGATTTACTTTGGCATTATCCAATAATAAAACATGGTTAAAATTCAAATCGTGTGTTTTTACTGCAAGTTATTTGAACAGTATTTTTCTTATACAAGGATTAATTCTCATTTACTTTGAAATGGCTAAACACAAAATGGATATTCATTGTCATGTTGTAATACATCTATTGTTACGTTCTGCCGAGTTTATATAAAATTAACTGAACCTTTGTGATATGCTAATGAGTAGGAGGAAACTAGTAAAAACAACACAAATATCTTTGGCACTACCAGAAGTAGGGAATGAAACCCTATCCCTTTTGATTCGGGGGTTCTATTATAACACTAGCACTTTATTTACTGGGTAGACGCTTGCATCCCCAGTATGATAATACGAGGTGGTGAATAAATTAAACGTAATTCATAATTCATCCGACAGAGGCGCTTCCGGCGGCGGGACAGAGGCGAGAGACATCTCGCGGCGGCTAACGGAAATTAATTACATTGCAGTTATTTAAATATCGCATTACAGTGCCATCTGACGGAATTTGTTTGCAAGCTTAAATAATACGGAACGATGTTTGAGCGGGTGATTATTTTAACAGAAATGGATAGCCGCAGTAAATAAAATAACATGAATAAAAGTTACATTAAAAATGTTATGTGTGGCCTTAAATTTTACATTTCATTGGCAACCTTGGAAAGTCTGGCCATTAGAGAAATATAAAAAAACGAATTTCAAAAGGAAAATTTATTTGGTACGTAACTACACTCTTGTTTTATAATGGTGTATTGTGTAATTTAAGTAGGTGTAACTAGAATTGAAGCAGCAAGAACTACATTCAGTAAAATGAAATCCCTCTTCTGCAATGATAATATCAATTTGAAACTAAAACAGAGAATGCTACAATGTTATGTGTGGTCAGTCTTGCTGTATGGATGTGAGATATGAACCGTGAAAGCAAATACCATGAATAGGTTAGAGGCTTTTGAAATGTGGCTTCACCGGAGAATGCTCAAGGTCCCACGGACCGACATGATCACCAACACAGAAATTCTCAGGCGGGCTAGATCAGATAGAGAACGGCTTACATTGATAAAAGTCAGGAAGATTTCATATCTGGGTCACTTGCTCCAATTAATATTGAAAGGCAAGATAGAGAGGATAGGCTGCGAAATGTAAGAGAGTGGACCGGCATTAGAAGTATGGAGGAGCTATTCCGGGCAGCGCAAGACAGAGAGACATTTTCTAGAGTGATCGTCAACGTCGGGGGTACCTGATAGGGCACACCAAGAAGAATAAGTAATTATCTCCAAGTGTAATTCCATGTAGTCTTGTAGTATATTATTTGTACGCGAAATTCACGTCTGCCTAATTTCACCCTAACACCAACCAGCAACAAATCAAATCAACAAAAGAAACTGCTACAAGTTATAAATTCAAACCAGACACTAAATCAGAGTGAAATTGTACGCAATATTACACATTACTATATGGTAACTAGAAGAAGGTTGGTTGGGTTAAGTCGGGGTAGGTTATTCCGAGGAAAAATTGATATTTCAAAGTTTAAAAGAGTTGAAACACTGACGTCCGTTGTCCAAAAAATTCCAGACCCGAAAATCTGTGCTAATTTCATAACACAAGATTTCGATGAAGAATTTCTGCTGCTTTAGAAAACTGATTTCTGCTTAAGTAAGTAAACCATGGATTTTATAAATATTTGATAAAGCCCTCAACCGGAGAACGTGCGTACAAATTTTACAATGGATAAAGATAATGAAATACTTTAACATCCTTTATCAAAAACGATCCGCAGCATCGGCTATTAAAGTAGTTTGGCGAATGCAACTACAGCAAAAATGTGTCTCTTTTTACGATTTAATGCCACAAATTCGCCTTTGACATCCAATATCCCATCAAATAATGGTGCGTTTTATGGCGGTAGAAGGCGGTAAATCAATAGTTTATGGTTAATGTGCCTCAACGGCTTTCAGAGACTTTATTGGATTTTTGGGACCAACTTACGAGAAAAGCCGCATTTACATTTCAGATTATTCGCACGCGTTCACTGGAATAATTCGGAATTATTTTGACAGCCCGAATTGAAACAAAGGCTTATTAGTGACCGAACTGATTTAAAAGGTAAACTTTAGGTTAAATACTATCCGAACAACCTTATTTCGGAGCCTGAAGCCTGTAGAGTCTCTAACAGATTCCAAAATATGAAACATTTATTATTATTAATATTTTGTTGTGATTTGAAACTCGACGAAATCAAAAAGTCACACTATAAAGAGACAAACATATACTTAGAATTTAGCCTGCGAGAGAATGAGATAGTATAATCGGTCTCCTCTTTGTGCGGTGCTTCGTAGCCTTCCCACTGTTGTCTACTTTAGTTTTCTGAAGGTATCACTTCTACCGCGTGTGAATTGCACACTGTGATATTTTTAAAGAGAAAACTTCTTCAGCACCGTTGTGATTTGAAACTCGATGAAACGAAAAAGCGACACTAAAAAGAGACACACACATACATCCATAGGATTTAGCCCGATTATCGGTCTCCTTTTTGTGCAGTGCTTCGTAGTCTCCCCACTCGTGTTTACTTTAGTTTTCTGAAGGTTTTATTTCTAATGCGTGTGAATTGCATACCGTTTTTTTTTATTTTCGACACCTTATCCCGTAGGTACATTACTGTCCGTTTATAGCAGCAGCTATTATCCTATATATAGTTTGTTTAATCTATCTGGGAAGTACGTTTACGATAGATGGGAAGGCTGATAAAGAAGGGAAAATACAGATCACTCCATTGATGGAGGATTGAACGCGGTTGGCGCTAACAAAAAACTGTCCAAAGAAGAGAAGCTAGCGATACATAATGGAGTGCTGGCACCTACTGAGATATATGGCAGTGAGACTTGGAACTGAAAGAGAAAGGATGAACGGAGACTGAATGCTGTAGAAATGAGATCCCCAAGGCGTATGCATGGTAAAACTCTGTACGATCGTGTGAGATTCGCATAGAGTGCAAGGCGTTAGCGTAATGAGTAAGATTAAGGAAGGGACGCTCAGATGGTTTGGGCATGGAGAGAAAATGAACGAAGAAAGTAGTCTAAGGAGAACATATGACGCAAATGTGAATGGTAAAGGAAAACGGGTCCTACTAGGAAAACATAGCACAATCAAGTAAATCAGATACTTGAGTCGAGCCAAGTCAAGAGTCAGAGAAATATAAGAGATGTATGAATGCGAATGAGGCAAGGAGTTTGTGCCAAAACCGAGATGTTTGACGGTCCATCCTCCCTGCCTATCCGTTCGGGGGAATGGCGTGATAATTGGTTAGTTACTCGTAGTTAGTAGGTAATCTATTTAAATAGTTTTTGAATCCCTTAGGCCCCAAGGCAAATTAAACTTTGTCGTAGTTATTTCATATAATATATACACATATAGATGATCCAGCAGAAGTCTCAATTGATCATATTATATTCTTACCTATTGCATAATGTTATTCTATTTCAGTTATAATTAGTGTAACTCGCTCATCAAACATAAGAACTAGCTTCTTCTTTGGTGAGATTGCAATTTTTAAATAATTTCTGTACCGATATGTAATTTATATAACTCCACTGTACACTAAATATATCTATATTAAATAAAAAAATGAAAAATAGGTGCATATTGTGCACCTATATTCTGTATCCACCTCATTTGAATTTATATTAAGATCCAGAAAGGAACGCTCATATGGATGGATTTGTTAAGCAAATGGATGAACAAATGAAAAAGACTTTGGAGAATAATGAAGCAGTATTTATTTACAAGCTTTGTTCTCTAGTTGATATTGCATAAAAAATAGGGTGTAAGAATTAACAAAATTATAGATAGGTAGGTACTTAAGGAAGACTTGATATCAATATTTAGTTTAGGTTTGTTAAGTAATATTAGTAGAAACTAGAACATATCGCACACCTAGATAAAGAGTAGTACAACTCAAAATACCTCTTTTTTCAGGAAAAGCGAAAAACGTTTTACGCGATTTCTATTTGACCGATTAAAAATATTGTTATATGATATTGTATGTTATTTTACTAGGATATTTATTTGCTTAATTACTTAACCATTAAATTCACGTGTCACGCTTTTATTAATTAATTTCGTGTTATTTTAGTATTTGTGACAAAATCATTGCTTAATAATTTTATCAAAAATTAATTCCATATTAGTGATAAGTTTTGAATTAATGCACTCTTATTCTGTATATTTTGTTTTATAATCTTCACAATACCGGAGTAAGTGGAATTGATATGTAGAACGCCCGAGAAACAAGACAAGTTCAATCACGAATACCAAATCAACTCAAAATATTCACGCACTATGACTGCGGTTAATCACGAATACAAGGCTAAGTCGAAATAATCCAGTCTTTGTGCGTATTGATAGCACCTTCCCCTACAGCTGGTATGTCGTAACTGGTGATGCGTTACTATTGTTGGTGGGGGTTTTCGTAGAGCAATTCAGAAAGACTGACTTAAGTGCCATCTACAATATTATTGATGGAGATTTTTAAACAGGTGTCTTTGTGGTTTGTGTAGTTTTCGACGCAGATTCCGAAAATAACTCGATTTTGGATTATTTTGAGTTGTGCTATTCTTTATCTAGGTGTGCGATATATACTGGTCAGTGGTTGAGTGGGCATAGCGCTTGGGTCCCACCCGAGCGTCGCGTATTCGATTCCTCGACTGGCTAAGTCCTCCATCACAACACAAGCAACATTTTCAGCTTTCTGTGGTGGTAGTAGGAGATTTTCAAACATTGTTGGGTTATTCGTAATCCGGGAATGTTTGTCTTTCTTTAAAAAAAAAAAAATACCCGTGAAAAATCAAGGGACGTTATAATAATTTAAAGGACTGTCTTTAATGTCAAAATTAACAATATTACAATATTATAGGTAGACTATATAGCAGTTTAAAACCCGCTCCACAGGTTTTTGGTTTGGCTTCGCCCAGTTTAAGTGTTGGTGAACATTTTATAAATCCGATACGAACTGGTTCCAAAAATAGCCGGTTCCTCGGATCCACTGTGATCCAGTGACAGCTAGTCACCGGGACAAAGTAACCGCGACATGCAATGACGTCATATGTAATGTATAGCCCCGTGATACTATTATTCACAACTCGTATTACCTATATCCGGAGAGATACTCAAATTTACAAATACGTAGTACTTATACCTGCCAGGGGCACGTCCTCGTGCAATCTGCTAACGTAAGTGGCGCCATCTTTTGACGAATTCTTGAATTCGAAACCGAATTACAAAAGTAGCTTTTAAGAAACTTCAAGTACGAAGATGGTTTTGCCAACGGCGCGGCATCAGAGTTGCATTCTTAGCCTGATTCTTAAAACTTAACCGTACAGACGTTAGAGTAATAATAACGTACGATACCGCTTCTCCTTCGACGTCTTGACACAATGAGTTCCAATATCTAATAAGACTATTAAAATAATTTTCTATTAAAGGATTATATTATAGGTGGGCACTAAAGACACTTAATTCAAAACAAATCTGATGTCATTGAACCAGAGTTACATTCACAGACAGACCCACAACCGGAATTATTATTTTTGATATTAATGCAAAAAATGTAAAATGTCGCCAAATTAAAAACTGCAAGGCGAGACAAGTTTGTATGCTCATCGAATCGGAAGTATCTCGATATATGATTTCCATTGCAATATTAAATCCTGAATAGCACAGTGCAGCGCGAGAAGACTTTTTGGGTCAAAAAACCCTCCCCGGGAACACTCCGCATTGGCGCAGCCGTTCGACACAATTTTTCATAAAAGAAATTCCATTTAATTTAAAGCGGACTAAAAATCCTGGCGCTCCAATAGAGTGCCATATTTCATAAAGCTTTCGACTTCTCCGAAGCGAGAGACCGGGCTGATTGTATTGCACTGTGTCTTTATTGCGTGTGACGTCATAAGCCTCGTTCCGGCGTGATACTAGCGACCAGTGACATCTGTTAACTATTGGATTCGATCTGCGGTATCCGATGTTAGACGATCAATTTAATGAAATTATTAAACGAAGCGGTCAAATAGCCCAAATCAAATCAGGAATCACGCTATTGACAGAGACGATTTAACAGAATGTGGAGCGAAAGCGAATTCAAAACTTTTAGGTAGGTAATGAGATCTTTAAAAACAGAGGATCAATAATGATCAAGAAAATCTGTACGCCAAAAAAGTGAACACACGGTGCTCTTAACCCTTCAAGCTAATTTGTTCGCTTTTGGGAACAGCTCACATAGGTCTCTTAAAAATCCTTGTAAGTAACTCCCTTACTGTCATAGATATATGATCTATACAGCATTAAAAAGAGACAACGCCATGTTTATATTCAAATATAGAAGTTAACCACAGAAAAATTAAAATGTGCATTTGTATAAAACAAAAGTTTAAAAAATGTTGAAACTTTGTGAATTTTTAATTAATTACTTCTTTATGGAACGACAAAAAGGTGTGGTGATTTCAACATTGTCAATACATTTTAGCCTAATAAAAAATGCAAGTGTTTTTATTTATTTTGATTACCAGTAATTTTAATTAGATAAAAAGTAAGATTAGCCAATTTTAAAATTATTTTATGTTTGCATTCAAAATTTTAATATTAAAAAAATATATGTTTATTTCTAATAATTATCTTTGAAGCCGTTTTTAGTTTTCAGATATATTCAGAAATATTTAATTTGTATGAATTTGATTGTAAGACGGAAATTTTCTGATCTTCAGACAGAATATGCCTGAGGCCTGTAAGGGTAAAATGTTTTTTTATTAATAAAAATAAAGATTCTAGTCGCAAACTTCAAGGGCGAGAGTTTCTAAAGACGCTCGTAAAATCAGAACCAACGTTCAAAACTGACTTTTAAACCTGATTGAAAGCAGATTCCTTTAAACGAAGCGAAACAGAAAAATCTTCAAGTTGAATATTTAAAATTTAATTTTCGTTCCGAACACGACGCAGAACAGATTGGTGGAAAAAACGCGGGAACAATAAAAACCGCGCAAAAATGTACGGAGTGCGCTTCAGGGAAAAATTAAAATGAAAATCTTAACGTTTCCAGAATTTTCCTGACTACAAACGCAAATTTCGTGAACGTACCATGTGCAATCGAAAAATGCTTAGAATAATTCTGGCACTGGGGAGGGTTTTGATACATCTCCCTTTAAATATGGTGCAAAATAATCATTTTACTTGCCCTTTTGATTCGTTGTTTTATAAGTTATAGCTACACTCTATTTGGCGATGTATTTCCTACGCTTATATCCGAAACGGATGTCGTTAACATATTATGTTATATACCAAAGATATTCAAATACAGCAATATCTTTGTGATATACTTTCGAAATCGTGGACACGCTTAATACGAATATTTTTTAGAAAAATCCTTCTGATTCATCTTAATTACTATAAAATACAACTATTTATATTCGGGACGCAGAAAAACCCAGCATTCAAAATATCAATTGCGTAAAATGAAAATTTGCTTTCGTCGTACGAGATGATGGCCATTTGGAATTGGTTCTGTCGTTTTGTTTTTTTGGTATTCCTGATGTTAACATAACGAAGGGCTAGAAGAGACGTTATACAATGTAATCGAGTGCACGTTTTTTATAACTTAAAATTTAAATTTATGATGTGAAAAAACTAGCCTAAAAACCTTTTTTTTCTATAATTCCGTCAAACTAGTGTTTACCTAATGCGCGTAGTTTTAATTTTACATGTACGATGTACATTTGTTACTTTATTTTTTCTGCTACCGGTTTCGACACATCCGTGTCATTCACTAGCAAAATTAAAACTAACTTAAAAATTCTATAGAAGTACAAACACGATTAGATTTAATAAGGTGGGGGTGGTGGAAGGAATGATTTTGGGGGAAGGGAAAATAGGTGGGAGGAGTCAACATTACATGGAAACATTATTAATAAGGTGCACGCTAGTACATGATATAAAATCCTAGCCCTTCGTTAAGTTATAGTATCATGAATACCAACATAACAAAATGACAGAAACTATTACAAATGACCTTCATCTCATACGACAAAAGCAAATTTTACAAAATTGAAATTTTGAATGCAGTATTTTCCATCGCCCTAGCATACGATTAGTTGTATTTTTATAGTAATTAAGACGAATCAAAAGGTTTTTCGAAAAATGCGTGTCCATCGAATTCTAAGTTTAACAAATGTTTTTTTGCGTAAGTAACTTTCAAATTTAAATACGGCAATTGCACAGCATAAAGAAGGTCAATACGAATCGTACATAATAGTCAGTTTACATTACAGAACTAATCACAAGTTTGCAAAGAGTGCTTGCCACGACAGGGGATGGTGTGGGTAAGGGCGGTGCGGTGGGGAGAACATCTGCGCTGTTGCGTTCGACAGGCGCACGAAGATTTACTCTCACTTGAACAAGGCCCGCCCGCTATTAGGGGTAGTTAAAGTAATTAATTTCAAAATTAAATTTAAACAACCATGAGGTATATTTTCCTCAGCCAACCATGTGTTTCCGTGCGATGCTTCGACGTGAGGAACAAAGGTAATTAACTATTATTAAAAATAAAATTTACAAAAGGCTATTCGCAGATCAAAATAATTGGTTTCAAGCCTTAATATAATGAATGTGTTTTCAATGCTCACCGGAAAATTAGAATCAGAAATAAGAGAAAAAACAGTGACTAACTAACCAAGGTTACACAGAGTTGGAACCACGGACATATGAATATACATGGACCTGCCCTAAGTGATAAAAACGTATTATTTCCCCCTCCACATGGCGCCGGCTGAAGCTCCTCCTTGGAACCGGCTCGCTCCATGGGGAGGGGATAGAGCCTCGCTTGAATCTAAAATGTGTGACGTCATCATTCTTGCCGTGAACAGCTAGAAGGTAACATCCATACATTTAACGAAATACAACGCCAAAACGGTAGCGTATTCTATACAATATATCTACATATCAATGTGCACATAGCGAATGTGGGCGGTTCTCCAGTGTGCTCGTCGCTGGTTACGGGGTAAGTAAATTATGAAACATTTGTAATAGTGTTTTAACTAAACACGGCAACAAAATATTGCTATGTGTATTGGGGCGAGTCTTTTTGGGGCGAGCATTTGGCCTTAGCAAATATGTTATTATCGTGGCAAGCAATTCGCGCTCCCATGTAAAAAGGTCTATTCATTCAAAGCAGATTTTGCTTTTAAGAACTAAATGGTGATATTGTAATGCGAGATGCCTATTTACTGTCAGATTGATTGTATAACGAATCACAGTCATCTTTCCCCTCTTCGCCCTCCATGGTTTGGTTTGACCCCTCACCTGTAACTGCTTGTCTAGTCATTTGGATGTCTATGGTTGGAACACATTTCTTGCTTAATCCAGAGGCGTATATTCCGACATTTCGACCCATGACATGATCCAAATAAAGTATTCGAATGAATCGATCGCTTCGTGATTTTCCGGGAGCCTCTGATTACGACTTACGTATTATTTCAGTTTTAAGAATCATCTGGCCTACAATATACATAACTTGAATAGAAATTACACAGAACTCGAAAGTTCATACCGAAATTTGATGAATTGTTCAAATTCTGTGACACAACCGGCCCTAATTAAGTTAAATACAAATGCCGAACCTCTATAAATTTCATCAATTATTTATTTAAATCAAAAGGATAGTGTCCTTTTACCTTTCCCCACCTCTACGCCCAATTCAACAAATTCTGATTTCGCAATGAATTTCAGAAGTGTATAAAGATAAAATTTGTGGTGTCTTAAATAGAATACATAACCTATATATTTTTGAAAATATATAGATTTTATGTAAATTGTGACCATCATTTCTGACATAAAATCCATTCTGAAACTATATAAGTGGAAACTTAAACGTGGGACGTAACAGTAACGAAACGAAATGCACAAAATATGTACAAACCTTGGCGAAAATGCCCGAAATTGATTGACAGATGGAGATTTTTTTTTCATTTATAGGTTTGTCACAAAAGTTTAATTTTTTTTTTTTTACATGAGCTCCACTCAGGGAAATTATTTTCCTAAGGGCCTATATCATCTTTGGGGATGCTGTGTGGAGGGGTTTTTTAAGGGAAAGGAAGGAGAGGAAAGGGAAGGAAAGGGTTTAAGGGGTGGGTAGGAATCTGGGGTTCAGTGTATCCAGGTCATCCAAGACCTGTACAAACCTCACCCCATTAACCCGGGCACCCCTGCCAAATCACGTAAACGTAGCGAACCACTTGGGGTGACCTATGGCAGAGGTGACAACAGTTGTGCGTATACACGTGTATTTTTTATTTAATACGTTCCTGGTAGTTTTTCTTAATTTTTCTAATTGAGCCCTTTCCCGGAATAGTGTTGTAACCAATGAAACTATCAATTAATATGCAAGTTTTAAGGTATAATGCTAACCTAATTGTAAAGAATTTTTTTAGACTTGTGGTAGCATTTTAAAGTGTGATTTGTGGAAGAAAATTGTATAATACCGTTTATCGAAATCACGGAGCATGGTTTAATTCATGGAAATATATGGGAAAACGAATGTCTTATGGTTTCAACTAGAAGCTAAGCCAAGCCAACTAAAGTCAAGAAACTGAAGAATGCAGGAAAGTAGATTTTGTCCTGAAAAATATTATTAAGGCTGCTTTTTAGCAGTTGAAACAGTTTTGTGGAATAATGTTGTAAGTTTATCTCAAGACAATATCTCGAACTTAAATGGTTTGCTATTTGAGCTCGAATACATAAACGGCAAGTGTAAATTTATATTAGAAGAGCATGTTTCTTTCTGTAATGTACGAAGGGTAAAAAAAACATTTGGTTGAATAACATTTGGGTGTGAAATTTTTAATACAACATTTTTCCACTAATTCAGCGTAAATTCTAGTAATAAACTCTAATTTTCTAAACTAAACTCTAAGTTCTCCTCGACTTTTCATTTAAAACTCTTAACAATTTTATTGTATTTTAAATAGGTATTAATTAAATACTAATTAATGGAAGGAAATAATTATACCAAGTCAGTAGACATCTTGAATTTATCTTTAAACAAATACAAAATACTGTTACTGAGGCAGTTCAGTTATGTACAATAAATACTGTATATTTCTTTCTAAAAGAAATATATAGTATTTTATATTTTATTTAATCACAGTGTTCTTTGTAAATTTCATATGTAAAAACCCCCAAAAATGGCGTAAATTAATTAAATGTAGCATTTTTTGCTTTTTCCATGTTTTCAGAAAAATATTGTTTTTTCGGAAAATAATTTTTTTAATGAATGTAATTTAATTAAATAAATCTTTTTCATGAATTCGTTTGAATGAAAAAATCAATCAAACGAGGGAAATGACAAAAATGAAATCCAATCCATCAGGAGCACATGAAATAAAGAGGGAATATATTTTACCTGTTGCTTTAGTAGTGCGGCCGTATCGCCGGCAGGGGGCCCCAGTCCGCTGAGCTCCGTGTCCTTTCTGATGACCCACTCGATCAGCTCCCTGAGCGACAGCAGCAGGGCGGACCAGTGCTCGGCGTTACTCTCGAGACGGTTTCTGGAACAAAGACAGCTTGTGTTACTCATACTGTTTTCTGCGATCCGGGTAGCTAATCACTTTTCTTGGACAACGGTATTATTGCGAAAATCACCACCTGAACCAATTTTGTAGGGCTTCGTAGATAAAATAAGAAAATAGACTTCCATTATTATAAATAAAAATCACGGGATGTTATAATTAAAGGATTTGTGAAGCTGAAAGTTTATGTTAAGAACACATCAGAACAAGGCTAACAAATTGCTGCAGAAAAATAAAGAAAAAAAAAATTAAATCGCTTCACTACAAACTACTACCTAATTCATAGGTAGTGTGTTTATTGGAAGTGACCTGCCAGGTAAGTATGTTTCTGTATCCATTTGTAAAAAGTAAAATGAGATAGAACCTAAGAATTTTTAATAAATTGAACAGCGCCCTTGAGATGATTTTTCAAAAAAACGGCGCTCTATAAATTATCCAATTATTATTATCTAGGTACTTTATCGGATATCTTGAATCTTCTACACATATTATGTAGGTAAGTACTTTAACCATCAAAAACCTATAAACAAAAACAAAAAATTGCAATAATCAACCTATAAAATGACGTTCAAGGAAATGATGCAGAAAAAGTTCTGGGTTGGAAAAGTGTACGAGGGATGGGTAGGAATCTAAGGGTCAGTGTGTCCAATAAATGAATTCATCCCACCAACTGCGTTGCAAAACGAAGGTCCTGAGAGTCTGGGTTGAGAGGTCAAAAAGAATTTCTCGGCTTTTCTCTACTATAATAAGCATATATAAACCTTCCTCTTTAATCACTCTATCTATGGTGAAAACCGCATGAAAATCCGTTGCATAGTTTAAAAGATCTATGCGCGCATACATTTTGAGCGACTTCATTTTATACTTTTGAATGTAGCTATAACTTTGTGGTTATCCATTATAGATAAATTAAACAATTTAACTTTGTTTTAATTTAATTTTACTTCATTTTATACTATATAATGATAAGTGGATATCGCGGCGGCAGTCCCCATACCCGCCTCCCAAATCGGGACCTATTCGCAGTTAAAATGACTTTATTGCAACGGATGTATTAAAAATAGATCATTAACACAGGCAAATACAAAAAAATAACGATTTAGGAAAACATGACATAATATTGCATATTATTCTGAAGACAGTCGTTGCCAAGAGGCAGTTTCATGTTTATTTAAGAAAATTAATAATGTTATGTCTTTGAAATGCTTTTCGTAGGCACCTACACCCATTTAAAAATAATTTCGTTATTTAGAAACGGTTTACAGCATTTATAGACGCATTTTAAACACAGCAACCCCCTCAAAGTGTACGATACCAAAAGTTTTAAAGGGTTCTGGTTAAAATGGCGTTTAATTAAGGCGCGGAAAATGACGATATTTAAATTTTGTCAAAATATTGAATTCATTGTTGTTAGCCATTCGATTTGCATACTAAAAGATAGCAGGCAGCGCCATCTGTGGGCGGAATAGCTAATTTCCCCGACACCTCTTACCCTCTTAAAGTTCCGCTAAGCAAAAACTTATCAAGCGAACCCTCGCGACCCTAAAGTCATAAATTATTTAAATATGCCGACAAAAATTACGCCGATGACGAAAAACACGTATTTGTGTTTATCCATAGCCGAAAATTAAGTATTACGGACACGTACATATCCAACCAATGCAGCGAATTATTTATTCTGTTAAATAGAACACTATAATCGTGTGTACTTCACTTTACATTATAACAATAAAATAAAAATCCGGAAATATATAAACGTTTATATCCTGTACGTACCACGATTTTGTATTTCTAAAACTGGCACTTTGAGATTTTATTTATTTGTTATTATTTACATTTATTCCACTTCGTTAAAATACGCGTTTCAACTTAGGAGGCGGGATGAGTACCGCCGCCCTTTAACCATTTACTGATAACCAACACCTCTGCCATGGTTAAGGGAGACTTTTTAATTTCTTTAGCTAATTTTAATTTAATTTAATATATATATATATATATATATATATTAAATTAAATATATTATATATTTATTATTATTAAGTTAAAAGAAATATAATATTTCGCTTTCTTAACTTAAATACAGAGCATATAAAGTATAGCAGTACAAGTATAGAAGTAATATTTTTAATTTTGTTCCAACATCTTAAGTTTTAATAGTTTTTTAAAAGGTTTTTATATTCTTTTCCGGTATTAGGTTATCTGGAAGGAGATTATATATGTGAACTCCCTCGTGGCCAATACTTCTCTTACCACTTTCAGTCTTGACAGTATTTGTGTACAATTTATTGTGTTGTCTAGTATAATGTTCGTGTACTTGTGATGTGTTTTATAAATGTTGTGTTTGTGTGTATAAGTCCATTTTGTATTTTGTAGATCAAAAGACATATGTTATATTCGTACAATGTTTTTTTTTTTTTTTAAATAAGCTCTACATAGGAGGCCCTGAGAAAAATCATTTCCCTCAAGGCCTATGTCATCTTGGGGATGCTGTGCGGAGGGTTTTTAAGGAAAGGAAGGAGAGGAGAGTTCTGGGAAGGAAAAGGGTTTAAGTGGTGGGTAGGAATCTGGGGTTCAGTATGTCCTGGTCATCCGCCTCCAAGACCTAGACAAACCTCACCCCATGAACCCGGGCACCTCTGCTAAATCACCAAACGTAGCAAACCACTTGGGGTGACCTATGGCAGAGGTGTTCTTATTTTCAAAAGGTTCATTTCCTAGTATAGTTTTTTTGTGGGAGTGTCTGGGTTATAGTTGAAGAGTTTTTTTAATACCTTGGTTCTGTATTATTTGTAAGTCGTTTAAGTACGTAATGTATGTGTTTCCCCATATTTCTATGAAATAATTTAGGTGGGACTGGATTAAGCTAAAGTATAAAACCCTCTTTACCTCTGTTGGTAGAAGATGAGCAATTCTACCAAATACACAAATTAATGGGATGATTTTTGTTTTTAGTTTTTCTACGTGTTGTTTAAATGTCAAACGTTAATCAATATATAAGCCCAGGTATTTTCACTATCTAGAATATGTAGGTCTCTTTCTTCTATTTGTAATGGTTTATGCGATGGTATTATTCTTTTAGGTGAGCCTAAGATCATGTAACATTTTATTATTTAACATTTTAATCTCTCTCGGAACATCGTCTTATCGCAGTGGGAGGGGTCGATTCATATTTCCGTAACTCCAGGACATACTGACCCCCAGATTCCTACCCTCCCCTTCCTTTCTTTTTGTTTGGTTCGCTACGTTTAATGACTTAGCAGGGATACCTCATAGGGTGATGTTTGTCTAGATCTTTGAGGCGGATGCTTTCGTAAACCTACTGCGTGATAGGCCGGATCGGAAAAAACTGGTTAAGGAAGATATTTTGACCCCTCCATCCGGGCTCTCTCGAACCATCGCATCGCCTTGAATCTCAGTGGGAGGAATGTATTCGTACATCCGTCACTCCTGGACATACTGACCCCCAGATTCCTACCCTCATACCGTGGGCCGTGGGGGGAATTACTTTCCTCAGGGCCCCCTTCTGTGTGGGGCTAATGTAAAAAAAATGTGAGTTCTAAAAATTGGTACTATCGATAACGCGCATACATTATTTTAAATAGATAAAGTTATGTAGGTATCTTTTCTAAACATCTCAAATTCCTGTAAGATTTGGTACAACCTATTCACCAAGTAAAATAGAAAAGTCTAGTGGACTGAATTAATGCTGCCCGCCAGTTCGATCAAACCGAAATGAATCAAGTTAGGTAGAAAAAATGATGAAAAAATATTGAAATTGTCACCCGTCGCGTCGGTTTCTGCTAAAATTTTTTAGTAGTGTATAGAATCAGGGAAGCTGAAACAAAATTATTTTCTTATAATTACTCTATTCGCGTAGAACATAGAATGATGAGTTTCATCCGTACTCTACGGTATAGATATTGATAGCGCCTTTAGTGCGATTGGTGGGAAACTTTTAAGTTCATTATTTTTTAATATTTATTTATTTAAACAAGTTGCCACATCCGAACGGATCATTTCTATGATTTGTTCTCGAGATCAATAGCTCGGCTGTGGAAAGATTTTCCAGCCTCTGTGCTTCTTTCCTCCTAAAATATGGGGTTACTGGTTCGTCTCCCCAAAAAGATTCTTTAAGAAGTTTTATTGTTTCAGAAGCATATTTTATACCATTGGATCCTTGGATGTGATCCAAAACGAGTACTAAATATGACCAGCAGTCAATTAAACTCTTTTATTTACCTGGAAATAGGTAAGTATAGTAAGTATAGACATTTTGTTACAATTGGTGAGATTATGTTGTTCTCGAAACTAACATCACTGCTTCTATTCTAAGATGGTCTTCCGATTAGGGCAGCGAAAAATAAGGAAAGGCGGTGTAAGGTAAGATCTGTTTTCATAAAGTTGTTCTATATTCCTTTCAGTTACACAGTCCCAGGGCAGACACGATAAAATTCTGGAGAACTCGGTATTTTTCATTGGCCGGGAAATAGCATGTAAGGTTAAAGTAAATGTTGATATAGTGTGTTGTAAATTCCGGTACCGCCGCCATATTTATTATTATAATGCGGCGCTATAAAGCACTGCGAAATTGAAAATCGGTGTTGCTCCACCAGCGCCGCGGCGGCGAAACAGTGAACTTAAATTTATGTATCGTTTATTGAATTTTTGTAAGTTATCGCTGGTGATGCTTTTTTTCTAGAGAGTTCACTCCACATTTTACAAGTTCTTTTTTTACTGCTTATAGCGTGAGACGGTAATCAACAGACAAAATGCATGGTATCTCCATCGAAGATCTAGAATAGTTAGGTTCAACAACCCGTAAAAACCTTTTACCGAAACTTTATGTCGTAGTAATTTTCAGGCAGAAGATAGTGAGCATTTGAAAGCTACAATACAGCGCTCTAATGAGGTATAAACGCAATAAAATGACGTACTAATGCGATCTAATGACGTTCTGATTCGTTCTAGTGACATATTGATCCAGTTTGACGATACCCCAAGGACGGGATTTGGGTCCGCTTTCTTTAACTTATTTATTAATGATATCAATAAAATATTTCCCCGCATACGATAATTAAATCCTTCTTCTTCTTCTTGTGCCCTGTCCGTTCAACGGACGTTGGCTATCATGTTGGCTATGCGGACTTTGTTTACTGCAGCCCGGAACAGCTCCACGGTAGACTGGCCATACCACTGTCTCAGGTTTTTCAACCATGAGGTTCTCCTTCTTCCAGGGCCCCGTCTTCCGGCAATCTTTCCCTGCATTATGAGATGCAGGATCTCATATTTCTCTGGATGTCTCATCACATGTCCAAGATATTGAAGTTTTCGGATTTTTATAGTTTTAATTACTTCCTTTTCTTTATTCATCCGAACCATAACATCTTCGTTTGTAACCCGGTCCATCCAGCTTATTTTAAGTATTCTTCTGTAGATCCACATCTCGAATGCCTCAAGTCGCCTAATAAGTTCTTCAGTAAGCGTCCATGCTTCCATTCCGTAAAATAATATCGAAAACACGTAGCATCTGACCATTCGCATTCGTAATCCAAGGTTGAGATCATGACTGCAGAACATTTTTTTCATGCGGATAAAGGTTGCACGAGCTTGCTCAATGCGGCATTTGATTTCAACTGAAGGATCCCATCTATCATTTACATTGCAGCCCAAGTATACAATACTCTGTACCTTCTCTAGTTTTGTTCCAGCAATATAAAGATTTTCATCCAATGCGTTATTTTTGCTTATGAGCATGTATTTTGTCTTATTTATATTCAGTTCCAGCCCAAAATTCTCACAAGTCTTCACTACTTGATTCAGCAAAAGTTGTAAATCCTCAATGTTACTTGATAGAAGTACTGTATCATCTGCATAACGCAGGTTGTTCAGAATCTTCCCATTTATAACAAGTCCTTGAGTAGCCTCTTGCAGAGCTTCATTGAATATTTCTTCTGAATATTCAATGAAGCTCTGCAATAAGTCTTCTGAATATAAGTTGAAGAGCATAGGTGAAAGAATACAAACCTGTCGCACGCCTCTCTTTATTTCTACTTCGTCTGTTAGACATTGCTCTACTCTTACTGCTCCTTTCTGGTTCCAATAAAGATTACCAATTATCCTTATATCTTTATCGTCTATCCCGGAAGTTTTCAGAATTTGAATCATTTTGTCATGTCTAACTCTATCAAATGCTTTAAGGAAGTCAATGAAGCACGCATGTACATTTGTATTCACATCTCTACATCTTTGGATTAGTACTTGAATACTAAATAACGCTTTCCGAGTACCCAACCCATTTCGAAAGCCAAATTGTGTGACACCAAAAACATTAAATCCTTATAGAAAAATGAAACAATATAACTTTGTATAAACCACTTATATAATGTGCAAATCCGACCGGTTTCGGAACAAACGTTCCTTCGAAGGAACAAAACAAAACAGCAAATCCGACCGGTTTCGGAACAAACGTTCCTTCGAAGGAACGTTTGTTCCGAAACCGGTCGGATTTGCACATTATATAAGTGGTTTATACAAAGTTATATTGTTTCATTTTTCTATAATGGATAACCACAAAGTAATAGCTACATTCAAAAATATTCAATCCTTAGTTCACTGTTTACTTTTTCAACATGATACTGATTCATTTAACGATTAGTATAAAGAAAAACTGAGAAAAGACTTTGATGAGTATAATGTAATAAAAACATAAGTCGAATGAAAATTCTAGAGCTAGCAATAATCCCCAAACAAGATTTAATGAAAATAAAAACAGGGAAAGGGTTTTTGTGTGAGGGTTTGTAATTTGATGATATCAGGGCCTGCACCAAAAATTCGTAGTTCACCGCAATCTCAAACTAGGATCTTTTTGACTGCACGGGCCGCAAAAATATTTACCGAAATTCTCCTCTGCAACTGTTATTGCTGTACGCTGCCATTGACACAGAAACAAGCATGCGACGGAAGTTTCCATACTATTCGTAACTAGAAATAAACTACATATACCTACGAGTATATCAGGCCATTTGCAATAATTGTTTGTCGATATGTGATTTGAAGTGGGGGAAAACGAAACTTTTTTTAATCGCTTGCGTAATTAGACATTTTCGAAAACATTGTTCCTTTCACAAGGGATTGATTATGCATGTAGAACACTGCAGTGAAATGGTATGCGTGCTCGAGTCGGCGTCGAACCGTTTGCTTGAAGGTAGAGTTGTTTGTAGTGAGGGTATTGAAATAGCAAAATGTTTCCGAACCATCCTCTTCTTCTCGTATCGTTCTTCCTTGCAATAATCATCGAACATATATTAACATCGTAACATAGATTCATTGGCTATCACAGAATATTTGAAAAATTCTCTTTTTCAAAGTTTGTACATTAGCTTCATTTTTAAGACTTTCGTTATTTTATTTATTGAAATCAAGTTTAATTCGTAGAACTCTTAAAAAGACTAAATCAAGCAAATCCATTAAAAGAAAATAATTAATTTGTTCAATGGGTAAGGATAGTTAGAATTTGATGAATCTTAAAAATGTGTGATAACACTCTCAAAATTTGATGTGATTTTGGGGACTTCTAAATACTTCTTACTAAGCAGTGATGAAATTTTATAGCACAGAGTGACGTAAAATCTTTTACTGTTCTGAAAATAAATCAAAAACGTTTCATAACTTTATTTATCACCTCATTAAAGTGTGGAGAAATCATTATTTGTTCATCGAATATGATACCCAGATCTTTGGTTTTAATATTTTAAGAGGTTGTTGTTGACACCATAACGCGACACAATAGTATTATTGTTTCAATAGAAATTATAATCAACATGTTTCATGACCGATGTTCACATTATTCGGATCAAATGTATATCATATCATATATAATGTTGATCCTGATGATGTGAACATCGTTCATGAAACATGTTGATTGTATAAAAATAAAAGTGATGTAAACAAAGTTATTTGTCTTTTCATTAGAATAAATAATGCCATCACAAAGTGAAAACCTTTCAGAAGAAGTTTTCTTCGAAAAATTAAAAAAGAAATTATAAATTGATGCTATTTATTTGTTTATTCATTTATGTAGAAACAAACAGTATACACTGATTACAGTAGTCAGAAAATTTACAGATTTTAAGTAATATTTCATGGTTGGTACCTATGATATGTTTCTTTGAAGTGTCTTGTTTATGGTATGTATATTTAGTAAATACCGGGTGATGTGCGTAGCGGGTGTGTATGTGTGAGTATGTTTGTAGATGTGAGAACTGGTGATGAGTGAAGGGATACGGATGCGCAAAGAAACTGCTTATATTATTGACATGATACACTTTTTAAATTTGGGCAAGTAAATCGGAGAAAATGTCGATGTTAATGAATATTTAAAGAAAGTTCATTGTGATATGTGAATATATAGTATATAGTATACATTTGCCCTGAAGAAGGAGCGTTCGTTCTGAAACCGGTCGGATTTACTCAAATATAAAAGTGCTTCAAACAAAGTTAAATTATTTCATTTATCTAAAGTTCATTGTAATTATTCTAGAATTAAATTATTAAATCCAGAATGACGTCCTTTTACTCCTATGTAGTGCATTCTATACCAATGCAAGCTACGGTTTTGGTTCACATTTTGGATGTTATCTGCCGAGCTTTGCGTTTTGGACTACATGCCACAATCTCGTGCGGTATACGGCCAGGGAAGGTGGGGGGCAGGACACAACGCAGTGCTGGAGTGGAAGGAAAACGCGAGAACGGCGTTAGAACGAGGCGCTACAGTGAAAAGGTTTTGAATATTGAAGCCACAAGGCAAATGTGAAGGGAATAACACTTGCTGGAAATGGACTATAAAATTTGAATAGTAAATGCGGAAATTTTTAAAAGATTTTGATTAGAGAATTGGACCGAGTAGAAGGATAACTTTTTATTTGTTCATAAGGGGCATCCATCTTCATGTTTATAAGAATAATGATCTCATGGAATGTAAATTAAAACAAACATAGCGATTTTAAAGAAATGCCGGGTTGATAAAAACTAAAGTATGTCTGAATAGTACAATTGGAAGAGTATTTGTCAGGCAAGCGAAAATTTTTCAATTATATTTTTAATTTTCTGTTTGTTTGTTCTAATTTAATCAAGAAAATTGAGACAATAAATAGCAATTAATATATTGATATAATTGAGCGTAGCGAAGTCGTGCTTTAACGTGAAAATTTTGATTTTCATCTGTCTGTAGATATCTTTGTAAATATGGTTGTGGCAGTTTTAATGGTTCAGTAATGATTCATTTTTTATTTAAATTTGAAATCGTCGTGTTTATTTGGACTTTCTTATCTTTTCATTATTATGGTACCTACCTGCCTGAAAAGTGTTGAAAAGAAGAATGGTCGTTCCTTATTTGAAATTAAAATATTATATAAAATATACGGTTTATAAGCAGTTAAGTATTTAAGTACCTACTAACAAATCTTTTTTTAATGTGAATACCTCACAAGAGTCCCATCTGCTCCCGTCTGGAGCTAGTGAGACTATGGAATCCCCGATTGGGGTATGTTGTGAGGCTGCAGATGATGGGGAGGGGAAGGTAAGGAAGTATCTGTCTATTCGGATCTGGTCACCAAAAACGGCTAAAGCCATTTAAAGCAACGTTTCAATTCTGATGGTGGTCTTCCACCAGGGCGATATTGGTATCTTCCACTCTGAAACGAGCCGCAAATAGACTATATATTATTTTTAATTAATTAATTGTGAAATAACACAAATTAATCAAATAAAATTTAATTCGATTCCGAATTAAATTAGAGCGCGAGTCAAGAGTCTTACCATTGGACCACGGAGGCCGTCATATGATTTTAGTGGAAATTTCGGATCGGTTTATTAAAAATGAGAAAACTAGAAACATAGTTTTTTTATACGCAAGTTCTTCTGTTCATAGAATTACCATCATTATATAATATCATCATTATATTAGAGCGATTCCAAAATTGCCCGGGTTATCTGTGCAGCGGTTCGTACTCCCCATTTCCTCATAGAAATGCCGGCCGTGTTTGCATACGGCGCCACCTACCGCCTACCACACGGAGGATCACCGACACATTGGGGTTACATGCCTTGCATATATGCAACGCAACGCTTGGCAATGTCCTGGGGTCATGCTTCCTACTGTTATGAATGAGTGGTTTATTTTAATCCACTTGGGAAATCAAATCTCTGAAAAGGCATCATAAACTAGTAACAAACAAACCACTATGTCATTTCTCCACTTCGTAGATACTTTTGGTGAAAGAGGTTCGCCAAGCGCAATGCATATTGCTGACACGGTGATTTTTCTGTGTCATTGCATCGAGCAAACTTCCCCGATCTATTTTGTTACAGCGATTCCATGTTCTCATATAGTCAACATATCGTATTCCTAGTGTAAAACTGTTCGGAATGATAAATAGCAAATTTATTTATTCATCTATTATTTCACGCCTTGACCTGTCAAAGGCCCGCAAATTCCAGGAAAAATACGGAAATTTCGTAACAAAACACGATTTTGAATTTTGAATTGAATGTTTTGTTGATTAATTTTGAGCTATCGTATATTTCATTGACTGAAACAGGTTCCTAGAACAATAAACTATGCACCCAAACAACATTACTTGCGTTAATTACGTAAATTAATAGGTTTTACGATGTTTTAGTCGAGGAACACGCGTCAATATTGACAGCTTCAATTTGCGGCGAAATTGACATTTCGATTCCACAGATAAAAATCATTTAAAAATAATCTGGTGTCGCCAGGCGGATGAAACTAGTGGCCATATCATCAATGATGTTGGCGCAAGCAATTATGACCTTGTTTTCATACAAATTATGTGCATATAAGGGTCAAAATCGCAGACAAACACTTTTATTTCGAAATATTTTGTTCGCGCATGCGCAAAAGCTGCGCGCAAATGAGAAATATTTTATTATAGATAAATAAGTTGTTAAGGAGTATAATAATAAGCTTATAGTAAATATATGGCATAATAAACTGAACATTAAAGTTATAAGCAGGTATAATACAGGTAGGGTATGTAGTTTCATTATCATAAAAAGTTGGACAAAGGAGTTCAATAAGTTTAAATATAATAAGAGTAAAACAGACGTGCTTAAGGTACAATGAAAGTAGTTATAGAGGAATGTGTATTTACTATGTTGATATTATTATAAACTTAAACATGAATAGTTTGTTGAAAAGCAGGTTTTAAAGAACGTAGCTAAATTAACAGAGGAATAAATAGTATCTACACATGAAAAATAAATACATGAGTTGCATTATCACAAAAAAGTTGTACAAATGAGTTCGTTAAATTTATAATATAATAGTTTTTAATTTAAAGTTTGTTATTATTGTATCGATATTGAAGAGACCTTCGAATATAATATAATCAATAATATATTATAATAGCAAGGGTACCAAGTAGGAATACACATACTCGTAAGTTATTAATTGAGTTGGTAATTATAATTTTAAAAATAAATACGAAAAGATTGTGGTTAATTTTTTTTATAATTAGCAACCTTCATTATGCATACTATAGTAGGTGTTTTGCGGATCACAGCTTCATGAATATTTCTATAAAAGGTGCAAATGCTAGATATTTACAGTTTTATGAAAATATTTTTATCAAATTGTCTATGAATGCATTTTTACCTAAAAGTGACACTAAAGGGAGAGGTTATGTAGTGTACATGCATATGTATGAAGTTTCAATGTCTTTCAACAGATGTCGTTACGTAGGTAGTCATATCTGAACGGTTACGGAAATAGGCGATGATACTCGATTCACAGTTGGGCAACTTCAGTGGCCAGTTCCACTTTTTTTTTTACATTAATTCCACACAGAAGGCCCCGAGTAAAATAATTTCCCTCAGGGCCTATGTCATCTTTGGGGATGCTGTGTGAAGGGGTTTTTTTAAGGAAAGGAAGGAGAGGAGATTTCTGGGAAGGAAAAGGGTTTAAGCAGTGGGTAGGAATCTGGGATTTAGTGTATCCTGGTCATCCGTCTCCAAGACCTAGACAAACCTCACCCCATTTTTTTTTTTTTTTTTAACAGTGAATACCGCACAAAAATCTCAACTGCTCCCGTCTGGAGCCAGTGAGACTATGGCATCCCCAATTGGGGTATGTTGTGAGGCTTAAGGTAGTGGGGAGGGGAAGGAGGTGGGGAAGAGGAAGGTTGGAAAGTACCTGGCTATTCAGATCTGGTCACTAAACACGGCTAAAGCCATTTTCAAGCAACCCCAACCCCATGAATCCGGGAACCCCTACTAAATCACCAAACGTAGCGAACCACTTGGGGTGACCTATAGCAGAGGTGTTGGTATCCAATAAAGGTTCCCGGGGCGGCGGTACCCATTCCCGCCTACGAAATTGCCTTATATAAACACAGAGTATCTATTAGAATGGACCTTTAGTCCAGTTAAACATTCATTTGACGTTTTAATTAGTTAAAGTCGCAATTGCCCAAAAAAGAGCATGGAAACATTAACCCCGTTCCTTACTTAAAATGTATTCTAAAGTTGCAAAGTTTTCGCCAAAAGCAGCCACTGTTACAGACTAAATAATTCCTTTAATTAAACTATCGCAATCGTCACCATGTGCTCAGAACGACGCAGCGCAGTTCGCGCCAAAATGGTTCAAAAATGGAACATTAGTTAGTCGGGCGCATAAATCGTCCATGGTCGTCGCGACACCTAGATATACTCATCGTCTATAGACTATGCTATGTTGCACAGTTGTCTATGGTCTGCAGGGGCGTGACCCCGGCTTTGTATTTGTCTATGGCGATAGGGCACCCAGGAATTTATCGCCGAGATGTGTTGATTACGGAGGAAAACGAATTTCACCGACGAAAAATGTGTGTTGGAATTTTGAATGAATTTGAAATTAAAATGAGAAATACATTAATCTAATATATTGTGGAGTCATCAGGAATTATGCTGTCGAATTTTGTACCAAGATGTTAGGAAGGCTTTAAAGTGAAATAATTTTTTTTAATTACTAATAATGATTTTTTCAATTATAATTTTTTTTATTTATTAAAATTATTTATCCAACATTACTGGATTACTATTGACATGTAAAATATTGTATTAAAATAAAGTATCTACACCTTTATTTACATAAAAGAAGTGACCTACTAAAAAAAGTGACCCGGTTGGCCCCAAAAATTATAATTATCATAAAATTATAAATTGTTGTCCGTATTTACCAATATCTAACCTAAAATCGAACTCAATACTTTTATTATTAAGTTGGTATGAAAATCAGACGAATTAATTCAAAGTGTCAATTTTCATACTTACTTATGCGCTGGTATATACATATGTAGACAAGTAGTTTTTTCTTTAATACATTTGAATCAGAATATATTTTATCCTTTTTTTACTTGGCGGTGCATCCTTTCTGCGCACCCTTTGAGAGACAATTATTATTATATTTTGTGAAAGTAGATATACCGTATTTTCCCTAAACCGACTGCATAAGTGCATATCTCTATATATAAAAATGACTCCCTGTTTTCCTCAGTCACGCCATAACTTCCGAACGACTTTAACAATTTCATTCATCTTTTTTTAAAGATTTCTAATACTTTATTGAAGGTTCTTACGGAAAGAAAAATTAGGAAAATTTCGCAGAAAATTGAATAATTTCAGAAAATTTAACGACTATTTTAAGTTCGCACGTTTGACAGTTCGCGCGTTTGATGAAATTGAATTTAGCAGGCAGTTGTTTTTTTCGAATTAAAAGAATTGTCTATGGATTTTTAAAATTTTAGATATTTTGAATAGAGGTACCTAATTTGATTGATTGTTCTTATAATATACCTACAAAATGAATATTTGTAATATACGAAAAATGAAAATTGAATAAATAAATTGTAATAGGTGGCACGCGAGCTGTTTGAAAACTGAATGTACTGGGACTGAATATATGGAACGCGGGAGGGGGATTTGCGGGACGGGGTAGTGGAAAAGGGGAAAGGGTGGGTGGGGAAGGCGGAAGGGAGGCGGTGGGATATGCGAGAGTGGGACGCCCGGGAAAGGACATGCTGGGAGAAACAATTTATTCCTTTGAATATGGCATTGAAATGCATGACGGGAACCAGCTAGTTTTATATAAGTTTGCGCGGGGCAACTGTTGGGGGAATCAACTGTCATGGAATCATTACAAAATGATGTTTAAATTAAAATGACTTTACTTTTTCCTTACTAAATTTTGTTCGACTTTCCGAACAACGAAAATTAACATTTGTTATTATCAAAAATCATTAAGTATTTAATATTTCGCAACATTGTATAAATATAAATAGCCTTCATTACAAACACGGTCCAAGTTTGTTAATTATGTCTGAGAAAACGAAGACAGGTTTCCAGTTCACTATTGTTTTCAGTTTCAGCAGTTAGAGAAAATAAATTCGCTTTCGGTGTTATGAAAACGTTTCCTTACCAATATCGTGAAAACGTCACAATCAATAAATTGCGCCTTTGAAAGCTACGTACCTACTTCCTGTATTGCCGGACGCAGGTGCCATCTGGCGAAGTTATGAACTTACTAATGCAGTAGCAAGTAGGAGGCACCACCTAGCGGCGAACATTGCAAGCTCAGCGCGTTCAAAATTAAATTTCAAAAAGCCGGACTTCAAAGGAAGCGAACTTCTGAAGTCAATGAGGTAGAACGCAAGAATTTTTGAAGTTGATGGCAAACAAAGAAATTAAATTCATTAAAGTGAGTACGCATTTTGCGACTCTGAGTGATATTATTTATTGAAGTGAAAACTTCTTTAGCACCGTTATGATTTGGAACTCGATGAAACGAAAACGAGACAAACCCATACATCTACGGGATTTAACCTGCGAGAGAATGATATAGAATAATCGGTCTCCTCTTAGTGCGGTGCTTCATAGCCTCCCCACTCTTGTCTACTTCAGTTTTCTGAAGGTTTCACTTCTACCGCGTGTGTTACAGTTCAACACAATCAACGATTTTGAATTATCCTTTAAAATCAAGACACTTTCCTATATCTAATGGTGGCGCCTATTTTATCTAATTCAAAACATTAAAAAATACTTATTCACAGCGATATTAGTGTTTTTTTTATGAATACAATTTTGTAGGTGCATTCTTATTATATTTTTTGGGTACCTACCTATTTATATATATATATTTTTAGGTACCTACTACCTATTTATGTATATTTTTAGGTACCTACCTATTAATATATATTTTTAGGTACTTAACCATGAATACATATTTTTATGTACCTACCTATCAATACATTTTTGAAGATGTTGTTGCTGTTTTACATGCCTAACGTAAAAAAACTTTTAAACTTAAAAAAGCACTTATTTTCAATAAACAGACGTATAAATATTTTTTATACTAATGTGTAATTAATGTGATGCAGGTAAAATTTAGAATCAGGCCGCTAACAAGAACAATCCGTATGTAGATGGCAATAATGTTTAAATTCCCATACCAACAACCACTAAACGACTAAATTCACCAACAACCTTTTTTTTGATAAGTTTTAAGATTTTCACGGCCAAAAGCATTTTCGTTATTTGTTTTTGGGGTGTTATGCCGTGTTGCGCTACCTCCTTCTTTAGCCAACGTTTCGGACATCGTTGCAGTGTCCATCATCAGGGCAGATCCGGCAGATCCGGTAGATGTCGGATGATGAACACTGCAACGATGTTCGAAACGTTGGCTAAAGAAGGAGGTAGCGCAACACGGCATAACACCCCAAAAACAAATAACGAAAACCTTTTTTTTATTTATTCACGAAAAATACTTCGTAAAAAAGAGTGTTTTATTTTATTTTATCGAAGCGCAGGCCCAAGTATTTTATATTTACGATTATTTTTTAAGGAGATTTAATTTTCCACATCGGACAATAAAACCATAACATTCCTACGCATCCCCAAATATTTTTCGTTCCCTGAACTTCCTCTCCTTCCTTTACTTAAAATGAGCCTCCATACAGCATCACCAAATATATAGGTCATAAAAGAAATTATTTTACTCAGGGCCTCCTACGTAAAAGAAATTCTTTCCTTCTTCCCCTAATCAGACAACAAACCCCTTATGTCTTCACCACTGTACTACGGTGGCATCTAGGAATGTGATAGAAGCAAAAGAAGTTTATTATTTAGATTTGTTTTTGTACCCCTTTAGCAGCACTAACAAGCCTCGTTACATTGACAAATAACTCAATGTTTCACGTTAACAACCCCTTATTATTCTACATAGTTAACTCGCCATATGTTAACCAATTTCACCAACCTATTTGTTTATTTGCACTGATGATACACTGAAATACCTCCACTGGCTAGAAAAAAGGGAAAAAAAACTATTGGGTACTATTGCATGTTTTTGATATATGTTCTAACCTAATGAAAATGTTTATTTTATTTCACAGCTTTACCCTGGAAAGATAGTCTACGTAAAATTTACGCATGAGTTTTAACTAGCTGTAATATTTCCTTTTGATAATTGGTTTGAATAAACCAATCGGTATTATACTTTTACAAACAAATGACATAAGAAATACAATATTTTTTTGTTATATGAAAAAAAAAAACAGTAATATCTTTACCGTACATCAAAATATGATTATTTTTCTAGGGTTAAATTAATTCGTACCTCCCAAAATTTGTTATTTTAAAATGTAAACATTAAAAAATCAGTCGTTAATATTACAACAAAAACCATAACATGATAGATTACGGGATATTGTAATATTTTTTGATATTTGTAAAGATGAAAGTTTAGTTAAACTATGCCTCAGATTACGGACAATAATTATTGCTGTAGAGTGACTAAGAAAAACACATTCACGAAAATGTTCTAATTTACAGGTAACTAGGTACTGTATCGCTTGTCTGAATTATTAGCAATGCCTATTTTAAAAATAACAAAAAATATATATTTTCTGTCAAAATGTTATAGGTAGGTATGTACTTCATCGCTTATCTGAAATCTTAGCAAAAGTGTCTGCTTTGAAAATGAGATTTAAATTAAAAGGAAAGTCCGAGTTCCAGTGATCACTGAAACAGTGTCAGAAACAACCGAAATCAGTATTTTTGATGATAATAATAGTTAAAAGAATGAATTTAACAGTCAACAACTTAACACAGTCGCATTCAAGAAAAAAATAGGGAGTTTCAAAGTTGTGAGACATTATTACCCTCTTACGTGTTAGACGTGTTTTAAATTTTATACAATTCATAAACAACAATTTTTTCACTTGTTCTCCACACAGAAAGAAATCCCTCGGAGCATATATGTCATCTTTAGTGATGCTGTGTGGAGGGTATTTTTTATGTAAAGGAACAACAGGGAAGGAAAAAGGTATGAGGGGGGGGGCTAGGAATCTGTGTTCAATGTGTTCAGGAGTGACGAACGTATGAATTCATCCCTCCCACTGCGATGCAAGACGCTGGGTTGAGAGAGTCCGGCTGGAGAGGTCAAAAGGTCTCCCTTAAACAGAATTATTCCATTTATACAGATTTTATTGCAAAGCGGAAGTATTTTGACCCTCCGACTAAATAAGGCCAAGGCCTGGGGGGTTAAGGCATTTAGACTTTAGTTGTTGAATAAGCTGATGACGTTGACGATGAAGAAGTTCGGAATAAAGTATGAATATAATAAGGGATTGGCTAACCAAGCGAATCGCCTTTAAGCTTTTTTTAGTATATTGATTTTCATTTGAAAATAGCGACCTTCAAATCCCTTAATTATTGTATAACTACAGACCATTGCGAATCTCATAAAACTTCAGGACTTGTAAGTCATAATAAAATTTCTAATATGAATTAAATATTTCTGTTTGTTTCTCATTTACCCATTTTAAGCCCAGTAGTGTCATTTGTAATAATTTGTTTAGCATATGAAAGGCCCTATAGCTGGCTGCAGACCGTGGTACAATGTCCATAAAGGCATTCATGCTTTCATTACCAAAACTGCCAATTTTGAATGGTTTTAATAACCGCCGGATGGATGCCAACATTTTTCGGTCTCCATTGTGGCATTATGAAATGTTCAATTAAGTACACTGTTAACTTTATTGCGCACAATTATATTATGCATATCTAATTCTACACTCGGCGATCGAAGGCATTGTTTTGTATGACCATTATACACGGTATCCGGAAAATCGTAGTATAAGCGGGAAAATGGTGAATCATCACATCACACATAGACACAGAGAACCCAAAAACCTTTTATTCGTTCTCAACATTTAAAATTTTTTTTATTTCGACAACTGAAGGGTTCAAAAAACTTATGATGCCAGGTCTAGGCTTCAACGCTTTTTAAAATACCTAACTGCTGGTATTAACCTCCTAGCTACCGATTTTTTACCATAAAAAAATATTCGGACGCATCTAGAAATTGAACGCTCTAACCTATTTATTTTTATTTATTTACTATAGATAGATACAAAAAAAAAGTACAAAACACATATTAGGAAGCTTTGCCTGTCCAACTAGGAAAGTTTTCCGTACCAGGACAGACAAATTTACAGGTTTAGTTCATATTATACATTACATAATTACATAACAAAAAAAAATAGAAAAATAACCTGGTAGCATTTTGTATATTTGGATTTGCCGAATTAACCTGATAACACATAATATATTCAGATTTACAGTGTATGAGATAAGTAGGTAAGTTAGTAGCATTGAAAAGTCAAAAAGTGTAAACCAAGTATCTGATAACAAGTTGGAGGAATTACAACAAGATTCACAATATAGAGAGAAGAAGTTATGTGTTTAAAAGTGTGAACTTATAATACATAGTTATAATACACCACTAACTATTAAATTAATTAAAAAATTATATGGATATTTTTGTAAAAAAATCAATAGATGTCACAAATTAAAATAAAATATGATGTATTTTATACACGACACATCACTATTGCATTTAGTTCGGTAAAAATCTTGCAATCATAGATAAAGATAGCAGCCAATAAAAATATGCCTTAAGAAAATGTTGATAATGGTGGTGGTTCTTAGTCGAAGTATGATACAGTATATGACCGAAAGGGAAAGGATCGTTGCTTCAATGGTTAGAGCAGAGCCCCGGAAAGTCTACGGTCCTGGGTTCAATTTCTAGATGTGACCGAATATTTTTATTTTTCAAATTTTCTTTTGACAGTCGATAATACTGTCTTCAATGATTAAATATTTTAATTTGAGTCATTACACGGTAGAAAATGAACACCAAAATAAATAAAAAAAAGTTACACCTTCCACAAAATCGACTCAAAATATAAAGTAGATTCTATCGATGGAATTTATTAGGAGTATCCGGACACCGTTTATACTGGCAAAGGTATGCTTATGAAATGAAATTAAATGTTTTAGAACCTACAGTAACTCGTAATATTAAATTGAAAACACCCATAAACATTTTAAATAGACATAGTTAAGTTAATTCTTTTGAAAATGTTGCTCTACTCAAGTGGCAATGCTATTTCCATAATGAGCTACGGAACTTATAGTATACCTATTTTGGAAAAATGTTTAAATTAATTTTCTCCATAAAAAATAAGTAAAGTTATTACTAATTTAAATTTCGAAATTGTGCAGAAAAACTAGTTTCAAAAAGGTTTATTTTGGATTCAAGGTGTTAAATAAATTGTAAAGAAAATTAATACACCATGCAAAACAGAAAAAAAATCTGGGTAATTTACACGATGTCAACGTGAGTAAGGTCTCCTTTGTAACCGTGGGTTCCATAATTAGCTGCAGCCACTAACAAACAATAAAAAAACTTGCACAAAATTCGCTTCTAGAACAGAACTCAAACAAAAGAGGGACTTGTTTTTGAAAAATTGGCCTCCATTTTTATGTAAAAACTCCAGTTAGGGGTTGTTGGACAAAGTCCCGAAAGTTGAATTGAAATGTCAAGTGGTTTGAGAAGACAAGGGTCGTTTTAATAGTCCACAAAGAATGTCAATTCTCCCTCCAAGGTTCGATGGCGAAAAAAATAAAGAAGCTCTGTTGCACTTGTAAGAAAAGGTTAAAAGAAAAATATGTGAAAATTATTTTTTAAGAGCATGTGAAAGTCGGTAATTATAACCTTTCATGGTTTAAAATTATATAATTATTATGTAAATATCGTATTGTTAGTAAGACAACAGTTAAATTTAGATGCAGTGTTATTAGTAACATGATTCATTAAGTACTTTTTTCTATGTCGTCAAAAGGGACACCTCAAACTATGTCTATACGTATTGAATCATCAGGTGTTACACTACGCTCAAGGTAGTAGCTCACAGTAGCTACTGCAGACGTAGAAAATAAAGTAATTTTCACCTTTGACCCCGGCTCGTTCAGTAACTTATTGGCTAATTGATAGCGAAGTCCTGCTGCTTTCACGCAACTTTCTTTTGAATTTCGTCTTTCTGTTAATTCATTTGTATGTTCCGTGTCCGGTCAATCCTCAAAATGGTAGCCGCGTTTGATAGCACATTTTTATTGCGCCAGAGCGCATGAATGTTACGACTGTTGCAAGCTGTCAAGTCGGAGTAATCGAGCTGTCAAGTCTCATGTACATATGGATGTACATATTTTTCAGACTGATTCATGGATGGTTTGAAAATGGCTATCACGGAAAGCATTAATTTATATGTTCCCGATGGTTATCATCGCCACCGACAGCATATACTGTTCTCCTGATCTGCAGTGCCAATAGTCATGCCTTTGGTGAGAGCAATCTTGCTGATGAACAGAATCAATTCGGATATCCACATATTTCGCATTAATGAAGTTGATTTCAAAAGGCAAGCCCTATTACAAATAGCATAGTTGACATACCTAATGTTTATTTTCATGTAATTTTCTTTTACAAATGTACTTATTTTTTAAATTAACAATATTGTAATGTTTTTAAAAAGTAAATTGAATTGAACATTACACGAAGTTGTAAGTAATAACATTGCTAGTAGTTCACAGAACTACTAGCTACTATTTTTTTCTGATTTCAGAAGTGTTTTTGTAGAAATTAAAAATGTCAGACATGAAAACTGTAGTATTTTCAAGTCAATGATTAAACTTATCGAAATCAAAGCGTGAATTGTAGCAAATGCATTGCATATTATAGTTTCGGTTAACAACATTCATCTCTGCATTGATTCTCGTAGATCTCTATATCTCTATAGTCCGAGTTGTGTTTCAAGACGGGTAGGAAGAGGATACGAAAGACAGTGACTTGAACGTTGAACAATAAGCAATTGTACTTCACGGCTTCTTTGACTGTCTTTCCTTAAGATGGGTAAAGGTTTGGATTCTGCAATAATTCCGGTTACCAGGGCCTTCTTTGACAGAAATGTTCAGACACTAAAGGAACTTCGGTAAGATGGCAATGAAAGCGACGACGTTAAATTTTTTACAAAAAATACCAAGTTGGCAAAATAGTTTCTTTTGAAAGGGAAATACTTGGCCAACTACCCAAGGAAGAGGAAGAAGACTGGAATTATATTTGAACAACTTGATTATTGCGGTAAAAATTATACGACTTTAATTATTACATTAATTATGGAGTAGACGAGCAGGTATGTTTATTTATTTTGAATGCCATAGAATATGAGTGGAATAAAAACTTACCTGAGCAGAAACGCATTGTTTTTCTCAAAATTAATAAATTTCAATATTGTTACGAGAATTGCTACAAAAAAATGATCGACGGTTTGGTGACCGCTGAAAAATAGTTTAGTTTAAAAAAACGATAAGTGGAAGTTTTGGTCAGTATAACTAAAACATAACCGCCATGGCAACATAACCACGAAAAATAATTATCGTGAATTATTTTTGGGGTATGTTAACTTTTGCGCTTACTCTTTCGTCAGTCAACGTTTCGGACAACGTCCATCATCAGGGCAGATATGCCACGGTTTTGGCAGTGATAAATCAAATATTTTGAATACTATTTAATGTATTTATGTACTTCCAACTTTTAATCCATTAAACTCAATTTAAGATATTTTTGAATGTAGCTATTACTTTGTGGTTATCCATTATAGAAAAATGAAACAATACAACTTTGTATAAACCACTTATATAATGCGTAAACTCGACCGGTTTCGGAACAAACGTTACTTCTTCAGGGAAAGCTTATACTAATTTGACAGTTTCGAACAATGTTTTAGTATGGTAGGGGTGGAGCCGTTGCTACTTATTAATGTAGATTGGGTGAGTAGGTATTAATGTAGAGTGGGTGGGTAAGGGAACAAATCCATGATTGGGCTATAATAAAAATAATTAATTTATTATCAACAAACAAAAAAAATTGTCTTATAGCCTAATCATGGATTTGTTCCCCTACCCACCTAATCTACATTAATAACTAGCAACGGCTCCATCCCTACCATAATAAAACATTGTTCGAAACTGTCAAATTAGTATAAGCTTTCCCTGAAGAAGGAACGTTTGTTCCGAAACCGATCGGATTTACGCATTATATAAGTGGTTTATACAAAGTTGTATTGTTTCATTTTTCAATTTAAGATAATTGAAAATAAATTAAAACGGTCTAAAACGCCTACATTAAAGAAAAGTAAACTTCTTTTGGTTAATTTATTTACGCAGTAAACCCATGAAACGTAACAGGAATCGGGTGTAATAGGAATCGGGTGGTTGGTGGCTAGAGGCGGGAGGCTTCGGGGGAATTGAAATTCAATTGGAGTAACTGGGAACATAAAAGATCACTCAAGACGTACAAGCCACTTTGCACCCTTAATCTGCGACTAGGAACACTCGATTTGGTTGGGAAATCCGAAGACTCTACGCAAATAAAGATAAATGGCACCCCATTTTTTTTTCAGTAGGTTTAATCTTATTTACTTTTAAATTTAAGTACAAATCGACTATTAGAAGTAACTATTAGATGGAATAAATAAGCTGTTCAGTATTCAGCCTCGGTATTTCCAAATGGGTAGAGAACTAAAAGTGTTAAAACGAAGACCATTTTGTAACATAAAAATACAGGTAGTGGTCATTTCAATTGCTTAATAGACATTGAGCATTCCGAATTTCAATTGAAGGAAAGAAGTGGTTGGTCGTTCGGGATTTTGGCTTTTATTAGTGCCACCTTGCGTGGCAATTCGTTTTGTAGTATATGGTATAGTTACATAGAAAACATACTGTCTATGCTATGTAACTATACCAAATAAGCTAAAACAAATAGCCATGTAAGGTGCCAGTATAAGATTTCGACGATCGGAAATGTGACACAAATCTGTCCGAGAAAAACTAATTACTAAATGTAGAGGGCAGAGTCCTTCGAAGAACTGAACATCCTGATTTCTGTGAATTATTCATAATGAATAAGAGATAAACTTCAGAACAAATCATCTCGAATCATTTAAGCAGGTGAAATGGTGGAGATGCGAAATCCGAAATTTTAATTAATTTTAACTGTAAAATTGTGGATAAAAGGGTTATTATAAGTAATTAAATTAAAGTAATACGGGACTCGAACTCGCGTCCTTCTGATTTCCAGTCAAATGCTCAACCACTCGAGTCCCGGCGGCGTGTATCTTTTCTCGGGAGATTTTTTCAATGTAGATGAGTGTTTCAGGCTAATAATTATTACTTATAATAATTGTTACCCTTTGTGCTATGCATAAAAATCTTGTCTTAAACATTAGTTTATCAATTAAAAATAACAATTAATATTTGATGAGTTAAAGTATTTCACCAAAAAATGTACACATAATTTGACTCAATCCCACCTAGTGGGAGATTTAGCACTTACAATGATGCCTTTCTCATATAAATATAATGTTGGTTGTTTGCAGGTGGAAAAATGTAATAAGCAGTAATCGTTGAATGAAACTATAGTATAGATTGAATTATTTGGCTGATAGGCGAAAAGCCGACATAGCTCAGTGTAGAGCATTTGACCGGAAATCAGAAGAACGCGGCTTCGAGTCCCGTCGGCGGCACGTATCTTTACTCGGGAGATTTTTTCAATGTAGATGAGTCTTTCAGGTTAATAATTATTACTTATAATAATTGTTACCTATTGTAATTTGGATTGCTTAATGATATGGATCTTATAAAGAGCGCTATTACTATCTTAAAAAGTGTGAACACATAATATTAAGTAAATCTGAGGCCTAATGCTAGAAGTGCCTGTCTTTATCGATTTCTTGGCGTAAAAAACTCACAAAATTTTGACTTCATTAAACCAAAGCAAGTGACACAGGTATTCATAGCATTCAAAGACCTTATTAAATTTAAGAGTACTTCTTGGTTCCTTAATCAAATTACCAATAACCGGAATGTGCATTTCTAGCATTAACCGCCAGAAATAAAAAATGATTTACGAGTATTACAAAACAAGTGCATCAAGAAATAAATATACTCGACCAGAACTTCGATACGTAAAATGTATGCGTAGGTACGCCAAAACTCAATACATAAAGCATGATATCTGTATATTCGTGAAAGGGGCCTGAGAACATATCCATGGTTGACTTCACGAATCATATTTTGTAACGTGTCTCATAAAAAACGATACTTCTTCGAAAGAGCTGTCGTTTTCCCCGCAAGTAAAGTACAAAAGGAAAGACGTATCACTGGAAAAATCTTCACGTACGTTCAAGATGATTTATTTCTTCGGTTTACATGTTGTTTTTTTTAAATGAAAGGGATAATCAACGAGAAAATAATAATTATTATAAGCAAAAATTACATCACATTACACTCATACACATTGAAAAATCTTCCGAGAAAAGATACATGACGCCAACGGGACTTGAACCCGTGTCCTTCTGATTGCCGGTCAGCTGCTCTCCCAATTGAGCTATGGCGGTTATCTTGTACCTATACTAGTGTTTCATTCAACAATTACTGCTTATTATATTTTTTCCATTTTTTTTATATTTTGGTAGAAAGCAGTCACTTTGTGGTTTGACATATTAATTAAAGGAAAACAATCACTTTGTTTGTAACCACGATTTATTGATTTAATTTTTATTTACCGACCGGTTTCGCTTAATAAAAGCATCTTCAGGGTATAAATTAAAGTTTTAATTTATACCCCGAAGATGCTTGTATTAAGCGAAACCGGTCGGTAAATAAAAATTAAATCAATAAATCGTGGTTACAAACAAAGTTATTGTTTTCCTTTAATTAATATATTTTTTCCACCTGAAAACAACCAACTTTGCTCATTTGGGAGAGCAGCTGACCGGCAATCAGAAGGACGCGGGTTCAAGGCCCGTTGGCGTCATGTATCTTTTATCGGAAGATTTTTTCAATGTGGATGAGTGTTTCAGGCTGATAATTATTGCTTATAATAATTGTTACCCTTTGTGCTATGCATAAAAATCTTATCTTAAACGTTAGTTTAACAATAAAAATAGTAATTGAGAAAATAATACTTTATTTTGTTTTTTATTTAATGAGTAAAACCACAAATTGTAATATTTAATTGAAGACAATATAAGCGAAATTAAACTATTTAAAAACTGAGGTTTTATTCATGAAGTTAAAAATGAAAATAAAGTATTATTTTCTTACGTTAAGAAAATGAAGATAATGTTGGTAGTCTTAGTCGAAGAATTATACAGTTAAATATGACCGAATCGATTAGCTCAGTTGGTAGACCACTGACCCTGCAAGTCAAAGGTCCTGGGTTCGTGTCACATATTTCTGTTTCAGATTTTCGATTGAGTTTCGTTAATACTGTCTTCATTAATTAAAGAAAATAATAATTTAATACTCTTGTAAATAAGTTAATAATTGAGGAAATCGAATAAAATGTATCAATTATAGTGATGCACCACGACGTGCAAAATGCGGAATAGGCCGCTAACCATAACACTCCTTTTGTAAATGGCAATAAAGTTCAAATTCCTGTTTAACACCAGCCACACAGATTGATTATATTCAAGACAAAAAAACATCGCCAAAAAGCGTGGTATATTTTATGTTCAGGCATAATTATTTAAATATTTTACAATCATTTTCTAAAGAATTTAATTTTCCACATTAAACAATAATATTTAATGTAAAGGAACATTTACGCTGTTTGAATGGAAAGGGTTTCTCTGAGCTAGTAAATCACTTAATTTCAGCAGACCACAGTTTTAATAAAATTTCAGGAACGTGCATGTTACATAAAAACAGTATTGGTATTAAATTAGATAACTTAGAAGCCTTAGAAATTAGAAAATCATTAAATATTAAAATGTCAGAATTCTTACTGACATAATAATCAAATAAATTTATCAAATCATAAAAATACACCCTATAGCCCTATATTTAACTTGTTTCCTACAATCTATCCCAGCCCATGATGTGTATATATGTGTTATATTGTTATACTGAGGTCCTTAATTATTATTAAATTAGCATTGCTCTAAATATTGTCCTCTATATTGTAAATGTAGAATACATCAAACTTTTATTATTTAAATAAATAAAAATAAATTACTTTGTTTTACGTCACTTTATTGTATTTTTTTCGTCTACCGGTTTTCGGTACCTCCGTACCTTCATCAGGACTGAATATAAAAATACTGACAAATACAGGGTAATACATATATATATATATATATATATATATATATATATATATATATATATATATATATATATATATATATATACAAATTGTGAAAAAAGAGACAGTAAATTAGAGTGGGACAGTGCGGAAATATTTATGCAAGAAAGAGACAGTAAATTAGAGTGTGACAGTGAGTCAGTTGTGGGAGGGAAGTGGGGGAGGAGCGAGTGGGATAACGGGAAACATACTTATAATAGGGCTGAATGATAAATTTAGTTGATTATTAATGATTTCAGCCTTTGTATTAACTGATGTTTTTATTTCCAATGCCTCTAAATTATTTAATCTTAAGCCTATCCCATTTTTGTGAAGGACTTTAATACCCGTATCCCGGTTAAATGTGTGATCTTTATTCATTAAGTGCTCTGCGAATTCTGAAAACCCTGAACTGGTTAGGCCTCTTATGTGTTCTTTTACTCTAGTTTCCACATTGCGTGACGTTTGCCCAATGTAGAACGCTGGACAATCGTTACAACTAATTTTATAAACGCCCGAGTGGCTTAGTATGTCCTCTTTGTCCTTGGCATTAATTAATTTTTTTTATGGAAAAGCTATGTGGGCGATATTATTTGTATATGGTCTGGAACAGAGCGTCAGCTAAATTCCTTCCTATTACTCCTTAACTCCTTACATAAACAGATCCAATTCACACTAGAAATAGGTATAAATTCGACACTAAACTTTCTAGATCTGACTTTATCGATTATTGAAAATAATAATTTTACTTTAATATATTTAGAAAACCCACCTTCACAGACACCGTAATTCATAACACATCCAACCACCCAATCTCCCATAAACATTCCGCGTTCCACTCAATGATCCAACGATTAGTCACCACCCCTTTGTCAAATGTTAATTATACTAATAAATTAAATACAATAAAATTAATAGCTCACAATAATGGATACGAAACAGAACTCATAGATAGAATCCTAGCAAAAAAAATAAGATTAATATCCATAAATAAATACATTTACCCTAGTCCAATAACTTTTAACAAATAATAACCTTAACCACGAATGGCGAAGAATTTTGTATATTAATAACCTGTCCTCTTCGTGTACAATTAAATTCCCACCAGAAATTTAACCGGCATTTTATACAAATAACAACCTAGGAATTTTTTTAATTAATGCCAAGGACAAAGAGGACATACTAAGCCACTCGGGCGTTTATAAAATTAGTTGTAACGATTGTCCAGCGTTCTACATTGGGCAAACGTCACGAAATGTGGAAACTAGAGTAAAAGAACACATAAGATGCCTAACCAGTTGAGGGTTTTCAGAATTCGCAGAGCACTTAATTAATAAAGATCACACATTTAAACGGGATACGGGTATTAAAGTCCTTCACAAAAATGGGATAGGCTTAAGATTAAATAATTTAGAGGCATTGGAAATAAAAAAAAAATCAGTTAATACAAAGGCTGAAATCATTAATAATCAACTAAATTTATCATTCAGCCCTATTTTAAGTATGTCACCCGTTATCCCACTCGCTCCTCCCCCACTTCCCTCCCACAACTGACGCACTGTCCCACTCTAATTTACTGTCTCTTTCTTTCACAATTTGTATATATATATGTGTATGTGTATTACCCTGTATTTGTCAGTATTTTTATATTCAGTCCTGATGAAGGTACGGAGGTACCGAAACCGGAACACGAAAAAAATAACAATAAAGTGACGTAAAACAAAGTAATTTCTTTTTATTTATTTAAAATGTCATGTCACAGTGTGTTTGCTTCTTTTGAAATTTTTAATTGAATCCCGTTAAATGTCGGTTACTTGTGATTAGATGTGTATTGTTGTCTCCCTGATATAATGTCTAAACACAAAGTAATTAAGTAATTACTTCTTATGAAAACAAATAAATATATGTTTATTATCTATGTTAATGACATATTCATACAAAAACTAAACGGAAAAATAATATCTTATGCTGACGATACTGTCATAATAATTGAAGGTACGGATTGGAATTCTGTTAATAATCTAGCTAACATTGATATTAACATATTGAAAAATTGGTTCGATAAAAATCTCCTCTCTCTAAACAATGAAAAAACAAAATTTATCACATTCTCTATCAATAAATTCAAATTAGAACCAAATTTAAACATCATAATACACCAAAGTAAATGTAATAAAACTAACTGCAATCAAGATTGTGCTATACTTAGTACAACTCCCAAAATCAAATATCTTGGTGTATATATAGATCAACATTTTAAATGGAAAATACATATTTGTGAACTCGTCAAAAGGATTAGGAAATGTATTTATACATTTATTAGACTTAGAAATATTCTAAGCTTAGAAAACCTAAAAAGAGTGTACTATGCAACTGTTCAATCTATATTGCAATATAGTATTATTGGCTGGGGAGGAACATATGACAATATTTTAAATCCCCCCAAAATTGTTCAAAGGTTGATAATAAGGGTAATCTTAAAAAAACCGTCTAAATTTCCTACTGAAATTCTTTTTTCAATATTCAATGTGCCTATAATAGACAAAATCTATAAAAAATATTCAATTCTTCAAATTTACAAAGAAATACAGTTAAATACTCGTAACTTCCAATTCAATACATCAGCAAGATACCAGAAAACTATTAAAATTCCTAAATTTAATACTAAGCACATCCAAAATTCCTATCTTTATCTGGGCATAATCTATTATAACAACCTCCCATTAAAATTAAAAACCATCGAAAATATGCAAATTACCTGAAACTGCTATAAAAGTCCCAAATATATTTACTTTGTATTTTAAAGTCTGCTATTTTATAAATCATTTATTCCTTCTTTTTTCTTTCATTTCTTAGTTTCTAAATCTCTGAGTCTACTATTGTATAAATCTTGCGTTCTTTCTTACGTATCCTTTACTTACTTATTACAATAATTTTTGTTACTAACTAACATGATTCTTCCATTTATAATGATTTTTTAATTTATATTATGATTTTTATAAACTCTTCAGGATTTTTATTTTTAAATTATACAAGATTTTTTAACCTTCTTATTATTTACAGTAGCCGTTATTACTAACTTACACGATCATTAATTTACTAATTGAGCTAGAACTCCCTCACCAAACACAAGAGCATTGTCTCTTTATGGTGAGGAAAGGCAATTTTTTATTATTTTTTGTTAACCTTATGTAACTATGTAACTGTTGTAATGTATTTTTAATAAACATTGCCAATAAAAAAATATATATATATATTATAACCGAAAAGAGGTTCGTAAGTGAGAGATTTTGAACTTTAAAGTTTTTATAGACCTGATACTTTATTTTTTCAAGGGCATATTTAAAAAGCCTAATAAAAAATTCGCGATTATTTGAAAGGCACATATATTATGTGTTCTACTCGCAATATTTTATTGGAGCATCTAAAATATTTGTTGTGATCTAATTTTCAAACTAAAATCAAATGATTTTGAATTGTTTAGTAGAGCATCACCTTAAACTCTATGTAAAATGTAACTTAGGTACTTTTAATAGGTATGGAAAGATGAAATAGATTTAGGGGGAGTATAAATATGACGGGAGAATGATCTAGAATCCAGATCTACGAGGTGAGCACATCCGAATGGCAAAGACGTTCCGGTCGGCAATTAATTTCCACTTAAACCGGAAGTAGGTAGTCGGTCGTATTTCATAACCGGATGTGGCAGCCGCAAGTAATGAATGGCTAAACCAACAGCGGAACTCAGCGCTTCTACAAGTTGCCAAATATTATGCTTAGTAATTTAGGTTATTTATCTGAAATGTTTCTGGAATCTTTTCCAAGGTAAGGAAAACGTTACCGACTGCCGCGAATATTAATTTAATAACTGCGTATTCCTGAAAAAAATATTTTTCTAGGTTTTTTTAGATTTGTCTAAATCGTAGAGCTATACAAAAAACTTTATTTTATTTTATTTTTTTTACATGAATACCGCACAAGAGTCCCAACTGCTCCCGTCTGAAGCCAGTGGGACTATGGCATCCCCAATTGGGGTATGTTGTGAGGCTGAAGGTAAGTGACGTCACTACATGAAAATGTCCTGTCTCCGAAAATGTTCCTATTAATTTTGTAAAATTCCACACTGATTTTTTTTTTATATAGTATCACTTTGATTTCAGGCGTTTCTTCGACTCGTTCTTGTGTTCAACAGCTCGGCTGTGGAATGATTTGCAGGCCTCTGTGTTTCCTCCTTCCTACAACATGGGTCTCTTCAAGACCAATGTTCATTCCTTCCTCTCCTCAAAAAGACCCTCCACACAGCATCCCAGATGACATAGGCCCTGAGGGAAATTATTTTCCTCAGGGCCTCCTGTGTGGAGTTAATGTAAAAAAAAGGCGAATTTTTGAATTCGTTCTCCCAGATTTATTGTTTGTTCTCCGCGACTCTTATCATATGGTTTGACTTTTTGACAGATGTTCTGAAGAGAACCCCGTACATTTTAGAAGTGTTTTAGAGGTATAATGGTTATGGTGCTGATTTTAACAAAAGCAAATTTTATGGTATTCTTATTACTATTATAATTCACTAGTACAAGTATATTACATTGGAATTAGTAATATTTACGTTGTACATTATAATGATTTATGATCAATAGATGGATCAAGGAAAAAAATATTTATGAGATGTAAAATTTTTGGAATGCCTCGTTATTCTGCTGTGCCATTCGTGTGGAAAATGTTCTTTTTTTAAATGATTTTCGGCTATGTAATTATCGTTTTTTCTCACCTATAAAATTATGTCCCGTCTTTTCGGTTTATAAAAAAATGGTCTGTTTTTTCTGATTGAAATTTTCAAAACATCCTCAGGGTTTCAAAAATACGATAAAAAAAAAAAAAACGGAATGTCTTAGAATATTTGTCTAAGCCGGATTTTTTTTTTTAAAATGTGATGCAAGTGGCCTATTGTGTAAATATGCTCGCTAAAGTATTTAATCCCCCTTATTCTCGGATAATATACACCTCATAGAAGTCGTTGTATCCCTTACTATCATGGTTAGAAATATGTTCTAAACGGTGTAAGAAAGAGAAAACAGCACGCTTTGTATTCAAATCTTAAAATTAACAATAAAATTATTAAAATGTATACCTCCATGTAACCAAAGTTGCCGACCGTAATTTGAAAATAATTTATGAATCTTTGGGATTTATTTATTTATTATTTATACATGAAAGGACAAAAAAGTGTATTGACGATAAAGTTTATAAAACATCATTACATAGTATAAAATGAAGTCGCTCAAAATTTATGTGCGCGTTAATCTTTTAAACTACCCAACGGATTTTCATACGGTTTTCACCAATAGATATAGTGATTGAAGAGGAATGTTTATATGTATAATACATGTAAATTATATAGGAGAAAAGCCGAGAAATTTAAAGAAAACATATTTTTGTGCGATTTAAAACGGCTGGCGGGCCGTACTATAGTCACTTTTGAAATTCGTTCTACGGAAGAAATTGGAAAATAGATGTCCTAGAGTAAGTAGGTATTTGATTTTCCCTTTTCAAATATCCAGTGTTGCATTGGAAGCATTGTATAATTAGTGGCGAGTTAATTAGTTTATATGTATAATACATGCTTATTATAGTAGAGAAAAGCCGATAAATTCAAATATTCAATTCAGGCAGCGAGCAGCGGGCAGATGGCAAGCGGGTGGTGTGGATTTTATAAAGGTTAGGTAATGGCGTTGTGTTTCGTTAACCACAGCAACGTGTGGCCGGGTCTGCTAGTTGGCTAATAAAACGTTTGCGCGTTTTCATTTACGAATGTTGGAGAGAGCGCGCTAATATTTAAAACGATAAAATTGGAGCGAAAATTGTGAAAATGTTTAATAAAACACGACTGGTTTAAAATAGAGCAAAAATCTCGTGTGGGTAAAACAGCATTCTAAGAAACACTGTGAATTTTTCATACATATAACTTGTAAAATAACTGAAACAATTGTGTTTATAATAATTTTCGGAGCATACTTTGCGATTTTTTTCAATCGAAGGAATTTCATATAATAAGCGTTTCGGCGTGGAACGCGTCTAGATATTATCTTCAAAAATAAAATATATTTTTTTAAGAGTTTAAAAACTTCAAATGTTTAAGGGGGATATGTAAAAAATCTGTAGAAATTCGGGTAGCGGCGGATTAATGTAAATGATACAAGAAGGATGTCCCAAGACCGAGTTGTATAGCGGTCCATCTGCTCAGCAAACCCCTGCGGGGAAACAGCGTGAAAAACCAAAAAAAATGGTTAGTTGGTTATATTTATTCGTATGAAAAATATATCATCATTAAAACAAACCGGCTCGGCTGTGGAACGATTTGCCGGCCTCTGTGTTTCCTCCCTCCTACAACATGGGTCTCTTCAAGACCCGTGTTCACTCCTTCCTTTCCTCAAAAAGACCCTCCACACAGCATCTTCAAAGATGACATAGGCCCTGAGAGAAGTTATTTTCCTCAGGGCCTCCTGTGTGGAGTTAATGTAAAAAAAATAAAAAGTGAGTCATTTTAAAATTAAAATAATCATATCATACAGGCACATAATATATGTAGGTAGCTACCTTGGTTAAAACTAAAACCATAGGCAGGTTATATGTGTATAATAAAAATGAATAATTAGATTTGACGGGCTATAAAAACTAATTGGAACTGCATGGCGCTTTCTGAAAATAGATATTATTTCAACGCAAATTTTAGTTACCCGAAATAATTGGAAATAATGACTTTTACTAGTTCAATTACCAGGTTGAAATATGAAGCCTTTCACTCATAAAAAAATTGTCACATGAAATACAAACTGATCGAAGCGATGTGTTACAAAACATATTCCGAAAATTTTCTAGAAATGGTTTTCCCAGAGAAAATTTCAATTCAATTTCATTCATCCCAAAGAGTTGATTGAAATTAAAAAGTAGGGTAGAAAATTATAATTATTAAAAAAATATATAAATTTGTGTATCAATAACGTATTAAAAATAAATTGTTTCAAATTAAATAATGTCATAATATTCCACACAAAGGTTAGAATAATCTTCAATACAATTTGTAGGAAATCAATATATGTATATAAAAATCAAAATGTGTTTGAGGATTAGTGTATTGTATAGAGGTGATTCTACATGATGGTAGGAGTAAAAAAGATTCACAAGTTTTTCAGAAATTCCAACTTTTTTTTCCGATACACCTACTAAACCTACTAAAAATCCCTAGTGTGAGGTAGGATCTTACTTGCTGAGCGCCCGCCGGGCACGATTGTGGCAACATTGCATGGTTGTTACTGGCCCGTATCGTAATAGCGGAAAATAATAAAGCTGGCGGCACACGCCGGTCAATTTTAACTTTTTACCATAAAACAACCCCTAAAAGTTGGAATTTAAAAAAAAGTTAATTATCTTTTTAACTTAAAATATCATGTAGAATCTGCTCCCGAAGTTAATGCACTTTGCCCCCGGACACCCTGTATTGCTATATAAATAATAATAATAATAATTGGATAATTTATAAAGCGCCGTTTTTGTGAAAAATCACCTCAAGGGCGCTGTACAATTTATTAGGAAAGCTTAGGTTCTAACTAATTTTACTATTTACAAATGGATACAGATACATACTTACCTAGGTCACTTCCAATAAACACACTTTAATTAGAAAGTTTATGCTTGGAGAAGATACGGCTTTGCACGCGGAGGACATTACAGTTAACACACTGGACATTGCATGATTTTACATTATTGCTACACTCATCACTGTTAGTAATTTTTTTATTTTTTTAATTTTTTTATTAGTAATAGAAGGTACATAAATTACAAATAAATTTTATACAGTAATTAATTACATAGTAGATATATTTGATGTACCCCCATAATTAAGCAAGGCTTGTGTGTATGGGGGGGGGTGTTATTGTATTGCTTTTTTTATATCATTCAGTTTATTTATATCACATTTAAATTACCATTTAAACGAAGTTTTCAGTATAAATTTTAAGGTGAGTTTTAATATTTTTTATATTGGTATTCATGTTTCTAATTTTTTCTGGTAATGAATTAAAAAATTTTGCTCCCAGATATTTATGACTCAATTGTCCAATTTTTTTTTTTACATTTTGGAGTGGGAAGTATTGATGTTTGTCTAAGACTTCTATTATTTTTAAATGGTGCAACTTGATTTTTAATATTATCTTTATAAATTTGTAATGTTGCATGATAAAAGTATAATGCACTTAATTTTCTGACTTTAAATTGTTTGAATAAAAGTTCTGACGAATATGAGAAGGGTGTTTTTAAAATTGTTTTTATTATTAGTTTTTGTGATATGTAAATTGTTTGTGTTTGATTTGTATATGTAACGCCCCATCCTATAATGCCGTATTGTATACATTGATGAATAGATTAGTGGCAAAAGTAGAGTTGGTATTTATTTTAAAATACTGGAGCATTTAGGACTAATGGAGATTAGTGGCAAAAGTATAGTTGATATTTATTTTAAAATACTGGAGAATTTAGGACTTTTAAGCATAGGAAATGTTTGAAACTTTCAAAATATCTTCTTTAAACCCCCGCGAAGGTTTTTTTGATTAACATGACAATACTTTAAAGTTTTTTAATCATTACAAAAATTCTTGCAAACTGTCAAAAATTTGAGAATGACATTTTGAAAAGCAATGATTGTTAAATCAAAATTCTACTTTCAGAACTCGGGAGATCGGGAGATTCTTGACGATATATATATAATGTTTTTAGACGTGACAGAAACTATAATCTCACAGGTCAAACATTGGGAGGTGGTGTTCTTATTGCTGTCCAGTCCAAATATAATGTTACTCATCAATCTAGCTGGTCAACACTAGAGGCTGAAGATATATGGGTAACTATTACTTCACCTACCTTTAATAAAAATATTAATATTTGCTGCTCTTACCATCCCCATGGTACGAATCATATTAGAAATCTTAAAGCTCACTTTGAGTCCGCTAGTCAGCTCCGATTGAACTATCCCGATGATGAATTTCTTCTGGTAGGTGGTTATAATATCTCTAAACTTATTTGGAATTTAAATTCTGAAAGACAGATTATACCACAAATACCTATTGACGAAGCCAGCTCTACTGTGATAGACTTTTTATCTCTTTGTGACTTTTCTCAATATAATAACATCTTAAATGTAAATCAACGAGTTCTTGACCTAGCTATTAGCAACATAAACTGCTCATTACAGCCTTGCATTCCTCCTCTTTTAACCGAAGATTTGCACCACAAACCCTTCAAAATAGAAATAAGACTAAAAAATGAAACTTGCTTAAAACATCAACCACAACAAGTCTTATTATTTAATTCAACTGACTATGATAAGATTAACGAGTTTTTGAAGCAATTTGACTGGTCAAATATTTTTAGTTCAAGAGGTATGGAAGAAGCAACAAACAAATTCTATGAAATTATTTATGAAGCTATTGATCACCATGTACCGTCAAAGACCATTTGTCTGTCTCCCAAGTATCCCCTGTGGTTTACTCCCTACCTAATCAAAATTATCAAAGAAAAGCTAAAGTATCACCGAAGGTATAAAAATTATTCACACCCCTCCGATTATCATACCTTTTCATTACTCAGGACTCGCCAAAAAAGAACAGAAAAAGAGTGTTACACCAACTATATTAAGAATGCTGAGTTCAATATAAGGAAAGATGTGAAATATTAAGATTGGACTTTCGTGAAGTCTAAACAATCATCTTCTGGAGTGCCTAATAACGTGTATCACAAAAACATTTCCTCAAGTGATGGTCAACGAATTTGCAATTTTTTTAACGATTATTTCCAATCTGTCTTTGTCCCCGATCCAACTGCTAATAATACTTCCACAAATTTTGTTGGTATAAGTAATGATGATGCCATAAATTCAATTAATTTTAATTTAATTGATATAACCGCACCATTAGTTTTTAAATATCTAAAAAATGTGGACACAAAAAAAAGTGCCGGTTGTGATAAGGTACACCCAATTTTTATTGTTAATTGTGCTGAAACACTAGTTACTCCTGTAACACTACTGTTCAAAAAGTCTCTTAAAGAAGGTGTATTTCCTACCATTTGGAAACAAGCTTTTGTTACACCTGTTTTTAAAAAAGGAGACAAACACAACATTGAAAACTATAGACCTATCTCTAAGCTAAGTATCTTTAGTAAAATCTTGGAAAAAAAAGTGTGTAACTAACTTTTTAACATATGCAAAAATACTATTATCAACATGGTTTTTTTCAAGGCAGATCTGTTGAATCGAACCTAGGACAGTTTACTGATTTTGTTCTTAACTCTATGGATAACAGGAAACAGGTTGATTCGATTTACACTGATTTTTCTAAGACTTTCGACAAAGTAAATCACGACATACTGTTAAACAAGCTCTCGAAGATTGGAATATGTGGAGATCTTCTGAGATGGTTCTCTTCATATGTTAAAAATAGAAGTCAAGCTGTTGCTTTAAAAGGTTACATGTCACAAAATAACTATTCCCTCAGGGGTACCGCAAGGGTCCCATATAGGACCTCTATTGTTTATTTTATATATAAACGATATGAACCATGTTATAAACCATTCTTGTTTCCTATTTTACGCCAATAACATGAAATTATATAAATGTATTAGCTCCATAGATGACTGCAACCAATTACAAGAAGACGTTAGCAAAATTGTGGAATATTGCAAAAACAATCAATTATATCTAAATATAGATAAATGTAATGTTATTACTTTTACACGAAAAAAAATCGAATTAAATATATTTACAAATTAAATCATGTACCTCTACAATGAGTAGAAACAATAAGAGATATTGAAGTAATAGTAGACTCTAAAATGTTATTTAGGGATCATATTGAAAATATTCTAGAAAAAGCTTGTAAGCAATTGGGTTTCATTATTCGCATTACAAAGCCTTTTATTATAGCACACAGCCTAATTCTGTTATATATGTCATATGTACGGTCACAACTCGAGTTCGCCTCAGTAATTTGAAATCCTCAATATCAAACGTATATTCATCGCATTGAAAATATCCAGAACAAATTTATAAAACACCCATCTTATCGTTTTAGTTATCATCGATTTGACCCTATCGCTTTACATAAACGCAGAAAAATCTCTGATGCATTATTCTTACACAAAATCATGAATTGCCTTGTTGATTCATCAAATCTGTTAGAAAATATTGCATTTCGTTGCCCCAAACAAAACAACAAATCGAACGACTTATTTAGAATACCACACAGTAAATCTAAATACGCGCAAAACTCTGTAATAGTACGTATCTGTGAAACTTACAATGCCTTACGAGATGTGGACATTTTCAACCATGACTTGAAATCATATACATAAAATGCATCTTAATAAATTAATAACTTAAAATACCTATTTTTCTCTCTTTTTTGTGAAAATTATATTATTATCAACCATAGTAAATAGTATAACCATGTTTGTTAACAATTTTATGTTTTTCTTTATTATGTTTTATGTTCTTCTTTTTTATGTTTTTCTTTATTATGTTTATTTTTATTTTCTTTTTGTCATTTAATAAGTTGAGTAGGTAAAAATACTAAACCAATGTTTAACACAATGGAACGTAATTGGTCTACAACATATGAAATTTTATTGTTATAAAATTATTTTACAATACGACTGTTTGTTTCCTTAATAAAAAGAAATAAAAAAATAAAACTCTTTACATTAATGAATGGGAGCGGAAGAGTGGAGAGGTAAGTCGGGGAAGGTGGAATGGTTTCGCGGGAGGGGAAAGGGACGCGGGAGGGGAAGGGGGACGCACGGGAAAAGGCATGCAGGAAGAAACAATTTATTTCTTTGAATATGGCATTGCAACGCATGCCGGCTAGTAGTATATAAAAATGTCTGTGACGGTGTGGTTTTGTTTTTTATACATATCTACTCATACAGATCTAGTTTTATTCGAAGATTGATGAAATTTTGCACACTTAACGTTCAACATGTAAGAGGACATCACTGTTGATACTTCTTGATAAGAATTTTGAACACTTGACATTCAAAATAAGAGGAAAATCACTGCCTACATCTGATTTTGAAAATCTCCGTCTAAAGCCCGAGCAACGCCGGGGAATTCAGGTAGTTTAAACTATAACTCAAATTATTATGTAGATAGGTGCCTAACTTTAAAAACGCTTTACCTAACTAACTAACTGACCATCACGCCGTTTCCCCGCAGAGGTAGGCAGAGAGGACGGACCGCCAAACAACTCGGTCTTGGCACACACTCTTTGCCTCACTCACATTCATACATCGTCTCATACATACTCTTCTATTATTCTGACTTTTGACATGGCCCGTCTCAAGTATCTGATTTACTTGATCGTGCCATGTCTTCCTCGGGCGTCCCCGACTTCTTCTACCATTCACATTTGCATCATATATTCTTTTAACACTACTTTTTTCGTTCATTCGCTCTACGTGCCCAAACCATCTGAGGGTCCCTTTCTTAATTTTGCTCATTTTGCTCAAACGCTTTACCAATCACATTTAAAAATACTAAATTATAAACACCCACAGAGCTACGGTCCCGCACATAATTTAAAACTTGTCTTTAAGGTTATAAAAATTTTCAAAGTTTTTTTTTACGGTAGCAACACAAGCTTGTATGGTAAAAAATATTGAAAATAGCCTATTTTTTTTTTTTTTTTTTTTTTTTTTTTACATTAACTCCACACAGGAGGCCCTGAGGAAAATAATTTCCCTCAGGGCCTATGTCATCTGGGATGCTGTGTGGAGGGTCTTTTTGAGGAGAGGAAGGAATGAACATTGGTCTTGAAGAGACCCATGTTGTAGGAAGGAGGAAACACAGAGGCCGGCAAATCATTCCACAGCCGAGCTGTTGAACACAAGAACGAGTCGAAGAAACGACCCGTTCTCATGTGACAAATGTCAACTGTGTACAAATGTTGGGCACGCGTTTGGCGTGTTTCCCGACTATGCACCGGTGCCGAAGGGATCAATGATGCTAGTTCCTCGGAGCATCTTCCATTGTAATACCGGTAGAACAAGGATAGCATTCCCACCCGACGCCTGTGCTCTAAAGATTGCAATCCGTCTGTTAAGATGGGAGAATCTATCAAACGGACCGCCCGTTTCTGCACAGAGTCGAGGGTATTTTTCAGGTATTTTGGAGCTCCAGACCAGAGGTGGCTGCCAAATTCAACCGTGGGGCGCACTTGCGATTTGTACAGGGTTAGCAGTTGTGTACTTTTAAAGTATCTGCGGGCCCTGTACAGTACGCCCAGTTTTTGGGAGGCTAACTTTACTCTGGCTTCGATGGAGCCCCCATACCTGAGCTGGTCACTTAGGGTTACACCAAGCATATCAATGGAGGGCCTGTTCGGAAGATTGCTTCCGTTGAAAGAGACTAGATTTTCATTGCGATCCCTTTTAGACGTAATCAGACAAGATTGGGTCTTTGAAACATTAAATTCAACGAGATTATTTTTACCCCAAGAGAAAACACTCTCGAGGTAACCGTCCATTCTTTGCTTCAAAGCCTTACGAGCTGTTGGAGTTTGTGAGCCCTTTGGGGGCTTGTCAAACAAAAAGCTATCATGAACTGTACTGTCATCCGCGTAACAGTGAATTGGTGCACATGACAAAAGGTCGTTGATGTGCAACAAAAACAGAGTTGGAGACAGAACCGATCCCTGCGGGACGCCGGCATTTATCGAGTGAGAGGAAGAGGTGAAACCATCGACTACCGTCTGAATCGACCTCTCCCTCAAGAAGTCGGCAATCCACGTACACAAGGATGCGGGAAGTCCGTAAGAATGCAGTTTGTTGACAAGTCCTCGGTGCCAAACCCGGTCAAAGGCCTTGGATATGTCCAGTGCAACCGTTTGGGTCTCACCGAAACGTTCCAGGCATCGCCCCCAAACATGCGTCACATACGCGAGAAGATCACCGCACGAGCGGTTCCGCCGGAATCCGTATTGACGGTCGTTAATAATTTTGTTCTTCTCGAGGTATGTGAGCAGTTTGTCGTTGATCACACGTTCCATCACCTTAGACAGAACTGATGTGATCGCTATGGGGCGGTAGTTGGCCGGGTTGGAGCGGTCACCCTTCTTTGGAATAGGATGGATAACCGCTTTTTTCCAACCAGAGGGCACAGAGCCAGTCTTCAGGGACAGTTTAAAAAGCTTCGTCAAAATTGGAGCTATTTCTGCAGCGCACCTTTGCAGTACCAGGGCAGGTATTCCGTCAGGCCCACTAGCTTTATTAACATCAAGCCCTCGTAAAACATGGAGTACTTCCCGATGCCGGATCCTCAGCTTTTTCATACGAAAACCGCAGTGAGGAACCGACGTCGGGACAGCACCTTGGTCATCGAGGGTTGAGTTATCCGCAAACATTTTACCTAGTAAGTTAGCCTTTTCGGTGGCGGTGTTTGCTAGTGAGCCGTCAGGTCTGGTAAGAGGTGGCAGACTGGATTTGCAGAAATTTATTCTTAAACTTAAAAATTTATTCCATCTCTATTAAGATTGAAAAATCTATTATTTCCTTGTACTAGCCATAAGAAACTTTGAAAGTCCTCTTTCGAGTGGAGTTTTAAGCTCGTAAAACTTTTTCTCGTAACCGCGTAAAACAACATTGTGTTCTTTGAAAGTGTAGTTTCTACCCGAAACTCCGGGCACAATGCACGCGGTAATTTATCTCTAAAATAATGTAATTTTCTGAAATATAATGCATCACCAACCGCATGCAAAGAGGCAAAATGAATAAAAGCGGCTATTAAAAGCTAACAGGTAAGTGAAACTATATTACAGGGAATGCAAAATATGACGCTAACGTAAGTGTAGTTTATGGAATAAGAATCCTGCAACATTTTATCATAACGATCACACATTAAGGTTACACGAAATATAAGTTATGATTTTCGCGTTCATAGTCGGCGCTAATTTATAATCTAGTCTTCTTAAGTCGCCGCGACCTGAATTTCTTACATATCTCCCTTAAACATTCAGTTTTTAAGCTCTTAAAAAAATATATTTAGTTTTTGAAGATAATATCTATACATTCCCCACGCCAAAACGCAAATTTTATGAAATTCCCTCCATAGAAAAAAATCGCAAAGTATGGTCCGAAAATTATTATATTCACGTTTGTTTCAGTTATTTTACAAGTTATATGTATGAAAAAAATCACAGTGATTCTTTGAATGCTGTTTTAGACAGCCTCCAATAAATTTTTACTCTATTTTAAACGAGTCGTGTTTTATTAAACATTTTCACAATTTTTTCAATTTACCGCTTAGTAAATGTCCCAATGTCTAATAATAATTTCCTTTCTGAACTTTCTATAATAAAACAAATTGCTATAAATAACGGATATGAACCAAAATTAATTGATAACATCCTAAATAAAAAACTTAGCAAAATTTCAAAAAATAAATATCTATACAATTTCAATAATATTAATGATAAAGAATGGCGTAAAATTTTGTATATTAATAGTTTTTCTGTTCAATGTTGCAAAAATTTCCCTTCTAATATTAAACCAGCGTTTTATACAAGAAATAATATCGGTAATTTTTTGAGAAATACTAAAGATAAAGACCATTAATTGACTAATTCCGGAATATATAAACTCAAATGCAATGATTGTCCCTCATTTTATATTGGAAAAACAACTCGTAATTTTGAAATCAGAATCAAAAAACATTTAAGGTGTCTTAATAATAATAATTTTTCTGAGTTCGCTATCCTGTGGGGAAAATTAAACCCGGACATTTAAATCTGGTGCGTAAAATAACCATAGTTTTGAAAAAAACACAGGGATAAATATTCTTCATATTAATCATAAAGGAAAACGTTTAGATTACTTAGAAGCTTTGGAAATTAAAAAATCCCTTAAAAATAATGAATCTATTATCAACAAACAAAAAATATTGTCATATAGCCCAATCATGGATTTGTTCCCCTACCCACCCACTCTACACTAATACCTACCCACCCAATCTACATTATTAACTAACAACGGCTCCACCCTTACCATAATAAAACATTGTTCTAAACTGTCAAATTAGTATAAGCTTTCCCTGACGAAGGAACGTTTGTTCCGAAACCGGTTGGATTTGCAAATTATATAAGTGGTTTATACAAAGTTATATTGTTTCATTTTTCTATAATGGATAACCACAAAGTAATAGCTACATTCAAAAAAAAAAAACTAATTTTTATTTACCTTTCTAATGTAATTTACATTTTATCATTAATTAATTTGTTTCTGCCGCTTTGCAGTCATATTTTGAAATGAAAAGAAATCCATGACAATTCGAATACGTAGATCTATCTACACGAGTTGCAGATATCGTTAATAATTTGCTTAAAAGCCTAAAAAAGTAACAAAAAAACCCCAAAGTTAACTCTGAAAGAAATAAACGATACACCGAACGTTCCGCAACTTTCAACTCGTGCTGGCGAAAAACAGCACTAAATAAAACAAAAACTTTTACGATTAAACGAAAATCCAATCCACTTCTGGAAACCGTGATAAATTGTCATAGTTTGTGGCGAAGTCAGGTGATCGAATAAGTATAATGGAGCTTAAAAGGTTCGATCATTAAGCGTGACGCGTGACGTCACGACGTGCTACACCCGCAGCGCACGAGATGAATATAAAATGATCCTAGGGGCGAAAACTGTCACCCTAAGCGGAAGGATCATTTTAAACTATGTTCGGAATACGCGATTTGAGGATGATGCATTGATCCTAGCCTGAATAACATACTCCTCGGAGTTCGCAACGTTTAACATGTTAACTAAGGTGATGGAGATATTTGTATTCTGTGTGCGGGAAAAGGTCAATCTGATACTTAAAGGATTTCACGTTTAAGTTTGACTATGGCTACAAGTTTACAACCACTATTTAAAAGAATGTTGACTTATTAAAACAATTTAATACTTTTGTAAATTAAGACAAATTTTTTTATTATTATAATTTTTTTTTTTTTACATTAGCTCCACACAAGAGGCACCGAGGAAAACAATTTCCCTAAGGGCCTATGTCATCTTTGAGGATGCTGTGTGGAGTGTTTTTTAAGGGAAAGGAAGGAGAAGAAGATATGGGAAGGAAAAAGGTATGAGGGGTGGGTAGGAATCTGGGGGTCAGTGTGGCCAGGAGTGACGGACGTATGAATCTATACCTCACACTGCGGTGCAAGGCGAAGGGTCGGGAGAATCCGGCTGGAGAGGTCAAAAGGCCCACCTCAATCAGTCTCCTCCGATCCTGCCCGCCACGCAGTGGTTGGGCAAACGTAGGTTCATGGGTTGAGGTTCTTGGTTACGTAAACGTAACCAAGAACCTCAACCCATGAACCCGGGCACCCCCGCTAAGTCACCAAACGTAGCGAACCACTTGGGGTGACCTGTGGCAGGGGTGTTGGTTGTCCAATAAATGGTTCCCGGGGCGGCGATACCCATATCCGCCCCCCAAATTGTGAAATTATACCTACCCGTTACCGGTTTTAATTCTATCACGGTCATCTTCAGACTGGTTTTTCAACTATTTCTTAAACCATGGTATGTGTATAATATATACAGCATTTAGGAATACAGTGGTGGTGAACAATGATTTTAACTTGTGTGTATAGGTTTAAAGAAAGGTGTGGAAAATTTATACGGCAAAATGAGGTGATTTTTTTTCAACATTGAAATTAAAAATTAACTTTTTTGGAAAATAATATGTCCTATTCATTGCACGTATTTAAATTATCGAAATATGCATACTTAAAGAAAAAACATGTTTTAGGGAGCCATAAAAATACATCGTGATCAAAGTCGTATCACATTTCGGATTGGGGCTACTTTAATATACGCTTTCTTAAAAAAAATATTACAATGATACGCCAATCTACCAAAAAAATGTAAAAACAGAAAATTAGAGTTCAAATATTCAAGAAGTTGTATATATTTTTGTTGTTATTTGTTTTTGGGGTGTTATACCGTGTTGCGCTACCTCCTTCTTTGTTGTATTTACATTAATAGACACTGATATACTTTACTTTGAAACTATTATAATTGTTGGGGAATTCATAAAACGTATATTGCATTTTTCTGTAAATATGATAATATGCTTGACTTTAACTAGAAAGTTACCAATTGATACTTAATTTTGAAGAGACATTATATTCAAGTGTTTGCCAAAAAAAATTTAAATGACGCAGTAATTTCTGAGTGGTAGAAAGAATTATACAGATATCCGCGATGATCAAAGTCACCCCCAATTCAAATTTCGTCCATGTTAAGGTACCCTTTCGGCCAGAAGCAATTCGGGAGGCTGAATGTGCAAGGAGCGGCTTGGCCTGCAATCAACAGAGGCCTCTAAAGTAGCCCAGGACAGGTAAGCCTTGTTGGAGAGGAAGACACGATGACTGCAGTTAGACGATAGATTATGAGGGTGACTAACCTGATGGCCATACTCTTGGCCTTGAGGTGGTGCCAGCGCTGGTTCATCTCCTCGAGACGACGCTGCAGCATGACGGCGTCCTCTTGCGAGGCCAGTGACCCCAGCAGCTTCCGCCCGGTACCGTTGAGCGACGCATACACATCTCGGTGAGTCTCGATCTCCGACTGCAGGTCCTGAAAAGATACAAAAAACATCGGAATTAGGAAACATATTTCTACATTGGGAGTCATCAAAGATTATTATTTTAAAACATTATTTATTTAGGTGAGTCTCATTGTGTGCTCTACGCGCACTAAAGTTCCCCATTTACAGTTTCATAAAATATAATACAATAAATAAATAAAATAATAAAAGCGGTAATGAAAGTTAAGACAACATATCAAGAGGTAACGGTTTTGCAGCTGATGTATTATATATAGGTACTTTTGTAGATTAATTCTAATAATGTATGTTTGTGGAAAATTGGCTTTTTTGTTATAATCTAAATCTTAATATTGAATGGCAAATGTATTCTTTTGCTCTTGTTTTTGTTGTCGTATTAAATGCATTAATTATCTGGTATACATGGTGTGTTTGTCCAAAGCTTGACGAAGTTTTTATGTTTTGTGCGTACGTTTGTCTAACTGGTCTATTGATGTTAGTTAGTGGTTTTGGAAATTTGGTTTTTTGGTCAGAAATGTGTTTTAGAAGTATTTGGCGTATATCTATAACAACCTCCCATTAAAATTAAAACCATCGAAAATATGCAGGAATTTAAGCCCAAATTAAAAAATTACCTTAAACTGCTATAAAAGTCCCAAATATGTTTACTTTGTATCTTAAAGTCTGCTATTTTATAAATCATTTATTCCTTCTTTTTTCTTCATTTCTTAGTTTCTAAATCTCTGAGTCTACTACTGTATAAATCTTGCGTTCTTTCTTACGTATCCTTTACTTACTTATTACAATAATTTTTGTTACTAACTTACATGATTCTTCCATTTATAATGATTTTTTTAATTTATATTATGATTTTTTTAAACTCTTCAGGATTTTTATTTTTAAATTTATACAAGATTTTTTAACCTACTTATTATTTACAATAGCCGTTATTACTAACTTACACGGTCATTAATTTACTAATTGAACAAGAACTCCCTCACCAAACACAAGAGCATTGTCTCTTTATGGTGAGGAAAGGCAATTTTTTTATTTTTATTTTTAATAAACATTGCCAATAAAAAAAAATACAAAAAAATAAAAAAATCGATTATGTCAAACATGTTGAATATTCGGTCTGTGTCAGTCATTCCGTGATACGAAACGCATTATACAATTATTTATAGAACTCCAAAATTCTGATCCTGCGTTAACTGCACAGTCAAGAGACATGTACGCTGTACGCCCAACTGTGTCTAACATTGTAGACTGTATAAAGATGAGTCATTCTCATGCTAAATATTTGGACTATGGAATGATTTGCAGAAGATTATGTGTCCTCTCTTGTATAACATCTCAGCTCTCTTCAAAACCCAGGTTTACGTCTTACTTTCAGCAACACAAAGATGACATGAGATATGAAGGACACCTTCAATAGGGAAATTTCGATTTCACAACGAATCACATCCCCGTTTCATCACTTCCAAATTTCAAAACTATTAAAATCATTGTTTATTTTGAGGATATTGATGTTAAAGAAGGATTTAGTCCAGGTTTGCTATATAAAATGTCAAAGGTAATTAGTTTGCTTGAATACAACTAAAACGTAAAGACACTTTTCAGAAAATTTTCAGCAAAAATAAAAAAGAACCTTTTTGAAAGTTTGTTAGTGTAAAACGTCTACGAATAGTTTTAGGGATAAAAAGAGGGCTGATTTCCAACAATCCCGGCATAATTTCCCATACAAACCCCCATCACGCTATGAATACAATAAAGTCGGGCAAACTGCCACTGTTTGCGCTCCTTTCAGTTTTTAAATAAGATTTAATCTGGCCTCACGTAATCAGTACTGAGAACTTCGTTATCACAAATCTACGGGAAACGTTCGTATGAATGGAATCCATTTAGAAAATTCCATTGGAAATTACGTGGACAAGCGGTTGAATTGTACGCTTTGTTGTGAAGACTTGCGATTATCTACTGCGCGTGGCTTCCATTGAATAAAGCGGAAAAGGTAATAATTTACATTTCATTTTCGCGAGATTAAAAGTGATAAAATATGTAAGAAATATTTAATATTATCATTTTTTTTCTTATGCGATAAAAATTATTCGATATGAACATTTTTCGCAAATCGCTAATTTCATCTCTATTTTCATATCTACGATTTTAGTTGGCATCAAAGCAAACAGCATGGTTCATGTGTTGTTCGCAGTGATGACAATTGAATTCGTAGATATGAAAACAGCGATCGCCTAAGCGAAAAATGTTGACTTTGGTCTCTAATTGGAATCGGGCTGAAAAAAGAGATGGTGTAAAACGGCCATAAACACCTCAAAATGGATCATATTTAAGAGGATAAATATTCTAATAAAATCATTGTACTATTGCACCGCACATCATAAAATTACGGTTTTGCTTTTCCAAACACGTTGATTACAGAAAATATTTCTTTACATAGTATAAAATGAAGTCGCTCCCGCTGTATGTGCGCTTAGATCTTTTAAACTAAACAACGAATTTTCATGCGGTTTTCACCAATAGATAGAGTAATTCACGAGGAAGGTTTTTAGGTAGGTATATAATTTGTCAAGGTTTTGCGTAAATTGATTAAAATATATGAATAAAGGGAGCAGGCCGGCAAGTGGGCAGCGGGTAGCGGGTTGGCTTGCGGGCGGTGTGGAATTGATTTACCAGGTGGTGTTGGTTATAAAGGTTGGGTAATGTACATGGCCTTGTGTTTCGTAAGCCACAGCAACGTGTGGCTGGGTCTGCTAGTTAAAATACATACCAGTATTTAATAATAGCATTTTCAATAACACGTCTTTGCAACTATGTCCTCTGTGGGCAAACTGTATTTAAATTTATTTAATTAACAATAAACAGTGTTAATATCAAGTGACCTCCCAGGTAAGTACAGTCCTGTATATTTTCTACATTTAAACGCAGCAACACGTTCATTGGTTAAATTCATTTTACATATAGTTTTGTATTAGTGACCGACGAAACGATGGATGCAATCTGTTAGCCATAACTCGTTAAAATTGTTTGTCTAGTCTGTAGTTAGAAGTACCTAAGATATAGCATTGTAGAAATATCATAAATTTGTACAGCGCTCTTCAGGTAACTTTTCATAAAAACGCGCTATACAAATCACCCAATTATTATTATAAATACCATTTGTCGCATTCACCAACCGAAGCAACGGGCTGTTTCAATAAAATTTTACTAAAACCATATAGATAATTATTAGGTATATAATCTGCGACTAAAACAGACAATTTCTATGCAGGATGCTTGGTAAAAAAGGCTCAATGTGAGTTTATATATACATTTTTTGAAAATATGAAACAAAGAAGTTGATTTGATGAAGCTAAAAATATGGTAGAAAGATTTTTTACCAAACGTTCTTACTCACTTAAGTTTTATCACGGTAGAATAAAAGCTGGATTCTTATTCATATTTAAATATTTCTGAATGTATTGCCTTTTTTATTGAAATATTTACCTACACCGTTATAACATTTATCATACGATACGAAATAGTGGGAGCCTCCAATTTATGAACAAATCAAAAACTGTTTTTCGATTTGGAAATTTTGACGGCACATGTGGGTTTTGAAAACAAACAAAGTAATTTCAAAGTAGGAAAACAAGAGCTCTGAATTTATATTGAAACGGGAGGAAGAACAAAGTGGGGGGATTTATTTCAATCAGTAGATACACTTTTGTAATATATTCCTGTGCAGAGATGTTGGCGAAACGATTTCAGACCATTTTAGTACGAATAGTTCGGTACAAAAGATTGATTGAAAGGAATACGTGCTCACTGCTCACGCATAATATGTGCTGAGTAAACAGGCAGCCTATGCGAATCGCGAGCCCTCAAACTTTTGGACAAATACATGAATAAAATTGTGGACGCTTTTGTTGACTGATGATTACTGTCAATTATAAGATAACCTTGTAAAAACACTTTTGTACTTTCTTCCACTTATTAGTATAAAATAAGTGGAAGAAAGTACAAAAGTATTTTAATTAAAAATTCAATACAATGGAATTCCACCACGCATTAACAGTTCAAAAACTAGACTCATTATAACCTAGTAGATATAGATGATCTCGATAAGTTAAATTCAATACTTATATTAGCGTTATTTGGTTGAATATCACATAAATAGCTATATGCAGAATAACTTTATGGATTAAGACATTTTCTGCCATTTGCGTGTTGTTTACAGATGTTGTGGACTGTCGTGCTTGTAAAAGATCGAATTTGTGAGAACTGTCAAGAAATAAAAGTTAAGAAAAAAAAAACAAAAAACAGAGTATGCAATTCACTCGTGGTAGAAGTGAAACCTTCAGTAAACTAAAGTAGACAAGAGTGGGGAGGTCACGAAGCACCGCACAAAGAGGATAACTACTATTTTATCTCATTCTCTCGCAGGCTAAATCCTTTAGATGTATGTGTTTCTCTCTTTTTAATGTGGTTATTTCGTTTCGTTTCATCGACTTTCAAATCGCAACGGTGCTAAAGAAGTTTTCACTTCAATAACAAATTCCAAAAATTGAAACGTGTACCCACATAATTAATTAGTTTTGTGAAATAATACGCCCACCAAGGAAAATGGTGTACCTAGAAATCAATATTAGTTTGTAATAACGACAAAGCAAAGGATTTTAAGATGCTTGATTTAAAAGTCTCTTTCTTGTTGCACTTTGGAAATATAATAAGAAAATAAAACCTTTGTGGAAAATGTAAAATTTAATCACTGAAGAAAATATTAACGACTCTCAAAATGAAAATTGAAACAGAAAATTTAGAATAAGATTCAGTCGCTTCTGGAAATTGAACTCGGGACCTCTTCCTTGCAGGGCAGTGCACTGAACACTAAGCTAACTCAACCATATTTACGTTAAGACAGGTGGATAAAGATATAGGTTATATTGATTTATTTTTTAAATATAATCGATGCAATCATATGTTTAATATAGAAAATTTCATGTGAACAATTTTATTCCGTACAATAAAACCAATTGCCGATAGTAAAACTCTTGCTTTATTGATGTATTAAGTTCCTACGAGCAATTTAATTTGCTCTCGCAATAAGACAAACGGTGACTTTAATTCCAACAATAAATGAAATCGGCAACAGTAATATAATCGAAATAGGACGCGGTTTATTCCTAATGACCGATTGAATTGCCGATATTCGATTCTACGATTCATGGACTTACGACTTCGATAAATGATTTTAAAACTAACAAATTGGATGTCACGAACCTAAATGTTTGAAAAACAGTAATTTGGGAGGCGAGAATGAGTAACGCCGCCACGGGAACCATTTATTTAATAACCAACACTAACGCCATAGGTCACGCCAAGTGGTTTGCGACGTTTAGTGATATAGCAGGGGTGCCCGTGTTCATGGGGTGAGGTTTGTATAGGTCTTGGTGGACGTTAAACCCCAGATTCATATCCACTCTTAAAACTCTGCTCTCATTCCTTTCCCAAAAAAAATCCTCCACACAGAATCCCCAAAGATGACATAGGCCCCGAGGGAAATTATTTCCCTCAGGGGCTCCTGTGTGGAGCTCATGTAAAACAAAAACCAAAACACTCTTATGACCCATAATAGTTTCAATTAATTAGAATTATTTTAAATATAAGAACACCTGACCAAGTGGCAAGAAATAATAATTGTAAGGGTGTGTTTGTACGGAAGCTTTTTATTTGGACAGTAATGAAAAAAAATGTCAGAGTTATTTGCCGAGTTTTTCATAAAAAATCACCCACCCAAACTTTCGTGGTAAAAGTACGGTATAGGGACTAGGGACATCTATAAAAATGAATCGCCGAAATGTATGTACGCGCATACTTCCGAACGACTGCATCAAATTGGATAATTCTTTTTTCTGTATTCGTGATTGTCAGGACAAGGTTTCTATAAAACTACCGGTGAGCTCTGGAATTATGAAATTTGTATAACAAAAATTGCAGTAGGTGGCAGGCCAGCTGTTTGAAAACTGAATGTACCGGGACTGAGTATGGAAGGCGGGAGGGGGGAATGGAAGTCGGGTAGGGGTTCGCGGGAGGGAACCAGAGAGGGGGACGGGAACCTATGAAAGGGGGGAGTGGAGTGGGAGAGGGAAGGTGAAGGAGGCGGAGTGGGAACGCGATAGGGGAAGGGGACGCGAGAGAGGAAGGGGAAGGGAATGGACGAATGGGAAAGGACACGCAGGGAGAAAACATTTATTTATTAAATGGCATAGCAACGCATGCCGGGTACCAACTAGTTTAACATAAAAATAAAATTTATTATAGAGAAAATTCTTAAAATATTTCGACCACTAAAGATCTAGACGATTCACTTACTGACCAGTACACATTTGGCAGAAGTGGGCTTTGCCAAGCGTGGACTAACTGTGAACAACCTCTTGGCTAGGTTTACCGAAATGCATGCAACCATAATAGATATTGAAACTTTGACAGCGTGGGGGGGTGAGGGGGGGTTGAAGTTAAGGGTTGTTAGGAGAAAACCACCCGCTGGCACAAGCGAAGAACAAAGAACTTCTACCTGTTGAGAAGAATGAACTAGAAACGAAAACAGAAGTGTTAGCATTTTTGCATGCGAGAAAATATGCTGCCTGAGAAGGATTGAGAAGAAATAATGATGCTTAAAAGACAGATATTAAAGTTTTTACATTGTTAAGATGATCTTAAAATAGTTTTTCGTGCCATAATAAGAATACATTTTTATGTTACAGTCAAGAAAAAAAAATAATAACTGAACATTCTTCAATTTTTTTTTTACATTAGCCCCGATGAAAAAAAATGACTCAGGGTCTATATCATCTTTAGAGATGTGGAGGGTCAATTTATGAAAATGAAGGAGGGGAAGTTTGTGATGGAAAAAGGTATGAAGGGTGGGGAGGAAGCTGGAGTCAATCAGCCTTACTAAAAAAAAACCACAGCACGCCGATAACCTGTGTTGCTGCAGCAACCTGAATAAAACAAACATACACTAAAACACGATAACATTACTAATAAGATTTTTTCTTAAAATGTATATTAAATCTGGCAACAGTGGAATTTTTCATAGTGTACATAATTTAATTGTTTGTTTTCCTACAGAACCGCTAAGTGGCGGCGCGAGGCGCCTGTGCATTCATCCTTCGCGTTGAAACCGCCAAAAAAACTCACTCCGCGGGTGTGTGTATAATATTACACAAATGTTATCGTAATATCTATTAATATGACTAATTCACTATTACATTCGCATAATTGATATACTTACCATGTTTTTGTGGTTTTTATTAAGGTTTAGTCAAGTTATAATAACAATAATCATACTTTGAAAATTGAAATGTCAATAAGTATTTTATGTAAAACATGAAAATTCAAATTTACATTTAAAGGATTTTATTTTATGAGAATCTCATAAAAGTGGTGTTTTTTTAAAATATTAATATCTAATACATGTGTTCCTAAACGTATCAATGAAATTAATGCCTTTAGAGTTGCAAGAAATCTGTTATAAAAGTCGGTATTATTTTTTTAGGTTAGTTTTTTGGCAATAAAAAAACTTTGAATTTTTTTTTATTTCTTTTTATTGTATGCACGAGGAAAAATTGAGGTGACAGTTTCGTTCCAAATTCATTTTATAAAAGGTCTGTATTTTTTAAATTTTGTTTTTTTATAAATTTCTGTACACTTTCATCAAATATGTTTTGGTAAAAAAAAAATCCCATGTTTTTTCGCGTTTGAATCTTAATATATGGCAGTATTTAAAAACTAAAGTGTAATTCAATTACACAAATCTAAAAGGTAATTTTATCTAGTTTTCATAAATGGTATTTGTTTTTACGACACCTTCAAAAATAAGAAATATATAGAACATTCAAAATACTTTGGAAAACATTCCAAATTTCGTTCACACATCATTACTAAAACAGAGATAAACTACCCTCTCAGGCCGTGTAAACAAAGTGTATTTTTTTCCATGAACAATTTTTTAATTAGTAATGTTTTCACATCCGCAGCCGTTTGTCAATTGAATAAAATTTTCACTGGGTTTTTTAGTAAGGCTGTAAGTGTCGAGTAGTGACGGACGTATGAAACCATCACTCCCACGGCGGTGCAAGGCGGTGGGTCGTGATAATCCGGCTGGATAGATCAAAAGATCTCCCTCAACCAGTTTCTCGCGATCTCGAGATAAAAAGTTTTGTAAATACATATTCTTATAAACACTTTACACAATACACTACCCACCACACGGCATTAATACAACCACAACGCTGCAACGGTTGTACGGTTGTGTAAAATGTTCATCAGTAAAGCTGATCTTAATGTTGTATAAAATGTTTTAATGTATTTGGATAAGAAAATAGACTATATTATTTTAACAAACATTACCATTTCTAATTAAATAGGCCGAATAAGAATTTATAATCGTAATCACTAAAATTCCACAATATACGTAAACATCCCGGGTAACATTCCTCCACACACAACTGTGAGAATGTTGTGGTTAACTTGGAATTCACTATGTTGTTCTGGTGGAACACAGAATATAGTTCACCGCTATAGACTATTCTATAACCTAACGGCCAAATACTTACAGAAGACGTGTAATTATTTTAGATATTGGGAAAATGTCTATAAATTACACCACAATACTAATGGCCACTTTGAAAACATATATCACAAAATGTGAAGACATATTATAGTACAATCAATTTTGAAATACTGGATTTTTGTTTAAACCTCAACATGTTTTTTGCAATACCTATGTCTAATTATGCGACCTCCGTGGTCGTGGGGTAAGGCTCTCGACTAACAATCTGAAGGGCACGGGCTCAAATCCCGGCGTGCGCAAGTAAATTAGTATATCTCTATGAATACAAGCCATATTTTCGACACGTTCCAGAGTGAACTCGACTCGACTCTCATATAAGACCACCATTCAGAATTTAAACGTTGCTTGAAATGACTATAGCCATGTTTAGTGACCAGATCTGAATAGCCAGGTACGTTCCCACCAACATCTCCCCAATCTCCTTCTCCTCTCCACTAACTTCAGGCTCACTTTCAAATGCAAAATCTGAATTTTTCAAATGGCATTGACTCCTTGAACCATTTTTTAATCGTAGTCTACAAAATCAAGTGAGATGAAAATTCCTCCCTTGGCCCGGGTAAGATGTTCACGATCCAGACAGGCCGATGGTTATCTCACAGAAAACTTTCCAATTTGCCATCTTCCTGAACAGGACTCGGGGATCGGAAACGATTACTAACAAAAAATAATTTAAAAAAACTGTGAAAACAAGCAATAAATTAAACTGAAAAGAAGCTAACAAAATCTAAACAGCAGTAATCCCCAAATAAACATTACTTACGTAACGGAAATAATGTAAAAACGGTTATGCTTTTCCTTTACTATTAACTTTTTTTCCATTTTAGATTCTTAAGTATATATATACTAGGAACTTGTTGAATCATTTAAATTACTGAATTCAAATCTAATTTTCTTTATATTTAAAATAGAACGGCGTCACTGCGCCTCATGTGGATATTCAAAATATTGCCTGGCTATTATAGAATTAAAGGTCTTGAATTTCATCGGTTGGGAAAAATTGTTACAAAAAAACCCTAATAAAATTGCATGTTTTCAGCAACATCAACATATTTTCTTACTTCTTCTGGCACTAATCTTAATCTAATTGTAAATATGTACGTTATTAAGTCACTTGCTTTAGGTCAGCATTTATATGTCTAAGTCATAAGCCACAAGCTAGCAAGCCACAAATCTTAGATGTAAGTCACTAGTTATAACTGTAAATCTTAATTGTAAGCCAGTAAAATAAGTCACTAGCTATAAGACTTCGATGTAAGTCAATAGTTATAATTGTAAATCTTAGTTGTAAGCCAGTAATATTAATTCCTTTAAATACTTATTTGTACAGCACCCTTGAGGTGATTTTTCACAAAAAGGGCGCTATATAAATTAGACAAATATTATTATTATTATTATAAGCATCAGTAACCGGCGGCAATGTATACATATGTGTTTGTGTTATGTTGGGAATGGGAGGGAATCAGTGATGTCCTTTTGTTTGAAATTCTTCCGCATTCGTCTTCGGGAATAAGGAAACCCATGAAAAAACCTTATCCGGGAAGATTCGGCCGACTGTCAACTTGAAACTGGGTCGGCCTTCAGTGACATCGGTATGTGATGTCCTGCATTGTGAGGTGTGAGTGTGTGTCTGTTTTCACGTTAATAAATACCTTATGGGACTATAAAGAATAAACGTACATAATCGTATAAATGCATACTATGAAATATTATATAAATAGATAGATATATAAACATAAATGGGAAAAGGAATAGGGAAACTAGGACTACCTACTGATCGCTTATTGGTCCGCATCTGAATCTGTGATGCAGCCTAAATATACCATCTGGTGGGTCATACATAAGGCTTAGATAACGGATTATCCATCTGCCTTGTTTGCACCCTCTTTGAAGACATGCCTATTATGTTATGTATTTATTATCGTTTCGCTGTATTCCATAGAAAAATGTTTCTTAAAATAAAATTGCGGATTTCCGGATTAAATTTTCCATTAATCTTGTGGAAATTTGAACCATCTGTTACGATAACAATAGAGAGCACGTAAAAGATAGGCAGATACATTATATATACATTATCATACTCCCATTCCCAAATCACACGATTGTTTTAGGTAGAAGTTCCTTGTTATATTATCGCAGTTTTCAGTCTAGGAGTATCTTTATCAATGCTTAAGGTTTTGAATAATTAATGGATTCTATGACCTCGGGATCTGGTTGTTGAGAGAAATTATGTGGTACTAAGAATTTGAGACGATTTTGATGATGAAAACAATTTTAAATTAATTATGAACATTTTGAGTCAGTATATTTTAAAATGTTGTCTTACAAATTACATTGATTGAATCATCACTAAGAGTGAACCTCCAGGTAACAATCGATATTTTCTAGAGTTACGGGAGACAAGTTTCCAGTATCGCTTTGGTGAATGATCATCGTTGTTTTATTAAGTACTTCAGAATGGACAGGTACCCATTTAACAATATTCCTATTTCCGCTTTTACCCACATTTTCTTCTAATTCATAAAAAAATTTCTATTTGAGGTTGGAGTATTCCTAATTTGGGAGGCGGTATGGGACCGGTATGGGAACCATTTATTGGATAGCCAACACCTCTGCTGTAGGTCTTCCCAAGCGTCTCGCTATGTTTGATGATTTAGCAGGGTTGCTCGAGTTCATGGGGTAAGGTTAGTTGAAAGTTGCGTGGCAGGTCAGATCGGGAAAGACTTTTTTTTTGATTTACTAGATTCTTATGTTTCTTGAAGAGATGAATCATTTAAATTTACTGAATTTAAAGTTAATGTTCCTTATACCAATAGAACGGCGTCATATGCGCCTTGCAATTTTTACTGCATGTGGGTATTTAAAATAGTACCTGGCTATTATAGGCTTAGAGGACTTGTGTTTTGTCGGTAGGGAAAAATTGTTATGTAAAAACCCTACTAAAATTGCATGTTTTGCGTAGCTTCAACAAAGCAACTGGCAGCAAGCTAGGGGAAATATAGACATACGTGTGGGTTTGTGTTATGTTGGGAGTGGGAAGGAGTCGGTCATGTCCTTTTATTTTAAATTTTTCCGCATTTGCCTATTGGGATGAGGAAACCATGAAAAACCTCATCCGGGAAGAGACGGCCGACAGTCAACATGAAACTATGCGGCCTTCAGTGATTTCAGTAAATGAAATCCTGCATTATGTGGTGAGGGGTGTGTGTGTCTGTTTTTATGTGAGAGACATACTTTATGGAAATTTTTAGGACAAATTACATAAACATATATAAAATAAATATTATTATATAAATATATAAATAGATATATAGACATAAGTTGTGGAGAGGGGTCTGGTGGTTATTAATACCTACTGCTCGCTCAGTCTTCCGTGTCTGATTCGGGAAATACAGGTTGAGAGAGACCTTTTGACCTGTCCAGCTGAACTCTCTCAGAACCCCTTTCACTGCAGTTGGAGGGATGGATTCATACGTCCGTCACTCCTTAAGATACTGACCACAGATTCCTATCTACCCCTCACACCTTTTTCCTTTCCAGACCTTAATCAACTTTCTTTCCTCAAAAGACCCTTCACACAGCATCCCCAAAGATGACATATGCGCTGAGGGGAATTATGTTCCCAAGGCCTCCTGTGTGGAGCTAATGCAAAAAAAAAACAGCTCCGGCAGTCAAATTCTTACGCAAAGTTCGAGAGAGCATAAGAGTTTTACGAAATAAGACTTAGACAGTGATCTTCCTCTCGTTTCGAAGGTCAAGTGTTCCGATATAGTAGATTGAGCCCGGGGTCCGTCCGCCCGCCACAGATAATTTCCTTTTTTAAATAGATAGATTAAAAAAACGCAAATGAACGAGAATCCACTGCAGATATTTTCATTAATATAATACATATATTAAATTAATTTTATAAATACAGGATATTCCAAATACCTACAAAAAATACAACTTTGGTTAAGTTTTAGAATGTACGTTTATGAATACAATTATTATTATCACGAAGAACAAAGCACTGTTTAGCAAATTATTTATGGCCCGTACGTAAATGAATACAAAATGCGTTTCATTTATCGAGGAAGGAAACCCGAAGCCGGCGCGAAATAAATGATTTATGATGGCTATCGACCCAAACACCTACTGCCCGTATTGTGTCACTTCAAGCGGAGGCCATTACAGATTATTTTTGTTTGAACGTCGCGTCGGAAGTGTTGGCACACCTGCAGCCAGTTTCAAAAATGAAATTAAAAACTTTGCTGAATTAAATCAGATGCATACATTTTTATATTGACTGGAATTACCTAGGTATATATATTATAGATAACTATAGATTGTTAGATGTTAGTGGAAGCTTTAAACTGAATGCTGTCGAAATGAGATCCTTCAAGTAAATATGTCTTAAGTACTACTACTGTTAGTAATTATTAACATTTTTTGTTTGGCTGGAACTTATTATCTGTGTAAACTAATGTAATTGTTTGTAAAACATATGTTCTAGAATAGAAATAAATAAATAAAAAATGGTAAAACCACGTAATACAGTGTGAGAAATGTGGAGATTCGTAAAGGAAACAAGGCTGATGTAAGCGCAATGGACGTTTAGATGGTTTGAATAGTAGAGATAATGAACGAATAAAGAGGTGTACGGAGAATATAAATATATGGTTCATGGGGTGAGGTTTGTCTAGGTCTTGGAGGCGGATGACCAGGACACACTAAACCCCAGTTTCCTGCCCACCCCTTAAACCCTTTTCCTTTCTAAAACTCTCCTCTCCTTTCTTTCCTAAAAAAAAAACCCTCCACACGGCATCCCCAGATGACATAGGCAAGGGCATTTCCTAAGGGCCTCCTGTGTGGAGCGCATGTAAAAAAAAATTGAATGTGTGAATGCGAATGGTTCAATGTTTGAAGAAGTCGGGGACGCCTGAGGAAGACATGGCACCATCAAGCGAACAAGATACTTGAGTCGGGCATTGTCAAAAGTCAGAATAGTAGAAGAGTATGCAAAATTCGATGAATGAATGTGAATGAGGGAAGGAGTTTGTTCCAAGATCTAGTTTTTTGGTGGTCCGTCCTCTCTACCTACCACTGGGGGGAAACAGCGTAATCTCGGAAAAGTAGTCTTTAAACTTTTATTTAAGCCTTTTTCAAATTTGGGAATGCTGTGTGGAGGGTCTATTTAACGCAAGGAAAATGTAAACTATTGTTTTGTAGACATTCAACCACTAAAATCATAACCTAAGCTCCTGAGCGAACAATTTGTTTCAACGACCTTATTCGGCAATGAACAGCGTACAAATGCGTACAAAACTACGTGTACGGGCACTAAGGGATCAATGATCCTAATTCGTAAAAGCACATTAAATTGAATTAGTGGTAGAACAGACATTTAATGCTACCTTTGATAGATTACTGGCTTATTTTCTCGGATAATCTAGAGGATTGAAAGCCACATAAATAACAATTTGCCCGAAGGGTAAATTTATTACGCAACCGCGCTGAATAAATGTATTAATTAATCCGTTAATATTGTTGAGGGTTCGAATCCATGTTTCTCACAGTCGGTATCGAGTATCGACCCCATCATAGAATAAGTACAAAAATATTAAGTGAAAATTATAAAAATATTTAGTGTTTATAACCATCCCCTTTTAAAACAGGCTAAAAATTGATTACTGCATTTTCACGAGCATCACTTATGCGCTAATGATTAGCATCGTTTTTATACAATGTTTGCCGTTTAAAGGGCGTATTTTTGAATAAAAATAAAAATAATACATTTTTATAACATTTTTTTCCAAATAGATCTGGCTTTCACCCGTCCAGGGAGTTCCAGGCCATCATTTCAAATAATGGATAGAAGGAAGGTGAATTATTTAAATGGTCAAATATGTAAGATTCAAGTCGAGTTTAGACTTGGAAAATTTGAGATGTTGAAAGGACGGGTGGCATAAGGATTTATATAAGAGAGGATATTTGTTTTGAGAGGGTCAACCAAAAACTACGCGATCCAGAGTTCCCACTTCTAGACTAAAGAATAAAGTACAATCTGGGGAGCAAGCACGAGATTTTAAAAAGGTGAGAAGGAACGGAACAATGTCCAATTCTCATTCGATTAAGTGAGGAAAAATGGGAGAGTTGTTGAAACCACGATTTTGATGTAGTAGTATTAGTATTATTATTTAAATATTATAAAACAATAAACGACAATAAAATATTTGCAACAAATATAATAAGGTGATAATTATAATCCTGTTCGGTGCTCAGTTACGTGTAGTAGTATTAAAATTTCAATCAAAAGTAATCAGCGAAATGAGATTGCTCCGAAGCGGCTTGGATTGGCTCGGCTTAGCTTGACTTGGTTTGGCTGGCTTGGGATGGTGACGGGCGCAGGCACGTCGATGCCGTTATAATTGATGTTGTTTACTCGTCATATCAAGCGCTTACAGGCGGCCCTAAACACTGTGGAGTACAGGTCCTACTGATCACATAAACCTCCCCGCGCCCCCCTGCAAACATGATACAGCGCATAGCTAAGGGAGGTACAGGACTACAGGCAGTTAGGCACTTGGGGTAGGTTTCCTTGTTCTGTTGACAATAAGTGCGACGTAGAGAGTTTGAGAATTAAAGCGCCGGAAGGAACACAGAGCTTTCAGGCGAGCATTGAGGGTTGTTTTTGCCTAAATAGATTCGTATATTGTTATTCTTTTAGTAGTTTCTAACAGGTTTTTAGGTTGTAATTTTGATAGTGTTGTTCAAAACATGACAAGATGAGAGTAACGAATTAAATGATTAGGTAAACATCTGACTTCAAAGGCTGAGTTGGGTTCAATTTCAATTATAACGTAGGTTGAATTTTAGTAAAGGAACCACTGTCAGTTTATTTGGTGTAACCCATTACCTACTAGGAATCTTGAACTAAAATTAAACAGAAAACTTTGTTCATTGCCCGAGTCGTAAGACCCGGCTATACTATATCCCAGCAATGTGTGGGTTTGATATTAGGAGAGTATAAAGTGCGCTGGGGTAGACTTAAAGGAAACTTGGGAGAAATAGCCGTTAGAGGCCAGCGGGAAGTAGCCAACAAAATGGCCGAGCAGGTAGCGTGGGAAGGTCCGAGTGTTGAATATGCAAAAAAGGTACGAAATTCAAGTGTTTTTGCTACACGCTCGCCCGCACTACAACTCCACACAAAAAGGCATCGAATAAAATCGGCGAATAAGCAAAACACTAATAGCTATGAGACATTTGAACAACTTTTGTATCCCTGATAATTCCCGTCGAGAGGTTCAATTTGCCGGCAGGACGCAAATGAGCCAACAAGGTTTTTCTCAATGTAGGGAGGCTTCACTTTTTGCGATGTTTTTGTTATATTCCCACCTCTTGCGTAAAGAAGTTTGGGTATTCGGAACGGGCTACTTTGTGCAAAATAGGAAAATAAAATAAAACGGTAAACAATAAAGTGCTGTGGGAGAAACGAGCAATTTAACAGCGGGGCGCTGCGGATTTATGGACGCGCCATTTTGTATAAAGGGACATTGTTCATCATAAAACTGGGAACAATGGCGACCGTCACATTAAAAGGGACAAATTGTCCTATGTTGTGTAATTATCTATTTATTAGCAGTGTACATTGTGTGGCGAAGGTTTTAGGGCTAACGGAATTATACACACAACATATAATGTGAGAAGAACGTCGAGTATGTTGTGTTCATTACTGTCTCCGTTTTTTGTAAAGACAGGTCTGCATTAAGTTTCCAATTTAAAATTGCACAATAAAGCTTTTTTCTATATTGGGTAATTATATTACCAGCTTTTGTTGCTAGGCCCTGTGGGCGGCTTTTGGTTCGGCTTCGCCCAGTTTGAGTTTTGGCGATCATTTTATAAATCTGATAGGAACTGGTTCCAAAAATAGCCGGTTCTTCGGATCCACTGTGATCCAGTGACAGCTGGTCACCGCGACAGGCAATGACATCATATCGCGTGGTACTATTATTCACAAATGCCATTTATAATATACAAGCGTCAACGGAGGCGTCTACTAATATTTACAGGAATTCCAAAAACTGAACAAATCGGACTAATATATCTATGAGAACCAAAGTGCGTACAAATATCTACAGCTCAAACTGCTGACTAATATCTATGAGAATCAAAGTGTGGACGAATGTCTACAGCACTGACAGAGGTTGGATTTGCAATTATGTATAGCATATTGGAATAACGTGATATTGCGTATGCAGTTTAAACAACTTAATTTATGTAAGTATGTATGTAAAAATCCCTAATACCGGACTATTGGACACATTTAGCTAAATATTAAGGATTTGGGTTTTTGTTTTAACAGCTTTCTTTATTTCGAGTGCTTCTAAATTATTTAGTCTGTGACCAAGACCATTTCTATGTCAGTTAGGTTAGGTTAGGTTGTGGTGCCGTGTATTTAGAAATAAATAAATATCTTTGTATTATGACCTCCATGTTTGTTCAATAAATTATTGTCCTCGTAAACAGCAACATACGTAATATTATGCAAAAACTTCATGTACGTACTTTAAACGTTTAAGCCTTTACGTAATTAGTAATTACAGTAACTGAAGAATTTATGCTTTTCCGTATAACGTCTTGCTCAGCTGCCCTCTGTAGATATTAGTCCAACCTACGCTCCATAGATATTAGTCACCAATGGGACCGTCACAGATATTCGTCCGACCTTAGCTCTGTAGATATTAGTCCACACTCTGAAGTTCGTACGTTGGCAGGGTACGTACATATTATTATGAAGTGATGGTTTTAGTACTAACGGAACGACAAAACGAAAGATTCATCTAACTTGAAACAATTTGAGACGAACCATGTTTGACTGTCTACGTTTTTTGTATGTTAAATGAAAATACTGAAGACTGGTCGCAAATTAAAAATTAAGTTCATTAAATTTCTTTGAAGTAAGAGTGAGCTCATAAAGGAGCATCTATAAGCATTTAATTAGGACAGGCAGCTGCTCTAATGATGTTGGGGTCCTTTGAACTTGTGTTTTTGCAAACAGTTTTCCGATACCTACTTAAAGAATATGAAAAATAACATGCAGAAAATCAGGGAGTAAACAATATTAGGGACCTGGAATATAAGCTTAAATAAACAGTTTAAAAAGAATTACATTATTGCAACGATAGTCACCATATTAGACCATATAATTAATGCCAAATGTAATGAAATCATCCCACGTGCCATTCATATCACTGAAAGTTGTGTAAAAACTTTCGAACAGTGAAAATGAAGCAGCTTTTCCATGTATCTCGATTTCTAGCTCGACACTTTATTTTCATCATGCATTTCTTCATAGATGTCTAAAATTCCCTTTAATTGTCAAATAAACAAACAAATCATAGACATACATCGACAAATTATAGACTCAATGCGAATGATGAAAATGACGTTACAAGCAGAAATGTATACTGTTCCAGGCAGAAAAACGGCGCAAAATACAAAAATTACATGATATACAGTCTTCGAAAATTCCGCATCAGAGAAATGAACAGGAATCAAGAATTCTTTGGCTAAATAATAAAGAAAACGAAAACATAATACAGACATCTTGTACAGATAATAAATTTTTAATCAGAAATAAATCGGCATGGAGGTTATAAGTAATGAGTCATACATACCTTCTCGAACCATTTCAAGTCCACGAGCAGGGAGAAGTTAAGGTGCAGGAATCTGTTGTCTTCACAGGAGCGGGCGGGTTGCGGGGCGGGGGCTATGATGGAGGGCGGGCGGGCTCTTCCAGGCCAAGTTCTTCTTCCGTGGCTTTGGTCATCCCCATCCAGACCAAACACCCTGGCACTGTCAGAGCTGAACCTAACGGCGCTGACATCTCTTTTGCTATTGCTGCTAGATCTCAAACCAGCGCTGAGATCTGTTATGATATCGGATTCAAATCTTAAATCACTGGTGAGGTCTATTTTGCTATTGCTTCCAGATCTTAAACCACTGGCGAGGTCTATTTTGCTATTGCTCCCAGATGTAAAACCATTGCTGATATCTATATTGCTAGTGTTCCCTGATTTTAAACTGACATCTGTTTTGCTGTTACTTCCAGATCTAAAACTACCGCTGATATCTATTTTGCTGTTATTTTCAGACCTTAAACCACTGCTGGCATCTATTTTGCTATTATTTCCAGATCTGAATCCACTATCATCATCAGCTTTCTTAGTGGTACAAATGCTTCTAGATGAGTCAGGTCTGATTGCTTGTTTAGTTTGAACTTGTGTGATTTTGGATCTAGGTGGAACTTTGGGAGGAGTTTTCGATCTAATTGGATTGGGGTCTATTGCTACTCCGACTCCATAGTTTGTGATTTGACTATATGTGATTTGGTCAGATGAATGTTCGGGTCCACTGGTTTCTGTAACGTTATCATATATGCTAACGGTACCAGTGTCGTATCTCGGACTGTCGACAAAACCCACTCTTGAGATGCTCCGCGTGGTTTCATTTCTGATTACAGATCTAGTACTAGGTCTAGAACTGTCAGACACTATTCCAGGTTTTGTTGGTTGTTCTCTCGAGGGTTCGGTTTTAGTGCCGGCTATCGGACTATATGATGGAGCTAAGTAGCTGCTTCCGGATCTAGGTTCATGGTGCGAGGGTTTGGTTCTGATGTCAGCTACCGGACTATATGATGGAGCGGAATAGCTACTGCCCGGTCTAGATTCATGATGTGAGGGTTCAGGAATGGTGCCAGTTCTTGAGCCATGGTTGGTGCCGCCAGCCCCCGCCCTGGGTGCTTCTACCCGTGCCGACAGTTTCCCTCTTTTACACTTACACCAGCAGACATCAATTTTGGCTGCGTCAAAGTGTTGTACAAAAATATAATTAAAACCGATGATTTTATCGGTTTTTCTCTTAAATCTACCACTAAATATTAGGTGGAAGACGGTTTGGCTTTTATAATATATCAGAGATTTAGTTAACTTCTTTTGAAGTACATATCTACTCTTTGTATTGTATTCTCATTATACAATCTTTCTTGAGGAGGCTTAGTAAGCCGCTTGCTTAGTTTATAAATCCGTTTTGTTAGTCTTGCGTTTTGTACTTAACAGGAGGTCTTTGGAATACTTCGAAGTGTATTCTGGTTTCACTGGTCAATAAATAATTTAAAATTACGTTGAAATAAATATTTTATATTAAAATAATAAATATTCTCAGTATTTTTCAATGTCACATTTCAGGTACATTGTGAAAAGGGTCTTCTCCAACACAAAAACTTCACTCGAGGCACTTTTATCCCATATTTATGTGAGCAAAAATTTTGGGTCAAAACTTGTTAAGATAATATTTTCGTTTTTTCTTCACGAACATTTCGATGAATGTTTTCGTTTTTTTTCCACTGGATGAAATTGTGCTATTTATTCATTTTCCTAAGGGAGCAAAATGCCATATAAATAAATGCGCTACATGGCATTCAAGCTTCGTGAGACCTGTATAAATCACGGCGACTTTTTGTGGTTTCCTTTATGATTTCTTTTTTTAAATAACGAAGGATAAATTGTCACGTTTAATGGAGGGTATAAGTTTCTTTATATTAAATACGCAATATGAAACAAGAATGACAAGTATTCCGTTCCCTAGCCACTTGATAAAAGTCAGACGTTTATTTTAAATTTAATTTCTGGCGAAAAGAAAGGCCTAATCAACTGAGGTCATATATGTTTTAAGATTTTCACGGTGAAAGAGGATTTTCGTTATTTCTTTTTGGGGTGTTATGCCGTGTTGCGCTACATCCTTCTTTAGCCTTTTATAGAAACGTTGGCTAAAGAAGGAGGTAGCGCAACACGGCATAATACCTCAAAAACAAATAACGAAAAAAACTGAGGTCGTGTTGAAAATATTAACAATTTTATAATAAGTGATTCAATTTTCTCACTGTAAATTTTGATTCATTTGTTGGGTAAATGGTATTGTATTTGTTTAATATCTTGCTTATGTTTCGGACATCCTTTCAATGTTCACAAACAATGCAGATTTGAACAAATGTCTAAGGTTGAACCCTGCAAGTAGGGATGGGCAGTCGATTGGTAAAATATGTAAAGGTGTATATGTCTCAAACGAAGGGAGTTAAATTTCAATTATGGATTAAGTAGAAGATTCGGACTAAGAAGGAAGAAGTAGCAAAAAACTGTAAAAATCTTCAAATCGTAAAACGATGTACAATAACCTGATCTTTTTGCATATAACTCGGTCGCGACTTTCGTCTTCATCGAAGTGCTGATCCTAAGTCATTCTACATGTAAGTGAAGATTTATGCAAATTATCCCCCATCCCCCAAACAGCCCGGCCTTAGCTCCATCTGATGCTGATCCCCCGGCTGATCTAGATGGTCCACATTTCCTGGTCACCACTTCCATGCAGATGGATATTACAAATTGGAGAAACGCAATGATAAGCGCTTTAGTTTAAATGGTAGTTTTAAGAGACAAGTAATTTAATCATTTTATCTATGCGGGTTGCTTCATTTACAGCCTGAACGGCGGTTACTTTCCAAACAACCCTCGTAATAATAAACCCTCAGTAGACCGCAGTTATAAACGTAAAAGCATTGATATATTTTATTATTTTGAGTGATGGGAAGATCGCACGCCATAAACCATTGAACGTAACGAGCATTTGAGTACTTAAGCGAGGTACAAGTGCTGTTTATTTAATATACTGAGCATTATGTTATAACTGGCATTGTCAGGCTCTACCTATACAGACATCAGACTACAGCCTTCAGGCTGACTGCGACCTTCTGAGAGGTCCAAAGAGGATTAATGTATACATTTATAAGGGAAAGAAAATATCCTTTTGCCGACGAACAGACTGTTATTAAATAATAAATGAAATATGGTGTAATATGCAATAATCCTCTAAAGCCTTGAGTAATGTTTTAATTCAGGCTCGGGGGAATAAATGTATGTTTTTCGACTGCGTTTGGCTTTACGAGAGGTAAATAAAATTATTCATTTCATTTCTGAGGCCAAATTCGCTTGTCTTAAACATTTGGCACAAGCTTCTTTGAATTAGAGATCGATGGGAATTTTTCGTCACTTAGAAAAAATATTTTAAATATGATAATTTTGCTTCCGTAATTTACGCATAGACGTCAACCAAATCTCTAATTATTGAGAAATATGAATTCATAACATCTCAATTTGAGAGGCTGATATGGGTACCGCCACCCCGGGAACCATTTTTTGAGTAACCAACACCCCTGCCATATGTCGCTAGGTTTAGTCACTTGCTAGGGATGGCAGGGTTCATTATGGGGTGAGATTTGTTTAGGTTTTGGCAGTGGATGCGTTTGCGGACAGGAATGGGAGAGATTGGTAGAGTAAGAACTTTCGACCTCTCCAGCCAAACTCTCTTGCAACGCAGTGGGAGAGATGGATTCATTCGTCCTTCACTCCTGGAAACATTGACTACAGATTCCTTAATACTCCTCACACTCTTTTCAATCCCAGAACATCCACTCCCTTCTTTCCATAAAAAGACCCTCCACACAGCATCCCCAAATACGACATTGGCCCTGAGGGATTTATTTCCTCAAGGCCTCCAGTGTGGAGCTAATTAAAAAAAAATACGCTAGTGAATGGGGAGGGGAAGATGATGAAATGAGGAAAGTCGGGAAGTAATTTTATCAGGGCGATACTGAAAGTATCTATTATTCTGAATTATTAATCTTATAAAAACAACAAAGAGTGAACACAGAAAAGAGGTAAATGTTAAATCTCCCAGAAACCGGCTGAGTCCGGATTGCAAGCAAGTAACTTGCACAAACTACCGTGAGAACTACAGCAGCCGGCCGGCCCAAAGTTCACTGCACAAATGATAACAGCATCGACTTTCAGCCGGGATTAAGCTAGGCTTTGTAATATTATTTGTCGGTAGGGCGCCAGACCGGAGGGGACGGGGGCTTCGGGAGATAAGCCCGTTCTGTGATTCGACCTCCGCAAATACAAGTCTTCCACGTGGGTTTACTTGAAAGGGAGGAAAGCCAATAACTTGGAGTTGGCAGATAGGAGAATATTACCTTTGGCGTTTTGTACGAGAAATCCAAAGACAATAAGCTCGAACATCAAGACGTTCTGTTAATCAAAATATACCTATTATTTATTTTATAGAATACGACGGGAAAGACTGACATTCAATCAACACATTGAATACATTGTGAGTAAATCAAATAAATTACTAGGTTTTCTTGTAAGATCAACCAAACTGTTTAAGAATTCTAATAGCCTAATAATTCTATTCAATTCCTTAATCCGAAGTGTTCTTGAGTACGGGTCAACAGTCTGGAATCCACATTATATTACACAGGTATCTAGACTCGAATCAGTCCAAAGAAAATTTACACGGATTTTGTCGTACCGATCAAGTGTCCACCATCTTCTAGACGGGTACGAACAAAGACTTACATATTTCAAATTAGAGAGTCTAGTTAAAAGACGAAACATAAATGACCTCTTAATGCTCTATAAAATTGTGAATAATCGTGTAGACAGTAACATAGTCAACCAAATTAAGTTATACGCCAGGCACAAATCTACAAGAACCCTTAACATATTTTGGACTGAAATTTTTACGAATAATACTGGATATTTTAATCCTATATCTAGAATGTCTCGGTCATACAACGATCTTGTTAAAATACACAGTTCCATAGATATTTTTGCAAATAACATAACATATTTCAAGAAATATCTTGTAAAATATGTTGTATTACTTTTCAGTAAATAGTTTATAAATATTGAATATAGTTATTATTATGTATTTCAATTTTGTATTTAAGTTTTCAAGTTATGTATAAATAATACTTGCATTGTTTTTCAAGAGTTTGCTTCTGTGAAAATGCATATGTGATTAATGCAGACACATTAATCTAGGGATACTTATATTTGTATTTTAATTTATTATATACTACCCACAAAAATGTTGTATAAATATCCTGTTTGTGTCTCAAATAAATAAATAAAGACGGGAAGTGCAAATTACGAGTATTTTTTGAGGCGGTAATTTCGCGTTGAAGGGGAAATTCTTTTGACTAAAGAACCGTAAGCTTACTGACGATTATTAAACAAAACTGATGCTTTTAAAAGCTGGTTCAGTAAAAACATAGCTGTTAAGTTTATTATTAATTTTTATTTATTATTATCTTGAAAAAGAGATTATTAGTATTACAAAAGATTTTTTTTTCTGTTACATAGAGATATAGTTAGGTTTTATACCTGTTTTGAGGTCTATTTATTATTATTTTTACAATTATTGTTTCACATTATGACCGATCAGTGGCTGAGTTGGCATCGCGTTTTGGTCTCACCCGAGCGTGGCGTGTTCGATTCCTCGGCTGGCCAAGTCACTCCATCACGACACAAACAACAGCAATGTGCTGGTAGTAAGAGATTTAAAAAAATTATAAAAAAAAATATATGACGACGTGTAGAGGGGTAAGGCCCTCGGCTAGCGATCCAGAGGTCAAATCCCGGTATGCGTAAGTAAATTTTACTTAATTGTATTGTGATGTTTCAAAATTAAATCAGTTAAAAATGATATAAGGCATATTTGCGACACGTTCCAGAGTGGAAGACGCTCTCATATAAGACCACCATTCAGAATTGAAATGTCGCTTGAAATTGCTTTAGACGTGTTTGGTGACTAGATCTGAACAGCCAGACACTTCCCAATCTCCCTGGTCCCAAGCAATTGTAATAGAATTATTTTTTTTATCCAAAATCAGCTATAATAAAGGAATGGGGAACGACATGCCAAAGAAATGTCGATCGAAGGTATGTTTAAAGGAATCGTTTCTATTTTGTGAAAAACAAATAATCACAATAACGCGATATTAAAATAATTGGTAAATCTCTAACCTCTCGTTGTAACCATGCATAAATCCCAATTTTAAAATAAAAATATTATAAATAAACCTAAGATTAGTCCCATAAAGTGCATCGAAAGTTTATTTGTAATCGGTTTAATCAAGACCAGAAGAGATTAGTTTTCCTCCTTAGGATAATCCTGGGAGGAAGTTCAACTGTAGACTAAGACACTGGCGGTGCAGCAAATCAACACGAACCCGCCACAGACATAAATCTTCCAACTTGCACAGCTAAAGTTGGGTAAGCGGTATCAAAAACGAATAATAGTTATTTATAAACGTTTGTTGGAATCATAATGAAATAAATATTAAGTTGATTCGTAGAAAACAAATAATTGGTTATGGCTTGCAACGGTGTTCACCATGTATTCACGCTTGTTTATTTGGAACAATGAGCAAAGGTTATAATACTGTATAAAAATCAGAGTGTGTATTTTTTCATTTACTAGATTCTTATGTATCTTGAAGAGATGAATCATTTAAATTTACTGAATTTAAAGTTAATGTTCCTTATACAAATAGAACGGCGTCATATGCACCTTGCAATTTTTACCTCATGTGGGTATTTAAAATAGTACCTGGCTGTTATAGGCTTAGAGGTCTTGTGTTTTATCGGTAGGGAAAAATTGTTATGTAAAAACCCTACCAATCAGAGTGTGCAATTGACATGCGGTGAACACCTGCAAAAAACTAAAGTATATAAGAGGGGGAAGGCTACGAAGCACCTCACAAAGAGGAGACTGATAGGCTACGAAGCACCGCACAAAGAGGAGACCGATTATATTATCTCAAGTCAATCCTATAGATGTATGTGTTTGTCTCTTTTTTAGTGTCGCAATTTATCGTTTTATCGAGTTTCAAATCACAACGGTACTAAAGAAGTTTTCACTTCAATTTTTTATTATGCTAGGCGGGTATGGATGTCGCCGCCCCGGGAATCATTTATTGAATAACCAACACCCCTGCCATAGGTCACCCCTAGTGGTTCGCTACATTTGGTGACTTACAGTAGTGCCCGGGTTCACGGGGTGGGGGTCGTCTAGGCGGCGAAAGCATTTACCCACATACTGAAAGGAGGACCGGATCGGAAGAGACTGGTAGAGACCTAACCTAGACCTATCCAGCTGGACTCCTCTCTCAACCCATCCCCTTGAGTTGGATTCATTCGCCCGTCACTCCTGAATACGTTGATCCTCGGATTCCTACCTACCCTTAATACCTTTATTCTTCTCATAACTTGCTCTCCTTCCTTTCACTATAAATACCCTCCACACCATTCCTAAAGATGGTATGAAAACGGTTCGTTTCTACGATTCATTCTTGACCTCAACAGCTCGGCTCTGGAACGATTTGCCGGGGTCTGTGTTTACTCCCTCCTACAACAAGTTTCACTCCTTCCTTTCCACAAAAGACTTTCTACGCAGCATCCTCAAAATTGACACAGACCTCGAGTTATATTTTTTCGGCAGAGCCTCCCGCGAACTCCCCAAAAAACTACGGTTAAGAGTTTTTATAATGTTTGTTGTTGCAAAATTGTACCAAATATTCACTGGGTTCACGAACCTTAAAAATTGTTGGTCATTTGCAAGTGCGAATGGTTATTTATTTGGTACAAAAGGGTGGGCCGTATGTGCGGTAAAGTGTTTTTAATAGCACGTAATTAGCAACACGTGATAACCGAGGCAAATCGGGTGCCAATACGTGATTCGGAGCATTAATGGGATTGAAATATCAAAACAGACCACCGTCATTAGGGCCGAAAATATTGAATGTTTATAAATTAACATTTGTGCACTGCGTGAATATTACGCATCCAAAATGGTCGTGATATCATATTACCAATTAGAAAATGCTACTAGTCAATTAAAAACGGAAGGTATATCCGTAACAAACAAAAAAATGTACAGTGAAAATGGTACTCATATTAAAATAACGTGAGTAGGTTCTAAATAATTAACCATTCGTCGCCTCAGTTCTCATTTGTTCAATAGACCAATTTAGTTTTTGTTCAATCTCCACTTTAAAATTAAAAATAAAATGTAAAAAATGATAGTTAATCACTTAACTAAGAATTATTTAAACTAATGAGACCTTTACCTTTACGGAAATAGCTTTATCTTAAACACCACAGTATTTCATTGAAATAATGAAAGAAAACCTTCTCCTGTAAAATTTTCTAATGGTTTATTGAACAAATAAGAACTAAGGCGATGCATTGAGCTTATTGTACAAAACCTGAGCTTTAATCACCAGTAAAGTTTTACTAAGGAGACTCGTTTGTAATACGTATGGAATAAAAAACAATAAACTTCGTTTCAGGTTCATTACTGAAATGGTTTTTAAGTTCTCGAGAATGGAATATAATGCATTTACATATACGAGTAAGGCAATTTCGTTTTAATAATTGTATGTTTCCTTTTCGCGTTTCAATTCACGACAGTACGTTGAATTATTATATTAGATAATTTTTTTTATTTATTTTTTACATTTACTCCATACAGGAGGCCCTGAGGAAAATAATTTTCCTCGGGGCCGACGTCTTTGGGGAAGCTGTGTGGAGAGTCTTCTTGTGCTTTCAATAATCTATGCGCGTTAAAAGAGTCTGAATAGCAAAACCTAATCCCCAAATATTATTTTCTGGAAGCTACAAAAACCAAAGTATCGTACACCAGGGTTCGATTTGGTGAATTTGAGAGGAGAGGTAAAAGCAAATGTCTATCAGAACTAATAAAATAACATAATAGATATTTTCGAAACAAAAGCGAAAATGAAATTAAATGCGTGAGCACTTCACCGTGTACTTATAATTAATGTGAGTATATTTCCACAATTTCAACGTCCCGCGTCCTTTGTTACACGGTACTCGAATGATTGTAATGGACGCGTTACTTTGTGTGAACAACTTTACTGTACTCGTAGTTTAACTACACATATAAGACAGTGGGCAGTTTACAGCAGGTAGTGGAGCAATGTGAGTGGTACGTAGAGCCTTCCCGTAAAGCCTCCTCAGCCCCAGGAATTTGAACCCGAATCCTTGTAATAAGAACATAATTACCCGGACCAAACAAGTGCTTTAAAGATCCTTGTATTCTCGTAACATCGCTTTGTGTTTTCGGCAAGCGATTATTATAATAATTCTGAGTAATTCTAATAAAGTGGAACTATTGAAAGTGTTTTATCCCCGCCTAGTTACTAAGCACCCCTTGTCGTTAATCCTAGTTTAGTGTAATCCTACCCTATGAATTATTTAATTACAATAATAACTTCATTGAAATCATCAATTTGAATAAGTACCCACTTAAAACAGAAAGGACTAATTTAATCTTACTAACTACTTAACCATCACGCCGTTTCCCGCAGGGGCAGGCATAGAAAACGGAGCGCCAAACAACTCGGTATTTGCGTACACTCTTTGCATTATTCACATTCATAGATATCTAATACATACCCTTCTATTATTCTGACTATTGACATGGCCAGACTCAAGTACGTGATTCACTCCATCGTACCATGTCTTCCTCGGGCATCCCGACTTCTTCTGCCATGCACATTTGGGTCATATATTATCTTTTCTTTGATTATTCGCTCTACGTACCCAAACCGTCTGAGAATCCCTTTCTTAATCTTATTCATTACGCTTACATCAGAATTGCTTCCTTTGCGAATCTCAACATTTCTTACACGAACATACATGCTATTACCACACACGCGCCTCAGTAATTTAATTTCTACAGCATTCAGTCTACTTTCATCACTCCTCTGCCAGTTCCATGCCTCACTGCCATACATCAGGGCACAAATAATAAATAATAATAATAAATTTGGACAACTTATATAGCGCTGTACAAATTAGCACGGATTTTACATTAGAATATACTTAACTTAGGAGGCTAGATAACAACTCGTCTTGCAGCTATCAAGCGCATGGATTATTGGAATTCTAGCCCCCCAATAAATTAAATTAAATATCTTTTTATATGTACGTACACAAACACACCATTGTGGACTAATCTTACATCTAATATAAATTGACAAGAATAAAGTGTGACTACCGGCTGCGCCAATGTTATTAATGTGATTTGTATGAAAGGTGGGAAACTTAAAAACTCTTAAATTATTGTAGATTAAAGATTAATAATACTGATACAAAAAACTACAAAATGGAAAGAGGCTGAGTGATTTCACGCTCATCTGTTGTGAAGTCATTCTAACACAAGGTAAATCAACTTAACGTCTTTCTAAACCCACAATCATCGTTTAAATAAATATATTATATAATTATTATATTTTCTCCTCGTTTCTCCACTCAAGTCTGTCTAATATTTGTAAAACGGTAAGTAATACTTGATAATTATAATAAATAAAGAAAAACAGGTAGACTTCTCTGAATTTATGTACAAGAAGAAATCTAGAGCGATAGTTGAGTTAATTTGATTGATTATGAACTAATTGTTACTTTCCGTTTGTAATTAATCATTAACACAAGAGCAGAGAGGCCGCTCTAATTGAGATAATTGACTTCGACCCTCCAGAACAATATTATTAAACCGAATATTATGAAAATCTAATATTGAGTAAATATTTCCTAACAGGCAAATGCGTTATTAGCATTTCTTTATTTTTTATTTTAATTTATTCAGTGTTTTGATGGTTACATAATTTGTGGATTTTCGACCACCATGCTAAAAAAACACAAAAGATTATAAAATAATATAAAATAACATAGTATTTACGAAAAAAAAAAAGGGGTAAAAAGAGTATGAAAGAGATAAAAAGCATAGTATATGAAGTAATATAAAAGTATGCATTCTAAAAATATCTAAAATCAAGGTACTGTAATAACTAAAAAGAGTTATTTTAGTGAGGAAATATTATTTTTACATGTAAAGTTACACAGGTATATTATTTATCGGTAATTTTTGGACAAATTAATTACAATTTTTTTACAACTAATATATGTAGGTACTTCGGAAGTTAACGCATTCGTTGAAATCTATATATGCATATATACACAGGATGTAACAGCATGTATCAGAGATAACCAGCGATTCCTGATCATATTTGGAATAAAAATTGTGGATGTCATTTTGCTGTCCGATGATGTTCTTTTTAAATTCAAAACAAAAAAACATATTTTTCGATCATACTTCGAAAGTGAGTAGTCGCATGCAGTTGTAGTACAGCCAGCAAGGGTCACGAGTTATGCACTCCGTCTCGTTCTGGTAGCACGGTAAGAGAGAGACAAATAACATCTACATTTTTACTCCAAATATGTTCAGGATTCGCTGGTTATAATCCTATGGGTACGTGCTGTGGCACCCTTATATTCTAGCGCACACCCGTCAAATATTATAAAACAATATAGAAAATATATACATATTTTTTTATGTGTATTCAAAATGCTTTAATATTTACAAAATTGCCACGGCTGAGTATCGAACCTCGTTTAACTGTGTGGAAGGCAACAATGCTGACTATTACACTTTTAATAAATTGAATATGGGTAGGTACTTAAAATGTTAATAAATATGAATTTTAACATTTTAGAGTTTTACGTACATTAAATTGAATTGAAAAATATAATTTGTTCGTATGAAGCAGATACTTTTTGACGTGACATTATAATTTAAAATAAAACAATAACTTAATAAAAGTGGTGTTAACAAAGTTATTGTTGTATTTTTAAAAAGGAACTATATATTTATGAATGATTCTTGCCAAAAAAACTGCTTAATGACCAAATGGTCAACAATGTAGTCATCAAAAGACAAATTTTCTATAGACATACGGAAACAATAGAGCTGCCCATGAGGTAAAGGGGAACAAATAAAGCTACGGGGTGTGGGGTAGGTGGCGTGACCGTCTCCCTTCAAGTGATTTGTCAATAAATGAATCCGACAGTACACGAGCAAGTCAGTGAAATTTTCAAACTATTTCAAATCACCAACGGCAGTCCCACAAATCCGAAATAGCATTATGTTCCGACATTATCCTTACAAAGGAACAGCGAGCGAGCTTTTATTATACGAAACACATCAAAGACCGGTACATTTTCCACGTTTTACCGTGGTTTTTACGTCTGCACTTATGTGTGATTTATTGAGGGGGGATTTTCCATTAGTGTGTGGAAGTCTATTGCTCCTTCCATACGGCCATTCGTTAGCCAGTTATACGGGGAGAGTTGAAGATGGAATGTGGCTCTTAATAAATTATTGATAATAATCAGGTAAGGAAGTTTATGTACCTATCAAAGAGAAGGAATGAACAGATCATCAAAATAGACACTTGAACACTTCCTACATAAATTCCAGTAATTCATTGACACTCTTACCTTAAACTTCATATACAACCATTTACGCACAAATTGACTGATGGTAGCAAAGTTCTGTTTTATCTCGACCGTTTAGTATTTCGCCTTTAAAATTAGTTCAAGTTGGTGGCCGTATCGGAAGCTAAATTTCTATCCGGCCAGGATCCTTCTAGTGGCCGTCATATCATGATAATCAACGTTATGGTACCTACCTGTCTGAAGAAAGTTTAAAAAAAGGTTTAACATTGAAATAGTGATGTTTCTTTGAACAAGTTGCGTAATTTTTCATTTTTTCAAATTTTTAAAAAAGTTTCTTCAAATCTATCGATGGCCCAGTATTAAACGGCAAAAAGTCCGAAAAACCATAAAATACGATCTGGGTATCAAAAGATCACCAAAAGGGGCTCTTTTCAGTTTTAAACAGCAACAAAATTAATAAGAAAGTTTGACTCTTTAAGAGTCGAAAAACCTGTTAAAAAAATATTAATATATTCCCAGTTTACGACAAACGATTTTTTTTGCATTTAAAACTGACGAGATTGTTTTAAAACAAGGGTTTGCATATGAGGTAATGTATAAATCTACAAATACTAAGTATTGAGATAATGGGGAGAGCAATATTCGAATGCTCACCATAAATCAAATATTATTTACACGTGTCTGTGTTTTACATATTAAATTTGATATAAAATTATCGGGAAGTTAACGTTACCGGGAAGCATAACTGTCCAGTATATTAGTTTTATATTTTGAAATTTCCTACTATTACCTAGAAAACAGTTAATTGTGTATTTCAAAATAAGTTTTTTTTGCATTATTATTGATTTGGTGGAGTTTATGAGTAATCTGAGAATTGTACAACCGATAGAGGGTACACTTTTACATACAATTACTATATACACTTTTACTATACACTTTTACATACAATTATATGTATGTAAAAGTGTATATAAAAGTGTATAGTAAAAGTGTATATTTATTTATTTATTTATTTTCCATGTTCTCCGTAAAACGGTTATTCACCAATGCATTATGGAGAAGATTACAAATTAGACAAAAAGTATAGCAAAACACATAAAAAGGTCAGTTTCACTACTTTGTGACATACGTCAAAAGATAATTGTTAAACTGCCTGTAGGTTACGTTAAAAATGTCGATGGTCAATGCAGACTCGTTGAGCAGTTCAGTCGCTCTGTTGACTGGCGCGTTCTGATAGGCAGAAGTCCTCGCTTTTGGAGCATAAAAAAGGGTATGGGACCTCCCACGAGTATACTTGTCTGGGACATATAAGTTAATCTCTTTCAAAATAGGTGGATTATGTATAGTTCCAGAGATTATCTTAAAAAAATGTTTTCCTAAAAATATTTTTCGGCGGGCTTCTAATGTATTAAGATCGAGCATTCCTGCTAAGAATAAGGATGGATACAGGAAAGGGTAGTACATATATTCCCTCATATAAAGGTAACGCATGAATCTCTTTTGTACTTTTTCTATTTCGAGAATATGGTTTTGCTCAGAAGGGGCCCAAATAATGGAGCTATATTCCAAGATACTGCGAACAAGTGCTTCATACGTTATATAGTAATTGTATGTAAAAGTGTACCCTCTATCGGTTGTACAATTCTCAGATTACTCATAAACTCCACCAAATCAATAATAATGCAAAAAAAGTAGTATTGAAATACACAATTAACTGATGTTTTCTAGGTAATAAATAGTAGGAAATTTCAAAATACTCAACTCAAATTTCGATTTTTCGGAGATGTCTGACTAATTAACCGGACGTTCAGTATTTAGGTATGCGTAAAATCAAAATAAATACTGGGCCATCAATATTTTGGCTAAGGGTGGTATTTAAGTACCTACTTACAAATCTTATGATTTCGGAGAAAATTATCGATCTGATTTATTACAAATAAGAAAATAATTATAATCATACTTTTTTGGACACGAGTTCTACTAATAACAGAAATACGAGCTTAGTTGATTTTACAAGCTTTGTAAAATACTTTGTGCGCAAAAATAAATAGATCTTACTTTTATTTATTTATTTATTTGTTTATTAAGACATACACAGTACATTATAATACAGATTATAAGGTATGTTAAATTAAATTATTACATGGTTATGTACCTATTACGTAAGTCCATAGAATGTCATTTGGTAATTACGCCTGAGATATGAACCGGTCTTAAAACTTAATTATTGAATGAATGGAAGAAAAGGGGGGGGGGGGAGATAAGGAGACATTTTAAAATCAAGAATTATATGCTCACTAATTGTAATTGACTGATTAAAGTTTAATGAAAAGTTAAGTGTAAGTAATTTTAAAACAACTATATCATGCCAAAAAATTTAATAAATTAGTTTGATTTAATTTAATTTAATAATTTTTGTATGTTTGCAAGGAATCATGAAAAATGTCTAAGTGTAGTAATTTTTCATTTTTACTTAAAATATATATTAAGTTACGTAGTCGATCACAAACGTGGTTTGTTCTGAGAGTCTTCCGTTGTCATCGGAAAGTAGCGGTAGTATAAATAATTGTAGCAGCATGCATTTCGGAGTCGCTGAACAGGCGCTGGTTTTGTTACATTCTACTTTGAGTCCAGTATATTACGAGGACATGAAATTAACGTGAGAGCCTTTGTGGTTCTTTCAGAATACTCCATTGTAGACGATCATTTACATTTTATTTTTTTGATGTAACTGCTTAGTGAGTGCGCACTATACATTTTATATTCTAATATCATGTACGAAGTTTACAGATAAATTAATTACCACAAGAAGAAGACGTATAATTTCACGGCTTAATACGCACATTTTTTTATAAATAACACTTTGCTTAAACTTAATTACTACAAGAAACAACTATTTAAGTCGGGAGATATTGTAAAAGATGCATTAAAGTTCGCGTTTTCAAAGTTCAAAAATTTTTAATCTACGAGACCAATGGCATTCGTCATGTTTGATTTTGGTTTGCCGGAAGGTTCCGCGAAAATCCAAATAAGCACAAATGATTTATGAAATACTCTCTTTTTAACAACGAAATTTATTGTCTTATTACGACCGACCGGTTTCGCCTAATGCAACCATCATTACGGTACAAAATTAAGCCAATAAAAAATCACAATGTGTGTGCTTATTTTTACACGTAGGAAGAGACCGAACATAACATAGAATAAAGGAACAGTGAGATAGAATGACAGTAAATCTTCTCCTTTATTCTATGTTACGTTTTATCTCTTTCTATATTCTATATGTATCTGTAAGCTCACACAATGTATTTTTTAAATAGTTTAATTTTGTACCCTGATGATGATGGGTTGGTCGTAATTAATTTAATAAATTTTGTGGTTATAAACAAAATAATTGTATTATTACATTAATATGGTAAACCGTAAAGTGACCGCTTTCCATCAAAATATAAACTATTCAAATAACCCACACCAAAAACCTAATACTTATTCGTGCACTGTGTTATTTGTTTTCAACCCCACCAAAGTAAATAGTTGTTTCTTGTACTAACAGAGAACTCCAGTCCAATTTTTAATTTTTTTTTTAATGAATTCTTCCTTCTAACCTTCTAACTTGAATTACTGCATATTTTATTTTATTTTTAGAGTTAGTTTTAATAGTTAAAATAATTGTCAAAGTTTTAATTTTTCAAGATCCCCCGAAAACCACCGATATAGTGAATTGTGTGACGTCATCACTCCTGAAAAGTTATTATAGGATCGGGCGATCAGCTGATCCAACCGCCGCCATTTTGAATTCGGTGTTCGAAGTATTCTCCCTAGATGTAGGATTACTATTTTTTTTGTGCAGTAGTTTTGAATATTTTCAATAATAGAGATAAACTAATAAGAGATACCTTAATTTTTGAAATATTATTTAGGCCTAAATAATGTTTCAATAAACACAACAACTAAATCTCTATAAGCAGTATCTAAATAAACGAATAAATTAATACGAACGCTAGTGTTATTCCTACATTCCCATACATTTCCCGTACAATGACTTTATGGTGACGTCAAGACACGAAGAACAGTGACGTCACCACTAAACATTTCAATAATGCCAACTTGACGGCGTGTTTCTACGAAGAAAAATAGACTTTTTAATAATTTTTTAAAAACTCTGCGTTTAATATTATTAAATAAAACTTATATATTCAGAATCAGCGTTTATTGGTCTATATGAGCATATTTTTTAAAGCCATAATATTTATCACTGGAGTTCCTTATTATGTTGAAAAGAAGTTAGTTAAATTATTCGGGCATATTTAGAATTAAGTAGAGTACAGAAATTTTACTGAAGAAGATAATAAATTGAATCTTATAATATATATTATCAAAGCAATCAATAAGACTAAGCACACATGACATTTTGAAGTAGACGCTCACTAAACTATGAAAATGGGATGTTTTTACAAAATTTGTTTATCACAAAGTCGATATTGAGAGTCACGTCCTTGTAACAAAGTCGGTTTTTATAGTCGAAACCCCAATATTCCAAGATATTTTTACACCGTAATATCGCGCGAATTCTTTAGCAATTTTCCTACCGAATATTTAAATTTATTGGTGGAAAAACACAAAGGAAAAATAAAGCGGGAAACATAAGGCATACAAAAATACATTAGAGAAGACCCTTCAAACTTATTTAACAACCACCTGAAAAGCTGACGCAGACAGAAGCTCGGACTCGACCAGATATTCAAAGGAATTTCACCAACGAAAAACAGCGGATGCATGCAAGATGGGAACTGCAGCATGCAAATAAAGCTCTTGAATGCAGGTTTGAACTTAAAAGAAATGATGTTTCAGAAGTTGAGGTAGCCACCCCAAAAACCCAGGAAAGCCTTAATTATTCCGGTACGGTTTTTGTAAATAAAACAAACAAAAGGAAAGTATAAAAGGAAGCTCCACTTGAATGAATATTCAACGACATTCTACGAGTTATTGTTACAGGCCGGGGCTACGGGAAATTGCATATGAAAGGAATACAAAAAGTATATGCATTAAATATATAGAATGAGGATTGATGTTGTTGATTCGATACAAAGGAAAGAAGAAGTGCCGGGATTTATGCCAGAATCATGCAAATCCTCCGAGAATAACAGCACACAAAAAGCAGGCACAGTTGAACCATTTTAAAGAAATTCTTGATTACGTAGTGGTTATAATATAATATCGTAGAACTACTGCGGAGTAAGAGGAAACTAATGGCAAATTTCGAAAATTTCAGAAATATCGAACTAATTTTAACCACAATTATTTCACAACTATTTAAAAAGAGCCACATTTAAAATGATTTCCATGTCCAGTACGAATTTCAACGTATTCCATTCAACAAAAGTATAATACAATTTAAACAAATGTATAGAAAGGAATATTTGTACAAATTACACATTGCAGATAATTTTAATTATGGGTAAAGAGAGGGAATGTTTATTCAAAATTCTGGCATTGTTGTAAGTTGTAACGTAGGTCTTGCTGTACCTTTTTGAAAAAGATTTCCAAGAATACTTTTGCTTCGTATTTTTAAACCAGAAAAGAAGTTTTTTCAGTTTTAATAATATATAGGGTATAACAGCACGTACCCGAAGGACTTTAGCCAGCGTTTCCTGAGCACATTTGGAGTAAAGAAGGTAGATGTCATTTTGCTGTCCAAAGATACACGTATTTTTTTTCAATTAAAAATAATAAATACATTTTTCCCTCGCCACAACTGAGTAGTCGGATATAGATGGGCCTAGCGGGTCACTTGATAGCACTCCGTCTCGGTAACACACGAAATAGAGTGCGTATCACGTGATCCCGCCGCGATGAGAAAGAATGTGATCAGATGCGACGTGTGATTGAGTTTTTTGTTGTTGTTTTTAATAGAAAAAATATAATCGGGCAGCAAAATGATATCTAGTGCAAATAATAATATATGTTCAGGAATCGCTGGTTAAAATCTCTCTGATGCGTGCTAGTACACCCTATATATATTCCAATCAAATTAGTTTAACTACCAAAAACAGCTGCCTAATAAAGTAATGTGTCAGATGAGATTATTAGTTTACAGCTTCCCACACAAATAAAACTATTCTGACTATAAATAAATTTTTAAAAATCCATATTTTTCAAGTAAAAATATAAGGTAAAAATTGATATTATTATTTTAGGTACAGCGTCTTAGCTGACGATCTTAGCAAGGTTTTAAGCCAATCACACATTTATGGAAACACGTATTTCTGCTGGTTCCATGACAACTCAGAATCATGCAACTTCAATACCTCTTTGAAAATTCATTAAATGTTGTGAGAAAAATTAAAAAAAAAATCCCAAACCTAACCTAAAATAACATATTGTACCAATTTTAAAAATATTTTTTTCATTACTTTTAATGACTCTTCAAAGGAGGTGTTGAAGTTGCAGGATTCCGAGGTGTCCGGTCATCATTTCTGCTATACGTGTTAATTAACTTATCGTATTACTGTCTTAGAACCAGATATAGATTTTGTCTTGCTTAATATTAACAATTGATTTTAGAAAACACCCTCTTCCATTTTAATAAACCAGAGGAGTGAGATCTTCTGAAAAAGGTTCCCTCAGAACAACATTCAGAGCGTGTCGTTATAAAACACTATCGGGATTACAGAGTGTTATGTGCAAAGTACAAAGTGAATAAAACAGTACGATCTGATATAATAAAAGTGTTTTGTTTTGCAAATCCGCGAGTAGCCTAGAAAACCTCTTCCTCGCTGATGAAACACAGAGACAAAAAGCATCATTTTGAGTAGACTTGAAAATTTCCTAATGTTGTAAAAATGATGCGCTTGCATATCAAGAAAGTAGCCATACATCACTACTTTCTACGGTTAGGTTGCAATCTTTTGTGAAGCGAAAATAATCACAGAATATCGCTTTAAAAGGGTCAAAACCGTAAGAAGATCAACGGTTTTTGAAAATAATTTTAGGTATACTTAATGGATCTTAAAACTCTCCCTCTTAATTAACAAATCGAATAAATATTTACGTAATTTAAACAGCTTTGGTTTACAGTTCACGAGGAGCCGCAGGTGTTTGGTTTAGAGGAGATACTCACGCGTATATATTATTATATATACTTAGGGTAGGAGGGAGGTTTGGGAGGTTTGTAGGGCTGCGTAAGGTATGCGGAGCTAAACACATCGGGGCCCTCCTTGTAGGCTGAGCCGCTAACTCGAGAAAAGTAAATTTGAACATTAAGGCACATATTTACGTTGTTGCTTTCCGCAAAGTTTTCAGCATATTTTTTAGCCACCGATCTTAATAAATATCCAGAAAAAAGTTTCCATTTATGAACTTTATTGTGATAAAAATTGATACCAAGAATACATAGTTAAAATACATTATACCGGATTATAATGATTATGAATGTAAACACCGGCGCGGGTAAAAGTTCAACTCGATTTTTTAACATTTAGGTACTCCATACAGAGGGCACTTAGGAAAATAATTTCATTCAATACCTGTGTCATCTTTGGGGATGCTGTGTAGAGGGTATTTTGGAGGATAGGCAGAAGGAAACATGGGTCGTAAAGAGACCCCTGTTGTAGGAAGGAGGAAACACAGAGAACGTCAAATAGTTCCACAGCCGAGCAGCTTTAGGAAAGAGTCGTAGAAACAACTCATTTCTCAACCGTGTTCAAATGTTGGGCGCGCGATTGGCTTATTTCCCAATTATGCACTGCTGCCGAAGGGATCAATGACGCTGGTTCTTTATATCAATATAATTGCACCCATAATTTTTTTGTCAAAAAGGTCATAAATAACTTCAGGTTAGGGAAAGGGTGTTGATAGATGTGTCTGCGTAATTGAAAAAAATCTACAGATTCGTAGGTAATAAAAACGCCGAAGTGACGGTAACATTAGGCAATGTTTTAACTGATAACGCAATAAAAATTTAAGTCAAAATTTCAGAACTCTTTCAAAGAAACGTGAATTCATTAAAAAAATTATAACATTTCACTCGCGAAGGTAAATGCAAAAAAGTAATAATTAAAGTTAAGATGAATTCAAAAGTTAATTTAAACATAGTTATGCAGAAAGCAGCCAGCCACAAAAATCTCAAACTGAGGTAAAAGTACTTTTGTATAAATATTGAATTATCAAATCTACACATCACCTAGAATGATTTTTATTTTAAAAAGGTATACTATACCATAGATAATTTGTATATACTATTTTAATAAAGTAAAGTGGATTTAAAGTAAGATTTTTGGAAATTTTTGGCCTCCGTGGTAAAAGCGTAAGGCTCCGAATCGGAAGGTGACGGGATCGAATACCGACGTGCGAAAATAAATTTTATTTGTTTAATTTGTGTTATTTGGCAATGAATTAATTAAAAATAATATGTTGTATATTTGCGGCACGTCCCACAATGGAAGATTCTCTCCAGCTCCAGCTCCAGCAGTGACCAGCTCATGTTTGGTGACTTGACAGGGGTGTCCTGGGTTCATGGGGTGAGTTTTGTCAAGGTATTGGAGGTCGATGTGTCTGCCCACCTGCTGTGTGGCGGGCCGGATCGAGAGAGACTGGTTGAGGAGGTCTTTTGACGTCTTTAGCCAGAATCCCTCGACTCGTCGCTTTGCACCGCAGTTGAAGGGATGGATTTATACGTCCGTCACTCCTGGACACACTGACCCCCAGATTCTTACCCACCCCTCATACCTCTTTTCTTACCAGAACTTCCCTTCCTTAAATAAACCGACCGCACAACATCCCCTAAGATGACATGGGCCCTGAGAGAAATTATTTTCCTCAGGGCCTGTGTGGAATTAAATTCGGGTACCGGCTCCGGGTCCGGCTCCGAGTACCGGGTTTGGATCCGAGTACTGACCAGGATCTCTGAGAGTAGTCGATTTGAAAAAGGAGTAGGAGTAGGATCCACTTCCCGCAAAGAACCCGAGTTCATGAGTCCACTCCAGCTGGAACAACACATCGCTAATGCGAACAATATCTTACATTTGTGGACTGGCTGCTTTTTGCATAACCACGTTCAATTAATGACTGAATTAGACATACCACCACCACCTCACCATCGCCCGACTTAGTAACATCCATTTCACCAAATGTTCCGCTTTGCACCCATTAAAGGCAACTTAGCCCAAGTTCTCTCTTCACGGTTCAGGTTATAAAGTCACTCGCGTGAAATTGAGGTAAATTAGAGTCGGAGAAAGTCACTACAGTAAAAGGATCGAGACCGGTGACTTTGACTCCTTCATTTGTTCGGTCATTCCCGCGGGAACGGAGGAATTTATAACCTCGCTGAATTTATTTCCGTGAGTTTTCAGTTTAGCTTAACGGAAATCTAATTAATGTTACTTTCCGACTCTACTGGCAAAATCGTAGAAACGTAACTGTTCCGCTACTTTGATAGCATGTACTACTGTTAAAATAAACTCACTGTAGGAACTACTTGTAATTTGATTTTAAATTCTGGTAATTTTCATTTAGTTGCCACACTGTGATGCATGCGCGCTGGACAGCGCTTCTGAATGACAGAGCGGTTTCGAAACTAACCCTTGTTCTATCTCAAGTGTCGGTCGTAACAATATCGTATTTCTTACATACTAATCTCCGTGTTTCCCGCCTTTTCTGATAATAATGCTTTTTAAAAATTTGAGTGCATAAAAGTTAAACTTTTAAATAATAAATCTCTTTATTTATATGCATCCTAATACAGCTAGCAATAGTGTCTCGTGAAGTTACACGAGACTCGATTGATCAAATTCAAATTCGTACCGAATAGTGATGTCACATGTTAGTCGCAAATATCAACATTTTGACGGCTTCCATGTTCGGTACATTTTGATTCAACAAAAAATTAAATATTTATGTCCTCAGCATGCTTAAGTTAATATGCTACATTTATAAAAAAAAACAATTGATTTCGATTTTGGGGATAACCTCATTGTTAAATATGTATTTCATAAAGGCATTTATATGAATCCTCGTTATTTTATTTGTTTATTAAGACATGCAGAGTAGGTAAATTATGATACAGGATTAAAAATATTAATAAGTTATAAATAATTAAGTATCACGTTGTTACAATACCTAGGTAATTTCGCTTTAGATGAGAACGGTTCTTAAAACTTAACTAATAAGTATAGTATTACAAAGGAAGAAAGTGGGTGGAGAGATGAGAAGAAATTTTGAAACCAAGAATTAAAAGCTGACGAATTGTTATTGACTGTTAATAAAAGTTTAATAAAAATTTGTTTCAATCATTCTTCGTCATTGATAGCAAAATTATTTTGTGGTAAATAAAACAATCTTTAGAGCCTTCAACATCTTTGTTTATACTCTTAATTAACAGTTATTTTAAGACTTCAACATAATGTGGTACATTGTTTGAAATATTAGTGTAAGTTAGCTTGCCTAACCATTATACAAAACAAACACCTCTGTGAGATAAATTTTGTGTAATATAACACAACCCTTGCATATACTATCTAAGTAAATGTATAATGTATGTATACATATCGTCACTTCATTTGGATAGGGTTCTAACTGACATTTTTTTCAAAAATGACCTTTGAATGCCAAAGCATTTCTTTTGCTTATTTCTATAACCAAAATAATTTTCAGAACCATCTGTGTTGTATTTTCGTAGATATAAGTATGACAAAGTTCTAACTTCAAGCTTTTTCAATAATAATTCATTTCACAAGGTTCTAACATCACTTACACTCTCTATTTTGTTTGTATCTGACAGTTGATCTTAAATACGAGGCACATTATGGCCCGTCATTTCATTTGGATAGGGTTCTAACTACGTCTTACCATTTTCTAAGGTTTCTAAGTTTCCAAAGACGAATTTTCGAAATCTATGTAAGAATTTTAATTTATGTATTTTAGTTTATTGTATTTTAATGGAAAATATTTTTATAGGGCTTGGCCCTAGCTAGGAATAGCATTAGGGTAATGTAATTAGAACCTTGTGCAATGAATTATTATGCTCTAGCTGGTTGCACAGGGTTCTATTTGTATGTTTAGGTATGTTCTAAAAGGGAAAGTTTACGTCCTCTTTCAATACTTTCATTTAAAACATGTTCAATAAAAATACTTTACACAAGGTTTAACATCAAAATCGGAAATTTGTAAACAGATTATGAGAAATCATCTTTGCAAACTTTGACACCTCATATCTCAGAACAAGGTGAAGCGAAGTTAGAACCCTATCCAAATGAAGTGACGATATAGCAAAACACATTTGGGATGAAATATTGCCACATTGTAATATTATTAAATGACTTACAATATTTACTACCCGGTTTCGACCGATTTCTGCAGTATTTTTTGAAAAACATAAAAAAAGTAATAAGTGAACAACAAAACCATAATCATAATACAAAGAAGTTATGTGAAAAAAATACACGACGTTGATACGATAATAACGAGATATTTTCACAAACCATGATTCTCGCTAAAAAAAGGTTTAAAATTGATTTTTGTGATCCTGGTCGTTGTACTAAAATTGTTTAATTTTCATTCATAATTATTGGTTTGAAAAACCGTACATTCCGAAACGGTTCCAACTCGCTATAACGTCATTAAAACGCAAATGTCTGGTATGATCTAAGAGTATGGATACTATAGTTCCATGGGTATGATGGCCGTCACCAATGTTGCCCGGCGCGAAAGCCGCCGAATTCACTAATAAAAGCGAACGTTTCGTTTTGGTGGCATATCGAAAATAGAATACTTTAAATCGTTATAGAAAATTTTTTGTTAATATAAAAATAAAAATACTTGATAAAATTACATTAAAATTTGTAATTTTTGTGACGCACTTCCGTTTCATCCGAATTTCAAATCACAACGGGGCTAACGAAGTTTCACTTCAAAAATTGTAAGTGTTGAGGCGCAAATTTAAATACGAGAATAATAATTCTTTTTAGTCTAAATGTCGATATTTTGGCGCGATTACCCCAAGTTTGGGCAATTGAGTAAAATTTAAGGTGAAGCTTGGCAAACAATTTGGGAACTTGCTTAAAACAGTTCAGTTAGAATTTGTTATAAAAGTACGGAATAACGAGGTCTAATGAAGCGTTATGGAGATTTCTTGTAAAGTTAATGGCAATTTATTAGTCTTGTAACGGAATTAATCGCCTGCTATTGGCAGGCGAATCCTTCATGTTTTATCCAAGGAGAATAGAAATTGCGAACACCGATAGGCATTTAGTGAAGAATTTACTGTAAGCAATACCTACTACATCTATTTTTAGCGTAAGTATTGATTATTCATGTAGATTCATGTACGAAATTCTGCTATATCTCAACAAATGGCAGTTTAGTATGATATCAGAAAAGTACCATATATCGTAGTTCGTGTCTTATTGATGATGGCCGAATGCATTCATGGCGGGCTCTAACATTCCGCTTACAGCAGCGGCAGAATTACTTAAGGCCTAGTCTAGTAAGGACGTATGTACAATTTAATGTTGATTGGTAATATTTACGACAGCTAAATAACTATTAATCGCACGAACCTATAACATATTTGGAATTATAACATATTGTAGTTCTATTGGAAATAAAGAAACCTAACACCATTTAATAAGTTTTTTTGGTTAACAGAACTAAGGTTATGTGTCTAGGAAATTAAATAATTTACAGACTGTACAAGATAAAACTAATAAAAGGCTTAACCATTTGGAAGGCCAAGCTACCGCGACCGAGGATAAATTTCAAAATTAATGGACGGCATATTCTTCAAGTAGGTAGGTAAATTCATATTCTTATTGCATTACGTCTTTTAAAAATTCTCGAAAGAGAGGAACAAGAAAATTCAATTTAATTCTGTTTATTATTTTAAAAGATCACATTTTTTTGTTTTAATGATTTTTTAAATACACACATAAATACTACTTTTGGCCGTAAAAATCTCAAATATAGCATTATTCACGAATCTCGTATTTAAAAAAAAAGTTTTATTAATATTTTTATCTTTGGAATACCTAAATGAGCAAAATATCAAATTAATATTATTTAATCAAATTAATTTTAATCTGGGTTCAATTCCTAAATATCACCGAATTTTTCTGTTTCATATTTTTGGTATGAGAACCGTTAATATTTTTTAATTCGAATGTTATTCTTTCAAACAGTTTGGAGTTTAATAATTTATTAAGTATGTATATCTAATTTAATTCGACATCTGAACATTTCAGTTTATTTAAAACATGCTTTATATTAAGTTCACAATGCACAAAAAGGCTTTTTTGGGATTGCTGTCTGCATTTATACCCCACATGAATGAAAGCTTTTTCCCAGATGAAAAGCCAAAAATAATATGAGAAAAATGGAAAACGTCTGAACTAAGTAACTTTTAAGTGAAAAAGGTCGGTAGGTTATAGTGAAAAGTGGTGGCCGAAGGTTGTTCCAACGGTTGTCCAATCAATACAACTTAGGCCGGTGGTCGTGGTAGACTCCGGCACAGAGTGGAGTAGAGAGATGCTATCGGAGGCCTACCGAGCCTCAGATTAATCTCAAGAGCTCGTTAGAGCGACCTCTTGCTTCGGACGTTTATAAATCGAACCGAGCATGATTCGGCAGATAAAACGGAAGAAGTAAGCACTCACCCCCCTCAACCAGCCCACCGCCCTCTGAATTTAGGCTTTAGTCTCAACCTCCCTTATAAAGTGGGACGCGTCGAGATACAATTTCGCCCAATCGCTAACTGTCTTCAGATTTTTTACAAGATTCGACGTTCTGGAGAAAATCAACTCCAAGCAGGAATTTGTAACCCAAAAGTGTAGGTATCCTTAAAGGGGTGTATTTATAATTGAGGGTTTAACCCACCCCATTTCTGATAGGAAATATGTTGCATTTTAAAAAGGTTTTTTTAAATGATGTGATTTGAGATCTTCGAGGCCTAACGTGGTTAATTTTTGCAATGCCTTCTTTCTAGCCTACGTTTTGGAAAGCTCTACAGTGTTCAGCATCGGGCAGGTGATATAATTAATTCTATTCTGGATAAGTCTCTCACCAACTTTATCTCTCTATTAACATTACGTACACATATAATGTAAGGTAAAAAAATCTACATTTAAATTAGATCTATACCTACAAAATGTATAAGCAATACATAGTACATAGTGTATCAAAAACATTTCCTATCCTTATTCTATATTCCTATTTATCTCCCTTTGAACTACTTCTTGGTTTTAAGGCGTAATATTAATACTTCTATCTCCAAGCAACTTCAGCATAAGAAACTTTTTTGGTTTAACATTATTTACTCTTAGGTGTATACCTATATATGTATTAAACAGACTGTACTTGACTTGGATAAGTTTTAATTTTTCACGGCCAAAAGCATTTTCGTTATTTGTTTTTGGGGTGTTATGCCGTGTTGCGCTACCTCCTTCTTTAGCCAACGTTTCGGACATCGTTGCAGTGTCCATCATCAGGGCAGATCCGGCAGATCCGGTAGATGTGTAATTTTTAGTCGTGAAGTGTGTGCTTCGGTCGGCGTCTCGCAAACGGACTTGCCCCTGACTAGCATAAATACCACGTTTTAATGAACTTTCTATTCCGTTCCGCGGCGATGACGCCACTGCTTGTCACGATTATTTTGTACTGGTGAAAGTTAACCATTGTAATTTTATTTTATTATTTTTATTATTTTTCTTTTTTTACCATTGTGATTTCTAATTTTAGATTTCATTAAGAGATGGAGCCACTTCCGTCGGCATCTCGCAAACGGACTTGCCCCTGGCTAGCATGAATACCACGTTTTAATGAACTTTCTATTCCGTTCCGCGGCGATGACGCCACTGCTTGTCACGAGTATTTTGTACAGGTGAAAGTTAGTGGTGCTGGCGACACGGTATCGCTTCGAAGTAAATAAGCACACACTTCACGACTAAAAATTACACATCTACCGGATCTGCCGGATCTGCCCTGATGATGGACACTGCAACGATGTCCGAAACGTTGGCTAAAGAAGGAGGTAGCGCAACACGGCATAACACCCCAAAAACAAATAACGAAAATGTACTTGACTTACTTAAAACAGGATTCCTGACATTATTTGAGGTAAAAAATTCACATGAACTTTAGGTATCCATTGACTTTTTTTGATGTTTTTTTTTCATTATTTTGTCTTCAAAATCAAACAAAAAATCTTCCAAATCTCATCACTGGTCACTCAGCCGAGTAATCGTGCAACCCTCAACCTAACACTACCTGTCAAATACCTACTGATTTGCTATGTTGTTGAAAAAAAACATTAAAAATGTCGGCGAAGACTAAAATTTCATTTGCATTTATCACTGCAAATAATGTCAGGAATCACTGGTTAAAGTAAGTCAAGTGCGTCTAACACTTTTAAGCTGTTTCTTACAACAAATAAATACTAGTAAAATAGGGATGAATTATAAAATAATTGCTTACATTGCTACATGAAAAAAGTAAGAACCAATCTAATATCAGATTTTTCGATAAACATCATAAAATGAATAAAGGACAAAAAAGTTGCGGGTAAGGCGATATTTTTTCCGTTGTCTCAATTCCTAAGATTGACATATTTTTATTAAAGGAATGAGGAACGAGGATTCCCGTCACAGTGTGACAGGGACGGAGAGAAACGTCCCACGAGACGTGGCATTATTTCATATCGAGCCTTCTTCCATCATTTTACGCTATATTCTGTCACATGATTGATTAAACGATCGCATACATTTGAGAATAATGGAAAATGAGAATGGAATACAAACTTAGAGGGAATTTCCTTCCCTATAGATTCTAGATGGATCGGTTTGATAGGTACAAAAAAATCTATTCTACGGAACACTACAGGTGTTAAAATTATTGATACCTTTAAAATTCATTACTTGTGATTTTTTTTGTAAGACATGAATAATACTATCAAAATTTTAATGTAATTTTACTATTGCAGACCCGCGAAAACGAGATTTTCAAATCGTTCATTGGATTTGTGAATCTCATTTGCCTTATAAAACAAAAATTGACAATTTTATTTATAACTAGGTTTTTCCCGCGGCTTCGCTTGCATGGTGTAAGGGGGGTTCCCACTCCGCCTCCTACACCTCCCCCCCTCTCTCACCGCCCTACCTCCCCCTCCCCCGCCTCCCCCCTCCCCCCTCCCCTCTCCGCCCTCCCCACCCCCCTCACCCATCTCACCCTCCCTCCCGCTTTCCATATATTCAATCCCAGGACATTCAGTTTTTAAACAGCCCGCGTGCCACCTTTTATTACAATTTTTATTCAAATTTCCATTTTTCATGTATATTAAATTTGGTACCTAACATAGGTATCTATTTAAAATATCTTAAATTCTTGATTCGATTCAAACTATTAGGGGAGTACCTACTTTAAATAAATTTATCAACTTAAAGATTTTCAAAAATCCTGATCAATCATTGTTTTGCAAAATGTCATTCTCAAACACGCGAGCTGTCAAACGTGCGATAGTCGTTAGGTTTTCTGAAATTATCCAAGTTTCTACGCAATTTTCTTAATTTTTCTCTTCGTAAGAACCATCCTCGTACTTCAAGGAATATTCTAATAAAAGAATTAGCGAAATCGGTTCAACTGCTCTCGAGATTTGCGCTTAGCAACACATTCAGCGAATCATTTTTATATATAAGATATAATTTTAGGCATATAATTTAAAAGCACACAACATGCATCGATAACAGAAATCCGTATTATAATACATAGTTTTACTATTGATTTTGGAAGTTATTCAGTATTTTGTTTATTATTATCAATTTTAATTTAAAGAACTCAATTTTTTCTTTTATGTTCTCAAAAATATTAAACAAGTTCTGCTGTGTAATTATTATTATATGGGACAGCCGTTTAGCCATCCGAACATATTATTAAACTGGGGTGAAGCTACTTATATTTATTTAGAATATTGCGTAATATTCATGTTATATTCCCAGAAAAAGATATGAAAAAATAAAGACCAATTTTTTAGTTTGCATGAAGAGAAAAAACCAAAAGAATATAGCCATTATTTTGTTGAAAATTAATTACGTTATTTGTTTTTTAGGTGTTATACCGTGTTGCGCTACCTCCTTCTTTAGCCTTCTTTAGAAACGTTGACTAAAGAAGGAGGTAGCGCAACACGGCATAACACCCCAAAAACAAATAACGAAGGTATTATCGTAATTTATTTTTGGGTTATTTTGACGTGATGCGCACCTCCTTCTTTATTCAACGTTACAGTGTCCATCATCTGGGCAGATGTGTAATGATATAATACATCTGCCCTGATGACGGACACTGTTATGCTGTCCAAAACGTAGGCTAAAGAAAGAGGTAGCGCAACACGGCACAATAACCCAAAATAAAACACTATATTTAATCAATCAGATGTCACAGTTATTTTGGTCATCTAATATTGCGCACACTCGCTCATGTTGCAAATTACGTAGCACTGCCCAAACTTAATAACAGCTCACCGTTCTAGATTTTTAGCGGAACATTTATACAGATTTTCTGCCTTGTCGTTAAAACACAACGAAAAACGAAATACGTGCTGTCCTTGCAGAATATTAATTAAACCCTTTTTAGTACGTTCAATACCAATCCAAAACATCAAACATTATAAATAAAACGATTATTATTATCTCCAAAGCACCCACTAATAAATACGACCCAGATTCCAACAAAACAGAACTCGTCATAAATAAAACGAAAAATCCACATTAAGTGTCCCGCGTGGTATCGAGACAAAAACAGCCCCCAATTAAAATTTTACACCAGCACGCCCCAATTTCTCTCCACTGATAAACCCTTGACAATCTACCGCTGTTGTATTATGTATAGATCTTATACAGAAAACTGTATTGGAATATTTAGAGCCTGTTTTAATGGCTACAGGAAATAGATTCGGGAAATATAAAATGAAAAATGTCGATTTCGGACTTCACAGTCGTCGACAAGTGGTTTGGTTTCCAACAAAAATGATGTAGTTTAATTTAATTTTCAGTTTTAAATGTTAACTTTTGCGAAGCTATTTTGTTAGCCTCGTCAAGTTGATAGTCATCATCTAAAAATATCGATATTGAAAACAGTCAACAAAGCGAACGAACGACCGAATTGGGAATTTAACATCAGAAAAAGGCTTTGTTTGAGCCAAAACACGGTAAAAATGTTTTGCTTACTCTTGCAGTACTAAATTTCCACTGGAATTATTAATCGGATACTATTCTATAAAAAAAAGATTTACAAAACGTACATTACTTGTGAGCAAAAAAAATCACTGCAGGTCTGTATTGTATTCATACAGTCACCTTAACCATTATCGATTTAATTGGTATTATATAAAAATTAAGCCATTACATGTCGTAAAAAACTTTACGGAATTGAGGTTTAGATATGCATATTACCCGTCGATCAACAATATTATGATCCTAATAAAATACAAAACAGAGTTTAGGAATTAAAAGATCTAATGACTTCTTCGTTGCAGTCCCAAATTATATCAATTAACAGTGTTCCACCACAAAATAAACGAGAAATAAATTATACGTATAATTAAAATGCAATTAGATGCAACGGTGCGAGGAATACAAGTCTCCCTAATTATATAATTAGCATCACTTACAAAAGTAAGCTAAACGATATAAAGACAAGTAAAGAAAATGTAAAATAAATTACAGTACCTAACATCTGAATATTATATGGTTAAGAGTAAATTGAAGAGCACTACTCGACCAGAAATTCATTTACAAAATCCTCCACAGCTTTGTTGACAAGCATCACTTCTTAGAGAACATTAATTCAGGCTGTCTCTTGCAAAGCATACACTCAAACCAACTATTCCACTTTAAATAATAGGGAACCAACTACAGACAACATAATATATTATCCTAACATTATTATAGAACATGTACCAAAAACAATGACATTTTCTCATTATTTTATGGAAAGATTTTACATTAACAATATAACACCAAACAAATCGAAAATAAACAGAGATTACTGCACAAGGAGAGAACAGCGTAGAAATAAGATCAAATGATACTAGCATGTTGAAGATGAGGGCGAACCAACGAACTGTAAAGAGCTTTTAGTGTACTTAGAGGCTAAAAGGTAAGGTACGAGTAATTCTATGAGTGAAGCAGAGTAGTATAAGTGATTAATTAACAATGTCATAAATGTACTATTGCAAAGAAAGCTTGCAATTTAAAGTGACACACCAAGGTCCTTCAGACTTTTCTGTAATCAGAAAAATACTATGTATAGTCAATCAGAATCGGTTTTATGACACACTAAGGTCCTTCAGACTTTTCTGTAATCAGAAAATACTACGTATAGTCAATCAGAATCGGTTTTATAGATTTATAAAAGGATTTTTTAGTGCATTTATCAATATTAAGTTCCAAGCAGATAAGTTTACATCAATCATTAAATGAATCAATGTAGGATTTGATTTTCTTATTAAATAACCGAATGTGCGTGAAAGTAAGTTTGTGACATGTTAATAAGTAAGTTAAAAAGAAGCCGGTCCAAATAGGAGCCTTGAGGTACGCCAGACGTATCTACTTCACTTATTAGAAAAATCTAAAATTTTTCAAATTGTGCATTATTATGAAATTGGATTAATTTTTACAATCCTGTTTTCAATATTCAAACAATTAAGCTAAAAACTAATAATTATGTCCTTTGCTTCTTGTTGACCTGTTTTTTTTTTATTGTGTTGTATTTTATTAAGTTGTTTCACTGATTCTTTGTTAGTATCTCTTTTTATCTCGCAACAATGTGTAAAACAGTGGAAACATGTTCGCAACAACTAAAAACATTTAACAAACACAAAATGTAAAAGGGCTTATCATCAAAGCAAATTCCACGTAAAAGTTTCTCAAAAAAACTCTATTGTGAGGGTAGTAACTAATTATTCGTTTTCACCTGAACACAACCAGCTGCAGGTTTCAGAAGTTAGGGGTGAACAAATAGAAGGCTCACAGCGGGACTGTTCGGGTAATTAGTTTCACGTGCTAACAACTACAATTCGATGCTAATTGTCGTCCTTGCGAACTTGCTAACAAATTTAAGAGACAAGTCTTTTTAAATGTAGTTGTTAAAGATTTAAGAAACTTTACTATAAACAAGCTTCTTTTATGTTCGGTGATGCATTTTTTGTATTTCCTTGAATGAGGAAATTCCAAATTTAGAAAGGATGATTGTAAGGCCCGGTGAATTGCATGTATAAACGAAATAAAATTAAACGAGTGAGCACAATTTGTTGGCATCTCATTGTCATTATCATATAATCTATTTGTTATGAATTGAGTTCACAGGAAAGGTTGCAATAATCAGTAATAGAATATTAGACTAGTTTATAAAAAGTTATTTCGCAAGATGTATTTCGCAAACTGTTTTACAGCATTTAATATTATGTGAAAGGACATATTCGTTTTATACAAAAACGTTAAGTTTCATAATCCGGTTTCTTAATAATGCACAATTTGGAAAATTTTAGATTTATCTAGATATTTTTTTTAATTGGCTCATAACTGAAATAAATACATCCGACGTACCCCAAGGATCCCATCTGGACCGGCTTCTTTTTAACTTACTTATTAACGAAATCACTAAATTATGTTCTCACACCCGCTTCTGGTTTTTTGACAAAATAATCAAATCTTACATAGATTCATTTAATGATTGACGTAAAATAATCTGCATGGAGCTGAATATTGATAAATGCATAAAACATCCTTTTATAAATCTAATGCTTACGGATAGTAAATAAAATGTGGAGCGATTTATATTCTATTACCACTATGACTTTTATAAACCTTTTTCAACTTCATACCAAATATACGCAAGTTAATTTCATTAAACCTTTAATGACAAGATCCGAATAAGCCACGTAATTCCCCACCAATCTACTTTTAAAAAGTTGAAACACATTTTAAAATCGGTTCAACCAATTACTAAATAAATGTTTGAACAATGTCTATAAAATTATAAACTCTTCTTGGACATAAGAGGATAAGCCGAAGTGAGTTAATAAAATAGTTTTCTAAAACTAGAGTTCAACATAAAAGAGGGTAAAGTTGAAACAATTTATTGCGGTCTGATCTTAATAATATTAAATCTCATAAAAATAAAAAGCTTTCTTTATACGGAATACTTGCACTAAAATAATATTTTTTATTTGATTCATCTCCAAACTTCAACCAAAGCAACGAATAAAAAGATAAAAATGGTTTTATAAAATCCTTATCTTGGTTGGACAAGGTTCTGACAGAATTTTTTTCCAAAAGGTCCTTTGAATACAAACTCATTTCTTTTGCTCATTTCCATAACCGAAATAATTTTCAGTACTGTATTTCCGTGAGATGAAGCATTATTAATCTTCATTTCTTTTACAAGGATCTATCATCACTTTGAACCTTTTGTAATTGTCATTTTGTTTATATCCGACAGTTGATCATTGACACGAGGCGCATTTTAGTTCGTCACATTTGTTTGATGGGGTAAAGACGAATTCTCATAATATATTTAACATATTTGTAAAAAGCATTAACTTTGTGGCACGCCATAACTTACAATTAAAAAATATTTTTTATTGTAATATACTTAACATTTGCTGATTTTGAGTTTTAATCTTATCTGAAGTATTTCAGTTCAACATATTTTAAAGAAAAATATTTACATAGGACGTGGCCTTATCTTGGAATGGCATTAGCGCAATGTAGTTAGAACCTTATGCAATGAATTATTACATCCTAGCTGGTCGAATATAGTTCTATATGCACGTTTACATATGTTGTAAAATGGTAAGTATAAGTAGAATTTATTATTTTTGTTAAATCCAATGTTTCTTTAAATCACTAAATTATTTAACATGAGATTAAATCTCAAAATCAGATATTGTTAAATAGTTGATAAGAAAGCGTCTTTGCAAACTTGTCAGAATAAGGCAAAATGAAGTTTAGTTAGAACCTTGTCCAAACAAAGTGAAGACAAATCGCTGTATATACAAAATTCGATATTTGAAATAAGTTTTTTTTTTCTTAAAAAGAAAGACAAACATTCCCGGGTTACGAATAACCCAACAATGTTTGAAAATATCCTACTACCACCACAGAAAGCCGAAAATGTTGCTTGGGTTGTGATGGAGGAATTAGCCAGCCGAGGAATCGAACACGCGACGCTCGGGTGGGACCCAAGCGCTATGCCCACTCAACCACTGACCAGTAATTATTATAAAATAAGAAAAAAACTTGTAGGAAGAAGATTGGTTTTAAATAATCATTTAGATTTTCCGACCTACTAATCTTGATGATTGAAGCCCCGAGCGACATACATAAAATGCGTTTAAGAGACAACCAGAGCATATTATCCGTTTCAGCGAAATTAAATATAATTACAGAGAGGATCTGAATCGTAATAATTGGAGCACTCTGCACCGTGCGCCTGGCGAGGCATTCGCCGCAATCCGCATTGCATCCCTGCAATTTTTCAACCGCCCACAGGCGCCCTACATCACCAAGCGAATATACGAGAATTTAATTTAAATTTATATAACGTTTCATTAAAACGACTATTGAAAAATCTATTATGCTTCGAAGATAACTGAACGTTATTTTAAGATTAACTGATACACTTTTATGAAAAAATCACCGATTTGTTATGTTTTCACTCATATGTTTATTTTTTTATATGTAGATATAAAAATAAATGTATTTAATTTTGAAGAGAAAACTTCTTTAGCACCGTTGTTATTTGAAACTCGATGAAACGAAAAAGCGACATTAAAAAGAGACAAACACATGCATCTACAGGGTTTATTTAGCCTGCGAGAGAATGAGATAGACTAATCGGTTTCCTATTGGTGCTTCGTAGTCTTCCCACTCTTGTCTACTTTAGATTTCACTTCTAGTGCGTGTGGATTGAACACATTTTTTTATGAGAGACTACACTACAATGACCAATTTAAAGTTTCCTTGAGGTAATTTAATCACTCAATGACGCTACATCCACAGGTCGCCCCAAGTGGTTAGCAACGTTTGGTGACTTAGCAGGGGTGCCCGGGTTCATGGGGTGAGGTTATTTCGGATCTTGGTGGCGGATTGCTTCTGCCCACCAGATGCGCGGCAGGTCGAATCGGGAGAGACTGGTTGAGGAAGACCTGTAGACCTCTTCAGCAGGACTCTCGGAACATAGCCTTACCCGCAGTGGGAGGGATTGATTCATACATCCGTCACTCCTGGACTTACTGACACCCAGGTTCCTACCCATCCCTCATACCTTTTTTCTTCCCACTATTTGCTCTCCGTCATTTTCCAAAAGACCCTCCACACATCATCCCAAAAGATGACATAGGCTCTGAGGGGTATTATTTTCTTCAGGGCCTCCTGTTTGGAGCTAATGTAAAAAAAGGCAATGGTTGCAGAAATTATATAAAAAATGTTCATTCTCTCTTGGTATTGTGCACAATTGTCTAAAAATTTGCAAATGATGAAAACGCACACTAAAATAAGGTTCGGACTAAAGTAATACTACGAACCACTGGACACAGAATTCAAATTCCAAAATAAATATAGTCAAAGATTTTGTGTTAAAATCACACCATTATCAACACAATACTGCGTCTATTATTTCTCTGAATTGTTCTTTCACGGTCTATAATATGTAAAGATAAAAACAATGGTAGCAACAAACGATCTTTTTAACTTGAAAAATATTCATAAGATATTAAAGCAAATCGGTTTTCGTTCAGCATATTCACATAGCCACGAAGATTTCACGCAAAAGTGGTTTGTTTTAAGCCTCCGAAACGAATGCATTGTAAAAAAATACATGTCAATGGACGACTCGACCCGACTTTCGTGTCATTAGGTCCCATTGAAACGAATCGTACCAAAGAGACGACGCGAATTTAGCTCGACGGGCTTCGACTAGAAAAAAATCTTTTAAACAATGCGAGTACCATTTTGAATATATTATTTAAAAATCTAAATTAAAAACAACTCGTTTTCTTGGTTCGTAATGCAAGGGCGATGATTATTGTAGAATGTAGATAATGGTTATCTATATCTCCAAAGATAGATATTTACGGGGTTTTATTTGGATTGATTACAAATCTGTCATCGTCAGAGTTTAGAGTTCTACACTTAATGTAAGGTATATTAATAGTAATTAATATAACTTGGAACTTGGATATTGATGATAGTACCATCGAATCTTTTAAGACTATTGCAAATCTGCTAGCCTAATATGCGGTAACATTAAAGGACTGTATTCAGAATATTTAAGTTTAAAATGAACTGTAATTCAAACAACTTATACACACCATTTGATTAGATCACACTAGTTTCAAATCTGATGTAAAAAAATACAAAGTGATGTTTTTATGACCTGAATGCGCAGAAAACACGGAAATAATGGAGAAAGAAGTTCTAGGTGAATACATTATGATGTCCTAGTGGTGGAAAGAAAAAAATCGGGAGGCCAGAAGAAGGCATGACAACATTTGTACAGTTCAATCCAAAAGACGGAATAACAAAACAGTTTGTTTGATATGATGTTTGTAGTTAAATAGATTTTCTATGGTTAAATATATAACGAAGCTTTTTTATTAACAAAATCGACAAATATAAAAAAAGTGTTCAATTCACACGCGGTAGAATTGAAACCTTCAGAAAACTACAGTATACAAGAGTGTGGAGGCTAAGAAACACCGCACAAAGAGGATATCGATTATTCTATCTCATACTCTCGCAGGCTAAATCTTATGTATATGTGTTTATCTCTTTTTCGTTTCAAATGACAACGGTGCTCAAGAAGTGTTCACTTCAAAAATGTCACAACAATGTAAGTGGATGGAACAAGGATTTTATACCAATACTGAGAAGTGGAACGTTACATTCTAACTGTGTATCCTTACCGGGACATGGCCTGCCGTTCCATTCGTTTCAACACAACAATTTTACAATAATCGCCACATTGATAAAATGATTTCAGAGAGAAAACAATAATCCCGAAAGTCGCGAGTGTAAGGCTATTTTCCGATTTGATGTATTTCCTTAAAGCTCTGACTTTGGTAGCAGGGTGATTCAGGCTGTATTTCTGTATTTCCTGTCTGGGAGAGCCCCGGAACATTTTTCAGATGCGAACCAATGGCGGGAAATCCCCGCTGATGCTTTGAAGTCCCACATTTCCCGGAAATGAGAACGGGCTTTGGATGATAAGTTTCTCTATCCGGCAGATATAAACAGATACGAGTACCTTTCTGAGTTGGTTTACTTTTTAGTGCTTACAGCGGCATGTTACCGCTATTTTATTAATGCTTTGGCTTATCGCATGTTTAATACAATGTTTCATAACTACAAAGTTTTTGTTTTTTTTTTTTAAGTAACATCTCATATTTTATTTCATCAAATGAATGTACTAAATTACATTATAGCTTTATCGCAAATTTAACTCTCCTGCAGCCAACCCGGGCCGAAGGTAGACCCCAAAATAACTATCATTCTTTTATCTAATTAAATACATGAAATATATTTTTAGTATTTTAGGTATTCCTGCGCAAAAGGATTAATACATAATATGCCATTAAAAAAAAATGTGAAAAAATCGTTGATCGCAGGAAAAATTTTTTTGTCAAATATAGGTAGGTAATATTCCATGCCCAATAAATGGACAAATAACAAAAATACATAAATAACAAAAAAAAATCTCAAAAAAAGAAAGAGTGTTTTCTTTGGTTTAAAAGTTTAGAAAAAAAATGCATGGGGTCATCAGCCGACCCCTACGTCTACGGACGTCATGTTTGGCATCTTGGCCTGTCGAGAGTTAAAAAAGAAATACTGAAGCTTATAGTGTAAATCTAATATAAAAGAAAGGTCTTCTATCCATAGACACATCAATATGTTTTTTGTAGCCCTTTTTTTACCAACCGCGACAAAAATATCTTTAGATACTTAGTCATTTATTTATTTTTTAATACTTTGTTTACATGTGTGAAAAGGCATTTGACATGTAATCCTAATAATAAAGAAAACTATCCGTTCATTTCTTTGAATTTTACGAAATTTCTACAACTTGTTCTGTCTGGAATTTACAGTTAGATTTTTCACTGAGAGCGTCATTTCCTTCAGCAACGATTGAAATAAAATACGAAATGCTATTTTGTCTCATATTTTTCTATTCAAATCACAGTCGAAGCCGTATAAAAGCAAAGAGAAATACCTTTTGAAAGCTCGTAAACGGAAGCCACGGTACAGAGACAAGTAGCATTGTTCAAATACTTCGGGTTTGAATACCTAATTAAAGGTTCAAGCCTACAATTATCCAGTTTTCCTTTCAATTAAACCTGACCGGAGACCCACTTCCCAACAGGTTCCCAACTTCTACTTTCATCATCAAATAGAAGAAGAAGAAGAAAGAGAAAAAGCGACCGCACTTTTGCATTTATATTCCATTTAGCCTTGGAGGATGAAGAGTTGCCTGCGGGTGCAGGCCCGGCGCTATCGCCTCAGCGCCCGCAAACTTCACCCCTATCCATACATTTATTTACTTGTTTGTTTATGTAGACATACACGCACATTATGATACAAGTAATAACTTATATTTAATTATAATTATGGTGCTTAAGTACTATTTTTTTTCTAGAAGTAATTGTACATTTCCTCGTACATTTAACCTTCTACCACTACAAACTCAAATGATAAATAAAATGATAAAATATGTAAATAGGTAAAATTATGGTTGAATAATGTAGATATTGAAACGCTTTTTCTATAAATTTATCCATCCTTCTACAACTCACTTTCTGTAACTTTCTAAACTGTAGTACAATATGTTTTCTGTTTATTTTTTTATAATAACTAAAAAAAAATCTGTATGTTTTTCTCCATATTTTTATAATAGCTGAAAAAAACCTCTTTCACTTATTCTACCTATGTAATACTAACTTTTTATACTATCTTTATATTTTATATGTTTTTTAGGTCTATTTTATACTTTGGGTACTTGGAAATATAGTATTTTGTTTTAATATTACCCACACTCAGGCAGTGCCTTAGTGCGTTTTCTTTTCTTGTTCATACTATTTGTTATTATACATTATGTTATTATATACTATTTGCTATTATACATTTTATGTACAAAGAAATGGGAATAAATAAAGTTAAAAAAAAATAAATTATAAATAATTCAATATTGCATCTAAAAGATAGTTTTTCTGCCTCTGTTTATTTGATGATGCACTAAATGTATAGCGCTTGTTGAAATGAATAAAAGATTGGACAAACAATGTAATTCAAATATTTTATTGTCACATGTATTTAAATCACCTGCCACACAAATCACCATTGTGGACATTGCTTTTGTATAGGGTCGAGTCTGAATACTAATTTATTTATCAAGAAAAAATAATATAATTATGAGAGGTGCCCAATTTGAGAGCCGTTCTTTGCAGGAAAACATCGCTTACATATTGGTGCCACTTTTATACGCATTTATGAAATTTATAAGAATACTATTTTAGAGTTATTTACGCTTTTTTTCAATACTTTAAGGACTTAGAATGCCCGCTTAGTTTGGGGCAATTTACACGCTCCAGGCTTACACAAGTACCTATTACGTATGTCTAGACAATATCTTAGTAATATAGCCTAGGATGAGAATGGCGCTTCATTCGACTAATGAGTGCGTAATATATATATGAGTAATAATGTTAAAGGGGAAGAATGTGTGTGGAGACATAAAGAGAAAATAGTGTAGTAATTTTGAATAGTGGGTATATTGTTCGCCCCCACGAACGTACCGCGCGTGTGAGGTGCAAGCCTCTCACGCCGGCTTAATGCGGGCCTGACAGTAGAGTGTAGAGGTGTGTCGAGAGGCGACGGAGGCAGGAATCTTCCTCGTAATAACTAGTGTACTCTCTGCCTTCTCATTCTCCGTCTTGCGCACAATGCCTAATGCCTCCGAGCTTACATAGACTGGGAATGAGCTTCCATGCAAGAGCCTCTTTACAATTTTCAGCACAATAAAAAAAACTAGAACTTCCGAGAAACTGCTCCGCCCGCGCCGACTCGTAAAAACTGAAATGGATCTGCGAATGAATAAATATCTCTTAGTAAGCCGAAGAGAATTTAGAATAACCAGTGGATACGAAATTCTGGATTACTTTGCTTTTAAATAAAACATTCTTCTGTCGCGTCGAAAATAATTTAATTTCAAAAACCACTTACCACAGCAGCACCGATCATATTTGCCATGTTGAATTTTATACATATATTTACTACCGCCGGCCTTTATCCTCATTGAAGGGATGGGAGTAGTTTTCTAATGTAGACAGTGACTTTTCTCTTGTATTGAAGGTAAAGTATGCAAAATGTCATCAAACTTGGAACAAAATTGCAGAATACAAAAAACAAAGCCAAGCGGCGCCGCCCCAAACACTTTTCATTACACATACTAGCTGAAGTCCCCGGCGCTGCTTTGCGTGAGCTCTGCGCAGAGTTTTTTTCGAAATCAGTTGTAGACAGTAATTTTTTTCTTATTTTGAACGTCAAAAATTCTGCTTGAAGGGGTGGTAAACTGGGATGGGGGTGGTTTTTCGAAACCTTACGCAGACATTATTCGCTCTTATTTTGAAGGTTAAGTATGCAAAATTACATCAAACTCGAAACAAACTGAAGATTTATTTAACAAAAACAAAACCACCCACAGACACTCTTCATTTTACGTGTCGATAGATGGGAGATGGATTTTATTTTCGTATTAACTCTTCTATATTGAGATCTAAAGTTTTCGGTTAAAGTTAATGATGAGTCTTGGTGTTGAAGAGACCCACGTTAAAAGTGGGAGAAAAAGCTAAGATATTGAGCACAAAGCATAAAACGACTCATGCACCCATATAATATGAGCTCCATCAACTCCTTCCTTTTCTAAAAATATTCATACACACAACATCCAAACTAATATTAAAAATGCCAAAGTGCGGGTGTTTGTTCGTTACGCTTTCACGCCTAAAACATTAAACCGTTTTTAAAAATTCTTTCACAAATAGAAAGCTACATTATCAGCGAGTAACACATGCTATATATAATGGTAAACTCTGGCATTATGAAATTTGTATAAATGAAAATGTATGTATTTCATATATTTTATCGGCAGGGAGGAAAGGCAGGGGGAAGGTGGGGTTCGCGGAGAGAGAAGAGACGAGGGTGGCGGAAGGCGGGGAAGGTGGAAGGGAAAGGGGACGCGCGGGAAAGGACATGCAGGGAGAATCAATTTATTTTTTTGATTGGCATTGCAACGCATGCCGGGTACCACCTAGTAACACATAAAAACACAGGTCACGAGGGAAACCTCAGTGCCTTCTGAGTGAAGGTAATTAATGTAAGACAAAAACATTCAATGACTCTGCTTATGCTCAGATCACCACAACAGTCACAGATTGTTGAGATGAATATATTTATATATATATGTTTTTAATTCTCAAATTATCAACTTGAAAGTCGATGGTACCATCAGAATAAAGTCTAGTAAATGACTTTTAATAGAGATATCGCCTTGGCGACGCGCGACGTTGCAGGAGAGATGCACTTCATTCGATTTGCATATAAATTGACTGCTAATGGACATGGCTGATTCAATTAGAAATGGTTGTACTTACCTGGCGAGCATTGAATATCAGAAAGATGTTCAGAATGCTATAAAATCTTAATTTTTTTTCTTTTAGCAGCATCGGAAATGCCGTTAATAAATCGTCTCGATGGTTTAACCACAGTTTGAAAATGGCCTTGTAAACCGAAACAGCAGTTACAAAACAAAAAAATCGAAAATACCTATTAAGGTCATTAATTTTTGGACCAATATGCAGTTGTGCTTTCTTCTCTAGAGCCAACGTTTCGGACAGCGTTATAGTGTCAAATATGAGAGCAGATGTGTAGATTGTGGTAAGCGTCAATCCTCTTACATTCATTCATAAACACAAACTTCACCCCAGCCTACACATCTCTGCCCTGGTGATGAACCCTTTAATGCTTTCCCAAACGTTTGCTATAGAAGGGGAAAGCGCAATGCTACTTTATAACGTAGTTCCCGAAAATTATGTACCAAAAGATTTTTATAGACGAAATAGGTACTTTAAATTCATAAAAAGATTTAAAGTACCTATTTAAATCTTTTTATGAATTTAAAGTACCTATTTAAATTAAATTTAAATTTTAAATTAAAAAAAAGATGAAATACAGAAAACGGGTTTTAATTTTCGTATTCCAACCGAATCAATTTTTATAAGTCCGTTTTACATTTCAAAATAGAATAAATTTAAACGCGGAAATTTACACAAAACAATATTTGGCAGAGAATAAGATAAACTGAAGGAATTTAATATAAAACAGAGAGAAAAGCGATGACGAGATTCCGCCGTCAAATGCACAAATTTATTGGCAAAAATACAAATAACGTAATGTGATAAAACAAAGGGGAATTCTGTCCCCATCAAAACTGACGTAAAGCCTAAGTAAGCTGGGTATGCCATTCGGATTTGAGCCGTCAACTCTGAATCCTGAGTCGCTTTGGATTTTCAACGCTGAGAATAGGGGATGAAGCAACACGGAACTCACCTCTGAAATTCCAAACCCCGTAACAAATGGGTGAAGCCTTCGCGAAACAAATATTATACAGTGCGCTCGTTCGCTTATTCTCACGCCGTACATTTGCAGATTGTGGAGGCTTATTTATTCATCTTATGTTCGTTTTGAGTGTGTTTAGAGGACGAACAAGGCGCAGTGAACTGCCAAAAGAATGGAGCGTTCGGAAGCGAGTTCACAAGGAACACCGAATGTCTGGCAGATCTTTGAACCATGCCAACATGTCATGTGCATTTTTATTTATTTTAAAACATCTCGATAAAACAGTTCATTCACCTCATATATTTTCTCATTAACATTTCTTTAATATTTTTAATAAATATTTCATTCTCTCGATCGTGCCATTTCTTCATTTAAATAATTACGCTTTTTTTATTTTAATTCCAGTAAATAGTAGTATCACCTTTATTTATTTATTTTAAAACACGCCGATAAAACAATTTATTCACCTCATATATTTTCTTATGCACGTTACTCGAATATTTTGAATAAATATTTGATTCCCTCCATTTCTTCATTTTATTCATTACTCCTTTTTAAATTTTAATTTCATATAAAATAACCCCCACCCCGTAGCTAATGGATTGCTTGCGATTTCATGAATGTATGTTTTTTTATTTTATTTATTTTATTCGGGTTCTCCATTAAACAGTTAGACACTAAAAATTGTGGAGAAAATTACAATGTAATTATGTATGTTATTTTATCACGTTGTCGTGTAAAGTGTGTGTATAACACCTGTGATGTTTTGATGAATGCTGTGCTTGGAATGTATGAGTTCGTTATTTATTTCATTTTTTATTAAGATACATTCTTATAAATACTCTGTTTGGTATTATTGACATCTGTTTCATATTCATTTATGCTCATCTTCAGACGCATTCTTTCCAGATCACCACATTTGTATTAGAGCGGTACACAGCTTCACCACATGTACGCCTCAGTGATCTCATTTCTACAACAACGTCTACTTTCATCCTTCCTCTGTGAGATCCATGTCTCGCTGGCATAGATTAGGGGATAACCGAACAACTCAGAATCACGCAACTTTTGAAAAATCATTAAAAGTGATGAAAAAATGGTTAAATAGGTGTTAGGTTAGCTTATTGGCCATTTTAAATTTTTTTTTCGTAACTTTTAGGAACTTCAAAGGGGTGTTGAAATTGCACGTGAATTGTCATGGAACATTGCTTTAGTTGCATTGCTGAGTTGTCGTGGAACCACATTAGGGTTGGTATCAGAACTTAATTGTGAATAGGTATCGATTTTAATAACAACTTAAGAAAAAATTTCTCCATCACACGTCGTTACAAGATAAAACCTAAATACACATTCCGTCTCATTCCAGCATCTCTGTACAGACGAGAGAGAGTACAAGAAACTTTATCAGTTGCGACACGCCATACAATTTTTTTGTTGTTTTTAATTTTGAAAAAAAATCACATCCACATTTTTACTCCAAATTATGCTCGGGAATCGCTGGTTAAAGTATTCCAGGTATGCACTACTGATACAAAAGTTTAACTTTCGTAAAATATTCAACAGGGAGAAGAAAAAAGGAAAACCATTCATGACTAGAAATTTAATATTTACTTGTTTAAATGCGTTCATAAAATATCGTCTCTACATCAATGGCACCAGATGATGACAGACATCGATCCGTCAAACACACAATGGAGATGGAAATTGTAAGGCAAATTAGACGTTTTACTTGCTAAAAGTGATTATTATTAACTGCCCAACGAAAGGTTGGGGAATTGCGAACAAAGTAGGATCTCGCGTGAAAAAATCGATTTGTTTAGCTTCGTGACAATGGATTTATTAGGTGGACTGACAGATGGGCATTTATTATGGAATTGCGAGTCATTCATAGTCTATCTGTGCTCAAAAATGGTATGTATTGGTATTGGTCTATGTAATAATAACATTAAATTTATATAGCTCAATTAAGTCATATTTCACTTCAAATGCGCCTCACTCTAAATAGCTTAAACTTTAATAACAGTATGTATTTTTTTAAATTTTAACTTAATAAATTTGTTTATCAAGTTCTGCAAGTATTTAAGATTTTATTTTTGTTACATTAAAATTAAATTTAAAAAAAATGGATTTCTACGAATTAAACGATTTCAGTTTAATGTTATATCCTGAAGATGCTTGTGTAAAGCAAAACCGGTCAGTATATAAAAATAAAATCATTAAATCGTGGCTACAAACTAATTTACTGTTTTATTTCAATTAATATGTCAAACCACAAAGTGACTGCTTTCTATCAAAACAAAAATAAAAACAATTAACAAGTATGTAGGTGCTGTAAATTAATTTATAAAAAAATATTCAGAAGGGATGTCCTTGATTAAAAAAAATACCCACTAGTAGTTAGTCATGTTTTAATTATAGTTTTTATATCCTAACTGTACCTGCTCACCAAGGAAAGAAAATTAATATTTTAAATATATTAGCTTTACTTTTGTCACTAATATTTTAATGAATGTAATACTCGTATGAATATTGGAGGAAGAAAAATAGCAACGGTAAAACCACACTAGGTGCAGAGTTTTTAATATGGTGTCATTTTCGAACCAATTCGCATCTTCTAAAACTTAATGAACACTTAGTTTTGACTATTTTTATTGTTTAAAGAACCAGCATATTTCATATGCAATGCTTACTTCACTTGAAAAATTTTGATCATTGATAATATTCAAACTCTTTTTTATACTGTAATAAATGTATTCCATTATTATTATTATTATATGGTTCGTCTCTAATAAATGTATAGCAAACTCCGAGAAGTTAAAGTAGATAACGTTTGTGACCAGATTGTTAAAACATCAAGAATTCTCAAATTAAATCAATGATCTAATCTAAAAATCGCAAAAGACTCTCCTTACAGCAACCCCAAATATGACAAAGACCCTGTTGGAAATTATATTTCATAAATTAACATTTTTCTATAGGTTTGCCTGCTTTAAATTCATATTTGGTCAATATCGTATACTGAACATGAAATTTTAATTCAGTCAGCTCTATTCAAATGATTAAAATGTGATAAAATGATGTTAAAAATTGCAAATAAAACTGTTTAAAAAAAAAAATATATATATATATATATATATTTTAAACCTAATATGTAACTATGCACCAATAATCTCAAGTAAATACTTAATAGTGTGCTAATATTAAACGCTTAAAATAATGTTTGGAAAGATTTTCATCTTAGTGTCACATAGGGTATCTTTGCCCGCTTGGGAAGGAGAAACAACCACTTTACCCCGCTAAAGAACTCGGCGAAGGCTGTACGCTGCAACAATACATAGTTCACACATATGTATGTATACCGGATAAGGTTTCTACATGAGCGACACTAGCGCTAACGTTCGACTTCCGCTAGCATTAACGAGTTTGTCGGGGGGAAGCGGTTCGTTCGTTTTTCTTTCTCGCTTTTCCGACGTCCATTCTACACGGATTTGTTCGTTTTTCGGCGTCGGGTGTTGAGAGTTCGTTTTTACAAGAGTGATTGAATGCATTGTCCAATTTTCAAGCTTTTTTTATGGCGCTGATTCGAATAAAACGGTAATCGCTGTTGGACTAATAAATTGTATATGTTGTTGCCTTTAAGTTGCTAAATCTATATCTATCTAGTGTGTGTAATATTATTTGATGCTTCCTGTAGCCAAATTTGGCGTTATAATATTCATCGTCCTCATTAACACAATTCACAATAAAACATGGTGTCACAAGTAGGGTTATACATTTTTCCCTTCTTCAATAACTGAGCCCGAACAATATTCCTGTTTTGGAAAAAATGAAAAAAAAAAACGATACCAGTTCAGTTATGTCTCAAAATAATCTGAATTTCTTGTGTCACATTGAAAACAATATCGTACAACGTTCTTCCACAAACCATTCTTTAAAAAGCTGTCACAGGCCTAATTTTCTTGTGTGATATTGAAAAACAACATTATACAACGTTCTTCCACAAACCAATCTTTAAAATGCCATTAAAGGCCTAAATTTCTTGTGTGATATTGAAAAACAACATTATACAGTGTTCGTCCACAAACTAAACTAAAAAACGCTGTCACGGGACTAATTTTCTTGTGTGGAATTGAAAAACAATATTATATAATCTTTAAAATGCTGTAACAGGCCTAATTTTCTTTGAAAACAACATTATTTTATTTTATTTTTATTTTGCAGAAACAAACAGTACATTAATACATAATGGAAAATAGTTAAAAAGTTATAGAATTAATACAATAATTGGTACCAATGACATGTCGCTGTTATCTACTTATATTTTTGTGAGCTAAATAATACAATATACCTAAATTAAGTTAGTAACTTATTAAAGGAGAGGGGTGTGTGAGAGTGTTTGTATGTGTGTAAATGCGCGTGTGAGGGTATGGATGTGTGTGTTATGTGTGCGAATTCAGTGTGCTAAAAATGTTTTTCTTAAATAGAGGGAGGGAATCAAAAAATATATCGGTATTTGTTTTTTTTTTATTAAGTTGAAACTTTGAAGGATGCGGGAAATAGGGGAGTTGGCTGCAGCGTTCGTATTATTACTGGTTGTGTAAAAAAGGTTGGTGTGGCGAGTTCTTTTAGATGGGATGTTAAAATTTATTTGGGATAGAAGTTCCGGGCAGTCTATTTCGTTATGTATAATTTTATGGAGAAATGTCATGTCAGCTACCGTTCGCCTGGATTTCAGGGATTGGAGAGTGCAGATGTAATTATTGTTGTATTTATAACCGAGATACTTAATAAATTTATTTTGTATGCGCTCTATGTTGTTGACGTATTGGGTGTATTTAGGATTCCAGACAGGCGATGCAAATTCCAGTGTACTTCTGACTAGTGAGGAGTAAAGTATTACTAGAGTATGTGGATTTCTAAATAATTTACTCAGACGTAGTATAAAACCCAACATTTTGTAAGATCTATCAGTGATTGAATCAATGTGCGTTTTAAATATAAGTTTACTATTTAAATAGACTCCAAGGTCCTTACATTCATTTTTTGAGATCACGGGTTTATCGCAGAGTGAATATGAAAAGTTAATTAGATGCTTGTTTCTAGTAAAGGACATAGTGTGGCATTTAGAAACATTGAGGTCTAAATAATTAGCTGTGCAATAGTTGTAGAGCCTATCTAAGTCACTTTGTAGCTCTTTACAGCGTTATTCCACAAACCAATCTTTAAAAAGCTGTCACAGGCCTAATTTTCTTGTGTGAAATTAAAAACAACACCATACGACGTTCTTCAACAAATTACTCTCTAAAATTCTTTCACAGTTCTAATTTTCTTGTGTGATACTGAAAAACAACATTATACAACTTTCTTCTACAAACCAATCTTTAAAATGCTGTCAAAGGCTTAATTTTCTTGTGTGGTATTGGAAAACAAAATTATACAACGTTTTTTCACATCCAACAATTTTTTTATACCATAATATTTCCACTAAAAGATGCATAATAACGTACCCAATGATATTCCATCAATAACTCAACAATTATTACAAGCAATAATTGTCAGCCTGAAACACTCATTTACATTGAAAAATCTTCCGAGAAAAGATACTTGCCGCCAACGGGACTTGAACCCGTGTCCTTCCGATTGCCGGTCGAATGCTCTGACCACTGAGCTATGGGGGCTTATCAAATACCCGCCAAATAATTCAATATATACTAGTGTTTCATTCAACAATTACTGGTTCAAGTCCCGTTGGCGGCAAGTATCTTTTCTCGGAAGATTTTTCAATGTAAATGAGTGTTTCAGGCTGACAATTATTGCTTGTAATAATTGTTACCCTTTGTGCTAAGCATAAAAATCTTGTCTAAACGTTAGTTTATAAATTAAAAAATAATAATTAATAACTCAACATTCATAGTTTTGTTGGATACAAAATGATTCTGAGTTATGAATCAATTGTAGTTCTCTGTGACAACAGTTTAATTAAATACTAATGAAACAATAAATTTAACACGTGGTTCTGAAACATGTTGATGTATTTATATTGTGGTTAAAAATACTGTTTAATTAATATTTAATAAACAACTTATTGTTAACGGTAAATTTACATAAATTGATAGTAATATATATAGTATAAAAGAGCGTATAATCTTCTACGCGTAGATACTTTTACATAGGTATATCATAATTAAAATGTATGCATTTTTTAATTTTAATTTTTACATTTTGTAAGATACTTTTTTTGTGTAGTTGATCTATTAAAAAGTAGCCACGACAGTGTTATGTGTACTTTTGTTGGGTACCGGCACAATAAAATATGGATTCCGAGATTAGCAGTTCAGGCACTACTCCAGCACTAAAGGGAAAAAGATCTTCTGACACGCAAACTCGCCTTTTATATCCTCGGTTCGCGTCATACATTAATTCCAAACATACGTTCACTTGTTATTCTAAAGAACTCCGATCTACGTTCATTACACATACGAAATATAAATATAAAATGCATGTAGATTATTTTCTGAGTCCTCCTCACCAGGAGATCCTGTGCTGAGGGGGACTATGTTTTGGTTATGTTTTCAGCGACTTGAATGGTACAAGGTTCAGGTAATGTTTTTTTAGTAACTTCTATAAGCAAAACTTATTTAGTAATTGAATAGCCAGACAACTTTTAACCTCCCTTTTCCCACCCCTCTTTCCTCTCCCTTATATTATTCAGCCTCACAAACTACCTCCCCCAATCGGGGTTGCCATAGTCCACATTGTTCCACTGAGAATTTCCCAATTTTGAGAATTGCCAAAACAATGCACTCGCCTTTAAATTTGTTACAAAGGAAAATCGTTACGAATTGGCATAAAGCCAGCAACTGCATTTTGATGCTGTTAAATTGTTTTACCCAGCACGAAAAATTGTCTGAACCAACAACCAAGAACCAACATTAAATATCTTTAATTCGGTGGAAATAGTTCTCGGAATAGCGAATCTTTACCGAGGAATCTGCTTTATCGACCGAGCAAATGATCTCAGCGTCGTCTGTTTTATCGACCGGGCGTAATTACCGCCTTTTAGGGGGAAGGAACTTTTTAAGTGTCACATGTTTCGCATTTAAAAATCTCACAGAAGTGCTCCAAAAATGTTTTACCGAATAGAGAAAAAATGGCTGATCAAATTTTTCCATCGCGCAGGACTCTGAAGAAAATTACATGCAAGCTTTTAGAAATGTATTACTACTGATTTTAGATACGTTTTAAGAATTTCACGGCCAAAAGTAATTCACATCTACCGGATCTGCCCTGATGATGGACACTGCAACGCTGTCCGAAACGTTGGCTAAAGAAGGAGGTAGCGCAACACGGCATAACACCCCAAAAACAAATAACGAAAATACTACTGATTTTGTAAAAATCTTCAAATTTATCTGTGCAAGCGCTCAAAGAGGAACAAACGAATGATTTTTTTAAACTATAATATGATGTGGAAGTGAATGGTGGAAGAAGTCAATAATACCAGAGAAAGATATAAATACGGTCAATTGAATCAATTACTTGAGTCGGTGAATGTGTAATAGTTGGAATAGGTTTCCGACGGTTGACCCCTGACATACTTTTATACAATATACAGTCTATTTAGGGTAAATACGGTATACCTACTTACACAAAATAAAGAGTCAATGAAGGAGAGTGTAGTGAGGATGAACAAAATAATAAACATATATATTTTAATTCAAATTCATCAAGGAAAAAACTAACTGTCTATGTACTGTATATACCAGCGTATAAGTACAAAAATCGATACTGCATATAAATTGGTTTGATATCCATTTTAACTTAATATTAAAGATATTTTTAAATCGATTTTAGGTTTGAAATTGGTAAATAATGCACAAGAAAATTATAATTTTATCGCAATCATAATTTCGGGAGCAAGCTGTCGAGGGATCAACTTTTGGGTTACCGTTGATTAACAGAGAGGTATGTGAAAAACGATGCATGAGTGTTAATGATGCAAGGAGTGTGTATTAACTAGTACTGTATTAAAATATAACTAGCCGTTGGAAACAATAGTTATATTGCATCAACGTCCAACGCTGTTGAAAATAATTAGCGCCAACAGTTGAAATATAATACCTACATGCGAATATTATTCAACGCAGTCAACGATTCAACTGCCTAATAAATAAAAAGGGTTAAAAGTTTGTACTTCGTGAACAACATTACTCGATATTTTAAATGGTTTTTTGGAAATGTACGTAACTACTGCACTTTTTTTATTTTCCCATCCAATACGGCCGATACGCAGCGCCAGGAGACAATCAAATTTATCAACGACAAGCAAAAAAATAACCTATTGATAATTGTCAATGTCGGTCGCCTAGCAGCTAAGTTTTGTACCTATTGTTTTCAACGGTGTTGGAATGATATAATCAAAAGGGTCAAGAGATCACACTTCGTGAACGATATTATACCCAATTACACGAGGTCTTTTGGTAATGAACGTACCTACTGAACGTTTTTGTTTATTTTCCCATCCAATACGGCCGATACGCAGCGCCAGGGAACAATCAAATTTATCAACGACAACCAAAAAATAACCTATTGATAATTATCAACGCCGGGGGCCTAACAGCTAAGTTTTGTACGTATTGTTTTCAACGGTGTTGGAATGATATAATCAAAAGGGTCAAGAGATCACACTTCGTGAACGATATTATACCCAATTAGACATGGTCTTTTTGGGTATAATATTTTTTTCCCGTCCAATACGGCCGATCCGTAGCGCCAAGCAACAAGCGAATTTATCAGTGACTAGCAAAATATATCTTCAACATCTTAATATTTCAACAGGGTAATATTTTCAACACCGAAACCAACGTCTTCCAACAGTTTCAACTTTCAACGTTATTATAGGCTTATTATTACGTGTGTGGGGCGTGGGGCATAGAGATAATAATAATTAATAATACAACAATGATTCGGGGAACCATCCGTTAAAAGGGATTCCTTAATACGATTTTGATATACTTTTTGTATGTTTTTTTGTTAGTATCGTGTCGATCTCCTATTATAGTTGCGTCAACGTCGACGTTATTTTCAACAGTTGTAAATTGCCAACGATAACGACGTTGGCGTTGGATAGAATTATCGCCAACGCCCAGTACTAGTATTAACGCAGATATGTATATCCTCTCTGCCTACGCCTAATCGTGAAACAGCATGACGGTAAATAATTTATTCTAATTTTATGTATACAAAAGACTCGATTCAATTGGTATTAGAGTTAGGTGAGGTAAGTAAAAATTCTCTAAGGAATATAAAATGTTTAGCGTTACGTCCATCAAATTATAAATTACTACTATATAATTTAAGAAAGGGGGATATTATTAAATTAATAAAACTTCACAATTGTAGGAAAACATTAACACAGATTGGATATTTCTCGAGTATTTCATTTAGCGGGAGATAATTCCGTTAAAATCCGAAATGAGATTGAAACGTTAGAAATTCTTGAAGCACGAGCGAATTACCCGTTAATTTCGCAACCAATCACCCAAAGTATGGCGAAATTAAAACACGTCACTGCTCGCGGCGAACTTCGCGCCAACGGCCGCCATTTTGCACGCTTTTGGCGGGGAAATGTAAAAGCCTTTATATGACAGAAGAATTATAGAGGTTTTGGATAGCTTTTAAGGTACTTCTGACCCACGGAGTTAAATGGACGCATCGTTTAACATTTTTGATAAAGTTACATACGTTAAGTGTTTAATACGATGTGGTAAAATACGTTGAATCTTTGGACATATGTATTTAAATGCAAGTTTCTGATTTTTTTTTTACATTAACTCCACACAGGAGGCCCTGAGGAAAATAATTTCCCTCAGGGCCTATGTCATCTGGGATGCTGTGTGGAGGGTCTTTTTGGGGAGAGGAAGGAATGAACACTGGTCTTGAAGAGACCCATGTTGTAGGAAGGAGGAAACACAGAGGCCGGCAGATCATTCCACAGCCGAGCTGTTGAACACAAGAACGAGTCGAAGAAACGACCCGTTCTCATGTGACAAATGTCAACCGTGTACAAATGTTGGGCACGCGTTTGGCGTGTTTCCCGACTATGCACCGGTGCCGAAGGGATCAATGATGCTTGTTCCTCGGAGCATCTTCCATTGTAATACCGGTAGAACAAGGATAGCATTCCCACCGGACGCCTGTGCTCTAAAGATTGCAATCCGTTTGTTAAGATGGGAGAATCTATTAAACGGACCTCCCGTTTCTGCACAGAATCGAGGGTATTTTTCAGGTATTTTGGAGCTCCAGACCAGAGGTGGCTGCCAAATTCAACCATGGGGCGCACTTGTGATTTGTACAGGGTTAGCAGTTGTATACTATTAAAGTATCTGCGGGCTCACAAACTTGAAAAACTGTAATTTCACTTATTCAAAAGTCAATTTTTCCCTTCTAACAACCATATAATTTCCTAATTAACTCACCAACTTCTTCTTCTTCCACTCCTTCATCTATTCTTCCGCCGATTTGGGTTCGCACCCCCCCCCCCCCCCACCCCCCTTCGCATTCTAACCCTTCTCTCAATGTTAATCTACAATCAAATTTAGTGGTGTAAAAAAAGTAATTTGGCATTAATTCAAAAAGGTACCTTATCTAAAATACCATTTAACATGAACAATAGTTCAACTAGGTAAAAAATATATTTCTGTGAATATTGCTTTGAGATAACTAACCTGCGTTGGGAGAAGGTACTCGACGAAAAAGAATGTTTTCAAAATCTATTTTTTTTTATTTGATTCACCTGATTTATACATGTGTGTTACATATTTGACTAATGTGGGCCTCACTGGGTGCTTTACCCGTGCTGAGGACCTCATTTTACAGTTTGATATGATTTTTTTATTTTTAATTTAAGATACATATAAAATAAAAACTAAAGAAAAAAGAGACTCAACAATAACATATGAGAATTGAAAGAAAGAAAATAGAGCAAAACAAAATAGAGTAAAATAACACTAAAATAAAACAATAGAATAAAACTATATAAATAGGATAGATACATATAAACCGATAGTGAAATTAAAAGGTTTTATATATTAGTGAGTATTGCTATGGTGTTTATGTCTATGTGTTTTTATTTATTATTATTTTTTTTTTATGTTGTGATTTTTTTGTAAAGTTGTCTTTTTTGGTCTTTAATCCATTTTTTAAGTTTGAGTGTGAAAAGTTTTTTGTTTTCTTCTTTTTTTAAATCGAGTGAAAGATGGTTGAATGCTTTTATTGCCTGGTATTTGTGGTGTCTTTGTCCAAAGCTTGTGTTTATCGTCGGTGTTTTTAAGTTTTGTATGTATGCTTGTTTAACTGGTCTATTAATGGTTTGTGTTTGTTGGAGTTTGTGTTTTTGGTCAAAGATATAGTTAAGAAGTGTTTTTATGTATAATTGTAGTGGTTATTTTGTTGCGTCAAAATATTATATAAACTGGTACAAGGCAAACAAAAAAAGCAACACGTCAATAAATAAACATACATAGATACTCGATAAGCAATGAAACCGTATAAATTAGTTTGGTACACCGCCATCTTGATCGTCGAGATTATTAACTATTTTCACAATTTTTCACAGAACTTCGCAGTTACATCCTCCAAAATGGCGGCGAAGCATCATCGCCCTGTCATTTCACGGCTCGGTGTTGACATCATTATTCTAACGTGACCCGCGAGCAATGATCATCAAATGCAATATTTAAACCAATTATGGAGGGGTACCTTTACCCTGGAGCTTCAAGAGAAGGCGAACTTGTAAAGGATGCGCCGAGTGCTTCACCTCTGCTAAATTCCAAATGGAAGGTGGTGCAGTGTGCGTGGGGCTTTTTCAGTGAAAACTACATAAACGAATTTTTAAATTATTTTTATGTGATGTCTTCAGAAGTGCATAGCGCTAGTTGGACTACCGCACTCCAAATTGGGCTTGTTAGGAGAAAATATATTGCAGACGCAGGACAGAGAACAGTGCAATGGTTTTGGAAAGAGCTGGTGACCAGTATTGTGATATTCTAATTTGGTCACAAAATTGATAAAGCATTTGAGAGGTTTTTCTCGAAACCATATCAAGACATCATGCGTTGAAAAAGATATCTAACCTCTGACAGCTGTGTGAAAAAGTGGATTGTTAAGATGAGGATTATTTTTTTCAGAAAAAAATAATATTATTTCGAAAATTTAAATGACGGAATAAAATTTTCAGAAACGCGAAGTAGCATTTGTACGATAATCCCCAGTAATAATAATGATTATTGCGAGCGAACCCACTTTTTAATTGCCTGCGGCGCAGCTACAGGTCCCGGGCGGTAAAAAAGCGGCAAAACTTGTAACGGGATTAAAAGTTTAATTGCCCAAAGCTCCGAGCCGCCCCTGTTCATTTGGCAAGGGCCAAGGAAGGAGAGTGGATGACTCTGAACACAACATTGACTAAATATCGATTCAAACATATTCACGTTACTAATCGAAATACCCCAAAGCCTCAATTTCCAAGATTTGCACAAAAAATTTTAACCTATGAAATTTTTTACACTTAAATGAATAGTTCAAAACTCGTTCTTATAAGAACGTTGTGAGCAAAAATGTATTCAACTAGAAATTGAATTTCGATTGTTTCAAGAAGGAGCAACATAAAGAAATGTTATATGGATGGATATAAAAAAACAGAACCAAAATAAATAAAAAAAAAATAGTGCAAAAGCATGTACCCGAAGGATTTTAACCAACATAATAATTTTTAAAAACAGTCTTGATAGCGTGCGCACACGTTGTAAGCTCGAACGCGATTGATAATTAAATAATTACGCAATTTTGCTTCCGAGATTAAACAAAGTTGGTAGAGTAATACAATATATCGTTTTTAGTTATGTGAACTGAAATACGTACGTCAACGGTGTCTAAATCATCGCTAGAGAAAGTGAAAGAAAGTGAACTTGAAAAACGTATGTCAAACGTCAAACGTCAAACGGTACTATTGTTTTTGCTCTAAACAAATAAACACTAGAAACCTTGTGCCTTGTACTGTGAAAAGGAATCAAACAATCTAATCCTTTGCAATCACTTATTAACATATTTACCTAAATAACTATTCATAAATACTGTGAAAATAATCTACAGTGATGGAATGCAAATCGTGCAAGACCCAAATCTATGACAACGAAAATTTATCCTGCATGACATGTAAGCATAATTTTCATTTCATATGTTGTCATATAACCGAAATCAATTTTCGGAAGATGAATAAAACCTATAAACAAAATTTCAAGTGCCCATCTTGCAAAGAAACTAACAAAACTTCTCAACAATCAATGATAGAGACATCTTTGAACAAAACTCCACAACATAATGAAAAGGAACTATTAGAGACATCTGTGAACGAAACCCTACAACAGAATGAACCACCAGGCGATAACGATAAACTGAATTCAATAATTAAACAATTAAATAGTAACTTCAAAAGTTTCCAGGAGATGTCTCAAAAGATATATTCATTATTCGAAAATTTTCAACAAGAAATTAAAATTCAAATTACAAACATAGATAAAAACATAAGTGAAATAAAGCATGTAACAAAAAAAGTGGAGAATTCTTTAACAAACATTACACCATCAAACAGTAATCAACCGCTCCTGACCCTTAGATGCGAAACAAATCAGCTTCCCATGGTGGAAAAAAACATAAAAATATTGCATCAATCAGTGGATTTCGCAATACCGACGCAAGAAAAAAAATCCAAAGTACTTATTTTTGGAGATGAGGGTGGAAGGCAAATGAGACGAAGTATTGAGAAAAACTTAAACAAAATAGAATGCCAAAGTTATATTTATCCCGGTGCCACTGTAGATAATTTAAGTAAAACTATCTTAAAGTCGTGTGAAATCCTTACAAAAGAAGATTTTGTAATTATTTTTACTGGGACAAATGAAAAATCGCCACAAAATATAATCAGTCACTTATACTCCATTATTAATAATCTTCAAAATACCAATGTTATTGTGCACTCGGTACCTAAAAATAATTACCTGAATGTATCAAAACTCAACCGTGAAATAAGATCTCATACTTCTGTATTCAAAAATCATTGTCGATTCATCGGGCCAATTTTCTACGACCAAATGAATGAATACGATATATCGAAGTCGATGAGTGTGGTTAGAACAAACATAATTGATATAATTAAGCATAACCACCGGAAAATGTGCTACAATATCGAGCAGGTAATAAACACTTATGAACCGAAATCTACTTACAATACTACTTATACGCAAACTCCAAAAAACTGGATCCCTATGTTGCCGGAAAAATCACCAATTTAACGGACGAAATTACATCTTATAACAATAAAGAAGAACAACACACCAGTCATATTAAAACATGCTGTTTAAAATCAAAAAAACAACATAAACGGGTAGATGACGTAACTCTCTACAAACAGTTGGGGACAAAAAAAAATCAAACTTCAATTTCATTCCTGTACCTAAATATTAGAAGCCTGAAAGGAAAAGTCGACGAGATCCTGTGCCTATTAAAATCAATTGACTATAAGATCAACATCATACTTATGTCAGAAACTTGGCTCAAAGAAACGGATATACCATTCATCAATATTGAAGGCTATAAACACGAAGCATCCTGCCGACCTGAGGGCATCGGTGGTGGAGTATCCATATTTATTCAAGAAAACTTAGAATATAACTTAATTGATAATATAGTAGATCCAGATAACAACTTCCTTTGGATACACTTAAACAAACTTAGCTTAAACATCGGAGTGATATATAAAAAACCGAACACCAATTTTCAAGATTTTCTAGATAAGTTAAACATACAACTGAAAACTCACAAAAGGTCCATAATACTGGGGGATTTCAATATCAACTTACTTGATTCCACAAACACACATACTTGTAAATACACAGAAATCATTAAGTCAAACGATTTCACTATAATGAACAAAATAAACAAATTACACGCAACACGTATTACAGAAAACACCAACACCATTATTGATCACATCATCTCAGACGTAAACCTTTCGTATACTATAACAAACTGTGACACCTCAATATCCGATCACAACCTACTGATTCTTGACATACTTCATACGTACACTAAAAAAAACTCGCAAAAATCCTCTTACAAATATACAAAAATTGATTATGATAAACTAGAGGAGGATATCCGACAAAACCCCTTTTCTATAAACAATAATGAGGACTCGGAACTGAACTACAATAACTTTGTAAACTATCTGATAAACAAAATTGATTGCAACAGTTCAATAACAATAAAAACAAATAAAACCTCTCTTCCTGATTGGATAACAAAGGACTTATTAAAAATGATTAAAAAAAGAAATAAACTGCACCTAAAAATTAAAAAACAACCCTGTAACTTATTACTAAAAACAGAATTTACTAAAATACGTAACGACATAACTATAAAAAAACGGAACTTAAAAAAACAATACTACAGCAGCCTATTTAAAAAATGTGAAAATAATACCAAAAAGACTTGGAACGTAATAAACAGCATCATCAAGAACCAAACAAACACGCAAAGTAAACCATGTACAAAATTAAAGAACGGTAATGAAATCATCACAGAAGACATCAAGATATGCGAATACTTTAATAACTACTTTTGTAATATTGGTGCTTCTTTGGCTGATAATATAATCAACAAATACAGACATAAACTGGATGATAAAGTTACATTAAAGTATGAAAGTGCGGAATCAATATACTTGCAACCCACAACTGAACCCGAAATATTAGCTATCATAAAATCCCTAAAATCAAACGCGAGTGCTGGACATGATCAACTAAAATGTACAACAGTACAAAAACTTGCCCCACTACTAACTCCTACACTAACTAAACTGATTAACCTGAGCCTGAAAGAAGGTCAATTTCCAGACAGTTGTAAAATTGCAAGGGTTATTCCAATATATAAAGGGAGCTTGAAAACTCAAACATCTAACTATAGGCCCATTTCTGTCCTACCGATTCTATCAAAAATATATGAAAGAGTAATATACGATAGGCTAGACAACTTTCTGAAAAAAAAATCATTTCTATATGCCAAACAATACGGTTTCAGAAAAAAATGTAATACTCTCTCTGCAACTAATGATCTCATAAATAAACTTAGAACTAGCATAGATAATAAAAACTATGTCATAGCAATTCTCGTAGACCTTCAAAAAGCCTTTGACACTGTAAGTCATGAAATACTGATTAAAAAAATAGAAAAAACAGGTGTAACCGGTCCAGCTATCAAACTAATAAAATCCTATCTGTCCAACAGAAAACAATGTGTTAACATAGGAGATAAAAACAGTCAACTCGAGAGTATAAACTACGGAGTTCCACAAGGATCAATACTAGGGCCACTTTTATTCCAAATATACATAAATGACATCTGTCAGCTAAAACTACATGGTGAAATTTTCTTATACGCAGATGACACGGCAATTTTTTACTTCGGCAAAAACTTAGAAAGTCTATTAGAACAATCTCAAACGGATCTTAATGTACTAAACGATTGGCTAATACAAAATATATTAACAATAAATATTAATAAAACCGGTTACATGATCTTAAGCTCACCTAAAAGAATAATACCATCGCATAAACCATTACAAATAGAAGAAAGAGACCTACATATCCTAGATAGCGAAAAATACCTGGGCTTATATATTGATAAACATTTAACATTTAAACAACACGTAGAAAAACTAAAAACAAAAATCATCCCATTAATTGGTGTATTTGGTAGAATTGCTCATCTTCTACCAACAGAGGTAAAGAGGGGCTTATACTTTAGCTTAATCCAGTCCCACCTAAATTATTTAATAGAAATATGGGGAAACACATACATTACGTACTTAAACGACTTACAAATAATACAGAACAAAGTTATTAAAAAACTCTTCAACTATAACCCAGACACTCCCACAAAAAAACTATACCAGGAAATGAACCTTTTGAAAATAAGAACATTGTACGAATATAACATATGTCTTTTAATCTACAAAATACAAAATGGACTTATACACACAAACACAACATTTATAAAAACATCACAAGTACACGAACATTATACTAGACAACACAATAAATTGTACACAAATACTGTCAAGACTGAAAGTGGCAAGAGAAGTATTGGTCACGAGGGAGTTCATATATATAATCTCCTTCCAGATAGCCTAAAAACGGAAAATAACATAAAAACCTTCAAACAAAAACTATTTAAACTCAAAATGTTGGAACAAAATTAAAAATATTATTCTTATTACTGTACTATATATATATATGCTCTGTATTTAAGTTAAGAAAGCGAAATACTATGTTTCTTTTAACTTAATAATAAAAAAATAAAAATAAAATAACCAGCGATTTCTATGGAGCATATTTGGGGTAAAAAATGTAGATGTCATTTTGCTCTCCGATGATATTTAAAAAAAAATTAAAACAATAAAAAATATTTTTTCATCACATCGGGTAAAGTCTAGCGGGTCACGTGATGGGCATTCCAATTCGTTAAAACAGCATGGGAACACACGAAACGGCGCGGGTATCACGAGATCCCGTTCCAACCTGTAGCAATGTGATCAGAAGCGACGTGTGATTAAAAAATATAATTTTGAAATTTAATAGAAAAAAAAAAACATAATCGGACAGCAAAAAGACATCTATTTTTTGAACTCCAAATGTGCTCAGGGTACACTGGTTAAACTCCTTTGGGTAGGTGCTGTTACACCTTGTGTAGGTGAAGCATTATTTACAAAAAGCAACCACCGCGATATTAAAGCTCCGCGTTATTTGTTAATTTTAATTTGTACCGGACTGCTCAGGGGGTGTAAGCGAAATCCACCCTTCTGGACATAATGCGCAAGAGCCTTAATGGCCTCTAATTTATCTGCGGGTCGTACGACGGATATAAAATATTGTGATTATTTACCTAGAATTATGACCAAACTACAGCGAAACGTTTCGTTATGTTCATAAAAAAACTAATTAATTTTATAAATATTAATACATTTTCAGAAAATAACGCTTGTCGAGCCTAGATTGTCGCAGAATTACAATGAAAAAAAAACATGTTTTATACATTTTCAATAATATTGAAATTCAGAGCATATTTTCCACAAAATTCACTTCAGAAAATTACCTGGCAAAGGCGCGCACAAATCGTAAAAATAAAATGTATGCCTATATTACGAGTACCTAACTATAATATAGTATTTTTAATGGAAAACAATTTTCATTGCCATTTTCAAAATCGAAACTGATTTGACAAGAATTCAGAGTAAAGAGTAGAGAATACTTGCGTAATACATTTTTGAACGCACCTTATCTTGTAGATACGGTAAAAATATTCACCGAAAGTTACGAAAAGAGTCCTTATCACCTAAATAATATACTTGGAAAATCCGACTAAAATATAATTTGGGAATAAATAATTAAGTTCACAACTTTGATTCCCTTAAATTATTCACGATTGTTCCATTTTGTTCTCGGCTAAATTAGCACTCCACTATATTGGGAAAAGATTTCAAAAGTCTGTAACTAACTTGCTAACTTTTCATCACACCAATTCCTCGCAGTGGTAGGCAGAGAGGACGGACCGCCAAACGACTCGGTCTTGACATTTACTCTTTGCCTCATTAACATTCATAAATCGCCTCATCTCATCTCAAATGAATATATTCCCACCAATATAGTGTCATCTCATAAGAATTTATTCCCACCATGATGTTCACATTTTATAAGAATCTATTCCACCAATATATTACTCGTCTACTATTCCTAATTACTATTCCCAGCAATATACACGTGTCTCCTTTCATACCTACTTTACACCATCTCTTTTTTCAGCCCGATTCCAATTAGATACCAAAGTCAACATTTTTCGCTTTACGCGATCGCTATTTTCATCTCTACTTGTATGTTCATATCTACGATTTCGATTGTCATCATAGCAAATAACACATGAACCATGCTGTTTGCTGTGATGCCAATGATGAAATGAAATGAAAATAGAGATGAAAAAAGCGATCGCGTAAAGCGAAAATTTTTGTCTTTGGTATCTAATTGTAATCGAGCTGAAAAAAGATGTTGTGTATTGTGGGCATAATGGCCGTTGTGACATGTTTCTTCAGCCCGATTCCCGTATAGAGACCAAAAACTAAAGACTAAAGACCAAAGACCAAAATTTTTTTGGCTTTACGCGATCGCTAGTTTCATCTCTATTTTCATATCCACGATTTCAATTGGCATTACAGCAAGCAATACATGAACCATATTGTTTGCTGTGATGCCAACTAAAATCGTAGATATGAAAATAGAGATGAAAATGGCGATCGCGTAAAGCGAAAAAAATTGTCTTTGGTCTCTATACGGGAATCGGGCTGAAAAAAGATGTCGTGTATTGTAGGCATAAAAATCTAGGCATAAAATTCTCACCAATATGTCTCGTCTCATGAGAATCTATTCCCTATTATAATAAATCTCATTTGATAAGAATTCCAATCAATACATGTCTCATCTTGTAAGAATCTACTCCCACCAACATACGTGTCTCATTTCTTAAGAATTAATTTCCACCAATATAGTCTCATATCGTAAGAATTTATTCCAATACCTATAAAGAGATAAATTGATAGAAGTGATATGGGTGTATCTGTGTGCCTTGTGTTCTTGCAAATATGTACCCACGACTTAGTTAATTTATTTAGAAAAAGCTTTTTTTAATTTCTCTGATCCCCATTTCATTATTTCACCGCCCCTTGGAGCCTTTCACCGCCACGCGAAAGTGGCCGGAGGTCTTCGAGTCCACCACCGCCTCCGGATCTAATCAAATGTGCGGAAATCACTGCTTTAAAGAAATCGTATGTGTACCCTAATTCTTACAAAAATTCAAATTTGGTATTCGGTTGACAATGAATTGAATTTGAACTTTTAGAAGTTAAAAAATTAAAAGTTTGGAAGGAAAACAACTAAATTATTTAATGTGATAATGTTTGCTGAAGGTAGGTATTACCTAAAACTTACAGGTATTTGCGGTAGGCACCTAAAAGTAGCGAAATGGCAAAACAACAAGGGCCGTGTATTTTAAGTGACAACATTTTCCAACTATGTACCAAAGTATGTACCAAAATTGTGCAGTCGCGCCGGTATCCACTGAAATATTCATCAATTTAAAATAAATATTTTGAAATGGCAATTTGCCCCGACACGGCGTGTTTTAATAGAAGTTAGGTTTCATGACCGCTGCGGGGACGGGTCCCTGGAGAGCCGCCATTTGTCACCGATTTTGGCGCGAAACTTTCCCGCGCATTTGACAAATTTCATCAGGCCTGTTATGCGGATAACTACTTCCGTCAAAATATTTGCCGCGAAATGTGCGGCGACCTTTTTCAACCGCGAAATTAATACTGGTTTGTGATATTATTTTTCGCAAACGGTGATTAAGGTTAACATTTAATTTGTTAATTTGCTGGTTTTTCGTGGAATTAACGAATAATGGAAAATTTATTCATGTGTTCAGCTACACACGACAACGAATGTGAAGTCTAATCAATTTGTACGCAAAGACCATCAAACCGCAGAGAATCTATGAAGAAGAATGAAGCAAAGGATGCTTCAATCAAATTCATACAAACTCGTGTTATACCGACTTTTGACATGATCTGATTCAAGTATTTGATACGATTGATCGTGCCTTTCATTTTAGGGTTAATGTTGACAAGTAAAGTCGGTTTTCGTGATTTTTCAAACGTCCGCGCTTTCTCCAACAAAAAATCTCGAGAGTTTTCAAGGATCGGCGCTAGTATATTGTATTTCGCTATAATAATAACCCAACACCAAAATAAAGAATATTTAGAACAAATTCTAGAGACATACATTTTATTAAAACCAACTAAAGATATTAATGGAACTTCTCAGTTTCCTTTACCAAGCTATTTCGCCTGTTATTATGAAAATAAATTGAATACATTAAACGGTAATATGAAAGATAAAAAAATACGTGAAGCAGTCGGCAAAAACCAACACCTCAGTCACAGGTCACCGCAAGTGGTGCGCTACGTTTGGGGACGTAGCAGGGAAGCCCGTGTTCGTTGGTTGAGGTTTGTCCGGGAGATACTGTTTGAGGGAGACCTTTTGATCTCTCCAGCAGGCCCTATTGGATCATCGCCTTGCACCGCAGTGGGAGATTGGATTCATACGTCCGTTACTCCTAGACATACTGATCCCTAGATGTCTTCGCACCCCTTAAATCTTTTTCATTCCCAGAACTTCCTATCCTTCAAGAGACAAAGGCCCTTAGATCCTCCCGTAAGGAGCTAACGTGAAAAAAATGAGGTTACAAACATAAATCAGAAATATAGTTTAATTATGTTTGTTGCCTTGTAATTTAGAATATTCGTTTTCAAAGAATGGTTGAATCTCCTCAAGGAAAACAAAAATAATAATATAGAAAACAGCTTTGTCTGTTTCTGTTAAATTCCATCAGAATCTCACAGCATTTTATGAAATCTCTAAAGTTTCTCAATTTCTTCAGAAATCTTTAACGATAATTCTCACGAAATCTCCGTACGAATTCCAAAGCCGAAAATTCCCGAAAAACTCTTTGGATATATATTTGAATACGTCCTTGGGCAAATAATTGTATTCATTGTAATTCGGAGGGAGGCTTTCACGAGCGGTACAATAGTATGATACTCATTACTGGCGCGGGGGGAAAAAATTAATCGTTCAAAGGAGAAAATGTCAAAATATTCTCTCTGTAATTGCGGCTGCTGAAGCGGCGGGGATTGCCGTCGGGCGGAACGAGACATCCGGGTTTGGGTCGTTAGAAAAAATATACGAAAAAACAATTTTCTATTAGAGAGCCTTGTATGGGGGCCCTCGTGCCAGAATTTATTATTATATTATATTTCTTCCGTGTATACCTGCTATATTAATTTTATACTCACAGTAGTGTTGATGGCCTCAAAGATTGAGGAATAAGGCTCTCGACTAGCGATCCCGATATCGCGGGTTCAAATCCCGGCATGCGCACACTCATTTTATTTGATTAATTTGTGTTATTTCACAATTTATTCGTTGAAAATAATAAATAGTATATTAAATGAAAAAACACACTTTGTAAAACACCACTTTTTATTGGAATTAATATTTAACAGCCAACCAGGTTTCGCTTAGCTCAAGCTTCATCAGGGCTATTATATCAACTTCATCAGGGCTATTATAAGTTGATATAATAGCCCTGATGAAGCTTGAGCTAAGCGAAACCTGGTTGGCTGTTAAATATTAATTCCAATAAAAAGTGGTGTGTTACAAAGTGTGTTTTTTCATTTAATATATAATGTCACACCACAAAGTGTTTGCTTCCTTCGATAAAATAAATAGTGTATTTGCGGCACGTTCCGGAGTGCTTCTGCAATTATCGCCATGGTTTAAGGGCCCGCAAACCGGATTTCTACCGATTTATTACATATTTCCCTTAAACACGGTAAGTTTTAAAGCTCTTAAAAAAATATATGTTATTCTTGAAGATAATATCTAGACTTTGCCCGCGCCGAAACGCAAATTATATAAAATTATCTCGATAGGAAAAAATCGCAAAGTACCTGTGCTCCAAAAATTATTATAAACACGTTTGTATTCAGTTATTTTACAAGTTATATGCATGAAAAAATTCACTGTGTTTCTTTATATGCTGTTTAATATAATGCCCGCGAGATTTTTGCTCTATTTTAAACGGGTCGTGTTTTATTAAACATTTTCGCAATTTTCGCATCGATTTTGTCGCTGTAAATGTTAGCGCTCTCCTCTAACATTCGTATTTTCGTATCTCTTCATCTTCTTCTTTTAGAGCCCGGTTGCAGAGCCTTAAGACCAATATTCAGAAAGGAAACTATAGTATATGAGACCGCGTTCGTTCGGAGATGGTTGGGCGGCGCCGAGTGTTTCCGAACGTGCAGAGTAGTCGGCCGTTCGGCGAACCGTGGTCAGACCTAATTAGAGATCGCCTGTAAACAGACGCCACAAACAATATTTGTTCCTATTATAATTCCCAATAAACCAGTAAAAAAACTTACGTTGTAACCCTTACATTGTGGGCTAGTGAGCCACAACACAAATCAAATAACATTACAGGAACCTTGCTTTGAAATTGCTTTAGCCATATTTGGCTACTTGTTCTGAATAGCCAGAGACTTCTCACCATCATTTTTCTTAACTCCTTCCCCTCACTACCTTCAGCTTCACAACATACCCTAATTGGGTTTGAAGCAGTTGGGAGATGGGACTCTTGTTGGGATTTGAGGTTTTACTCATTAAGTTATTCCAAAAATAAAATAATTCTATTATGTTATTTTTTAATGCGAATATCGCACAAGAGTCCCAACTGCTCCCGCTGCCATCTGGAGCCATTGAGAGTTGGCTTCCCCAATTAGGGAATGTTGTGAGGCTGAAGGTAGCGGGGAGGGGAACGAGATGGGAAAGAGGAAAGGGGGGATGTACCTGACAGATCAGATCTGGTTACAATTCTTAAAGATTCTTAGGCACAAACTACACGAGCGGTTCTCCCGCCGCGGAAAACCGCAGCAGACACAATTTACTATGAGCGTTGTATGGCGCAAACTACACGAGCGGTTCTCCCGCCGCGGGAGCTCGCGGGAGATATTCGCCCGCCACATGCAGCGGTTCACCCGCCGCGGGTAACCGCCATGTTCAAACTACACGGGCGGTTTTCCGCGATTGCGTAAGGATCGGGCGGTTTCCTGCGGCGGTAGAACCGCTGTGTAGCGTGGCGGGAAACCGCCACCCGTGTAGTTTGATATGAGCCGCCAGCTTTCTCGGGCGGTTTCCCGCGGCGGGAGAACCGCTCGTGTAGCTTAGGCCTTACACCAAAGGGATACGATATGATAGTATCTTCCATTTTCGAACGTGCCGCTTCATTACATAGTATAAAATGAAGTCGCTCAAAATGTACGTGCGCGTTAATCTTTTAAACTACGCAACAGATTTTCATACGGTTTTCACCAATAGATAGAGTGATTGAAGAGGAATGTTTATATGTATAATACATGTAAATTATATTAGAGAAAAGCCGATGAATTCAAAGAAAACATAATTTTCTGCGATTTAAAACGGCTGGCGGGCCGTACTATAGTCACTTTTCAAATTCGTTCTACGGAAGAAATTGGAAAATAGATGTCCTAGAGTAAGTAGGTATTTGATTTTCCCTTTTCAAATATCCAATGTTGCATAAAAATGAATATTTCTCTGTTTGTCCCTTATGCGTTCCTAAACCATTCATCCGATTGCTATTAAGCTTTGGTGATTTTCAAATATTCAATTCAGGCAGCGGGCAGCGGGCAGCTGGCAAGCGGGAGGTGTGGATTTTATAATGTAATGGCGTTGTGTTTCGTTAGCCACAGCAACGTGCGGCCGGGTCTGCTAGTAAATGAATAAATTGAGAAATAATATAAATCAATCAAATCACATTTGCATTGCGAGACCTTCGGATTGCTAGTCGAGAACCTTACCCCTTGACCACGAAGGCTGTCAAATACACAACAAACATTAAAATACGCATTAAGAAAATGAAGATAATTCTGACAGTTTTAGGTAGTGGTAAAGATACAAAGATTTAATTGCATTTTTGGAACTCTAAAAAATGTTTAAATAGAAATTATTATTTTTAATTTATAAACTAACGTTTAGACAAGATTTTTATGCATAGCACAAAGGGTAACAATTATTATAAGCAATAATTATCAGCCTGAAACACTCATCAACATTGAAAAATCTTCCGAGAAAAGATACTTGCCGCCAACGGGATTTGAACCCGTCCGTTCAAGCGCCCGAACCCGTCGGGTTCAAATCCCGTTGGCGGCAAGTATCTTTTCTCGGAAGATTTTTCAATGTTGATGAGTGTTTCAGGCTGATAATTATTGCTTATAATAATTGTTACCCTTTGTGCTATGCATAAAAATCTTGTCTAAACGTTAGTTTATAAATTAAAAATAATAATTAATATTTGACAAGTTTAAGTATTTCCCCAATAAATGTAGTCATAATTTGTCTCGACGCCACCTAGCGAGGGATTTAACACTTACAATGTCTCTCTCGCAAAAATAAAGTTGGTTGTTTTCAGGTGGAAAAAATATAATAAGCAGTAATTGTTGAATGAAACACTAGTATATATTGAATTATTTGGCGGATATTTGATAAGCCCCCATAGCTCAGTGGTCAAGAGCAGCTGACCGGTAATCAGAAGGACACGGGTTTAAATAGAAAATTGAAAACATCGATATCCAAATGTTTAACAGCAATGATATTTATCTGATACTGTTGTAATGAAACTGTTACGCAACGAGGTTGATAATGGAGAGGTTATTTCAATAATGAAGTATTCAACAGTGTTACTCATTGAATCATTTCTATACCGCAATCAATTCACCCATTGTTTCATTTTAATGGCGATACGAATGTACTTCGCGAGAATATTACATCCACTGAGCACTTTTCACTGCAATTATTTAACTGATATGCAAAAAGCATTCAAATTCAGATATGAATGGTATCAGTAATTAGAAAAAAAAGGCTCCATATATCATAATATGATTTCATAAAAAGTTCTTTATTTATCTTATCCAATTTCAGTTATCTGTGGACTGCGTTGCGTGAAATCCGGTTCAATGAATTCAAAATTTGCTTTGAATTTAAGTATCATTTTCAAAATTGGAACTGATTGGAGAATAATTCATGCAAAAAAGTAGATACCGATAAAGTAGATACGTAAACAATTTTAGCAGAAAAATGAATAATTTTTGTTTTTAATATTTGAATTATAATATCCCGTGATTTTTCACGAGTCTGCGCCAGTTATTTAATAATTTGCTGTATATATTGAGTTCGAAAACAACCAAGAGACTAGTTTCCGGTTTCGCTTCTTCTTATAGAAAATATTTCGAAGCCCCGTACTCACGATTGATATATTTATTTTTATTTAAATATATAAAACGATTCCATGCCAATTCAGAATGAAACCAACTCAGAAACACCTCAGAAAGGTCACTCAAAGGCATGAAAAAATAATTTTAAAATAGCCGGTAACCCTAACGTAACTTAACCTATTAAACTATTTTTTAAATTTTTATAACATCACTCTTAATGACCTCTCTGAGGTGCTTCTGAGTTGGTTTCATTCTGAGTTGTCTGGTCACCATATAAAACAGGCATTATGCCCATAAGTTGAATTTCTTGATGGTGTATTGATGTTAATTTGGGATAAAATGTTTGGTGTATCAACTGATGCATGTATAATTTAGTGCAGTATACTATACATAGTATACTATACATATGTATACTATACATAGAACTGATATTAGTTAATTGATGTGAAAACCTCACAAGAGTCCCAACTGCTCCCGTTTGGAGCCAGTGAGACTATGGCATCCCCATTTGGGGTATGTTGCGAGGCTGAGCGTAAGTGGGAGGGGAAGGAGATGGGGGAGAGGAACGGGGAAATACTTTGCTGTTCAGATCTAGTCACCAAACACAGCTAAAGCCATTTCAAGTAACATTTCAATTCTGAATAGCTGTCTGAGAATATCTCTCACTCTGGATGCAAGGCGTGCGTTGGTATTGCAATTGCTGAATAGAATCCAAGCAAACTTCATGACGCTTGAACTCACAATTCAAAAGTTTTTGTATTTCTTATTTTTTTTTATTCTTTTTTATTGGTATCATATTATTATTAAACATCATACTATGATAATGTGGGTCTCAACGCGTTCAAAATTTCAAAATTTGTTGATAATTTCGACCACGCTTATTTTAGATTTGAAATATTATCAATGAAATGCGAATTCGCATATCAAAACTTCAAATTAATATTTTGACTTGCGAAGCGTATGACGTGATATCGTATTAATATTTACACAGATATTAAATCAAACATTCGATATCATGTGGGGATAATTAAAATTACAGTAAATTGCATATAAAATAATAACTGTTATGTAATGCAATGACAGTTATAGCTATCCAAGAATAGCTATAATGCGTAATGAGCGTTTGAACTCGAAAGTGCTAAAACTGTGCGATGGCTGGTGCAAATGTTGCGTTATTAACGCATGTGTTAAATGTCACTCGTCTGTTTAACGTGTGGATTGTAGTGAAAACCCTTGCGATACCAGTGTCAATACCCATTGAATAAATTAATTTGTTATATTAATTATATTATAATTAATTGAATATATTAATTTAATATAACTAATTATATTAATTTAATATAATTAATTAATCATATTAATTTTCTAACCGAACCTAATTTTAAATATTATAGATTAAACAACTTGCAAAAAAAAATGTTATTTCAAAGCTAATTTCAACATATGATCACTCTACATGTTTTACGTTATAATGTATTTGTTCCTATAGTACAGTAGAGGCCCATTCTGTGAGAAATATTATTGTAACAATATTGTCTTTCAACACCTATATTATTTTGGGTACTCTATAAAATTGTTAATCTCAAGTCAAAATGAAGTTCAAAATTTCAATTTAAACAATAACACCTAAATTAAAAAGGCAAAGAAACAATAAATAAATAAATATATAAGGGTTATCGTATCCCATAATTTAGTCAAAACTAAAAGATCACACGGATGGCATTTCTAAGGTGTCACTTACACTATAAAATACAATCATATTTTAATGAAAACGGGCACTTAAATGGAATGAAAACAGTAATGTCGCGATCAAAACGGTTTCTTTCATATTTATTTCATAATTATTTGATAGTCACTTTATTGCATAAGAAAGATTCGCTCTAATGTAATCGCTTATAAATCTTTGTTTTTTTCATAAAGTTATTTTTTACACATATTTAAAAAAAAACTTAAGGACATATATTTTTTAAATTTTGTCTATTGTTGAAAATGGTATGAACTAATGATATAATGAATGATAAAATTTTGTCTGATCTCTCAACACTTTGTTGTTAATTCATATATTTTTATCACTTATTATTTTCTCTGTTTATCATTTTATTTTAAATTTTATTATTTTGCTTTTACTTAACTGTTTTGCATGACCGATATTTGCGTATGTTATTTTTATTAAATTGTGAAATTATTAACCCCGATACAGGCGAACCCTAGTGGGGTTAAAAATTACATGCTAAAAATATATGTATATAAATTGTCAAGAAGCAATAAATAAATGTACGAGACAATGATTTTAAAGTTTTTAGATACAGACTCTTAAAACACTGTTATGTTTCCAGTAAATTCTTAGTTAAAACATGTTCACATATGACAAAGATAGACTTTCAAAGAATAAGTGTGATTGTGAACGAGTATGCTAGTAGTTTGTCCTTCTTGTAATTATGATCTCTGAGGCGAATATGTAGTAAAACCATGTGTGATCGTGTGAGAAATGTGGAGATCGCAAAGAAAGCATCGCTGACGGCTTAATGGACGCTCATGTGGTTTGAGCATAAAGAGAGAATGAACGAAGAAAAGAGTGTAAGCAGAATATTCGATGCGAATGGTAGAAGAAGTCAGGGATGCCAGAGGAAGACATGGCACGACCAAGTGAATCAGATACTTGAGTCGGGCCATGTCAAGAGTCAGAGTAAGTAGTTTTATTCTTGATGCATTTGAATGAAAATATGTTTTGTACCTTTATTTATTCGGCAGTACAGCCTCCTGCACACCCTTTTGGACACTTAGATATATTTTGTGCAAGTAGTCATACCATAGAGGGATCAACTGTCATGGAATCAAATGTTAGAACTACCAATAATAATAGCTTAATTAATTTGAAAAAGTTTAAAGTTATTAAAGGTATGTGTGGTGAACTTATAGTGACAGCATGAGTAACGCGTAAAAGCATGTGTTGGCTGTCCATTCGTCCTCTTTATGACACAGGCTTCGTTGAAGAATAATATTGTACAGTTCTCGCAATAAAAGTAAATAATATTACCCACGTCTTATTGCGCTCTACACCAGAGTAATCTGGGTATTTGTAAAAGACAGATCACCACAGTAAGTAAGTATTTTTCAAGTGCTACAGTTAATTTGAGAGTGAAAGGGTTATGCCCGCGTAAACGTATTTGCACATGTATATATATTAGCTGCACAGATAGTAGAGGAATATGCGCTAACAGCTGCATAGTTGGTTGCACGGTACGGGTAGCAGTACTGCCTGCAGTGGCCGGTGGCGGGCGGTTGCATTTGGCGGTCGATGCGTTGATTATCAGATTAGGGCGTTATTCGAATCAGTGACCGCTACGGTGAGCCCTGATTGATCTGCGTAGCGGCGTAGCCAGCCAGCGGGGAGGGCTGTCCGCAGCCTCTACGCTGCACCTCTACACCTCTACGCTTCACACCTCTACCTGGTTCTAGATAGCCGATCGAATCATCGTACCTGACTTGCCATAATGATTACATCAATGCCGAAGGTTGGCGCACCACATATCGGGTGCAAGGTAATAATTTATTGATTTGGTTATCACGCAACATTATGTTGATATAAATTGCTTTAACCCCTCAAGCCGCGGAAAGACATTATTAGCCACAAACAGCATATTTCATTAGAAAACATCTGATCGGGGTGTCCAAACATTATAGAAGTATTTTTAACTTTTTTTCTATTCTGCGGAGATATGTGATTTTTTATCCTATAATGAAAAACAATGATTCTTCAGAGTTTGTCTCAAATATTCATACTTAATTGCATAGATAAAATATAAAAAAAATTCACAAAGTTTATAATTATAAAATGGCGGGATTTTTTCGTTGACAGTTGAATGTTAAACAATTGTTTATACTCTTTTATTGTACATACGGTATAGTCAGTGAGGTGGCCGTTTTATTACTAATTCCCCACCCAAAACTATAACGTTTTGTAAATATCGAAATTTTCAAAAATTATCCACCCAAAAATATAACGTTTTGTAAATATCGAAATTTTCAAAAATTATCCACCCAAAAATATAACGTTTTGTAAATATCGAAATTTTCAAAAATTATAGGCGTTTGAGTGGAAATGTTTGAATATGTTTTTTACAACATTGGTCTCTTTATAACCTAGGTCCATTCCTTCCTTTCCGCCAAAAGACCCTCCACACAGCATCCCCAAAGATGACGTAGGCCCTGAGCATAACAATCTGTGCGGAGTTAACGTAAAAAAATCCAAAAGCGTTGCTGTTTTCATATTATTTTATACATTATGATTTTGGGTAATTTTTAACTACTAGGGCAGTGAGTGCACTGTGCCTATATATTTATGAACCCATTCGTGCGGACAGATTTTCACGGTAATTTTGTTAGAATTAAATAGAATTATGATAAAATCCGATTTAAATTATATTACGTATCGTTAATTGCATGCGAGCAGGATTAGTAGTGCCAGCTCCAAAAATTATACAGAAAATGAAATCAGCGAATAATTTCGACATAAAAATAAGTACTTCATCAGATTTAATAATGACCGTCAAAGGGAATTATTTCAATTTTAAGTACCTTGTTACCCGAACAACTACCTTTTCGGGTTTCAATTCTGGGAAAAGCGAATTATTTCATCAAAATCAAGCTTCATTTCCAGTTAATATAAATTCCACATCGGAATCCATTTGGGTAAACCACTTAACATTACACGTACCTTCGACAAATAGGGGATACATTTTAAAAAGCGGAGAAAAAATATACCATCTTATGTATTTATATTTAACTAGCTGGTTCCCGGCATGCCTTGCTATGCCACTTAATAAAGAAATTGTTTCTCCCTGCGTGTCCTTTCCCATTCGCCCGTTTCCCTTCCGCCTATCCTTCTTCTTTCGCATCCCATTCCCCTCTCACGTTCCTCCTCCGCCTCCTCAACCTTCCCTCTCCTCACTCCACTCCCCCCCCTTCCGAGTTCCCCTCCCCTCTCTCAGGTTCCCCTCCCCCCTTCCGGATTCCCTTCCCCACCCCCCTCCCGCGAACCGAGTTCCCCTTCCTCCTCCGGCTTTCCATACATTCAGTACCGGTACATTCAGTTTTCAAACAGCTCGCGTGCCACCTATTGCAATTTTTTATACAAATTTCACAATGCCAGAGCTCACCAGTAGTTGTATACAAACCTTGACCTAACAATAACTAACACAAAAAAAAAGAATTATCCAATTTGGTGCAGCCATTCGGATATTAAGCGCGTACGTACATTTCGGCGACTCATTTTTATTTACATAGATAGATAGATAGTTAGATAGAAGATAGATAGATAGATACACCTACACTTTTATTATTAAATAGAATTATAATTGAATTTTAGACAACTTGCTTATATTTTAATGCAAATTATTGAAAACTAAGTCCACTAACCAACAAGCAGAATGAACACGAAAAAGTACATATTGTAGTTTTGATAAATATTGTTGACATTGTATACAAGCATACAATGATAATATTAATATGTAGTGCATTGAACGCTTGTAACATGTTACATTCACATTAATGTTTTACCACAATTATGAAACATATTTTAACAATGTGATATGAAGTAATTATGTAATATCAAATATAATGCAACAGACGTAATACGCTTTGTAATTGATCACATATCAGAATTGTAACAAACTTAGTAGGTATTCGTAGTCCTACGTTAACCCCTAAGGCAAATTTTTTCGCTTTTTGGAATTATTCATACAGGCCTCATAGAAATCGCTGTATCTCTTGTAATTACATGCATAGTGAAATTTATGTTCCAAACGGTATCGGAAAGTGGAAATTCTTCGTGCTATGTATTCAAATCTAAAAAGTTAACGTTCAACTTTATGAAACCAAATTTTCCGAACACAATTTGAAAAACAATTAAGAAAAATTATCAATTTAAAAAATCATATTTTTACATGAAACAACTAAAAAGTGAGTTTCAGATAACGTTTATAATACATTTTTCCAATAAAATAAGCTTTTTTCTCATTATCAATAACTTTAGTTAGAAAAATAATAAAGTGTGCCATTTTTAAAACGTCTGCCGTTCATTAAATTTTACTACATTTAGATTAGAACTGCGTTCATTAAAATGAAATCCTTCTTCTGCAATGACAATATCAGCTTAAAACTAAGGCAGAGAATGCTAAAATGTTATGTGTGGTCGGTCTTGCTCTATGGATGTGAAACATGGACCTTGAAAGCAAACACCATAATAATAATAATTGGATGATTTATATAGCGCCGTTTTTGTGAAAAATCACCTCAAGGGTGCTGACAGGTTAGAGGCTTTTGAAATGTGGCTTCACCGGAGAATGCTCAAGGTCCTATGGACTGACATGATCACCAACACCGAAATTCTCAGGCGGGCTAGAGCAGATAGAGAACTGCTTACATTAATAAAAATCAGGAAAATTTCATATCTGGGTCATATACTTCGAGGGGAGAAGTATCACTTGCTCCATTTAATATTGAAAGGCAAGATAGAGGGTCGCGAGGGCCTGGTAGGAGACAAATGTCTTGGCTGCGTAATATACGAGAGTGGACCGGCATTAGAAGTGTGGAGGAGATATTCCGGGCAGCGCAAGACAGAGAGACATTCTCAAGAGTGATCGCCAACGTCGGGGGGGGGCCTGATACGGCACACAAAGAAGAAGACATTTAGTTTAAAGTAGTATATTTGCGGAACTGTCTAGAGTTGAAACGGATTTAGCCGTGTTTGGTGACCGGATCTGAATAGTCTGATACTTACCCACCTTCCTCTATTCATCTCCTTCCCTTCTCCACTATTTTTAGCCTCACAACATAACCCAATTGTGGATGCAATAATCTCCAGGCGGTTGGGAGCAGTTTTGCGGTATTCACATATAGAAAAAAAGCTAAAACTTGGATGTCAAAGTGGTTTATCTAACTAATAAATAGGCTAATTCGTGTATTGTTTTCAACTTTCCAGCCATAAGAAATAAGGCTTTGAAGTGTCAAAGGTTGTGTTTGATAAACAAAATGTCGGGAGATCCTCTTTTCAATAGAAAGTACTCATTGTTTGAGGCCGGTAATCTCTCTTTGCGACTTAGTTTTACATAACAATTATTCAGGGGGTAAATATATAAATCTGTAGTATAAAGGTCTGCGATATAAACTTGTTAAATATTTCGCAAGTACGAGTACCGGGGGAAACTTTGGGCAAAACAATAAACCGTTTGGGCGCATTTTGATCAAAGCAGTGGAGAGGAATTTTGATGCCTTTTTGTTGTATTTCCGCTGTTTCACAGACAAAAAGACAGGAAGGTGGGGCTTGGTGGAACTTTAAGCAGAATATTGACGTCTTTAATGAAAAGGTCAAAATTTAAGGCAAATAAAATAAGTCCGTAATAAAATCAAAGTTTTTTTATTCAATTATATTGCAATCTATTTTCTACTTTTGAATGTAGCTATAACTTTGTGGTTACATTCAATCAATCAATCAATCTTCAATCTTTAGTAATAATACATTGTTTCCATCCACTATTTTGTAATTGTCAAATCAGTATACGTTTGCCCTGAAGAAGGAACGGTCGTTTCGAAACCGGTCGGTTTTAAACAAATATGCAAGTGGTTCAAACAAAGTAACATTGTTTCATTTATCTATTTTCAATTAGTTGCGCCCTTTTGGTTCGGCTATTAACCCACTTCAGAGAACGCTTGTATGTGCGCGTGTGTGAGCGTGATTACCACCAAAATTTGACAGAATGCATTGTCATCGGCAGTGAGTTTTTCTGCCGAGTCTCACCTCGATCGGATGTAGGGAAGTAAGTTAATTTCCACTTTTAAGATATGCATTCATTAATTCAAGAAAACAAAATCGAAATTCAATTAGATATATTTAAAAGAAAAACACGTGGTAGAAGTGAAACCTTCAGAAAACTAAGGTAGCAACATTTTGCGCTTACTGTGGTGGTAGCAGGAGATTTTCAAACATTGTAGGGTTAATTATTTGTCACCCGGAATGTATCTCTTTCCTTTAAAAAACAGGCTTCGAGGCAACACACAGAGTTAATTTGAAGACAGAGTCCTCGTTTTCGAAGCATAAAAAAGTGAATGGGATCTCCCACGAGTATACTTGTTAGGGACATATGAGTTAACCTCTTATTAAGTATCTATCTACTTATATTATTTATAATTTTTAGATCCGGGTACGTAAAAGGCCAGTGGGCATATAAATAAATAAATAAAATTTAACATTCCGGAAATAGAATGACGGAAAAGTTAGAGAAACACTGCGTCAAAAAACAACAAAAATTAATTCAACTAATTTCGTATTCCACTACGAACAAACTCGAATAAAATATGTATGATTTGTTTGCGAAAACTCCATACGCGTGATCCAAGTAATGGATTCACACCACAGCAAAAATGGAGGTTCATCAAAAATATTAATTTGCTCGGCGTGAGTTTGTACTGACCCTGCCGACTCGGATAAGGCCGCCTCGGGGGACAGGCGGGCAATTTACATACATCATCAACCGTGTGCCGTACTGCCGTGGCTGTTCCCGCGGATTAACGGCTTATGTTGTTGTGCGGATAGCCCCATGTTACCCAATTGCGGAAACCCCCAGAGCAGGGTTAACAAAAAATATATTAAAAAAATATATATTGTTTTAGACGCATCGACCAAAAAAGTCTAGACAAGATGTAATGATGACGATTTCTCCAGCTGGACTCTCTCGACCCATTGCACTGCATACCCCGGAGCAGGTTTGTCAACAAATATATTTAAAAAAATATTATTTTAGATGCATCGACCAAAAAAGTCTAGACCAGACGTAATGGTGACGATTTCTCCAGCCGAAGTCTCTCGACCCATCGCCTTGCACCGTAGTGGAAGAGAGAGGATCTATACATCTGTCACTCCTGACACACTTCAAAAGTCACTAGTTGCTAACCCTATACATATATCAAGTACGCCCAATAATTGAATTTGGGAGCCACCTCTGGGCTGGAGCCCCATAATAATAGATAACACTAAAGGAGGGTGGTCCGTCTAATTGTCGATCAGTTGTTAACAGACCGATTGCCATCTCTAATGCACAGATGCAATGTTGGCATGCCGAGTCTGTTCTACAGGTATTTTAATGGAGCCTGCTTTTAACAGCTACCAGTATTGATCCCCGGTGCACGTGCGTGAAACAGAAGTTGAAGAACCGCACAAATAAATCCATTTCCTACAGCCCCTGCGTAACCCGCCTCACGACGCTGCCCAACCGGGTGGCGACATAGTTCCCCCTTCTTATATCCATCATTTTATCTCCTCTTCTTCTCTAATACATGAAGAAGAATGCCTTTGAATAGGTGGCTTTGTTGTTTTTATGCAAAGATATTGAAATATAAGTAGATGTGCTATCTGCAGTTTTTACTATGTGGGACTGCGCTTCCGGGCGTCGCCGATATTGTTTACCAATTAAAAAATAAACTAAAAGATCGAATAATTAACGCATAAACCAAACGAACGTTAAACTAAATGAAAGAATTCTTTCCGTAGTCAAACTATATTGTTAACCAACACTAATGCACATCTTCAAAAAATCAACGAAATGAACAAATTCTTTTTGTATGCAAACTACTCTAATTGGGGCGTAGTCCGCCGAGAGTTGCGCGGACACCATAGCATATCTCTTTTGTATTTGAATATTTTTGTTTTTATGCAATCTGTGGAATTTATTCGGAGATTAATGAAATTTTACACACTTGACCTACAAAAAAAGAGGAAATTCACTGTCTATACATTTCGAAAAACCTCGTCCATCCCACTTTTCCATCACTTAAAGCAGAATTAAGCACGGGCAACGCCGGAACCTTCAGCTAGTTTTAATTCCCAAATCCCAAGCATCCCCAAAGATGACATAGGCCCTGGGGGAAATTATTTTCCTCAGGGCCTCCTGTGTGAAGCTCATGTAAAAAAAAAAAAAATTAAAAGAAAATAATTAACTTTGTTTAAACCATCATTTTGATAAAAATATGAATTATATTATATTCACTACATTTGAGTCACCCTATCCCGAGGTTATTGCTACCCTAATTAAGACACGGAGACAATGTATACATAATATTAAGCTTCCGAGGCATAATGTTATGTATATGTAACCGAAGTACGTGTATTTTTGTCGGATGTTTATTGTTATATTTATTTATTTATTTATATCTATATATTACAGTTTACACCTTATTGTTAACATTTTTACATATTAATATTACATTTCATTATGTTGTGTGTTAGGTAGGTTTGAGAAGGTGAAACTGTTGGTTGGTAATATTGTATGTTTCGTGAACACCTCACTAGGAGAACCTGTGCTGAGGTGTTTACGTGTTTATGATTAAGTGTGACAGGTACAGGTATTTATGTGTTGTAGCAGAAAGTTAGTTTTTTTTCTTTTTTTTTTACATTTTAATGGTAATGATATAATTGTACATAGATTACTTAGAAGAAAAAAAAATATATAAGGTATATATGTATATTATATGTACATATGAATAGTTGGTAAATTCTTGATAGACATGTTTATTTATTTTACACTTGTTATAGTTTGGTTATGTTTGGTTAGGGATATTTATTTTACACTTGTTATAGTTTGGTTATGTTTGGTTAGGGATTAAAGTATTTTGAATAAAGTGAATATCTTGATTTTTGATCCAGGCTGTGATATGTTTTTTGTGGATGTTTGTAGATGTATTTGCAATTAGTTGTTGTTTCAGAGTAATGGGCATATAATTAAAAAGTTTGGTTGCATAATACTGAAAATGTCTTTGTCCGTGTGTGGTGTGTGTTATTGGTATGTTCAGGGTTATATTTGTTAATGACCTGGTTTTTATTATTATTTTGGGTTGAATTGGAATATGGAGTTTGTTTTGGAGGAAGTATAGCAGAGCAGATTTGGCATAAAGTTGTTTTATTGACATGACTTCTAATGTTTTGTATATTTCGGTTGAATCTGTGTAGAAAGGCACTTGCAGAATTAGTTTAGTTATCGCCTTTTGTATCTTTTGAATTGGGTCAATTGCTACATTTGCAGCACTTCCCCAAGCCAGTATTCCATATGTCGGGGCGTCATTTTCTCGGGGCGGGAGGTCGTATTGGGCGTCCGATCTACATATTTTTGTTAGTGAAACCGAAAGCGAAAGAAATAAACCATCTTATTGAAAGATCACCGTTTATAATAAAAATAAAAGTAATGTAAAGTTTTGATGGTGTTAGCAAAAATATGTAATGAAATAAAACAATTACATTGTTCATGACCAAGCGGTTTCGCTTAACACAAGCATCAGAAGGGTACAAAATTAAACTACCCAAAAAAATACATTGTGTGAGCGTATATATACGCCACAGAAAAAGACAAAACAGAGACAAATACATAGAATAGAATAAATGAACAGTGAGATAGCATGAAACTAAAATCTAACAAAGAGAAAGAACCACTCTTTAACTTTCAGCATTTACACTAAAACTAAAGAAATTAATAAATAAAAATACTGCTATCCCTTATTCATTCACGTGTTCAGTCTGCGTTATCTCTTTTGATATAATATGGTAACCCTTTACGTATACATCCGTCCCTTTCTCTCCGTTACTAAGTTAGATTTTATTTTCTTGCTATCTCACTGTTCCTTAATTCAATGTTATGTTTTGTCACTTTCTAAATTTATATACGTACACGCTCATACAGTGTATTTTTTTATTAGTTTTATTTTGTAACTTGATGATGCTTGTGTTAAGCGAAATCTGTCGGTCGTAATAAAGTAAATATATTTCGTGGTTATAAGAAATAGTTTTTTAAAATGTCATTAATATGTCAAACCACAAAGTACCTTCTTTCTACCAAAACATTAATAGCGTGCATAAGCGACCTATTGTGTTTTGTCTATTGCTCTCAACACGTACCATGGCATGGTGTGATTTCATAACATTAAGATATATACAACAGAAGATACCATTTATTGACGAATTACAGTTTGATATCTTCGTCTTGAGAATGCCATAATTCTAGTGGCTTAGAGAAGTTTAAATTCTTATGCCAAAATAGATTAATAAATATATAAAATTCCACATGTTCACTTCAAGTCACTTGTAGTTCTGATAGAGAAAGCACATCTTTGGATTATGAGTACACCTTGTCACATTACCTGACAGTAATGATGTTAGTGGGATGGTATAGATAACATTAAGCGTGTTAACTGCCATTGTAAGCTGTCAGCTGATTCAACCTCTCTCCTCCCCTCCTGTAACTCTGTGAACTCGCTCGACCTCTCAGGAGACTCGAGAGTCCGTGGAAGTAAATCATCCCGTACGAGCATGTGACTAGTCATGTGAATACTCTAATTACTGACTATATAATATGGAGTAATTACTCTAATAAGCTAAATATTCATTCCCTTGTCCTTCTAATATGACACGTGTTAGAGAAACAATTGCTCGGCCATTTTCATTAATTTAGAATTCGAGGCCAATTTACCCAATCAAACTGAATTATTATTATTTTTTTATAGAAATATTTAGCAAAAATCTAAGTACGGATGTGAGATATTTTATAAATTAATGTGTATAAAATATTTTAAAAGATTTTTCGTGAATTTAGAAGAAACTTTCGCAATTTTTTGCGAATCAACAGTAATTATTATAAAAATATCCTTACTCAACCTGCTATGTAATTTGTTATCATAATGAAAAAAACATCGTAAGAAAGGCGTTTTTGGTGGAAATTTTAATTTAAACTAGCTGGTTCCCGGCATGCGTTGCTATGCCACTTAATAAATAAATTGTTTCTCCCTGCGTGTCCGTTCCCATTCGTCCCGTTCCCCGTCCGCCTCCCCTTTCTCTCACGCGTCCTCTTCCCCTCTTGCGTTCCCACTTCGTTCGCCGCCTCTACCTTCCCTCTCCCCACTCCCTCCCAGGTTCCCGACCCCGCTCCCGGGTTCCCCTCCCCCCTCCCGCATTCCATACAATCAGTCCCGGTACATTCAGTTTTCAAACAGCTCGCGTGCCACCTATTGCATTTTTTATACAAATTTCATAAAGCCAGAGCTCACCAGTAATATTATAAAAACTTCCTTCGTCCCGATGATAACGAACAAAAAAAAAATAATCCAATTTAGTGCAGTCGTTTGGAAGTTATGCGCTTAGATTCATTTTGGCGATTCATTTTTATTTATATAGATAGATAGATACAACAACGGTGCTCCAACATAAATCACCAACATAAATTGTAATTTGAATTTAAGCCTATCACAATGCATTTTTACTATTTTTTTAAATATTAACTGTGAAACAACACAGATAAAGATTTTTTAATCCAACCACGGAGGACGAAAATATCATTTAACAACGTACATTTTGTTGAATTGAATGCGATGTACAAAAATAATATTCACGACAAAATAACGTACACATTAGAGACCTCCCATATTGTATTGACTTTGAAAGATTTACACATTTATTCTGGCAAGTCACATGGGACTCTTGAAAACTCCTTAGATTTACGTACTTTACAGTTTCTTTGTTCAAGAGGTATCTGCTAAATATAAAATATACACACGTACAGAGATGAAACTCAGAACAGGTATTAACATCTATTAATGGTGTTCTTAAAATAATTCAAAATCTGCTCTTTAATAGATGGTGGTAATTTAAATATTTTTACAAAAATCCCCTTTTGAAAGTTGTGCTGTAAAATATAAAGATGAATAAGTTAGATAAAAGTTAATAGTACATATATATTACTTAGGTACATCATTTTATTAATAGTTCATATCTACACATGGATATAAGTAAAATATTATGAATTAGTGATGAAAAAATACAAGCCACGCATAAAACGCCTGATACGTCCATTTCTTCAGGCAGACCGTCAGCATCTACTGACAATGACAATGCGTAGAGGCAAGTGAAATTCAGTACCTCTCACCCAATATCGCACCATCCACCATTCACCAAATTACGCAAGCAGTCATAAGTATATTGTAGTAGTGATGTTTTTTCGATTTTTCGATAATTTTGTATACTTACTGCTGCATTCGATAAATACTTAAACATTTTTATTAAATTATCCACTAAATAAATGTATTGCTGAGGAATTCCTAAAATATGAACTTTGTGTTTAGCACATTTACATAAATATTGAAATAATTATGGACATGTCAAATCGGTACACAGCACATGAATGGAAGGGTTGGCAAGCACAGAATTCCCACGTCCTGTCATCTCTATTTCTCCGTTTGCTAGACGTTCTTAGGTAGTGTAAGCTATCTGACGTATTTCTGGATTTAGCATATACAATCTATCTATATACATATATTACACCACCGACAGCCTGTTAAAAACCACATTAGTCTGAATTCACGACAATTTAGTTCCAACCTTAAAAATGGCAAAAGAAATAAGTGATATTAAAAAAAAAATACACTGTAGGTAGGTTCTTAACAACTCGTCCGAATTCTTCCAACAAGGAGTACTTCGAAAATTACTTAAAATCAAAGAAATTTAAGATTAATTTTCAAGACTAACTAACGCATAGCACAGAAAACCGAAATTAGTATGTTTGATAATGAAGAGTGCCTGTGGATGGCTTCTTTGTGCCATCCTACAGTTTTGTTCCGAAATTGATGAATTTTGCACGTGACTTTCAATACAAGAGGAAGACCACTGTTTACACGAGATTTCTAAAAAACAGCCATATCCCCTTTTCCCGCTCCTTAAAGTAGATTTGTGTTGAAATTTTGAGCACTCGACGTTTGAAATAAGATGAAAATTGCTCTGTCTACATCCGATTTCGAAAAACTCCGCGTAAAGCCCGGACAGCGTCGAGAGCTTCGGCTGGTGAGCTTACAATTTACTAAATTCGTAGATTAAATATTTAGTATTTCATGTAACGGTATTTCATATGTCCAACAATCCCGCAATAAAATCAATAACACCCGCAGTGTAATTTTATGCGGGAGCATGTTTAATCAGAATTGATAATACCCCTATCACAATACGTATTAGCGAGTTAATAAAACGTAAACAGGGAAAACCATTAAATTATTGTATCTATTGTTTGGATCAAATATAATTAATCCGAATGATTTGTTTGCTTCGGATGCTGCAAGTCAAATAATCCTTTCAATGAGTAAACAGTAGTTGTTTTAACCTTCCCATCAATGCTTGAATTAAATATTTTTTCAGTACGAAACTTTAGGTTCTTATTTCGATAAATGACTAATGAAATAAAAATTTATAAATAAATTATACCTTCGAGAAAATTGTTTTTCTGGTTAATAGATTTGCGATCTCATCACACAAATATAAAACATTGTAAATAATTATCCAAAACAGAGGAATTTGCATTTATACACAAACAGGAAATGTATGTCCGATTGATTTCACAAACTGGAATAAAATTCAGGTTTGTTCCGGTTAATTCGGAGCAATGATCGTTGTTAATGTGATATTAATAACACACAGATAAAATAAAATACTAAAATGATATAATTCTAATAATTTAAAATATGCTGGATTAAAAGGGAAATAATTAAAGTAATTCAAATATATATTGTTTTGATCAATTATCCAATATTACAAGCAATGTGAAAATTTATAACTGATTTTATGAAGTACGTCATCCTTCATGATAATAGTTTTTTGGTAAATATGCATATCTCACGGATAATACGGAACGTTCGTGTTGTCGAAGTTCGATACTTGCACGGATAATAGATAATATTCCCTTTTTAACCGATAGACATTTGAAATATGACATTTGTCGGAAGTACCAATCTTATAAAATAAATTCTCGTCTAAATAAAAACAAAAAACTACCTACTTCGAATTAACCCTAATATTGATGGTTTGAGGTTCAAGCTGCAAAAGCTGCATGTCATCATCATTTAGATATACATAGGTACAAGGTTTTGAATGGTTTGTTTGGCAGAGCAGGGTTTGTCTAACGGGTATGTGTAATTATTCTAATACCTTTCCATATTCTACAGGTACAAACTTTTCAATCATGTATTCACTAGCGTGAATAAATTATTGTTTTATATGGCAATAATATTTTTTCTATGATTGGCAGCATTGATTAATTGTCTGTGAAATGTTAAATAAAAACGATAAATATAAAATGGCGTGTCCGCGTAAGTGAATAAATTTTAACAAAATTAAAATTACAAATGCATTTTATTTGCATGTTTTTTGTCTCCCCCGACATAAATACCTACTAACTTTTCGTAATAATAAAGCTAAATCTAACTGTGTGAATAAATAATATTCCAATTAACCAGTAAGCGGTTCAACACAAAGATAATATTTTTTTTTCTTAGAAAACCTTTCTACTATCAGGATTTGCGTTATTTTTTTGTGTATTGATAAGACCTAACAAAAATGATTGAACAGCTCTGGCGTATAAATCAGAAATGCAAATATCAGTTTAAGATACCACCCATTACGTTTGATTCATACTCCGTCGACAGTGAAGTAAATTGTGACAGAAAAATGCCGGGGGAAAAGCGCATATCGCATATCATGGGCTCAATACGAATGGCAAGCCTGAATCGGCTGATCTTTATAAATTACACATGTCAGGTGGTGACGTTCCCCTCTATTCGCGAATGCGAGTAATACGAAGTAGGAATTCTCCCACCAACTAGGAATAAGAAGCAAGGGAACAAACGAAGCTCTGAGTGAACAGAGGCGGAATAGCGAACAAAATATGCCCACAAAGGAAAATTTTAGCATACTTTAATTTTCAACAAAGTTAATTTAATAGAAGCATCTCAAAGCGGATAAACAAGTGGTCTATAAAAAAAGGGTGTAACAAGGTTTGTACCCTTCACAAAATCGCAAGGGATATAGTAAAAAAAAGAGTAAACCCAAAAGAGTTCATTGTGGAACACTTGGTTTTGCATTGTATTCGTCAGAAATTGCGTCTAAAAATTGGAAAATAGATTTCAGTAAAATTAATGATAAATATTTATATCTATTTCTAAAGAATAATCCTTCACTTTAACACAAGGAATATCGTAAATAAGAGTGGCCCCAAAAGAGTTCCTTGTGGAACTCTTTATTTTGCATTGTATTCGCCAGAAATTGCGACTACAAAATTGTAAATTAGATGTTCAGTAACATAAATGAAAAATATTGTTATTCACTTCTAATAAATAACAGGCATCTGAAAAGTTTTGCATGTGTTGACCATTCGTTTAGTTGCATGAAAAAATGCATGCATGTTGCACTGGGGTTAGGTTAGGTCAATAAAAATTAATTGAATTTAAAGGAAAGTGGGTGTTTTTGCGAATAAGAAACACCAGTAATTCGTAGATGATAATGTTTTAGTAAATTACGGGTGAAATACGAATATGTACCAGGAGGAAATAAAGGGAATTGTTGCTGCATCATATCAATCAATATTTAAAACTTTTATCTTTGTATTGGTTCTGTTTAAACAAAAGGTATGCAAAATATGTTTAGGACACGACGAAAGATCGAGTCAGCGCAGTCCATCTCTGCACCAGGATATTATTTCAAGTTCTCGGAACGAGTTTTCCGTATCGCCTTGTGACTTGTGAGCACGAGCTATCGCTCCTTGCTTGATATGTGTTGAAGTAATGTTTTAACGAGGACTCATTTATTTATACATACTTACAGGACAGGCTAAAAGCTTTGATACGATGAAACTGAAGAATTCAGATTGTATGTGAATGGCAGCCGACTCACTCGCGTCTTTTTGATTAGGTATGTTGAAAAATAACACCCCGAGAGTCATTTAAAGTGATGCAATTTGTTTGGGAGATTTGAATTTATGTAACATTTGGCATTAACAAATATCTTCAAGGATTTATAGACACTACTAAACAAGCAATTAATAAAGATATGCAAAACAAGTGGTTCGCTACGTTTGGTGATTTAGCAGGGGTGCCCGGGTTCATGGGGTGAAGTTTGTCTAGATCTTGGAGGTGGATGACCAGGACACACTGAACCCCAGATTCCTACCCACCCCTTAAACCCTTTTCCTTCCCAGAACTTTCATCTCCTTCCTTTCCTTAACAAAAACCCTCCATACAGCATCCCTAAAGATGACATAGGCCCTGAGGGAAATTATTTTCCTCGGGGCCTCCTGTGTGGAGCTTGTGTAAAAAAACAAAAAAAAACAGTTCCTGTAAGTGGATATTGAAGATTTTCTATGAATTCCTGAAAAATTCTCGATTACCGTAACCCTCAATGGACTACCATAATGTAGGCCTTGTTTCTTAGTTCTGCGGTCGAAACATATAAAGATACTCATTTTATACAGAAATTTATGACAAAAAGCAAATGCATTGAATACAAATATCTTTCTTTAAAGTACTTTCTCAATAATCCACTTTGTATACACCACTATTTTATCGTGGTTTTGGGTTATTATGCCTTGTTGCGCTACCTCCTACTTTAGCCAACATTTTGGACAGCCTTACACTGTCTATTATCAGGAAAAATATTTATTTTTCTGTCACATCTGCCCTGACGATGGACATTGTAATGCTTTCCGAAATGATGGCTTAAGAAAGAGGTAAAGCAACACAAGCACCCATAATAACCCAAAAATAAATCACGATAGTACTTTTGGCCGTAAAAATCTCAAATCATAACACATCCCCTATTTTATCAAAATAATCGGTATGTTTCGAAACCAATAGTTTCTTTGTCAGGATTAACGCATAATAAAAAAAATAAAGATAACTTTTTCTTAAACATGTTCATTATTTTGATTAAATAGCGGTGTATACAAAGTTATTGATATTCTTAATGGCATTTATGTTGTGAATTATAATAAAAGAGATTTTACAACATTTTTTTTAATTTCCGCAAAAAACGAAAACCAAATAACGCCAAAAGATAAACCGGATTGAGGCTTGGGAACTAACCCTCAAAATAAGAAAGAAATGGTGTAATGATGATAGAAATGGAAGAAGTGTAATTATAAGATTACGATAGGATTAGAGATGAAATTCTCTTAAGAAGATCACTTATCATAATAAAATTAAATTGCATAGTATAATGAATAGTGAATTATTACCGCGAGAAATGCAAATGCAGTCTGAGTGCATTTCATTCATTCATCCTCAATTATAACAAGGGTTCTTACTCCGCTGCAATGTGCAGTATGCAGGACTAACGCCCGAGCGGACTACAATGCATCTAAGAGTACAATGACGAAATCTCATTAGAGTATAAAAATATTGCCGCAAGACCGATATTCCAGCATTATATCTGATTCGGATGGCTCTCTGAAGTAGCAAAGATTTCGTTACGAGGACTGAACAAATAATAACGACACTCCATATTGTAAAATATTGAAAGACTTCTGAATAATTCAATGGGTTTTATAAAATATGGAAGTATTCAATTCATTGAGTAGTCCAAATGAAAATATTATACATTTCAAAAGCATGATAAAATAACTTATAGTACCGAATGAAATTTTAAAATTTCTTCCTTGGGTAGAATGATACCATAAAGAGTACTTTCAGCGGTCTCGCGCATTTAATTTTTTTTATTTTTTATTTACGCCCTTAGAGCTTTTACATAAAATAAGTCTTCATACATTACATTAGTGCATAAAATTTAAGTAACGTAATAATAAAAGAAATAATAACAATCTATGCATATATATAAATGAATCCCTGTTTCCCTTGGTCACGCCATAATTTCAGAACGACATTAGCTATTTCATTCATATATTTTATTTTAAATTTTCTAATGCTTTGTAGAAAGTTTATACGGAAAGAAAAAAATTAATAAAATTGCGCAGAAAATTTGATAATTTCAGAAAACTTTACGACTATTTTAACTTCACAAGTTTGACAGTTCGCGCGATTGATGAACGTGAATTTAGAAGGCAGCTTTTTTTTTGTAACAAAAGAATTTTTAATGGATTTTTTAAATTATAGATATTTGAAATAGTTCTTATAATATACGAAAATGAAAATTGGAATAAAAAAATTGTAATGCGAGCTGTTTGAAAACTGAATATACTGGGACTGAATACATGGAACGCGGAATGGGGATTTGCGGGACGGAGGAGTGGGAAAGGGGAGAGGGTAGGCGGGGAAGGTGGAAGGGGAAAGCGGGAGGGGAAGGGGTTGTGGGAGGGGAATGGGGACGCACGGGAAGAAACAATTTATTTATTTGAATATGGCTTTTCAACGCATGCCGGTAACCAGCTAGTTCAAATATATTCCTGGGGCTTAATGATAGAAGTGCCTGTTTCAAATTAGTATAGTTTATTGTCCCAGTTGCGACCGTTATCTTTTTTATTTTTTTGTGTCTTGTTCTCTTTCATACTTTTGTTTAGATTATTATTAGAGATGCCACGAATAGTGATTTTGCCGAATACCGAAACCGAATATTCGGCGACACTTAGTACATATCGTGGGTGACAGGTTCCGACCTGCATCATTGAAGTGCGTGTGGTAACTACGGATTTGTTTAATTTGCGAGTAGGTCGTGTCAGTTTGTCAAATTGTGTTACTTATAGTGTGTTACACGTTTGCTTATTCGCAAAAAGCTTTACGAAATGAGAGCATTTAATAAATATCACCTATTTGGGAATATTATGAAATTTGTAGCGAAGACAATAAATATTAAATTTATATGCATTTTTTTCATCATTTGGTATTCGGTTCGCAATATTCGGTCGAATACCAAATAGTAAAAAGGTAGCCGAATGGGCCGAATACCGAATAGTAGCCGAATATTCGTGGCATCTCTAATTATTAGTGTTATCTTCTTTTTCAATGATTGATTTAATTCCTACCTACAAATACTGTTGTCTATCTACCTACGACAAGCCATCTAAGAGTCATCATGTGATACTACTATTCGTTGAAAATTAAAAGTTTTCCTGTCAGCACCTTGCTGTTGGTGTGATTTACGGAGCTTCCTTGCTTGACCGTGTCGAAACCGATAAAGCCATCGTGAGCTCGCGAGTTTGTGAGTTTGTGAGTGGTGAATGTGATGAATTAGCAAAATTGAAATGAAGAAATAAGGTAAGTCTGCATCCCTGAATTTTCCCCATTCTTTCCACTTTGCCACGGTACTTAGTGAACGTCCACCAGAATAATAGCTCAAACAATATTTTTACTTCTATATTAGATGGGTTATAATTTTATTAATCTAGATCACCTGATAGGTATTCATAGAATTTGAATAAGGGACGTTGTAGAGTACTTTCTGATACCTAAATCAAAATACCAAAACTGTGAATATGCACTTTTAGCATTAATCCTTAGATTTAAATCCAGTATTGATGCCTTCCTTGAGTAAACGCATCAACATTAAAAGAAAAAGTAGGCTATAAAAATATTAACATAAACAGTAAGTTACAGATTATCTTACTAATAGTATAAACGCAAAAGGTTGTATGGATGTATGTGTGTTTGTTACAATTCCAAGCAAAAACTACTGAATGGATTTTAATGAAACTTTACAATAAAAGAGCTCATACATCAGAATAACATATTATATGCTATAATTTATAAAGCTAACTAGGAAAGGTGATTCAGGGAGAAACAATGTATTTCTTTGAATGTGCATAATAATGTTAGAAAAACAATATATTAGAAATTTCCGATTAAAATTTTAGTGTCGAATAAATGAAAATAACATGGGAAATAAATTTATTTCCAAGCCTATGTATTCTCTGGAGTTTGGAATGAATGAAATAGTTTGTTTTCGGTGAATAAACAAAGAACAGCTGTGGAAGCCTAGTGTTACGATTTAGTACTCGGAATGTTATTAGCTTTCAGTCAGTTGCAAATAATAACATTGTTTCAATAATAAACAAAATACATTGGCATAACAAAATAGCGAAATATAGGTATTATTTAAAGTATTTCTACGCAAATGAAGTGAACTAGTTCTGGAGTTTGGTGTAGGAATTAACAATAATAATATAGTAGAGTTTGCAATAATATAATGTGGAAACAAAATATTTATACGGTTTGAAAGTTACTGCTTTGTGTTGACGATATTAAGGGGGTTCAGTAAATAAAAAAAATAAACACCTTTTAAAATTAAAAGTGTGTTTTTTTTACGTGTTCGGGAAGAATATTAAAATAATTTATCCCTTATTAATATAATTAATAATCTGCATTTGTTGAGTAGTAAATAAGGAATTTGTATGTCATGTTGATTGTAGCCCTTATGATTATTAAGTTTAAATTGTTTTAATGTATTATTATTGAATACTTGAAAAGTAGAGTCTTTTTTATAAATGTCTTTAATTTTAATAATAAAATATTAACAATAATCGCAATAAGTTTACACACATGTTTTATAATTAAGTTTGTGGGTTTTTAAATACCTTCTTACAAAACTTATGATTTAAAAGGAAATTTTTCGTTTTGTAGAAACATACTTTTTGGACGCGAGGTCTACTGTCCACATAGTACGAGTAGATAGCGAATAAGTAACCAAAACTCAAGATAATGTTCATATTTATTGAGCAAAAACAAACTAACTAACAACCACCCGATTTCTATGGGGTCGGCAGAATATCTCTTGCTGAACATTCCTTATCAAATTCATATCTTTCTGTTATTCCGAAGCTCGACATGACCCGTATACTGAACAATCTGCGTGCAAACTCATCCAAACAACAATGGTTTGTGAAATACAAACACTTGTTAGAAAGAAGGCATCAAAAATAAAAAAGCATATATTTCCACATTTTTGCTATAATTTTACGTTACCACCCACATAACAGCAAAAACATTCAGCCAAAAAGGGAAAATAAATTTTCCTTGGCCGAGTAAAAAACATAAATAAAATCAAAATAAATCGCGTCGCCAGAATATTCCACAATCAGAGAGAACAAGTCTTCTGGGACGAAAGTTAGGAATTCTCCAGATATGTGTAGCGCTAACTCCGTTATCCTTTTTTATTCCGTCCAAGGAAAATGGAATCCTTGCCGAACGCTTTCAGGATTTTGTGGCCAGCTCTACGCCCTTATCTCTCGCCGCAGAAACTACAATATTTATTATTATCTTTACAAAAACGCCGTATCCGTGGAAAGGTTACATGAAAATTGAATGGTCGATCGTTTAGGATGGGAGGGTGTTGTTGATTTATTTAATGAGTTTCTGAGCATGGAATGGATATTAATATAGTTAAAAACAGTGAACTCGTAAAAGAATATTCTCTAAATAAATAAAAATTCAATGTCTTCGAGTATTTATAGCTCTTACCAAGAGGTAAAATTAAGTTTTAAAAACCTTTAAAAAACGTTTATATATCATTAATTAAATACAACTTATACACTATATAATTGTACTACTTCTCCCACAACAGTTATAAGGATACATAAGACCAGTGGCGGCTCGTGACTTTTGGGTGTGCTAGAGTGCTGATATTAAAAAATGGCATTATTGATGTTGTTGTAGCTGAAAAAAATTTTTTCTGTTTTTTTGGAAATCTGTTTTTTGTATGAAAAATTTCAGAAAGTTTCAGTCTGGCGGTGTGACGCACCGATTTCCTGAAAAATCTTCATACAAAACACCAATTTTTGAAAAAAAAAAAAATATTTTTCGCATACGACTACATCCATGAAGCCATTTTTTTTAATATTAGCACCCTAGCACACCCAAAAGTCACGAGCCGCCGCTGCATAAGACACGAATATAAGGAGAATAGAAACAACTTGAGAGTAAAGATATGAAAGGAATCAAGTGAAGACATACGAAACCAGTTCCAAAAAGTTTACATCGAATCGTTTTGTTCTGTTCGTATTCTGAGCTACAAAAAATAGATGGCTCTAATGAAGATATATCTTTGAGATTGTAGATCTATCCAATAGATGTCGGTGGTATGTACATTTGCCCATCCATTTTCAGAACCGAGGTGGGCAAGAACTTTAATACCAGGCCGTCCTACACAATCGTCGCTGATTTTAAAAGTTTTAGTCTAAATAAAAATAAAAACACAGTGCTTTGTCGTGAAGACAGTGTATTTATTATCAAGAACCATTCACAACAAAACCCAAGAATGTATTCTTAAGAAATTTAATAATTAAATTCAAAGTCAAAAGCACGCATCCTCATTTCAAAAAACGGTAAAAACAGACAGCATAATTAGCAAACACAAGTAAAACAACAACAAAGGTGAAGATAATAATGCCGTTTGCCTTAAACGGCTCGGAATCTCGGACCCCGAGGCTGGTGACTCTAGCAGAATAGGGAACCGGCTGACTGAGACGTATCGAGCCATGAGGATTGTGGATTGTGGGCGCTGGCCTCTTGGACTGCCTTACGATACAATGGAAGGAGGACAATGGACCACCACGGAGACGAAGGGACAGATGCTAAGAAAAAATAAACAATACACAAATAATACAACTCCAAAGTGTGACCTTCTATTCTTTAGAAATTGCTCGGCACGCGTCTGTGATGTTTTTGAGAGAAAGCAAAATTGATAAGATTTTATACTTGTGCTGTACATATTTCTGGCCAAGAATTTTAACAAAGCCATTTGATAAAAACAAGTCTGCTTCGCGTGTTCATCATTTGCAACGCAATGTTTCAGGTTTCTAAAGTAGCGGCATCAACCCCGAACCTTTATCATAACGGTTATTTTTTAAACATACTATTGCAGTGGGAATGCTAAAAAGATATTGCATGTAATTGTACCTGCGAACTTTTACAAATATTTAATCAATCACATTATTTGTAACGAAATGTTTTTATAAAGATGCCGTTGAAATCGGGTTGCTAGAAAGATATTGCATGTAATTGTACCTACGAACGTTTACAAATATTAAATCAATCAATTGTAAATCTTATTTGCAACGAAATGTTTTTACAAACATTGCTAGAAAGAGATTGCATGTAATTGTACCTACGAACGTTTACAAATATTAAATCAATCAATTCTAAATATTATTTGCAACGAAATGTTTTTACAAACATTGCTAGAAAGAGATTGCATGTAATTGTACCTACGAACTTTTACAAATATTTAATTCATCAGCACTGAACCTTATTTGAAACGAAATCTTTTTACAAACATGCCGTTTGCCATTGCTAGAAAGATATTGCATGTAATTGTACCTACGAACTTTTAAAAATTTTAAATCAATCAATTCTAAATCTTATTTGTAACGAAATGTTTTTACAAACATTGCTAGAAAGAGATTGTATGTAATTGTACCTACGAACTTTTACAAAAAAAAAAAAATCAACTCTGAATCTTACTTGAAAAATTATCATTAAGAATACAAAACCGTGAAAAACTTGATGACAAAATTAATATTTGTGTCAACCAAGAGATTAAATGAGCAATACGTTCATATTGTAATATTAAAACCAAAAGAATTGCGAATATTTATTTGTAGGACCCGAAAAAGATAATTTTAGTATTTTTCAAGAATTAGGAGAAGAATTGAAAGAAACGAAGAAAAAGCGTAAAAATTGCCGTCTCAGAAAAGAACAAAAAGATTTCAAATTATGAATAAGGGATTTTTGTTTGGGACGGGGATGTACATTGTGTAACGCGATCCAAATATTTTACATTTTACAAGTGAAAGTCCCTCGGAAAATACAACAATGCGATCTGCCAGGCATTTACATCATTTCAGTGACATTTCCCCACCGTGCGCCCTTTCCGCAACCTCCGGAGATTTATTCTCAAAAGTAATTTGACATTAATTCCACCCCGGGGTGGGAATTCTCAGCGATACACGCGATCCGAGAAACCTTCCCTAGAATGAATAAAAACATCCCCTATCAATTTCATTTGAACCCGCGATGAATTTAACATTTTTACAACGTTCCAAGAAACCACCCTTCGATTTCGTACGAGAATGAGATATACGTTTTTTACTTCGTAAGCCAACTTCATCAGATATGACCCAAATAGGGATTGATTTAACTCTCGGTTCATACAAAGTAAGTCCCTGTTGAAGTTTTGACATCAATGGCAAGTCGAAAATCCGCGAAGGATTTAATTTACTGGCGACCAAAAAAAAATCATTATTTATTTATTTTTTATTTATTTATTTATTTATTTACATATGCATATATATTACAATACATTACAATATGATACTTTGTCTGTCCAACTGGGCAGAATACCCGTTTCAGGACAGCCAAATTGTATATTTAGTTCATAATATTCTTAACAAAGGAATGGTTTCGTTCAAGATATCACGGGAATTTGCTTCTGTCAAGACAACTTTTGAGAAAATTAAGAATTGTATATAATTAATGGATGGTTTCTTTAAGTCTTTAAAAGAATCGCAAAGATGTGATTTTTTTCAAGGTCAATTTGGAGTTTTGGATTTTTTTTCTTTAGTGAGATCACAAGTTTATTTTATTTATTTATTATTAGTTTCAATAGCAAGGTTTGTACATGTATGTATAATGTATAGTATAAGTATAGATTCTTTTTTTTTTTTCACAGACCTCCTCACTAGGATTTCCTGTTCTGAGGTGGCCTGTAGTTTTTTTTAAATATTTGTATTTGGTTATGGATTGTCTTTATATCATCTTCACGATGTTTGTAATTTTATTATCACTTTGATCTCTCAGCCATGTTTTTACTTTTCTTTTAAATATATTCATTTCCTTTATATTTTTGATTTGATCTGGTAGAGCATTGTATAATTTCATAGCATGGAATTTATTATTTCTCTGTCCAAAAGATGTGTTCAAACTGGGAGTAACCAGGATGTTATTGCTTACTGCCCTGGTTGAGTATTTATGTTGGGCAGTGGAGTATACATATATGTTTTTTTTCAGTTTAAATAAAATATTTTTTGAATAAAGTTTCTGTACATTGAAGACTTGAAAGTTATTAAATATTTCTTCCGTCGGAGTTCTAAGCGGAACTTTCAGTATTGTCTTTAGTACTCCTTTTTGGGCTATATTGAGTCGCTCTGTGTGAGTGCTCAAGGCAGACCCCCATCCAGTTATACCGTACTCTATTTGTGATTGACACAAAGCATAGTATACTTTTTTAATATCGTTTATGTTGAGGATATTACGAATGTTTCTAAAGAAGTATATGTACCTGGTTAGTTTTTTTGTAATTACGTCAATTTGTGAGTTCCATCGGAGATTATCATCAATCTCAATTCCAAGATATTTGATGCTTTTGGAGTGTGCTATAGTGGGACAGAGGCATGATAAGCCTAGATTTTGTTGATAAATTCCTTGGCATGTGTGTAATTTGAGATTTAAGTCCTCCGACGGCTGCCCTCTGGCTGTTATAGAAAATGTAAGATATTTTGTTTTATTAACATTAAGCGTGAGGGAATTTCTTTTAAGCCAGGTTTGCAGGAGACTAAGCCCGTGTTCCGCTTCTTTGTAAGTATTTATCCAATCTTTTTCGTTAAATAAAATTACTGTGTCATCAGCAAAACTAATAATTTTTCCTCTTGTTTCTAGGTTACAGATATCATTGATGTATATCAAAAACAATATTGGTCCTAGTACACTTCCTTGCGGTACGCCATGGTTGATTAGGAGAGGTTCGCTTTTTCTCTTATTAATTTGAACGCTCTGTGTACGCTCCATCATATAGCTTTTTAGCAAGTTTAGTGTTGTATTTGTCATACCAATTTTTGTAAGTTTAGCAAAAAGTATTTTGTGGTCTATTGTATCAAAAGCCTTTTGTAAGTCTATGAAGATTGCCAAAGTTTTTTCTCCACTGTCTAAACTTTTAGTGATCATATCTGTAATTTTTTCTATGGCGTCACTAGTACTTAAGTTCTCCCTAAAACCATACTGTGTTTCCGATAATATTTTATTGTCTTCTAAGTAGGATAAGAGTTGTTTTTTTAATATTCTCTCCAATATTTTTGAAAATGTGTTGAGTAGGCTTATTGGTCGGTAATTGTTTATGTCATTTTTACATCCTTGTTTAAAAATTGGTATAACAGTAGCCTTTTTGAGAGCCGTAGGGAATATGCTTTCAGTTATAGACAGGTTGACTAAGTATGTTAGAGGTATGATAAGTTCTTTACAGAGATATTTTATTGCATTGGTTGTGATTAAGTCCTCCCCCGAAGAAACATTTGATTTTAGAGAAGAAATTGTGTTTTTGATATCATCAGCTGTAATTTGCTTAAACTCGAGTTTCTTTCCTTGTTCAGGGGGTTCATTTATTAGTATAGCGTCATTACATTGTGTAGCTTGCTTTGCTAGATTTGATCCTATATTTATGAAAAATTTATTGACGTATTCAAGAATTTGGTCAGGATTATCAGCGTATGTCCTTGGGACATTGTTTATATTCAGCACGTCAATTGATGTCATGGTAGCAGATTTAGAACTGGTTATTTCATTAATTATTTGCCACATTTTCCGTGGATTTTGTTTACAATCTACAATTTTTTTCTTGTAGTAGGTTTCTTTTGTATATGTAATAACTTTTTTGCAAATGTTTCTATATCTTTTGTAGAATCTTAACATGTGTATATCGTATGGATTTTTTTTTTTTTTTTTTAGGAGATTCTTTCCAGGCCATTTAAGAGAACATTTACAAATGCATAGTCAGAATTTACACATTTATAAAGCAATATTTGACATATGAATTCCCAATGTATTTATAACTATTTAATTTTAATAAAGTACTATAATTTTTAGAATTTCTTAAATAGTACAAATTACACAATTATAATCCAACTATATGACAAATGATTTTTTAAGCTCGTTTTGAGAACTGAAATTTAGGTAAACATTTTGTTACCCTCTGACGAATTTATGGATTTATAGATAACTAGTGAGTTCCTGGCATGCGTTGTAGAACCACTTAATAATAAAAATTGTTTCTCCTTGCGTGTCCTTTCCGCCTCCCCTTCCCTTACCATGTCTCTTTCCCCCAAGGCATAAGGGCATGCGCTACCACTCCGCCTCCCGGTTCCTCACTCCCCTCTCCCGCGTTCCCCTCCCGCCAGCCACGTTCCATACATTCAGTTTTCAAACAGCTCGTGTGCACCTATTGCATTTTTTTTACACAAATTTTATAATGCCAGAGTTCATCAGTCTATATAGAAACCTTCGCGTGTGTGCTCACAACAACTCACCCAAGATTCATAGCAATTGGATGAATACTTTAAGAAATAATTTCATAACGCCAGTGCTCACCTGTATATATAGTAAATAGTTACCATTCCGGGCGTGCGCACAACTCAATAAAGTTTCATCGCAATCGAAATCCCCTGTGTTGAGCTAATGTAAAACAAAAATCGGATGAATGGTGTAGGAAATAATTTCATGACGCCAGAGCTAACTATTATATATAGAAACCATCGCGGGCATGAGCACATCAAATATCAACGCATAAGGACATGCGCACATCAAATCCCCAAAGTTTCGTCGCAATCGGATGAATGGTTTAGCAACGCATAATTTCATGACGCCAGAGCTCACTATTATGTATTAATTTCATCGCGGGTATGCGCAGCTCAGATGCCCAAAGTTTCAACGCAATCGGATGAATGGTTTAGCAACGCATAAGGAACAAACATACATACATACATGCAAGCAAGCAAGCAAACGTTGATTTATATATATATATATATATATATATATATATATATATATATATATATATATATATATATATATATGTATGTATATAGATTCGAAGAAATGGAGATATTAAACATTTATTAAAAATGAGAAAGCGTTGATTTTGTCGGTAATTTTTAATTAATAAAAAAGCATAGTTACAAATGGATATAAGAATATTTCTGACAGGTGAAATTTTAAGTGAAGGGCTAAAAATAGAATTCAAAGAAAAGGAAATTTCCGAAATGAATTCGTTTTCTTTCAGATGTCTCGTGGGAATAAAAGCATCATTTTTAATCGTTTCAATTTCATTCAACCCCAAGAAATACAGTTAGGACAGGATTTTAAAAAGAAATTTAAATGATATTAAAAAATGTGCGATTCATCGATTTATATTCAATTTCTAACAAACCTTTCGCTGCTCTAAGGACCGTAAAATTACATCCAGCCTTCATGGACATCCTTAATCTTTTGAGCGATTTATTTCACCCCCCTTCCAGCGAACACACTTATGATATAAAATCCTATTAAGTTCTACGTCGTTTGTCCGTAATTTGTCAAATGATTCTTTTTGTAAGGCTTTTTTCAAAATGCTTAATGTAGCCAATGATTGATTTACTAAAATTTAGACATTTATTATCTACTGCTCAAAAGGTCTAAAAAATACAGTCGTGAATGCCAGTCGGCATTTTTAATGAAAAATCTTTTGAATACATTTTTTTCGTAATTCATAATCGAGATGATATTGAAACGAAATAAATATAACAAATACAACAAATTTAATTCTCTTTTTTTACATTAACTCCACACAGGAGGCCTTGAGAAAAATAATTTTCCTCAGGGCCTATGTCATCTGGGATGCTGTGTGGAGGGTCTTTTTGAGGAGAGGAAGGAATGAACATTGGTCTTGAAGAGACCCATGTTGTATAAAGGCGGAAACACAGAGGCCGGCAAATCATTCCACATTCGAACTGTTGAACACAAGAACGAGTCGAAGAAACGACCCGTTCTCATGTGACAAATGTCAACCGTGTACAAATGTTGGGCACGCGTTTGGCGTATTCCGAAGGGATCAATGATGCTAGTTCCTCGGAGCATCTTCCATTGTAATACCGGTAGAACAAGGATAGCATTCCCACCCGACGCCTGTGCTCTAAAGATTGCAATCCGTCTGTTAAGATGGTAGAATCTATCAAACGGACCGCCCGTTTCTGCACAGAGTCGCGGGTATTTTTCAGGTATTTTGGAGCTCCAGACTAGAGGTGGCTGCCAAATTCAACCGTGGGGCGCACTTGTGATTTGTACAGGATTAGCAGTTGTCTACTATTAAATTCATTGGGCACATTCACCGTGGTTTCAGAGGCCACAGGTTTGAAACCCGATGTGAGCCAAATCAAGTACATTTTAAATTTTAAATTTTTTTATTTGAATACCGCACAAGAGTCCCAACTGTTAGCAACAGTCTGGAATCATTCCTAATCTATATGTTGTGAGCGAAGGTGTTGGGGAGGGGAAGGAGATAAAGAGGAGGAAAATGGGAAAGTACCTGGCTATTAAGATCTGGTCATCAAATACGGCTAAAGCCACTTAATCAATGTTTCGAATCTGAATGAAAGTCTCACCAGGGCGATATTGAAAACATCCACCCCTACGGAATGGGCCGCAAATCTACTATTTATTATTTTAAATGTATTAATTATGAAATAATAGATGTTAATTAAATAAAATTTATAATTTGATGTTCGGGACTTCTGAACTTAGCGACTTCGGGATTCGTTGCCAAGAGTCGTAGACACTCAACTACGAAGGCTGTCAATAACTGTTCGAATTATTTCAAGACAGAATAACAATTTACATATCTTCATTTCATTCTTCATTCTTTTAAAGAAAGACAAACATTCCCGAGTTGCGAATAACCCAACAATGTTTGAAAATCTCCTACTACCATCACAGAAAGCCGAAAATGTTGCTTGTGTTATGACGGAGGACTTAGCCAGCCGAGGAATTGAACACGCGACATGATATGTTATAAATTTGCAACGTTTCAGAATGGACTTAATATTTAAATATCTTAGAATCAACCCAGTAAGAGACAAATGGCTTTAGAAATGTTTGGTGACCACATGTGAAAATCCAGATACGAGTAGGTACTTCATAACCTTCATCTTCACATTATCTTTTCCTACATATATTTCTTATAGCATCACAAAATTTCAAAATAGGCGTGCGAAAGTTCCACTGGCACTGTGCGAGTGGAACATTTATGCAGTTTCAATAAATAAATAAAATAATGAGTCGTGCAACCACAGGATTTTTCGTTCGTAGAATTTTTTTTTTCAATTCGATGATGTAATATCGAAGAAAAATAATGAAATTCAACTCCAATAAAATTATACTCTTTTCAGGCGGCGTTCAAACACGTCCTGCCAGGAAAGTTCACCGGAAAACATGACACAATTCCGTTTTCCATTTCCGGCAGTTCGTAACGGTGAGTAAATACCGGAAGTGTTGGTTTACAGCCTGCAACTTAATTCGCAGCGGCTCTATTTGCTTTGAGAACTGCCGCGGTTCCGGCCCAAGATATACCTCGGTTCCGAAACTACAAGCGAACCAAAGTTGGTTGGAACTAAAGTTGGTTGTTTTCAGGTGGAAAAAATATAACAAGCAGTAATTGTTGAATGAAACACTAGTATATATTGAATTATTTGGCGGGTATTTGATAAGCCCCCATAGCTCAGTGGTCAGAGCATTCGACCGGCAATCGGAAGGACACGGGTTCAAGTCCCGTTGGCGGCAAGTATCTTTTCTCGGAAGATTTTTCAATGTAAATGAGTGTTTCAGGCTGACAATTATTGCTTGTAATAATTACAAGCGAACCGACCAAGTAAGGATGTAAAACCAAATATATTTAATAAACAATATTACCAGATGATGAAATAGGTACCTACCTACCTCAAGGCACCGATATGGAAAATGAATATTACTTGGAAAGAACATTGATGTGGATATTATTTTGCTACAGGTCGAAGACATTGTTTCGTACGTAAACCGTTTGCATGTGTTATTTTCGGCACAAATTAATTTCAGATATTGTAGATCGAGATATTGTATCTAATGTTTAACCAATGCACCCGCAATTGAAATTTAGTCAATAGGCTGTGGATTCGATTCGCATAAAAAACGTATCTTTATGTCAGCACTTTATATTTTATTTGAATAATGATATTTTAAGCCTGAAATTTGGCATCCAAATGCCAAGCGTTAAAATCAGTAAGTGAATAATCTTTATTTTATTCATCCAGTACAATTCATCCGGGAACCATTTGTTCATGGGCTGAGGTTTGCGTAGGTCTTGGCGGCGGATGCGTTTGACAAATATTTTTTTATATGAACACCGCACAAGAGTCCCAACTGCTCCCGTTTGGAGCCAGTGAGACTATGGCATCCCCAATTGGTGTATGTTGAAAGGCTGAAGGTAGTGGGGAGGGGAAGGACATGGGGAAGAGGAAGGAAGAACGAAGTACCTGGCTATTCAGATCTAGTCACCAAACACGGCTAAAGCCATTTCAAGCAACGTTTTAATTCTGAATGGTGGTCTTACATCAGGGCGAAACTAAGCTTACCTTTCACTCTGGAACGTGCCGCAAATATACTACACATTATTTTAAATGAATTAATTGTGAAATAACACGAATTAATCAAATAAAATTTATAGACCACACGGGCCATCTACCGAATGGCGAGCTGGATCGGGAGAGATTGATTGAAGGAGTCCTTTTGACCTCCCCAACCGGACTCTCCGAATGGCGAGCTGGATCGGGAGAGATTGGGTGACGGAGTCCTTTTGACCTCCCCAACCGGACTCTATCGACCCATAATAGCCTTGTATAACATACATCCGTCACTCCTGGACACACTGATCCCCAGAATCCTTCCTTTCCCTAAAAGATCCTCCACACAGCATCGCCAAAGATAACGCAAGCCCAGAAGGAGTTTTCCTCAGCGCCTCCTGTCTTGAGCCAATGTAAAAAAAAACATATCCAAACAACCAAGGATTTCTGTAAAAGGATTTAGCTGTAGGTACATATTAAGTAGATTTTTAACAAAAGCTTGAAGTGCAAGCTTTGCAACTAGCAAGACAATTAAATTCCAACCATCTTAAATAAATGTTAATCTTCCATCTAAATAAATACTACAACTGAAAGGATTATATTCTGTACCGAGAAAACGAAGTCTTTTCCTGTAGATTTTTCAATATTAATGTAATTATTATATCAATTAATGTAATCGTCATTGATTTTCCAACATTATTCGAAGCGAAAGCCTTAAGCCGATTACTTCCCTAAAATTATTCATCATTCAGGTTGACTTTAATACTCTTTGACTTAATTTATGTGAATTAAATTATCGCGGGAGTTGAGGATTATTCTCTGACGCCTTTGGATCTCAGATGGAAATATTGCTGTGTAAAAGTTTAAATTACGGGCTCTGGGGATGCTGCGTTAAATGGAACATTATAACAATGTTATAGTTTTCAAGGTCTCGTTTAAACCTTAAAACTGACAGTTGAAAATTATAAATAAATTAAACATACACATGCAGGACACATTACGTTGTAACGATAGAAACTAAATATTCAGCCAAAACCAACACCGAATTTCGGGTTCTGTTCTAACTTCGGCCAAAACTGAAACAATTTAAATAAGTTAAAAAAGACAAAACCGAATTTTGGCTTTTGTTCTAGTTTCGGTCAAAAGTGAAATGTTTTAAATAAGTTAAAAAAGACCACATTCCCAAAAGGTCAATTCCGATCAAATCAATGGCCTTGCACCGCAGTTGGAGGGATGGATTCACTCCCGGATACACTGACCTCCAGATTCTTACCCACCCCTCATGCCTTTTTCCTTCCTAGAACTTCTTATCCCACCCTTCCTTAAAAATACCCTCCACACAGCATCCCCTAAGATGACATAGATCCTGAGTGGAGCTGACGTAAAAAAAATGCGTCTCATTTCAGAGATTTATTATTATTGTATGTTTCCATCGGAGGGGTACAGAGACATACGTTCACCGTTTGTCTCATTTTCGACTTTTGATATTTAGTGTGTAAGAAAGAGGGGCAGCATTATATGAGAACAAAAGCAAAACAATTAGCGCATTGACATTTGACGTTTTTGAATTTTTGGAATTCGCGCACAGTGAAATATTTTACCTATCACAATATTTATATTATATTATCGAACTCATTTGTCCTCTCCGTGATAGTTTACTGAAGTATCTGACATTATTCCATGGTTTCAGTATAAAGGGGATTGGTATATTTATGGTATAAAGTATTTCGTCTTCGGAAATTGAATTCCTTGCAGAAATTCTGACGATAAAGTAATTGGTCAAAATGCAATTGTTTTGTATATTAATTTTAGTGCGGTGCAAGTCGGTAGTATGTATTTTTGTTTAAAATCAACTTCGCTATGTATTCAACACATAAATTGCACATATATTAAAAACTCACCATTATTATTATTTGTTATATACGTATATACATATAAAACTGATTTTTTTCTCTTTATTGTATAATGCTATACTTTTTACTTACCAGCTTTATTTATATGTACCATGTGTAAAAACTATTCATGTTTTCTTTGTATTCTAAACACACCTGTATGCACTAAAACATAAAAATGTAAATGTATGTAAAAGCCCATAAGGGCGTTAATGATTAATAAATAAAATAAATAAATATTGCTGCAGTTCTTTCAAAATATGAGAATTCGTTTCATACAAAATGTATGAAAAAATTGTTTTTCTTCATAACTTTCTTTTTCGTGAATTTTTGCGCTATTTTAATAATTATTCTGTTATCCGGGGTGGAGACAAATCCAACAAATCAAAGATCATCAAAATCGGTCCAGCCGTTCTCGAGTTAAAAATAGTGTAACTAACCCGACTTTGTTTTATATATTAAGATATGGAAAATAAAGTTATTTTTAAAACGATCGAAAATATTTAAATAATTTTGCCTGCACTTCGAAAAATAAAATAAAACCCTTTTTGGTGGCGTATTTTTTCTTGAATAAATCAAAATAGGCGGCTGGTGTTAAACGGGAATTTAAAGCTTATTCACATAAGAAGTGTCATTGTTAGTCATCTAATCCCGAATACACGACATGGAGCATCAGCTTATCTAAACAACTTACTATAGAAAATTAATCGGTCTAAGTCTTTATGTTAGACAATAGCGAAACATCAGTAACTAATTACAATTTAAACTTTAAACGATGTGCTTCTAAAAAAAATTTATAAATAAACAGCTTAATATTTTGAACTATTAACATTTTTTTATAATAACTAAACGCAGAAGGCCCTGAGGAAAATTTCCCTCAGGGCCTATGTCATCTAAAGGGATGCCACGTTGCCAAGTAGAGTTAATGAAAAGAAGAAGAGGAACTTCTGGAAGGAAATAGGTATAAGGGGTGGGTAGAAATCTGATGGTCAGTGTGTCCAGGAGTGACGGACGTATAAATCTATCCCCTCAACTGCGGTGCAAGGAGGTAGGTCGAGGGATTCTGGCTGGAGGGGTAAAAAGACTTCCTCATCCAGTCTCTCTCGATCCGGCCCGCCACGTAGCAAATGGGGACCCCTAATATGAACCCGGGCACTACATAATATTAATAAAGTTTCATTAAAACTTTACAATTTTTTTTTCACTTTTATTTATCTTCGACAAGATTAGGCGTCCCTTTCTTAATGCCACTAATTATTGTTCTTCAATCAGTCTTCCATTTTCTGCGTGTCTCAACATCTCTCATCAATTTTTACCATCAAGGATTCCATCTCTATAGCATTCAGTCTACTTTCATCCTTCCTCTGCCAATTGCCTACCAAATAACTGTCATAAATCAGGGTGGGAACTAGCACTTCATTAGGAACTGATAGCTTCGCTTCTTGGGATAGTTTTTAATTAGCGCCAACCGCATTCAGGAGAAAAGCAAAAAAAAAACAAGGGATATATATAAATGGACAGTAGGAACTAATATTCAAAATATTACACTAATTAATCACAAAATTAAAATGAACCGTCCAAAGTTCATCGAATGAATTTAAAAGTTCGAAATTATTTATGAACTAAAAAGTTAAAACGTTAAAAACTGTTGTGTAATTCGTTAATAAAGCACGGCGCGGCCGTCTGAGAGCCGAGGGCGCGGCTGCAGCATCTCGTCTCCCTTCCTCTGCCTCATCTCCGGGAGAAGTTAGCGTCGGAATCATATGAATTATTCAGTCAGCCGAGTCGGGATTAGATAAGACCGTCCCACACCCCCTTCGACCAGCTGATACCGATAGCGAAACCTCATTTAAGTGGCGGATCATATTATAATCTGTCTTTCCTTATAATTTATGAGATATTTAATAGACAGTCGTCGAGGGTAAGGCTCTCGACTACGAATCCGGTGGTCGCAGGTTCAAACCCAGCGTGCGCAATCATCAATCAAGTTTGGCATAATTTATTTGTTTTGATTCTTAATCAATTTGATAAAATTAATATGTACTATTTTTGAGACACGTCCCAGAGTGGAAGACTTCCCCACCTTCCTTTGTCCCATCTCCTTTCTATGCCCACTACCTTCAGCCTCACAACACACCCCAATTGGGGATGCCAATGTCTCACTAGCTCTAGACAGTTGATAAGAATTGGGACTTTTTTCGAAAGTAACATTAAAAAAATCGACACGTAAAAAACAAAGTTTTTTTTACTATAATACAACCATTCGCAATATTCGATCCAATAGGCCGATTGGTAGCCAGTTTCGTTAAGATGTATTTATAATATATATGATTTTTGTTTTTGATTTGACTATGGATTGAACGTTTCTCCCAGGGACTGGCTCAGAACTGTTTTAAAGTTTTAAAATATTTTAAAAAGTTTAAGAAGAGATTGGTTTGATTGAGAATTGAACCTAATTCCCCAGAGACTTGACTAAAATGAGTGAACACCGCTTACTCTTAAATCAAGTCCTAATTGGATGGTACCAAGATTTATTTCGTGATATTAGAAACTGTAATTTTTTTAAATATCGAAGAGTTACTCGTAGTTGTATTTATTTAAACAATTTCCGACAGACACACATGCGCAGAAATAGCGCCATCGATAACGAGTCTTAATTGCCGAATTTCAGCTCGATCGGATGTCGGGAAATGGGTTAATTTCCACTTCCAAGATTTGCATTCATTCAGTCACAAAATCGGAATACAAACATCCATTCTTCGATACAGAAATTGTGTGTAGGTACGCCATGAAATGTTGAGTCCTTCAAGCTAAATTAACACACTACTAAAATGATGTATTATTTCATGGAAGCAAAGAGTGGCTACATTTACTTTAAGTCATTAGTAAACTATTAACAGAAACTTTCATACAGAAAGTTTACTACAAGGAAATAAAGTTGTATGAATTTTAATAAAACTGCAAAACAAGCTTTACTGACACACGCCTGGGGTGTGTACATATTTTTTTATGTTAATTTCGCTTAAGCTTGTGAGACTATGGCATCCCAATTTGGGGGGTATGTTGTGTGGCTGAAGATAGTGGGAAAGGTAAGGAGATGTGGAAGAGGAAAGTGAAGAAGATCCCGGCTATTCAGATCTAGTCACCAAACACGGCTAACACCATTTCAAGCAACTTTTCAAATCTCAATGGTGGTATTACACCAGGGCGAGTGAGAGTATCTTCCAATTTGGAACATGCCGCAAATACACCGTATATTATTTTTAATTATTAAATCGTGAAATAACACAAATCAATCAAAGACTGAAAGTGGCAAGAGAAGTATTGGTCACGAGGGAGTTCATATATATAATCTCCTTCCAGATAGCCTAAAAACGGAAAATAACATAAAAACCTTTAAAAAAAAACTATTTAAACTCAAAATGTTGGAACAAAATTAAAAATATTATTCTTACTACTGTACTATATACAGGGTGTAACAGGACGTACCCGAGGGATTTTAACCAGCGGTTCCTGAGCATATTTGGAGTAAAAAATGTAGATTTCATTTTGCTCTCCGGTGATATTTTTTTTCTATTAAAAACAAAAATTATGTTTTTAAATCACGCGTCGCCAATGGCATGATCATTGGTCTACTCGGGAGACAACGTCGCAATTTAACACGTGCACACAGTGGAAGGGAGGCGACAACGACCAGCGCGCTTCAAGGCAGGACCATATTATATGCTCCAATACCAAACAAGTAATATTTAATATTGCGTAAATAATTATTATGCTTATTTTACTCAGATATTATTGCTAGCTTTAAGTAAAGACTTTAAGTACCGAAAATTCCTGATGGAATTCTAATTTAAATAATTTGTGGTTAGAAGACGGGTGGGTTTCTTCATTTACCGAGAATGCTAAATGGAATGCTAATTGTAAAAGTAAACGATCGAAATTTAAAAATGTCTATGCATTTGACCGTTTACTTTTACAATTAGCATTGCATTTAGCATTCTCGGTAAATGAAGAAACCCACCATTAAATAACTTTTAAACAAAAAAAAATGTAGTTCTACGAATTAAACACAAAAACAGTAATTAAATAACTTATTTGTTGACAATAATTGAGAATAATTTCCAATGGTCCTTTTATCATAAATATTAAGAAATAAGATAAGATAAATATTTAACCACCTTTAAAAACACAATCTCCCTTGCACTTGCTTAATTAGGTATCCAGAATCACCAAAACGAAACGCGCATTATAATCGCGAAATTATTGTCAATAAAATCAATGCTCATATAAAACGAACTTGTCAACAGCTGCAAATGCGTAACCGTGACCTTGACCCACAGAATTTAAAATAATATGAAATACATACATGTATAGGTAGAATACGATGTTATTTTAAAATTAGAATGCTGCCAGGTGCTGAATTATTTGAATAAGAAAAATATTTAATTTTATAAATGAATTTAAAAATAAATCAATTACATATTGGAACAATTTTAAAACCGTGTGAAATATTTTGTTCAAAAGATTTATTAAACATCACGCGGTAGGTAGAGAGGATGAACTGCCAAACAACTCGGTCTTAGCATACTCCTCGCAATTCCACGTAGTAGGTAATTGTGTATTCTTGGAAGTACCTAGTCATGATTCAAATTCCAATTCAAATTCCCCATTTATTTTTACCTAACTACACAATGTAGGTACTAATATTTTTCAGTTATGTAGGTACTCAGAATAAGGGTTACAATCAATAAACTATTGGTTTTACCGATCTATTAATACGTATTATGAAGAACAGGATACCTAACACAATTCTTAGAAAGTTCTCGACTTATAATGTGGCCTAACCAGTGTTTTGAAACAATAAACTATTGGTTTTACCAACCCATCAATAAGTATGTTGACAAAGTTCTTAGAAAATAAGTTGATCTAGCAATGTTTTGAATGTAATAGCATACATTTGGATTACAAGGAACTATCCAGAATAAGGATTGCAATAATAACCTGTTTTACCGATACAAATAATATTATCATTTTACAGAAGGGAACGTACCCATACTACGTGACCATTTTTTTTTGCAATTTTTAACCCCCCCCCCCCCCCTCCCCCTCCCGGTGACCAAAATCCTAAGCAACTCGCCGCTCATTTGTACCAAGCGTGACATTTTGAAGACCCCCCCCCCCCCCCGAAGAGGTTACGTAGTATGAGTACGTTCCCTAAGGTAATGGTGCCGATTTAAAGAAAAAAAAAATCAAGTCAATAAGTTGACTGTATTCAGCCTTACCAATAAAATACAAACTAACCACAAACAGTCCGATTATGAAGGATTGGAATGTTTCATAATTTTGACACAAAATGTGAGTTCTTATAGAAGTTTCAAATAAATTAATCGTGGTGGTTCGATCATAAGCTTTGAAAACATTTTAGTATCTACTGTTTAAGTGTAATGTTGACTGAACTTACAATACTTAAAAATACTATTTGCGAAAGTTATAATTAAATAATACCTCTAAAAATAATTTAAAAACCCACCCGGCAATGTTTTGTTCGCGTTTGTGTCTGTCATCTGTCACAGATACGAACATAATATTATGAATGACATGTAAGAATAAAAATGCTGACATTTGGTTATAATATTTTTTTTATTATTATTATAAAAGTTGCTCGAAGTGGCCGCCATCGGCTTCAATGCATGCATGCAATCTTAACACATTATGGATGCTTAAATTAGCAGGATTCGCCTTCAGTTCGTCTGCTGCCTCCATGATCAGTTGGATCAATTGCTCTCTCGTCGCTATCGGCTTCGAATCACCTTTTCCTTCAGAGTTCCCCAGAGGTAGTAATCCAACGGTGTTAGGTCGGGTGATCTCGGTGGCCATGCAATGTTAGGACTACCTCGGCCTATCCACCGTCCAGGAAACTCTACATTCAGGTAGTTCCGCACGGCAACGGAATAATGGGGTGGAGCTCCATCGTGCTGGAACCACATCCTTCGCAGTGCTTGTAAGTTTACTTCGTCCAGAATGTCGCCCAGCTGCCCTTGCAGGAACTCCAGATACATCGGTCCATTTAACCTGGGAGGCAACTCGATCGGACCAATTATTTTGTTACCCAAAATACCCGCCCACATATTTACTGAGAATCTCTCTTGGCTCGACGATTCCCGGACAAGCTTAGGATTTTCTTCGGCCCAATGATGCAGGTTGTGGATATTTAATATTCCTGTTTTCGTAAATTGGGCTTCGTCTGTGAATAGAATATTTTTCATGAAATCTCCATTTCTCAACACATTTCGTAGCATCCGTCTACAGTAAATTAGTCTTGAGAAATGGTCGTTCTCCAGTAGACCTTGGCAGCGCCTGTAGTGGAAAGGTTTCAGGCGATGTTTTTTTAGGATTCTCCATACCGTCGTGTGTGTTATGTCTCCAACGATCATGGCGACGCGACGCACGGAAAGCGTCGGGTCTTCTGTCATCATGTTGAGGATCCTCTCTTCAACACGAACTGGAACATCATTATTTCCTCCGCCCTGAACCCGTACGATTCCATGGTCGCGCAGGCGTTGATACATCTGCAAACAAAAATACAATTGCTAACATTATTCTGTTATAAAATATCAGTAAAAATGAATGACGGGTGCGTTTTATATCAGTTTATTTCTGAGAACATAGAAATATTTGATTAACATAGAAAACGTTCCGTAAGTACGAATTAATTTATTTTGTGAGTGAAACTATTTAAAACAAGCTTTCTTGGAACCGATTTTGATTAGCAACTATTTACGTTGGGGGACAAGCACAAAATATGATTATTTAGTTCTTAATTTGGGTTATAAATAAGTGTTAATAACAATTTCAAAATGACGCGACGGCTTGATATTTTTTTCACAAGAATTTCGAACTTTAATTGTAATGAAAATGGAACTTTAAAGCATCTTTTACCAATTAACCTACGTAAATTATTCTTGTTTCTGTTGTATTATTATTCATTTTTTACATCAACTCCACACATTTTCGGGGATGCTGTGAGGAGGATATTAAGTTAAATGAAGTGTTATTTAAATAATTTGAGCTTAAAGAATTAGCCAAGTTGGGAAACATTACCCTATTTTTTTTACTTGGCACGTTTGATAGGTATTATCTTGGATTTCCGAGAGTGAAACATAAAATTTTGGAAAGTTTTGTAAATAAACATACGTAGTGATAACCTTTTTCCGTAACATTACAAGACACAATTAGGCGGATTTTTGGGAGCCTTTACAATGAGATGGCGGCATTAAATGTGTGTCTAGCTCTACGATAATAAATAGGTAGTTAGGTACAAACCTGTACGAAAGTTGTATGGTGTGGTAGACGTCGTTCTGGATATATTCTGCGATACTCTCTTACAGCTTCCACTGAATTTCCTCGGCAAATTCCATAAACAAACACTATATCTGCTTCATGGGCAGGTGGATAATTTTGAGGCATCTTTTAGAATAAACACTAATAATAACAGTAAAACAAAAACAAATTTCAAAGCAACTACGCACGACCCCGTTCACCGTCAAACTCCAAACACAACTGACCGAGCGGTATTCGGAAAGGGGTAGCTTCGCCGCGGTATGGGAGTGAGGGAGCGTGCTGCCGATAACTGTAGGGTTGGCTAGCGGATAGGGGGAGGGGTTATCGCGAGGTTGCCATATCCTTTACTCGAAATATGAGATCAGTGAAGGTGTGTAGAAAAAACAAAAAAAAATGTTTTTAATTGAAAAAAAATGTCACCGTACAGCAAAATGATATACAAATTTTTTTCTCCAAATAAGCTCAGGAATCGCTGGTTAAAATCCCTCGGGTACGTCCTGTTACACTATTTAAAAATACTGTATGCGAAAGTTATGTTAAATATTATCTCCAAAAAAATATCTATTTAAAAAACCACCTGGCAATATGTTTATTCGCGTTACGAGGAGGCGCGCAGTAGAGAGTGAAAGAGTACGCTGCCAACAACGGGGTTCGGGTTGGCTAGCGGATATGGGGGAGGGGTTTGCGCGGAGTTGCCGTATCCTTTACTCGAAATATGAGATCAGTGACGGCGTGTGGAAAAAAACCAAAAAAATGATTTTATTTGAAATAAAAATTTCACCGGAGACGAAAATTTCATTTACATTTTTTACTCCAAATATGCTCAGGAATCACTGGTTAAAATCCCTCGGGTACGTCCTGTTACACCCTGTATATGCTCTGTATTTAAGTTAAGAAAGCGAAATACTATGTTTCTTTTAACTTAATAATAATAAAAAAAATAATAAAAAAAAATAATAATAAAAAATAAAAAAATAAAATTAAAATGCGCACGCCGGGATTTGAACACGCAACCTTCGGATTGCTAGTTGAGAGCCATACCCCTCGACCACGCCATATTACACGTGAACGTGTTCACGTGAACACCTCAGCACAGGTTCTCCTGGTGAGGTGTTAACGATATTCACGAAAAACAAAAATTGTTAAAAATATTAAACGCGGTAGGTAGTTAAGAGTGGTGTAATATAATTAGCAACTGAATATAAATGGTTAAAACATAACTTATTATGTTTTGTGAACACCTCGTGTCACTTTAGGAGAATTAAGGTGTTCGCGCTTTTGCATAGTTCATATTTACAGTACGCTTTATTCTATGCATATAAAAACGTTTATATTATTATTACAATTGAAATAATTGGACTGAAAATAAATAAAAATGAGAGGGAATCTAGCTTTATGAAAATGGAAATGCATTGATGGACAAAGCGTGTTGTGTTCGGCAAACAAACCGTTCCTCCGCAGTGGAAATTAGCAAAGTTCTGGGTTCCATTCGGCCATGGCAAAGGAGCGTCAGTGGCTTTATCAAACATCGATCGGCTATCCTAATGCTCGTTAAATTTAACTTCAATATGAAGGGTTATATTGAGGTTATGGTCAGTGTAATGCAGAATGTTGGGAAACTATTTTAATCACCAGCCATTTGTGTGGAAACTTTAAATTAATTAATTACACACAAGTTAGGGCAATTTATTCGGTTGCAAGAAGATTATAACACAAATTGAAAAAGAATTGTAAGTAAATTGTCAATATTGTAGAAAAGTAAGGGACATCACATACAGTGGATATTTTTTTCAAATTTATCTCGAGATAAAATATAAATCGGGGTTTTCTCACAAAAAAAGTGATTTAACTGTACAATATTTAAAAAAAAAATAATGATAATAAGTTTTGATTCGTGCACATTCCTGTATATGCTGTGAAATATATGACGTGAAAATTTATTTATTTATTTAATACAAACGGCATAAGTATGCCATAAACATTAATTACATGTCACAAATTCATATTCAAAATATTAGTAATGGTAAAACAGTGTATGTATAACAGTTAATTGTGACGATACATTGGGAAGTGACACCAGAGGTACATTTACATGCAAAAATCTATAATAGAAATAAAATTAATAGTGATTAAAAAAATATGATAGCATAGCCGTCTTGTACCTATGTTCCGTGCAGTTAAATAGATCTATCACATCTGCATATCTAATAGTAACTTAATGCAACCTAGGTAAAAGTGAGTGTTTCGTATACTCAGTCCGATTATTGTTTCATTTAAAAAGGTTTTTAGAACGAGTGGTTTTCGTGGGAATATGAAATTCAATGAGCTTAGTTAGATCAGGACTGTCTATTCTACCATTTACAATTTTGAACATTAATATTGATGCAATACATCTGCACAAATTCTCCTGGTGAGGTGTTCGCGAAATATAATATTTTATAAATCATTTACAGTATCTACATGACACCATTCTTTCGCATAATCTTTTTATTTATTTTTTGTCTTTCGTGTAATATTTTACAACATTCCATAATAATATAATCAAATAACAAAAATACTGTACCCCGTACAACTTAATGAGGTAAACATAAAAACATTTAAGAGTGTAAAATACTAGGGGCACATGGACTCTCGAACTTTATTTTTATTTTTTATTCATTTTTATTCCAGTAAAAAGAAAATTAAATTTTCACTTATTTAACTAGAAATAATTAAACACATTAAACTAAGCTGAATATAACAATAGAGCGCTATTCTATGTCATTACTTTGTTTATCAAGAATAAACATTAATAATTTTTTTTTAAATGTACCCAGCTTATTTTCGTTTTTAATGTCGTTTGGGATGCAATTATATAATTTTCCCCCTTCGTAACCAATGGATTGTTTACCATAGTTAGTGTGGATGGTGTTTATGTATGTTATCGTGTTGTCGTGTAAAGTGTTTGTGTACTTGGGACGTTAGCTCCAGACAGGAGGTCCTGACGAAAATAATTCCACTTAATAATTCTTTTTGGGGATGTTGTGTGGAGGGTCATTTTAGGAAAGGAAGGCCAAAAAGTTCTGGAAAGAAAGAGGGTATAGGGGTGGGTAGGAATCTGGGAGTCAGTGAGTCCAGGAGTGAGTGACGGACGTGTGAATCCATCCCTTCCACTGCGGTGCAAGGCGATGTTCCGAGAGAGTACGGCTGGAGAAGTCAAAGGGACTCCCTCAACCATTCTCTCCCGATCCGGCCTGCCGTGCAGCTGGTGGGCAGACGCATCCACCGCCAAGTTTCGGATAAACCTTACCCTACGAACCCAGGACCCCGGCTAAATCATCAAACGTAGCGAACCACTTGGGATGACCTATGGCAGATACGATGGCGATATTGAATGACAAAGGAGAAGTATCAGTATACTATTATGAGTGAGCGCTGGGCCCGAGCTCACTCAATACCACGTTCTACGCAAATGATCATTGTTTAATTTTTAAAATTTTATTTTACTTGTTTCTTGTCTTAAAATTTACTTATTCACATAATACCTTATACATATATGTATAACTACATGGGACGTGTGGGACACTAGAATATATAAATCATTTACAGAACATATTTAAACATTATTCTTAATTTTTACCACGTAGCATTTTACACAATCTATTTACAATGTTGAAGGAAATATTTTTAAAATAAATAGAAATATCTAGAAACACTTTAAAAATTAACTAAAATAAAAGCATAATAGGAGCGATCCGTGATATTAATAAGTCATTAATTCAAATAAAAAATGAATTCATGAAAATGTACCGAAATTACGACACAATAAAGCGTTTTCATTGCAGAGAAAAGCTCCAATTTCGTGAATCAATTCCCTGGAAATAAAAGTCTGGAACAGCAATGAATGTCCGATGTCCAGATTTTCCAAACTGTCCAGCCATCAAGTTAGAGATCGGAAATGCACAATGCATGTTTCTTTACTTGCACAATAGGCGACCCATAAAACTGCAGTGATTCTGCACTTGACGTAAATCTTTTCCTGTCTGTAAAAAGGTTCTATATTGAAAACGACAAATCATGGTTTCGACCGGTAGAAAAGTGACACGAACTAAAAATATAAGAGATAGATTTTTTTCATTTTATTTTAGTCCTGTTCGATACGATAACAGATGTTGTAATGGTTATAAAAGTAAAGCATTAAATACGTGTATGTAATAATAAACTGTCGATATTTATAAAAAAAACCCGAGAGGAAGCTCGTTGTATTTCTTAAATGATAAATACACGTTATTTAATGAAAGACGACAAACTATCGGTTAATAGAGGCGAAGGAGATTAATGACGCAACTGGGGAGTGTCTCCGAATGGATTGAAAGAGATTGACAGACTTAAAGGGAACAGTGTAGATATAATGTGGATACTGCAATGATGTACATCTAGAAACAATTTGTCCGGGTAAATGATTAATTGCAAGATCGAGGGAAAACATCAATCAAATATTGATCAGTTTAAAATGGAGGTAAATGTATTTAAGGTTAAAATACAATTTGCAAGAATATGGGAAAAATTTTTTGTGAAAAGATTTAATTATAGGTATATTACAACCAAGTTAGTTGTGTGGGTTTCTCAAATCTCAAATATTAAATGAAATAAAATGAAACAATGCAACTTTGTATAAACCACTTATAAAATGTGCAAATCCGACCGGTTTCGGAACAAACGTTCCTTCGTCAGGGAAAGCTTATACTAATTTGACAGTTTTATTAGGGTAGGTATTTATTTTTATTAGGTAAAACATTGTTCTAAACTGTCAAATTAGTATAACCTTTCCCTGACGAAGGAACGTTTGTTCCGAAACCGGTCGGATTCGCACATTTTATAAGTGGTTTATACAAAGTTGCATTGTTTCATTTTATTATAATGGATAACCACAAAGTAATAGCTACATCCAAAAATATATTAAATGAAAGCTTATAAAGGTTAAATAGTGATATTTCAGAAATACTTATAAAGATTTTTCATTTATTTATATTAAAATCGATCAATATATTAAATGATAATAATTCTGGATATTTTAGATATCTTTACTAAGTATAAATTGAAGTCGCTTACGCTGTATGTGCGCTTATATGTTTTAAACTACGAAATGGATATTCATACGGTTTTCACCAATAGATAGAGTGATTCATGAGGAAGGTTTTTAGGAATATAATTTTTCAAGGTTTTGTGTAAATTGGTTGTAATACATAATATATCTGGTCAAGCGGCAGTGGGCAGCGTGGTTTAGATTTGATTTAACAGATGGCATTGGTTATAGAGGTTACGTTAGCCACAGCAACGTGTGGCCGGGTCTGTTAGTTCGACATAAAATAGAAAGGCTTCTATTGAAGACATTTTAGGAATAGCATCTCTAATAATATGTGCTCTCAATTATGTCCTCTTTCTGCAACCTGTACCTAAATTTTTTTAATAAACTATTAACAGTGTTAATCTCAAGTGACCTCCTAGGTAAGTATGGTCCTATATATTTTCAGTGTTTCATGTACATTTTACCTCAGCCTCACGTTCATTGATCAAATTCATGGTACGTATATTCTGTAGTTGGAAGTAAGATGTAGAAATATTGTTTAAATTTATACAGCGTCCTTAAAGGAATTTTTCACAAAAACGGCGGTATCCAGATCATCTCAATATTATTATTATAAATTAAGTTCTCATTAAAAAAAACAGGAAGAGTATGAAAACCTCCTTTCTCTTTTTTTGAGTCCGTAATTTTAGATTTGAAATAGGCCAGCTTTAATTCTATGCATACGCTAAAGTGTTTGAAACCCGTTCCGAATTAAGCACTCACTTACACACACGCCCGTATGAAATATGAATTAAAACTTTTCCCATTTGCACCGGAATAAGGCTGCGGCGCGTGTACCGGCCGCCTCGGTTGCCACGTAAATTCACTGGAAATTCACGAGTGGCGTCACTTTATCGGGGCTCTTTGTGGAATTGCAACCCCAGAGACGTGGATGGGACTGATCGTGTACTCTACACTGTGACATAACCGCCATACCACCATCTGACAGAGAAATCTTCCTTAAAGGCTGCAACCATAAGTGCAAATGGAATACATGAAATGATGCTTAGACACGTAGTAGTATAAAAAATATCACTTAGGTTTATAATTCTGTGATTATGATTATGCAGAAATATTGAACACACGTTCTATTTGAAAATGTACGGAACAAATTTTCGTGAAAATGAAAAGTAAATGGTTTTTAGAGTACGTTTAAACTGGTGCTTTTCAACAAAATTTAAAAGGGTTCTAAATTTACGACTGAGCCGTTGCCAGGAATAATATTGTATCCACAAAATTATCTATGTTGAGGTATTGGTGGAATATTATTATGCATTTTTTAGGGTAGGGGTTATGGTAGTTAAAAAAATTTAGGCCTGTAGCAGCATTTTAAAGTTTGGTTTGTTTATTAAAATCCTGGAGCATGGTTTAATTCTTGGGAATAAAGAGAGAGAAAACGAACATCTTGTTGCTTCAATTAGAAACTCTTCAACGCCAAGAAAATGAAGAATGCAGGACAGTAATATTTATCCAGAAAAATGGAATTGAAACGGGTGTGTGGAATAATGTTGCAAGTTGATTGCATGACAATATCTCGAAAGTAAATGGTATTCGTACAGTTATTTGCTTTTAAAGCTCAAATACATCAATGATATGTGTAAATTTAGGTGAGAAGAGCGTGGTGCTTTTTGTAAGGTACGAGAGTAAAAAAAAGTTTTGTGGAATAACGTTGTGTCCTAAAGTTTTGTTACACATTTTAATTGCCTTCTTCGCGGTATACATTTAAAACTCTTAAGAATTGTATGTTTATTTTATTAAAAATATAAAATGTTCTAAAACATAATTTTTTTTTTCGGAACACGAATATTGTTGAATACAACCTAATTTCGGGCAAGGGCTCATACTTTTTTAACCGCGTCTGAAATTGCGTGGTGTGGAGTAAAATATTGATTTAATTAAAAGTTACTTAGTGATTAGTTAGTTTAACAAAGTTAAACTTAAATAACAAAAATGTGGGATGAATTCATACCAAAAAACTTTGTTTTAAAAAGAATATACAAGGATTGCATTAGGACATAGATAACTAAATCATAAAGTAAAAAAAAAAAAAATAAAGCATTTTATTTTTTATTTTTAACTTTATGAGTAAAACCTCAAATTGTAATATTTAAATAAATGAAGACAATATAAGCGAAACCTAATCGAAAATCTGGAAACAGAAAAATCAGAAAAACATATTGGCACCTCTGGGACTCGAACCCAGGACCTCTTGCTTTCCGGGCAAACGCGCTAACCACTGCAAGAGGTCCTTGGTTCGAGTCCCTAAGGTGTGAATATGTTTTTCTGATTTTTCTGTTTCCAGATTTTCGTTTAAGTTTCGCTTATATTGTCTTCATTTATTTAAATAAATAAAGCAGTAAAGTATACATGATATCTTTAAGTTAGATATTATGAAACGTTTATACACAATCTTTGAATCTGCCGATGATTCCACGTATAAAACAGTAGAATGCTAATGTAATAGTTGTAAGTGACCGGATAACATAAACTGCAAATAATCGTAAATCTGTTAAAACTAAAAGAAACGTGATGTCGTTTAGAATAAACTATCATAAAACATAAAGGCACAATCTTAGAATCTCAGATCAACGTAAATAACTCACTGGAATGCAAATTGACTAGATAAGTACCCGGAGAACATGATAAACCTGGGTAAACATAATAATTTGCGATTCGCAGCCGCCCGAGGATATACGCGATACAGCATGTTTCAGTGTTTACCGACGGTTATCTCTGTTACCCTTAGACAATTTAATTGCAAAGTGATCTCACTAGCGTACGTACGCAATAATTGAATACCATCATGATTATTATCTCAATGTTATTTATCACGAAGCTCCCTGAAGCTTTGCAGCTAGGTTTCATAATTATATATTTAGGTATGGTATATCATTTTGCAATGAAAAATTATAATCTATAGAGTGTTTTGCGATTATTCGGTTGGCTATGTCACCTGTCTCACGAGGGCATCATTATGAGATCATTTACAACCCTGGAACGAAGCGCAAAACAAATTAAAAATAACTACGAACAAACATTTTTCCCTTACAAGCAGCAGAAGACAGAACAAAAGATCATCATCAGAAGTGAAGAAGGAATTTTAAACGTGGTAGATTAAAACTGCATAAGCTTTACGTGATTAATTATTGTGCGACGCTTCTTCCTTCTTTAGCCAACATTTCGGACAGCGTTGCAGAGTTCATCATCACTGCAGATTGTGGTGAAGTGTGTGTTTATGTAGGTATGTAGAGTTTATTTTTTTTACATTAACTCCACACAGGAGGCCCTGAGGAAAATAATTTCCCTCGGGGCCTATGTCATCTGGGATGCTGTGTGGAGGGTCTTTTTGAGGAGAGGAAAGAATGAACATTGGTCTTGAAGAGACCCATGTTGTAGGAAGGAGGAAACACAGAGGCCGGCGGATCATTCCACAGCCGAGCTGTTGAACACAAGAACGAGTCGAAGAAACGACCCGTTCTTATGTGACAAATGTCAACCGTGTACAAATGTTGGGTACGCGTTTGGCGTGTTTCCCGACTATGCACCGGTGCCGAAGGGATCAATGATGCTAGTTCCTCGGAGCATCTTCCATTGTAATACCGATAGAACAAGGATAGCATTCCCACCCCACGCCTGTGCTCTAAAGATTGCAATCCGTCTGTTAAGATGGGAGAATCTATTAAACGGACCGCCCGTTTCTGCACAGAGTCGAGGGTATTTTTCAGGTATTTTGGAGCTCCAGACCAGAGGTGGCTGCCAAATTCAACCGTGGGGCGCACTTGTGATTTGTACAGGGTGAGCAGTTGTGTACTATTAAAGTATCTGCGGGCCCTGTACAGTACGCCCAGAGTTGCAAGCGTTAATCATCTTAACGTGATTTTCTGAGTTTGGTTTTGGTGTAGCCTTCTAATACTTGATACCAAGAACTAATGAGCTTATCCCTGTCATCCCTGTTATTGGATTTTGCTCGATGCGTATTGGGCCTTCCCTGAACTTTAGGCACAAATTCAAAGAAATGCCTACTTTCAATTCATCTCTAAATCAGCTTATGGTCTTCACATGAATGCATGACCATGGTATTAAAGTAGGTTTGAGGTTTAATCGAGATAACCTCGATTTGAAGCTCTCACTGGGAACCATTTAATGAATAACCAACACCCCTGCCATATGTCACCCGAAGTAGTTTGCAACGTTTAGTGATTTGGCAAAGGTGCCCGAGTTCATGAGTGAAAATTGTCTAGGTCTTTGCGGCGAATACGTTTGCCCACCTACAGCGTGGCGGGCCGGATCGGGAGATACTGGTCGAGGGAGATTTAATCTAGACCTCTCCAGCCGGACTCTCACGATCCTTGAACCGCAGTGGGACACATTGACCCCCAGATTCCTATACACCCCTGATAACTTTCCTTCCTTTCCCTAAAAAACCCTCCGCATAGCATCCCCAAAAATGAATTAGGCCCTAATGGATATTATAGGACCTAGGTAAAATAATAATAAATCAATACATTTTGAAAAATCAGAGTGTGAAATTCACACGCGGTAAAAGTGAAAATTCAGAAAACTAAAGTGGACAAGAGTTAGGAGGCTACGAAGAGGAGACCGATAGGCTACGAAGCACTGCACAAAGAGGAGACCGATTACACTACCTCATTCTCTCGCAGACTAAATCCTATAGACGTATGTGTTTGTCTCTTTTTAGAGTTGCTATTTTTCGTTTCACCGTGTTTCAAATAACAACGGTGCTAAAGAAGTTTTCATTTAAAAAATACTCAGTTAATAAGTAAATCAGACAGGAATGATTTCACGAAATGTCACTAAAACAATAATAATTATTAAAGACAGAACCTCACGAGTCTGACCGCACAGCGATATTTCGTAATATGAGAGAGGTTGACATTACATTACAATCCCCACACACGGATTGAAAATCATTCATCTTGGTCCGAGGGGTTGGGGAGGGGAGGGGAAGGGAAGGGAAGGGAAGGGAGGGGGAGGGAGAGGAGGGGACAGGCGTCACATAAATATACTCCGCGGGGTAGGAAATGATTTATTATTTGGTACGGAGCCTACATTCCCATCGAGGGAATGGCTGCTTTTTTGATACGGCAAATGTTATCTTTGGGATGAACAAAAAATGTTACATTTGAAGTGGAATCCCGAAGTACATCGTGTACTAAATGGGGCAGACCTTTATTCATTTTGTAGTATCTAGCTTGTTTTATTTTTAATTTTATTATTGACAGTATTGATTTAACCAGATCGATTTTCATTTCACCCGTCTGTAAACTTATTTCTAAGATCCGTTTCCGCTTCAAGATGGTGGTCGTATTGCATACAATCTTTTTATCCCGTCAGAGTTCGCGTGAGCGTGGATCTTTCTAGCTGTCAAATAAATAGCTACCTGCCCGAAGAAAGTATGAAAAAGAATTTAAAAAATCATTATTTTTATTGAAATAGTGATGTTTCTTTGTAGAGTTTGCATAATTCCACAAAAGTTTACATAAAATATAAGGTTTATAATTAAGGAGACAGGCATTTAAGTACCTACACACCAATCCCATTAATTCAGAGGAGATTTTAGTTTTGATTTATGTAAGAGAACATTAGAAAAACTCTAGTAAACAGATGATTTTATAAATATCTATATATTTAATTTATCTCCCTCCTAGAGGCCTCCATCTGATCGTCTCAAAAAAAAGACTGGACAAGTTTTAAAAACCACAATTTCCGAACACCACGCTTATAGGCGGAGCTCTACTAGCCTGAAAGGATGAAATAATAAGGATTGACAGCGTTTGTACCATGTTACAATTATAAAACCGATATTTAAATGCAAATAAAATAAAGAAAGTTTTTTAAATATGGCGAGTTACACAACTACATGATATATAAATGAATTGAAGGCACACGTACACATGAACATTTTTAACGCTAAACGCAAATTTTCAGAAAAAGTTAAAAATATCACTTGAAAAATGTTTATTTTGCTTCTTCAATAATTGCAAATTCATTTTAATTTAATAAAAATAAATAATTTTGTATGTAAAACTATTCAACCAAAATAACTGCCTTTTTTCAAAGCATTCGTTTATTCTGATGAAGAAATAATTGGTTTTAAATCAAGTCGATTATTTTGATTAAATAGTTTTGTACACAAAGTTATTCGTTTTCATTAATTAAATTTTTCACTCTTAAATCTTTTTGGGTATATAAATATCATAGAAAATCAAACCTTTCCTTGATACAAAATTTTTAATGGAGCAAGATAATGATTCTCGTATTAGTATTTGCCAGGACTGTCAACGTGCTGTCCGTTATTCTGGCAGCCAAATGTGATTAATTTATGAAACGAAGGTGGCATAGAAACCTTATGTTCAGATACTAATAATATGATAATGGGAACCATTTAAATGTTTATTATCTTTACTACTTTAGATTATTCGAGATAAACATCTCGCACGCTGCGAGATACAGAAGCTGGCTCTATCTTGGCATTGAAAATAGGACCATAAGTATTTGGGGGTATTTCCTGAAATTGATCCACCGGAAATTGGTTTTCCCGCGCGGAGGTTCTGCTGCGGTATTTCCGGAAAACATGTTTGAAAAGTATATTAAAATGGTTAACGCGTCGACACACACCGATTGCCAACGGCAAATAAAATATACCCGAAAAAAATAATTTTAAATAAAATTTATCGGATAGGTCCCAGGTAAAATTCAAGGCTGCGTTGCAGCTCATCGGGGGTTGGTAAAATATATTTTTACATACCACCACGTCCCTTGGGGTGTTGGGTGTCCAACACACGCTTTTCGATTAAATTTGACATCCAATATTACCTGAAACAAAAAGAAACATGTTATTAGAAAATTGTTTGAAATTATCGTTTTGAATCTTTGACCAATTATATCTAGACAGGGCGTGTGGGTCTCAAAAATGACACCGAAACCAAAAGTATTGGTTTACGAAAACATTTATCAAAAAGAAAGTCAAAAGTCTCACAGTCAAAAGATCGCAAGAAGCATTGGTTTGTACCTTTAGTTGGTCATTTGTTTTCCAGCAAGTTCCCGGTAACGGAATTACTAGCTTTGTGAAGATCATTTTTAAAACACACATTTCAGGCAGTTAGAAATATTTTAGGTATGGGCTATCGCGGACTTCATTATTAACAATTTAACCAGTTACATGAATATCTAAAAAAATATGTACATAACATATGAATTCGAAGCAGCGTATCCAGAAAAGTAACAATTGACAAAAAATGTTTAATTTCTTCCTAGTAAAACAACAACGTCAGGCAAGAGATGCAAGGAATTCGATGGGTAGTTGTATTATGAAATTACTCGTAGGTGGTGTCACTCTGGGATTGGAATTGGGTATGGGAGGGCTTATCTATAGTTTGTTATGGTACGCCCAAACGACAAAGAATTCAAACTCCTAATTCGCCGCAAACTACACAACACCCTGCTCCCCCCCTGTTCCCTGCTTCCTACTTCCTATCCCATCCGCCCACCCGCACGCGATCCCTTCCACCAGTTGAGAATTGCGAGCCGCCTCGGGCACACGTTAAGCCCGCGCGTGGATTCCCACTGTTCGCGCCCGGCGTACTATCGCTCGAATTGTACTCAAATATAACCTGCAATGTTAATTCAATAACCTACGGGTTTAGCGCTGATATTTCACCATGCCTGTGTAAACTTCGGTTCTGTCCTAAACTCGGGAGGTCCCCCTGGAAGCCGGAAGACGAAGGGCCCCAACATCATGTAAGCTGTACAATTGTTTCCTCATTTGATTGTGTCCTTTAACGATAGACTGTAAACTCCCGCGCAGATCCCATCACTCAGAGAGTTTCGTTTAGGGATCTTGAGGTTATAAACACGATAGCTAGGATTGTGTAGTATGTATTTCTTGTGTTGAATTGTACTGTAATGACCTATGTACTGTGTTTTAAATTTGCAATACATGAATCTAGTTAACTCAATCCTGTTATTATTCTGCTACGGCAGGAGGGTTTCCTAGAGGGGGAGTATCCTGCCAGACGACTGAGATGCGAAGGAATTTCTGAAGCCTCGAGCGACCCACCACCTGAATAGAGGGTAAATCATGCCTCCCCTGAGAGCTAGCTTGGGACATGTTTGGGGGCCCGCTCCTAACACTGGCGTCCATAGTGGGGCCCAGAATTTTTTTTTCATTTTTGCCATTGTCTCAGTCGCCTTACGGAGTGCTCCCTGTCGAAATCTTCCCCGCATAGGAACTGTTTGTAAACATTGATTGTACTGTGTCTTGGTGTTTTATACCCAGTGAATAATGAATTCTGTGGGAAACCACAGAAATCCATTTGCAAGTTGAGTCCATAACGCAGATTTGATTGCAATTATAAAAAAAAATTGCGTCAAAGTTGAAAACATGGCCATTTTGTATTAACCAGAAAGACGGCAGCATTTAAACCGCGAATCTGACTGCGCACGCGCCGACCCCTTTGTTCACAAAGCAGCGGACGAGCAACAGTAATTCGCGCCAAATCAACGGCCCGATGTTTCACGCGGTAAATACATACCTAATCTCTGAGTTGCGCGCGCACCCACGCGCATCGAAGCACAAAAGTGCGTTTATCGCGCCAAACTCCAACGGCAAAAATCCGTTTGAATCAGGCAGAACAATTCCCTGTCACTATGCAGTGTTTTGAATAATAAAATCGCCCTTCTGTCACTAAGGTCGGAAGCAATGGAGATCGCTATTGTAAATTTGGTTTTGGAATTCCAATTACCTTGTGGATTCTTTAATTAAAAAATCTCACACTCACGTTTTTTCTTGCACAATATACCGATCGGCCCACTTGTTGTGTCTGTCAAATTAGTACCACGTATATTTCACCAAATGGACAAAATAATGACTTTCTTTCCACATTCTACGTTATAGGTACCGCATTTTTTTTTCAGCATAAGTGTAAAGTGAATTGTGTTTTTTTTCCTTACATAAAAAAAGTGAAATAATAATAAAACCAATGATTGGTTCCATGAAAAAATAAAATAATTTTAATGTGGTTTCGTAACAAATCCCATATTCAGTTATTTTCATCCGGAAGTTTGTCCTTATTTGCCAGAAGAGTGCCTTTTGTGAATTTTAGTGCCTTTCTCAGTGCAAAGTGGTTTGTGAAAAATAAAAAACCCGTTTTCTAAAGGTCAGTCCTGGCAAAAATTTTTTGGAAATAAATAAATACTTGTGAATTTCACAGTTTTCTCAAAAGTGGTTTGTGAAAAATAAAAAACCCGTTTTCTAAAGGTCAGTCCTGGCAAAATTTTTTTGGAAAAAAAATAAATACTTGTGAATTTCACAAGTTTTCTCAAAAGTGGTCAGTGAAACACAAAAACCTTTACTACTTAGGTCTTTCCACGCAAAATTTTTTCTTGTGCCTTCCTTTGACAAAGATTCTGGTGTCATATATACCAAATTGTAGTATGGAATACAGTTTTCTATAACTATTTTAGAAATACCAACCAGTGATTACCAAGTGAAAAGTGCCTCACAAAATTAATTTTGCGTTTACTAAAGGAAACCCCTGGCAATTTTTTTCACCACCTGGGAAACTCACAATGGAAAACAATCAAGCTATGGCATCATCCAATTTGGGCATCATTCCCAACGTGCACAACTTATCCAAAACTCACTTACAAACTGCTTTAAGGGATAGAGGACTCTCGCCATCAAGCAAATCTAAACCTACATTAAAGGCTTATGCACTTTTATTCAACAAAAAGTACATTAAGAGAATAAACCTCGCCCCCTCAAGCGAAAATAATTCACGCTCGGCTACGCAAGTTTTGAATAATCTTGTTCCTAACGAAGAACCTATGCCACAAGTAATGATAAAACAGGACATCGCACCCACCTTGACACAAGATAAAACCTACGATTTATCCTCGTGGAAAATCAAATATAATGGCGTCTCCGATGTACTGGATTTCATTGACCGTATTGAAGAAACGGCTACAATCAAAAATATCCCATTCGAGATTCTACGAAAAAACTTCATAGAACTCATCTCCCCAGAATTGATACCCTGGCACCGCATTCAAAAAACTAAATGCAAAGATTGGAATAAACTCAGATCTGCCCTAATCTCGAGCTTCGGAAAAACGGAAGCCCAGCACCGGATCAAATTATCTTTACTATCTATTAAACAGCTAGTAAATGAACCTGTAGCAACATTCATAGAAAGGGCTGAATCCATTAACATCAAGCTTTCACATCCTGTTTCGGAAGCTGAACTATTACCAGTCATAACTGATGGCCTTTTAAGCAAATACGAGAACATCATTACCTCACAGAAAATTGCATCCCTAGCCCAGCTAAACGAAGTCTGTCTCCTTCTGGAATCGTACCAGGATAGGAAAAACATAAAGAATGTGTCAAATAATGTAGTTGTGCCAAGCCGTTCGTCTGGTTTAAAACCAGAATTCAACAACAAAAAAGTGTGCTCTTTTTGCAAAAAAGTAGGCCATCTGGCCACTACTTGTTTCAAGCAAGCAAGGTTTCTGGAATCTAAGGAACCCCGAACTTTCAAGAGGCATCACTCTAGGGACCGCTCTCCTCCAAGCGACGAACTGCGCAACATTTTCAAGAAATCAAGGCACAACATGGAAAGGTTACAAAACCCAAGCGATGTCAGACCTCAGGTGGATTTCTCCAAGCCCCCACCAAATTTCTACATGAAGAGGCCAAAAAACTAAATAATAACCTCTCAGGCACCCATTCTGAACCAAGGTCTAAAGAATGGACTGATTGGTTAGCACACATTAAGTATTTTAACCAGACCTTAAATGTTTCTTCGGTTTGTTGCAAACAAGCTAAAGATGGGAGACCCTATGCTTTTTTCTCTGTTAACAATGTGCCCTTTTCCGGATTACTTGATAGTGGTGCATCTGTCAGCTGTCTTGGCAACAATGCTCACCTGCCTTTTGTTAACAGTGATTTTAGAATTTCGCCCCAATCAACACACCTGACGACTGCGGATAATGTTTCCCAACCGGTCATCGGTGCCCTTGCCCTGCCAATTAATTGTAACAATAAAATAGTTACAATCAATTTTCTAATAGTGCCCTCTATATCCCAGAATTTCATCCTTGGCGTTGACTTCTGGAAGGCATTCAATGTTGCTCCCCAAGTATTTAATACTCTTGGCGAAACCTCCACTGCTGCTCAAATTAGTGAGATCCGCACAATAATACCTCACGAAAATTTAAGCACGGACCAGGCTCTCCAACTAAAAGAAATGGTCAATAAATTCGAGTCAATATCTTTCGAAAAATGTGGATTAGGTTTGACAAATTTGGTTGAACACCATATCAAAACCAATGGCCCACCCATCAAGCAACGTTATTACAACTTAGCCCCCCAAAAACTTAAACTTTTAGAAAACGAACTTGACGAAATGTTAAAAATGGGTGTGGTGGTTCCCAGCAGAAGTGCATGGACCAACCCAACTCTTTTGGTTTCTAAAAAAGACGGCTCTGCACGTTTCTGTCTCGACAGTAGACGTTTAAACTCTTGCACGGAAGCTGATGCGTATCCCTTACCTCACGTTCACGCAACCTTAGACAAGCTGCGTAACGCCAAGTTCATCTCTTCTGTCGATCTCAGCAAAGCGTTTTGGCAAATACCCTTGGACGCAGAATCGTGCGAAAAAACTGCCTTCGTTGTACCTGGTAGGGGAATGTTCCATTTTAAAAGATTACCCTTTGGTCTAAAAAACAGCCCCGCCGAGTTACAAAGACTGATGGACAAACTTTTCGGTCCTGAAGTCGATAACAGCCTGTTTTGTTACCTTGACGACCTCATCATCGTCAGCGATACCTTTGAAAAACACCTATTAATGCTGGAAAAAGTTTTTCAACAACTCAAGTTCGCTGGTTTAACCATCAACTTGAAGAAGTCTGAATTCTGTAAGTCCCGTCTACGTTATTTGGGATTCATTATCGACGAAAAAGGTCTAAGAACAGACCCCGCTAAGGTGGAAGCCATGGCAAATTTTCCCCGACCCAAAAACGCGAAGGAAGTCAAAGGTTTCCTTGGACTTGCTGGTTACTACAGGAGATTCATCAAAGACTTTTCCACTATCGCAGCCCCCTTAAATAAAATTACCGGCATCCGTAAAGGTGTCAGCAATTTCCGATGGTCTGTCGAAGCTGAAGAAGCGTTTACAACTCTAAAAAATGCCCTTCAAAAAGCTCCCGTTCTGAATTGCCCGGATTTTGCACTCTCTTTTACCCTCCACACGGATGCCTCCAATGTAGGAATCGGTGGAGTCCTTACTCAAGAATTCCCAGATGGCGAACACCCTGTAGCGTATTTTTCCCGTACATTAAACAAACACGAGAAAAACTACGGAATTACCGAAAAAGAGTTATTGGCTGTATTGGATTCTGTTCACCATTTCCGCGGTTACATAGACGGTAGCAAATTTACTGTAGTTACAGACCATAGTAGTTTGAAATGGTTGATCTCTTTAAGTAATCCCTCCGGTAGGCTCGCTCGTTGGTCCTCCCGTTTGTCTCAATACAATTTTGATGTTGTTCACCGTAAAGGCGCGGACAATATTGTTCCCGACGCCCTTTCAAGAATTGAACTGGCTTCATTAAATGTTGACACATTTGCCCCCCCTTCATCTACAAAAGATGAATGGTACTTGAAAATCTTCGAAGGTTGTAAAAATAACCAACAAAAGTTTCCTAATTTTATCATAAAAGAAGGACAACTATACCGTAATTGCAAGGTACCACTATCCATCCTCGAAGATTACTCGTGGAAACTTGTCGTTCCCCTCGAAGGTAGAGAACAAATAATTATTGACAATCATAGTGCTCCCGACTCCATACACCCAGGAAATTTCAAGACGTATAAAAAGATCTCCTTGAAGTATTACTGGCCTGGTCTCTTCAAGCAAATTCGCAATTACATCTCTAAATGTGAAACTTGTAAAGCTTATAAACATAGCACGGCAGCACCTGCCGGCCTAATGGGTAATCCCAAACGTGCCGACAGACCCCTACAATCATTGTCAATGGACCTCGTCGGACCCTTTCCCCGAAGTTATGCCGGACACATGCACATACTTAGTGTAGTGGATGTTTTCACTAAATTCTGTTGGATCTTTCCTTTAAAAAGAGCCAACGCGTCCGCCATCATCAAACTTCTGGAAAAACACATTTTTATACCTTACGGAACACCCAGAACCGTAATTGTTGATAACGGAAAACAATTTATTGCCCAAGAATTCAAAGATTTTCTTGCCAAATACGGAATCAAGGATATTTACTATAATACCTTGTATACTCCACAAAATAACACCGTCGAACGTTATAACCAAACAATCAACACAGCTCTGGCTATTCTAGTTGATAAAGATCAACGTACTTGGTGTAAAAACCTAGATAAAATTCAGGCTGCAATGAACAACACTGTTAATCTGGCCACTGGTTACACACCTTTCTTCTTAAAACACGGTATGGAACAAGTCGTTCATGGTTCTCTACATAGGAACACTAACTTTCCTACGTCAATTGCCACCACAAGCAACCCTACCGCGGACTATGCCCATCGTCTGGAAGAACTGTCGGCCATCTACAGTGAAGTCACTGATGCTTTGCTCCTGGCTCATCAAAAGAGTGCGGACAGATACAACCTACGTAGGAAACATGTCACCTTCAATACAGGAGACATAGTTTGGAGAAAGAACAACACACTTTCCCAAGGAGCCATGTATTTCTCTGCCAAGCTGGCACCACGTTTCGTGAAGGCCAAAGTTCTAAGAAAGATATCAGATCTAGTGTACTCCTTGTCTGACTGCTCTGGAAAACACATTGGTAATTACCATATTAAGGATATCGCAAAATCTGGAAGTGAGGAGTCAAGTAAAACTGCCCCCACTATCTCAGCAAACTTAAAATGATCCAGTGTGTATCACCACAACCTTTTTGTAAGCACACCAAGTCTTACAATGGCTGGCGTGTAAAGTGTCAATTACATGCCCACCCTTTCGTTGATAAAACGAATATTGTTAAAAAAATCATTTTTGTAAATTTATGTACAATCCACGGTGTAGTTTGCCCCGTTCATGTTCGTGAATTGGCAACCACCGTAATTTTTGTCTCACACGTTTTTTTATTTTTTTTTCTTTCTTTTTTCTCACCTGTTCCAAAATTGATCACTTTAGAGCAGAGACACCCCTCGAGTGACAGTGTTCGGGAAGTCATGAACCCAATCATTGCCTCTCAACCCCTCACACTACGCAACGTTCATGCCATGGCACGCTTTGCCATGTAATGCAATATTGTAATTTTCACCATTTTTGTTTGTTGTTTTTTTTTCATCATATCGGAAGGAATCTCTTCAATTTTTTTCTTTTTATGTTCTGTAAATACTGGAGCGTCGTTCTAAAATCGATTTGGTAAACTCCAAAGCGTTAAATCACGACCCAGGACTAGTAAACCATCTCAACATGCTCCATATTTTACCCATCATGGTAAAGATAAGTGGTTACTCACATAATCACATTCCTTGTGTATAGTAGTTTTCAATTTTTTCTCAAATGTCAAAAATTGATGGCGTCCTACCCGAGCTCTTTGCTAACAAATTGGATTTTGACACATCCATTTTGAAATCATATGTATATAAATAAAGGAAAAGCCTTTAAATTGGTCTTTCCATCCTTGTACAAATCCTCATGGACTCGTTTCAACTAAAGTACGTAAAACCAAATACTCGGTCTTTTGTTGTTATAAGAAGTCCTCGATTTGTCCCTCTTCACAACATGTATGTCTTGTATTACATGCTTCAACCCTTACGGAAAAGGTTAATAAAACCTAACGGCAGCCCTGATTTCCGTACATAAATAACCGCAGTTTAACGTAAATCATCAATGTTTTGTTTGATCATCGTTTTACGAACATAGGCATTCAACTCCTGTTTCGCCATTTAACCAAGTATTTGCAACCTAAATTGCACATAACCTGGTATGTTGTAACCGCACAAAGGGTATGTAAAACCACAATTGGTCCCTTTTATTTGTCCCCACTGAAGTTTGCTGCAATAGACAGTATGTAAAACCATGTAGGTCTGTCTTTGTTTGTCACATGGTGTAAACAGAAATGTACTCTGTCATCACCCCGCCTTTATAACATACGAAGTGACATTAAATTGTTTACCTCCTTGTTATCCTATCGTACGCTCCTGGGCTACGGAGTTAGTTAATCTAACAAATCTTTATAAACTGTGTCAAAACAAGCATAGTTAACGTTTATTGTGTTGTATTTAAACGTAACCCTGTTACATTATAGGAGAGATCCTTAGAACATCCACCATTATAGGAGGGATCCTTAAAATACCTGCCGCGATACGAGAAGTTCGTCATAATCACTTTTTCTCATAGCTAAATGTTATTGAGCTGGTCGTGTGACATATTTGTCATGAGAACCATTTTGTACATTCTATTTTGGTCGTGTGCCATTCATTTGTCATGAGAACCATTTTGTACATTCTATTTTGGTCGTGTGCCATTCATTTGTCATGAGAACCACTTTGTACGTTCTATTTTGGTCGTGTGCCATTCATTTGCCATGAGTACCACCCTCTTCGTATAACCTGTTCCGGTCGTGTGTCATTTATTTGTCATGAGTACCGCTTTTATGTATAACTGTGTATAAACTCTGTACACGAGACGTGGAGACGTAATAACAATACTTACCGTGATTCGTGTGAACGACATAATATCGGCTTTGCTATCTTCTTTAGGATGCATTGTATAAACTCTTTGACTTCTGTCTATAATTGAGTTATATCTTGTATGTACTTACATATTTTGTACACTATACGTGGAGACGTTAAAACACTTACCATGAGTCGTGCGAACGAAATAATATCAAACCCTTTGTGTGCGATCTACGAAATGTAGTCCACAACCCTTTGTTGTCATTCAACGCCAATGCCCGTGGACTTCCTGTTTTTTTACTTCTTTGCAAAAAGGAAAGAAGCCCAGGAATATCTACTATCCCAAAAGGACTAGTTTTCAGCTTCACTGTCAATTATGGGGCATAGTGCTGTGGGAGTTAATCGATTGAGCACAAAAAACCACCTAACTCGTTGTCTGGAGAACGAACAAGAAAACCCCCAGGTTTGTGAAATTGGAGCAAGGGTCTGTCTTTTCTCACAATCATGTAGAAGTTTTTAAAATGACCCCTAATCTTTTGCCCAATACACGCGAAAGATTAGCCTCTTTGATATAATGTGTATTCAAATGTCTCCTCATCCTTTTTGATAAATGTAAAGAGTCAGGAAATCTGCTGGTTGATTATGTTTCATTTTCACATAGAGTTTGAATCGGAAATTGGTCCAGTCTCTAGCAAGTTTCGCAACTCGTCTCCCTTCTCCCCTCCTCCTCCCATTCCCCATGTTTCAGACTTATGTTATGAAGTGAAAAATCTGTCGTTGACCATATCTCGCCCTCACTTGGAGTTCGAATAGGTAACTGTCCGGTTATCTACAGGTTTTCCCCCTCAATCTCTGCATATGTCTCACCAGTTTTTTTCTCTCTTTTCTCAATTCCACGAAACACATTCATGAATGTTGGATATGTACGATATGCACTTGGCGTACCGTCTGTCTCCTTTTGACAACCTTTATTCATGAATTGGTTTCCCTTTGCCGTGACTAGTTCACGATTCTTTGTCTCGTTCTTTGAAATTCTACGAAAATGTTACCATCTCATGTTAGCATAGGCCATAGAGGGCCGGTTGTTTTTTAACCAAGACATATTGTCACTAGGCAAACGCCAAGTCATCCTGGCAAAGGAAAATGTTCATGTAATCACAATTTAGTTAGGAATCTCTCTTCGTCACTCTCTGGGTCGGTGGTTAAAATTTCGTTATTTCATTATCTGGACACATTTTGTTTCTCTCCAAACCTTTTCTTCATTGGTCCCTAGGCAGGTAAACTTCAAGAATTTTGCTCTAATAATAATTCCTCCCGGATTTTAAAAAGAAGCCCAGGCGGATGTCATCACCAACAGCCAAGCTGAGCTTCACTTCCTGACAGCACGCGCTGTGGTTACAAGGTCTCTCCTGCTGCCATTTTCTACGCAATTGTTCCTGAAAGCACAGACCATACCGCCCATACGTATGTTGTCTTGTCGTGCCACAGCAAGCTGAGTTGTCCCACTATACTTTATGACACTCTAAACTACCTTTTGGGCACGCTAGCTCTTAGGTTTGTTCTTACTCTTGCTATCAATGCCAACCTTGTCGTCTCTTGCTCTGTCATGCAGTGCCGCATATATCGTCATGTGTAAACCATCATTACCTTGACCCACCAGTATTCGCTGAATGCGCACCAATACAAGTTATCTTGAGCTACATTATGCTTCAATAACCATTATATACGATCCGTGTTTACCATAATAACACTTAGGATTCGCACTGGCATGTCTGCAGATACTGGATTCTTCTCTTCAATGACCTCTGTAACCATAGTCGCGGCACAGCAACCACAGTCTCCACTTCGTGAACTTCGACGTCTTCGACAAAACCAAGTGTTTTCTAAGGCCCAAGTGTACTCCTGAGCGTTGTCTCAAATGGGTCTGATTACAGTGATAATGTAATCCTTAGAATCCGTGAAGTCACGTCCTTTTCTTCGAAATTCTCCGAAACCAAACAAATCCACGCTTCACAAACTTAGCTCCAAGACCAATGAAACCTTAGAATCACACACTTTTTTCTCTTCTCTTGTACAAATGTATTGTCATTCTTTCAATTGCATAACCATGTGTATTGTCATTCTTTCAATTGCTTAACCATGTGTATTGTTATTTTCAATTGCATAACCTTGTATGTTGTTTTACACCATGTACTTTTCCCAAATTTGTCTTGTCCAAACATTGTATGTACCCCCACCCATTTCCTACAAACATTGTGACCCAAACTATAGCATAAAACTGTATGTTCTAGCTAGGAAATCTCTCAAGCAACGAATCTCTCAAAAACCCCGATGGAAGCATAAGAGGATTTTTTTTTTCCCTACAGCTCCATTGCCACGTCGCTTTTTTTCCAAGCGCGGGGGGAAGTGTTATGGTACGCCCAAACGACAAAGAATTCAAACTCCTAATTCGCCGCAAACTACACAACACCCTGCTCCCCCCCTGTTCCCTGCTTCCTACTTCCTATCCCATCCGCCCACCCGCACGCGATCCCTTCCACCAGTTGAGAATTGCGAGCCGCCTCGGGCACACGTTAAGCCCGCGCGTGGATTCCCACTGTTCGCGCCCGGCGTACTATCGCTCGAATTGTACTCAAATATAACCTGCAATGTTAATTCAATAACCTACGGGTTTAGCGCTGATATTTCACCATGCCTGTGTAAACTTCGGTTCTGTCCTAAACTCGGGAGGTCCCCCTGGAAGCCGGAAGACGAAGGCCCCCAACATCATGTAAGCTGTACAATTGTTTCCTCATTTGATTGTGTCCTTTAACGATAGACTGTAAACTCCCGCGCAGATCCCATCACTCAGAGAGTTTCGTTTAGGGATCTTGAGGTTATAAACACGATAGCTAGGATTGTGTAGTATGTATTTCTTGTGTTGAATTGTACTGTAATGACCTATGTACTGTGTTTTAAATTTGCAATACATGAATCTAGTTAACTCAATCCTGTTATTATTCTGCTACGGCAGGAGGGTTTCCTAGAGGGGGAGTATCCTGCCAGACGACTGAGATGCGAAGGAATTTCTGAAGCCTCGAGCGACCCACCACCTGAATAGAGGGTAAATCATGCCTCCCCTGAGAGCTAGCTTGGGACATGTTTGGGGGCCCGCTCCTAACAAGTTAATACATCGATGTTTTGAATTGATAAATTATAATACTTGCTACAAAGCACAAATCTAATATCAGAAAAAAACCATTTTATTGCTGTAAAAATTTTCAATATTTATTCTTTGTTAAATTAAATTTCCAGGTTAATGGAATTGTTTTCAGTTTCAGAAGTTATTTCCATCATGGGAAATTGTAAATTTCCATTTAATCCCTCAGGCTCATCGAAACAATTTACATAGGTCATATAGAAATCGTAGTGCCTCTCTTACTGTCTTGATTAGAAATCTGATCTAAAAGTGTTAGAATGAAAAAATACCACGCTTTATATTCAAATCTATCAGTTAACTTCAAAATAATAAAAATGTATACCTCTATGAAACCGAAGATTTTGACCGCAATTTGAAAAAAAATTATGGAGCTTTAGGAATTTTTAATTATTTTTCCAGGAAACGACAAAAATGTGAGTTGACGGTAACGTGTATAATTCATTTTTCCAATAAAATATGTGCGTGTTTAATTTTTTTTTCGTCATCAGTAATTTTAGTTATATTTTTTTTATGTTTGTATTAATTTTTTTTTTATATTGAAAAATTATATGTTTATTTTGAATTACAAAATGAGAAAGGGTATTTTATCACCTTTCAAAATAGTTAATTTTCGGATGCATTTTATTGTAAGGCGAAAATATTTTGACCTAAAAAATAGAACCAGACACCATTTTGTTTGTTGTATTTACCAAAAATACTTGTTGGGTTATAAAAAAACTCATACAAACCCAGTTTGAGATATACTACGTATTCATAAATGTAAAATAGCTATAATTTTGATATTTGATTTTAAAAATGGCTAATTTTGTTTTAAAAAAGGAAAATACAACTCAAAATCAATTGAACTATTATACTTTCAGTGTAATAAAATGGAAAATAAATTATATGGGGACAAAAAGCGAACCCTAACACGGATAAATCAAGCATAAACAAAACACGCCGTGGACTAGAATTGAATGGGGGGCAAAAAGTGTTCGACAAAGGGGTGTTATTTACGATTCAATTTGATAACTTTATAAGGGATAAAGCCCAGTTTGTTCCCGAAATTGGCGACTTTATAGCGATGGCCACAAATCGAAATTTCCTCGGTCGAAAGGAAATGAGGGTCCGTGTTGATGTTGATGTAGAAATCGCTTGATCGGGTCTCCAGGGATCGATTTAAATTTGGGGCACCTACAGAGTTGCACCGGTGAGAACCAAAAGGTCTTTGGCATTCCATCCCATACGTAAATAATAAATTATATTGTCGATGAATAAGACAACAATGAGAAGCATAAGATGATAAAATAAGTAGTTTTTTATTTGGTGGGTATCAATACAATTGCTAAAATCAGCTTGCGATAGCGTGGATAAGATCGTCACCCGAATGCAGAGTTCGCGGGTTCGAAGCCCAATGTGCCCAAATAAAAATGATTTATTTTAATTTTGTTGGTTCACTTACATATAAAACTAACTAACTAACTAACCATCACGCCATTTCTCCGCAGGGGTAGGCAGAGAGTACGGACCGCCAAACATCCTTGCCTCGTTTACATTCATACAACGTCTCATACATTCTCTTATATTATTCTGAGTCTTGACATGGCCCGACTCAAGTATCTGATTCACTTGGTCGTGCCATGTCTTTCTTGGGCGTCCTCGACTTCTCTAACATTTACATTTGCGTCATATATTCTCCTTACACTCCTTTCCTCGTCCATTCGCTCTACATGCCCAAACCATCGGAGCGTTCCTTTCTTGATCTTACTCATTACGCTTACATCAGCCTTGCATTCTGTGGGGATTTCCACATTTCTCACACGATCATACATGGTTTTACCACACATACGCCTCAGGGATCTCATTTCTGCAGCGTTCAGTCTACTTTCATCCTTCCTCTGCTAGTTCCATACCTCGCTGCCATACATCAGGGTAGGTACCAGTACTCCATTAAGGACGGCTAGTTTCGCGTCTTTGGACAGTTTTTTGTTGGTGCCAACGGCGTTCAGTCCTCCATTAATAGAGTTACTTGCATTCACCCTTCTTTCAATATCTCTATCAGCCTTTCCATCTCTCTTAAACATACTTCCCAAATAAACAAACTCATTCACCTGCTCCAAGTATTAATCAAAAGACATAAAAATAAATTGTACCATGCTTGCAGCACATTTCAGACTGCTATACTCTCAGTATTGCCCTCGTGAAAAACTATAATACACCATCGAAATGTTGCTACATGGCTTTAACCAAGTTTAATGATAAACTCCGAATAGTCAAATGATTTCCACTCTTCCTCTCCCCCATCTCCTTCCAAACCCCACACTATTAATCGCCTCAACCAAACCCCAATCGGGAATTCTATATTCATACTGGCTCCAGTAAGTATGTCCGTCGGTAAGGGACTCTTGGGCGCTATTCACATAAAAGTTCAAAAATACATTTTTTTTGTAAATCATATTTAAATTATAACACTTAACTTCCCGTTTGGTAGGTTTTGAACCCACGAACTTTTGATTTTTGAAATCCAGGTTCTCAATCAAGAACCACTCCAACAAGGAGTTTCAACAATATTTAAAGGTATGGGACCGATACAGCGATATTTTGGATAATAACCAATCAAATAACAAGTCATTTTACGTTGAAAAGAGCCAATCTGATATATTTGCCGACAATGGGAAGTCCCGGCATTAAGGGTATGGAAGGTCAGCTGTATGACGGCAGTTTGGGGTCTAAATGGTCGAGCGGGGGTTCAAACGGCGAATTAGTCGAGGGAGGAAATATGGATCCTGAGAGTATGCCCGGCTGTGGAAAGTATTTGTAAGGGTTAGGTAGGCCTTTTTAAGGCTTTACTTTAGTAATGCAATTTGAGATAAAAATAAATGGTTGTTCTGGTCTAAGAATATACGAAGATGGTTGAATAATGGGCATTCCTAGTGAATGCCTAAATTACGATAACGTACTTTGTTCATTAAATTTAATAAAATTATCTGATCGTAGAATCATTTCCGATTTAACCTGTTTGTATAAAATCATAAATTCAATGTTTGATACCCCTGATTTATTATATGTAATTTCTTTTTATACTCCAGGCAGGTCAGCCACAAGAGAGTACTTACCACATTATTGTAGCAATTCTAGGTCAACAAGCCAATATTATACTCCTATGCGACGGATTCAACAGCTTGGAAACAAATACTCCGATGTTGTTGATATATTTAGAACATCAAATTTATTATATAAGCATACCTTATTGAAGTTTTTTTCATCAAATAGGGGAATATTTTGATAAAGCTATTAAAATTGACTAACACATTGACCGTATTTTGTTGGCTGAAAGAAAAAAAAACTATATCGGATTTTTTGTATTTTGTACCTACATCCTGTGTGGTTCAAATTCAATACCTAATATTTTTACTTTGTATTTATTTTTGTGCAAGTGTTTTAAACAGTAGTTTCCTGCACTATTAACTAGTAAAATTTCGTTAATATTGTTATATATATGTATGTAAAAGCCTAAATAGGCGTAAATAAATAAAATAAAAATTAAATAAATTAATAATTGATCGATGAATAAAATGTTGACATAATAAAATGTTGACTTTTTTAAATATTGACATACGAGTAATAAAATGTAGACATTATCAAATGTTTACGTTATAAAATGTTGATGTAATAAAATGTTGACATTAAAATGTTCACATTATAAAACGTTCACAAAAAAAATGTTGACATAATAAAATGTTGAAAAAAAAATGTTTACAAAATAAAGTGTTGATACTCGTATAATAAAATACTGACATTATAAACGTTTACATTATAAAACGTTGACATAATAAAATGTTGACATAGCAAAATGTTGACATAATAAAATGTCGACATAATAAAATATTGGAAAAATGATACAGAACACCAAACAAAGAAAAATTAATAGATAATATACATTGTTTAAGTGGGGCAAATATTTATGCAGGCTGTACTTGCATGGGAAACTTAAATTAAACATACCTCTAATATTATTACTCCGTCAAAAATAACAAGAAAGCATTTACTCGAAAGCTTAAAATAACCAAAAAATAACATCACCACGGTATGACTTCAACCATTTCCAACTGCAGAGCAAAGTAATCATGCCTGCAGTCAGAATTTTACATTCCCCTCAAGGTTTCCCAAAGGACGCTGATTTCCTCGGACCCAAATGTCCTGGACCAAGTTTCCTGTGGGCAATCGGAACCTTGATCCCAACCCCCCCAACATTCCAAGACCCCAATATCCCAAAGTTCCCAACATCCCAAGGAGGGTGCGTGGAGGCATCAGGAAACCCTAGGCAAAGATATTAGGATATTGAATCGGTTGAATTATTATCGTGACGACATTTATAACTTGTTTATGTAAATTACAGGCGTTGTACACCGATTTGTAAGCGATTTCATCGATAAATTACGAACCGATTGTGGATTTAATCGAATTCAGATTTAGGACACACGGAAAACAGAAGCGGAGACTGGAAGAAGGTCTCATTATAAAGAAAAAGAAGAAGACAGATAAAAGAATGACATATGCCTGAGGAAAATGTGTGTTAAAACCATGAATAATCGTGTGAGAAATGTGGAGATTCGCAAAGATGGCAAGGATGATATAAGTAAATAAATATAATTAGTAAGATTCAGAAAGAGACGCTAAGGGGTTTGTGCAGGTAGATCTAATGAACGAAGAAAGGAGTGTTAGGAGAATATTTGACGCGAATGAAAATGGTACCATAAGTACGGGACGTGTCGTTTCCGTCCGTGGAAAAAATGAACATAATATTTAGGTCGGGTCAAGTCAAGATTCAGAATAAGATTTCAATTTGGGAGATGGGAATGCGTACCGCCACCCTGGGAACCATTTATTGGATAACCAACACGTCGATCATAGGTATACTTTGATGACTTAGTAGGGGAGCCCGGGTTCATGGCGTGATGTTTGTCTAGGTCTTGGCGGTTATCCTGTCCTGTCTGGTTGTCCAGGTCATCTTGGCGGCAGATGACCTGGACAACCCCTGATTCATACCTATCCTTCATACCTTTTCCTTCCCAGAACTTCCTCTCATTAAAAATATCCTCCACACAACCTCCAAAGATGACATAGGCCCTGAGGGAGATTATTTTCCTCAGAACCTCCTGTGTGGAGCTAATATTAAAAAAAAGAAAAGGGTATGTAAGAGACAATGAAACAAGGAGTATGTGCCAAGCCCGAGTTGTTTGGCGGTCTATCATCTCTGCTTACCCCTGCGGGAAACGACGTGATGGTTAGATAGTTGGAAAAGTTACATTATGAAAAATAGCCCAGAGGCAACTTTGTCCTTCTGAACATATTTTGTACAAATCAAATTTTTTAAAACACTTACATAAAAAGCGTTTTCAAAGTAGTCTATCCATTATCCATGTCATTATTAGCGAATTTTCAATCAGTTCACTGATTTTATTGTTAAATTCTTAATATTTTCATAAAATCTGCTTCGACATCAATTCAAAAAGGTTTCGATGATTTTGCTTAATGTAAAAGTGAACTCAACCAAATTGTTAAAAAAAATTTAGCAATTAATCAATTTTGATCAAACAGATATATCCTTCGTACGCACATAATGTAAGCTTGAATAGTTGAAGGACAACCCAGGGTCATGATGTACGTAATTATTACCATATTACCGATTTGGAGATGATGTCCGTAATATTAATACTGGTATCAATATTAATGATGATAATTATTATTATCCTTCGATAATAAATTGGTTACGTAGACACGGCAAAGTATGTTAATTTGATTATATTTGTAAGGTCTAATACACTTGTTAACACGATTACGAATTTAATTAAGTTTATCTAATAAATTTTTTGCAGTACCTACTCGTAAGTGCTAAACTATCTTCAAATAATTGTACTTGTCAATGTTGTCAGAAAATAAGACCGAATACTGTTTTATAGTGAAATTATCTTGGTGTCAAATAAACAGAAATTTCTAAAACAAAAATGATGATCGCTCTTAAAAATATGTGATTATGAATACCAAATAACGTTACCAAAATGTGCGTTTTTTTTATTTTACGTGATGACCGCACCAGATCGCACCTACCTGTGAGACTACAGCACCCTCATATTGGATATTTTGTAAGGATAAAGACAACAGGGAAAGAAAGGATATCGGAGAGAGCGAGGTTTTGTAAGTATCTGCAATTCAGTTCTGGAAACTTAGCAAACATAATGCCATTTCAAGCTTTTGTTTAATAAGGAAAATATTTTTTTCTCAGAGCTTATGTCATCTTTGAGGGATGCCGTGTGTAGGGTCATTTTAAGGAAAGGAAAAAGAGAACCAGGGTCTTGAAGAGATTCTTGGAGGTAACACAGTGGTCATTTCGCAGTTGAACTCAAAAACGAGTCGCAGAAACTACCCGTTCCCATTTGAATAATGTCCGCTGTGGACAAATGTTTGATGGAATAGCCATGTTATACATTTTTAATACCATCCCAACAGCATTATTAATAAGCTTTAAGGATTTACATTGGTTCCATTGAATCTCTTATTTGAAAATTGCTTGCCACCAATATAGTTCATATGAAATTTTTTCTTCAATGATTGTAAAATTACTTTGTGGCACCATTTAAAAATTAACAGTAATAAACACTTCATTTTAATTTATTGAAAAGTAAATTTATTTTTAAACACTTTTTAATAATGATTCATAATTCAATTTGGGAGGCGGTTACGGATACCACCGCCCCGAAAACTATTTACCTGATAACCAACACCTCTGCCGTAGGTCACCCCAAGTGATTCGCTACGTTTGGTGTTTAAGCAGGGGTGCCTGGGTTCATCGGGTGAGGTATATTCAGGTTTTGCGGCGGATGCGTTTACTCACCAGCTGACGGGCCGGATCGGAAGAGCCATGTGGGGTGACGTTTTGACCTCTCCAGCCGGTCTCATTCGAGCCATTATCTTACACTGCAGCGGGAGCACTGACCCCTAGTTTCCTAGTCACCCCTTATGCCGTGTTAGAAATTCATATCCTTCTTTTTCTTAAAAGGACCCTGCACACAGCATCCCCAAAGATTACATAGGTCCTGAGTTTCCCGCATGACGTCCTGTGTAAGGATAATGTTTAAAAAAACATAATATCAACATGGTTTCTGTTATATCCTAATCTTCTTCAGACCGAAACTTTTTGACATAATGTACAAATTACAAAAAAGTGGAAATTAGAATAATTTAGTTTTGTTTTAACCACTCTTAAAATAAAGGGTTTCATTATGGCACTATTCATATAAAATTTGTTTGCAAGTCGAAACCATAAAAACGCATACAGACGGCCCATTGACAATATTAACATGTAAAGATTCGCATCGTTCATGAACACTAGAACATTATTTACATTGTCGAATAGAGAGTTAAGGCTTTGTTTTTACCTAGAATGCACATCACACGAGCTAGCGGCTAGAGCACGCAGCTTATGAAACTATCATTCCGCAGTGGACGACACGTGTGTTTGGCATAATAAAACGAACGCAGACTTAATGGAATTGAACAATAAAAAAACCTTATGACAGTGACTTCTGGTGAGCGGGTATAATAAAAGCAACCAAAGCGTAAGGCATACTAAATACTTGATGGTAGGCAGAAAAGTTTTTTTTTTTTATTTTCGATAAAATAAAAATGTCTTGATTAATTTTAGTTGTGCAATTTTTGTAACTATTACGTCACATACGCTTTATAATGCTAGAAAACCTTGAAAAATTATCTACGAAATTCTAGTCAGGCATTGCAATAAACTGTACTAATTTACGTAGTTTTTTTGCAAAGATTTTTTTTTTTTTACATTTCAGCTTTAGGGATGCTGTGTAGAGGGTTTTTTAAGGAAGGAAGGAGAGGAGAGTTCTGGGAAGGAAAAGGGTTTAACGGGTGGGTAGGAATCTGGGGTTCAGTGTGTCCTGGTCAACTGCCTCCAAGACCTAGACAAACCTCACGCCGTGAACCCGGGCACTCCTGCTAAATCACCAAACGTAGCGAACCACTTGGGGTGACCTATGGTAGAGGTGTTGGTTATCCGATAAAGGTTCCCGGGGCGGCGGTACCCATTCCCGCCTCCCACATTGGATAGAAATGAAATTAATTATTTATTTTTATGCCCAATTTTGTTCACCTCATTTGCGTTTTTTTAGGTAAGTACCGCAAAAAAGTCCCACCGTCTGAAGCCATAATATGGTATCCCCAATTGGGGTAGTTGTGATGACAAAGGTAGTAGGGAGGGGAAGGAGATAGGGTAGAGAAAGGTGGGGAATGACGTGGCTTTTCAGATCTGGTCACCAAAGATTAAGCAATGTTTCGATTTTGAATGATGGCCTTTTACCTATGTGATTCAGAAAGTGGAATGTGTCGCAAATGTACAACGTATTATTTTATAACAAAAAATTATCTAATAACGTAAAATAATTAAATTAAATTTAGTTGCGCACTCCCAGATTTAAACCCGTGATCATAATCGAGAACTGTAAACACAACCACGAAAGGCCGTCATTATATTATAATAAAACTAGCTAAAGTCTCCGGCGATGCCCGGGCTTTACACAGAGTTTTCGAAATCAAATGTAGAAAGTGACCTTCCTCTTGTTTTGAAGGTCACGTGTGCAATATTTCATCAACCTTGGCATAAAACTGTAGATTTGATAAAAATCAAATCAAATTTACACAAAACCTCGAGAAATTATATAACTTAACCTTCCTTATGAATCACTCTATCTATTAGTGAAATCCGCATGAAAATCCGTTCAGTAGTTTTTGAGTTCATCGCGAATAGACAGATAGACAAGCGCGGCAGAGGACTTTAATTTATAATATGTAGAGATAATTATTTTATACAAAAATTGATTGAAAAATGTAAAAATTTCTTCATTTATGTTGCTAAATTAATCAATACTTTGATATGAAAAGTCGACTTACTTCACAGCATCATGGTAAATCAATCTATTTTGATATGAAATATATAACCCAGATATATGTAATTGAATGCGTATTGCACCCACTTATGTCCCTTGATGTTATGTATTCTCTATTTGCAGTAATTGTAATGTATTATTCATGCTCAATGATCTGGGCAATCATCGAGAGCCAAAATCAGTTCATCAAATAACAGTATTAACGTTTGATCAACTGAATTATATGAATAGAATTAACACCTAAATTCCAGATAACAAGACAAATTGTTAAATAATTTTCACAAAAATACCCGAAACCGAACAATTACGACAATTTTTTTTTTATCATTGCTGCTCTTAAATTCTGTGTTACGTGTCCAAAAAGTGTATAACTTTCTCTTATTTAATAAATTAAAACTAAAATTTTCCCCCACGGCCAGAAATTTGTAAGTAGGTAGTTAAATACCTAATAATAATAATAAAATTACATTTATATAACGCAGTTTTGTGACGTTTCACTTCAAGTGCGCTTAACTATAATAAATTTAAAAATAATCCTACAGTGCTCCTTATAATATTGACAAAATAATAAAAGAATATACAGTATTTACAAAATAATGACAGAAGAACAAAATTAACTAAAGAATATGTATACAGTATTTACAAAACAATGACAGAAGAACAAAATTAACAAAGATAGTGCTGTTATAGACAATAATAATAATAGACAATAGCGGTGCTATTGTAACTAGGACAAAACAAGAACTTTAAAACTAAAATATAATATGCTAACAGAAAGGCAGTTTGCGTTTAGAAATGAGAGATATTCTGACATAAATTCGGATACGAAACATAAAATAAAAATACAATTATGAGGAAACCGAAACCAAACAATTACGGGAAACTTGAAAACAAGGCTTATTATTATTATATTGAAAAGATAATACCTACCAACTTAATTATAAACCTCGTGTAATGTGTAACATTAAAAAAAAATCAAATAATGCATTAGATAATTAGTCCAAAGAAACGTCACTAACTCGATGTTAACACTTTTTTCAAACATTCTTCGGGCAGCCAGGTACTATAATAATGTAAAAATGCTAATAAAAAAGTCAAAATAATCAAGACGATTTCACGTTTGCAAAAATAATCGTTAGTGAACCAAAACGATCGCCATCTTAACTCCGAAACGGAAAGTACAAACAAATTCACAGACAGACGAAATTCAATACGGCCAGCTCAGTATAAAATGCGAAGAAGAAATTAATATAATATGAAATAATAATTACAGCATCTAACTTTTTTTGACAATGTCTCTTAAGATAGATCATGCAGTAGTCACACTCAGTGGGACTAATATAAACCCATAGAGGGGATGTTGTGAAGCTGAATGAAGTATGGAAGAGAAGGAATGGGGAATAAGAAGGTTGGAAAGTATCTGGCTGTTCGGAATTGATCACGAAACACTGCTATAACCTACGTTTTAAGCCGAAGCTTGATAAACCCGTATAAATGAGACGTGGCTACTAAATAAGAGGAATGAGCGAGCACTGGACGTTTTCGAATGGAAAATTCTGAGGCGCATCTTCGGACCGGTTCAAGAAAATGGATTTTGGTGCAGACGTTACAACAGTGAGCTAAATACTCTGCATAAGGAGCTAAACGTCACAAAATTTATAAAACTGGGAAGACTTCGGTGGCTGGGTCGTGTAGAGAGGAAGACCGAACATCAATCACCAATATCCCTGCTGAACTCAAGACCGACAGGGAGAAAAAAAAGGGCTAAGATGGAGCGACAACGTTCTCAAAGATATATCTACATTAGAGCTTCTAAACTGGAGAGAGCTGGCACAAAACCAAGATGAGTGGAGGAAGACTCTTGAGGAGGCCAAGACCCGCCAGGGGTTGTAGAGCCAAGAGTGATGATGATGAAACATTAAAAATACAAAAAATGCTTTGGATAAATTTAAGCTATTCCTACCGTTTCCATTGAGTAGAATTAAAATATATTTTTTAATTACCTTGTAAAAAATATAAGCGTATACCACTAAAAGATGTATATTTTCATTATGAATGTATGAAAGTGTGTAAGAAACATCTTAAAAAAAAACGATTTTAAGGCTAAAAGTATCTGTGATAGTTTTCATTGATTAATTTTTTTCTTTCTTATAACATTTTTCGTAACACAAATAAAAACCACTTTTGCGCTTGAAGGGTGATCTCCAAACTTCGTTTGCCAAACGATTTTTATGCCTATTGCCTATATTCATGGCGATATAAGGCACACTAAGATTACGTACATTTTTAGCTTGTGGCTTTCACTTGAGTACGGTAATGAGAGAATCTACTAAACCGATTGAATTAAACTAAACTGAAATATAACTAAATCCCAATAAAAATGCGTATAAAGGTCAAACTGAAGAATTTATGATTAAACTTAAAATTTGTATAAAAACTAGGAAGTTAGTCAAATAAAATGGATAATACTTGAGTCATTTCCCTAATAAGAGTTAAGAATTAATCCTGTTGTAGAGCAATCTACTTAATTAAAGCTGTTTAAAGTTGCATTGTCTCAAGGCAGGGGAACAGGGCAAGAAATCCCGCCATATAACTTAATTCCGACTGCGGAAGTAGGACCTGGGACCCGGAAGTGGTGATAAATAATGGACGGTTAGAGGGGGTTTACCAACTCACCGGAAACTACTGTCGCCCGGCCTGGAACAACCTCCAACCTAGAACCTATAACAATGTTACTTTCTACTGATTTCGGAGGGGTTCTAACGTTTCTAAGCGTTATCTCTGCTTGTTAAGAAGCCGAAGACACGTGCAAATGTAATAACATTTTTAATGGGAAAAAAAAAATGAAATACCCACGGGAGATGGTAGTCAGGTGGTAGACGGAAGATGGTCATTGAAATTTTATTTTAATTTGATTTATAAGAGTTATACACAGTCTTTGTATACTCGTATTTGACATTCTCAGGAAGTCATGAATGCCCAATGAAATAACGATATTAAAAATGAAATATTATTAAAATATATCATTTCGATTGTTTGTACGAAACATTCTCAAGTGAGCTCCCAGGTAACTATGGACCCCTATATTTTTTGCCTGTACAGATATAAATAAAACAATATGTTAAAATTTAATGCGGCATCAGACGCATTGGCCAAATGTACATATAGTTTAGTATTAGTGATCGACAAACCGATAGATGCAATCCGTTAACCATAAGTTGTAATAATAGTTCGTCTAGTCTGTAGTTAGACGTAAGAAATATATAAAGTGTAGAAATATATTTATTTATTTATTTAACGCCCAAAGGGCTTTTACATGTTTGGTAGTACAATTAATTCATGACAGATGATTTTTAAACAGATACAGAAAAAATAAAAATAAAATAAGATAAAAAAGCACACAAGTTATAAAAATACAAATATACAGCAATTTCATAGGTTTACAGAAAAACAGATATGTTTAGGAATAAAACAGATAAAGAAATAATAAAAATAAAATAAGATAAAAAAGCACGCAAGTCATAAAAATACAAAAATACAGCAATTTAATAGGTTTACAAAAATACAGATATGTTTAGGAATAATTTTGGAATAAGTTTTTTACACGATTAACAAAATTCGCCAAGTTTATGTTAAATATGTCAAGGACTGATTTCTCATTGTGTGAAATCGTTGTGTCGGAGAGTGGGCAAAGTAGTTCCGCTTATGAATGCTACAGTAGAATAGTATATTTTGTTTATGAGTTGCAGGAGTTCGCAACAGTCAAATTTAGAGTTAAGTATTTTGAATAAAAATGTTAAGTCGTTTATTTTACGTCTGTCTTCTAGTGTGTGTATTTTTAGAATATTTAATAATAAATTACATTTTCATATATGATAAATTTGTAAAGCATATCAGAAATAGTAAGGCATATGACAAATAGAAAAAGTAAATACGTTTGTACAGCATATAAGAAATATATCATAAATTTATGAATCATAAATTTCTAAATTTGTAAAGCTTGAGGTGATTTTTCACACAAACGGAGCTATACAAATTTATTATCAAAAGATTGTACAGTATATATAGAAATTTAAAAATACGTAATCATATATTTTCAGCTCGTACAATTAATTTATTTCTTCCTTATATTAGTTAGTGGTGTCCTCAAAGTAACGCTTCAAACGTTTGATCGGGTCGGACTTTTATTTTCTTTTTCAGGGGTTTGCGCGTAAAAAGTAGATCTACTTACAAAAATAAATGTACAAACGGTGTAATTATGAAATACCACATTTAAACATAGATACAGGTACCAATACAATAACCAATTTTAATTAAGTGAAGACTCCTAACTTTGTTTAAGCCACTATTTTAATTTAAAAAATGCCACAAATTGTGTTTACTAATTAAAGAAAATGATTTTATTCTGTTCAAACTACTCAAAGCAAAAAACAAATGAAAAACGATGAAAAAATACAAAGAAATAATAAGTTTTCTGTGTTTTGTTGCCAACGTCGTTCACCAATACATATACTACAGCTACTCGCCGAGTCAAATTTCATAGGTGCTTTATCATGTCCATAGTTTTGTTTGTTGTACAATCACTGACAATACGGGATATCACCAATTAGCGTCAGAATACTGTTACGTTCATTATTTCACAGACTGGATTCCACAAATGGAAGAATGGATGAATGATAAATTTAGATTTACGCTATTGATAGCATTGATTGAATTTTACAGCGGTTTATGCAGTAAGCCGGATATTTGGACGCAAAAACTATGCACCATCCGTTGAAACACTAAACAGAATTATGAACAACACTGTTTAAAAATAAAGCATAAAGCAGTTCTTTCATTCCAAATAGTGTTAGGTCAACAAGCAAGTTTACAATGTTGCAGGAAAATAAGGAGGCGTTTGTGCGGTAATATGTTAATAATAATAATATTTGGATGATTTATATAATAGCACGGTTGTTTAATTCTGTTTGGCTTTTTATACATCTTAGTTCCGGAGGGAGTTTATTCCAAGCCAGGTCCAGATACTCCGAAAGCGCGATCTCTAAACATAGTTTTTGGTTTGCGTTTAGGTTCTATTAGTCTGCCTGTAGCTGATGATGTTGCTGATCTAAGGGTTGACTGCCTCTCGGACCAGTGTATTCCAGGACGCAAAGTAAGAGTTGTAAGGTGGGCCATTTAATTGATTGATATAAAAACCATTTAGCACAATTTGTACTGGATTCTTTCAAGGCACTTGAGCCAGTGAAGGTTACGAATGTTTTCTGAAATGTGCGAATCAGTGCGAATGTTTAGATACTTCGATTATGAGCGGTGCCATTTGATATTTTGGAAGGCTAGCGTAGATGACGTTACAGTAAACTTACTGTCATGTGTGAACTTCTACAAGAGAGAATATCCGAAGAAAAATCAAAGCCGACGTAATAGGCCACTTGCATCACATTTAAAAAAAAATCCGGTTTAGGCAAATATTCTAAGACATTCTGTATTTTTTTTTAATCGTATTTTTGAAACCCTGGCGATTTTATGAAAATTTCAATCCGAAAAATCAGACCATATTTTTATAAATCGGAAAGACGGGACATAATTTTATAGGTGCGAAAAAACGATAATTACAAAGCCGAAAATCATTTAAAAAAAGAACGTTTTCCACACGAATGACACAGAAGAATAACGAGGCATACCAAAAATATTAAATCTCATAAATATTTTTTTCCTCGATCCATCTTATTGATCATAAATCATTATAATGTTCAATGTCTATATTACTAAATCAAATGTAATATACTTGTACTTGTAAATTATAATAATATTAAGAATATTATAAAATTTGATTTTGTTAAAATCCGCACCATTAACATTATACCTCTAAAACACGTATGGACAACGTAAAATGTACGGGGTTCTCTTCATAACATCCGTCAAAAAATCAAACCAAATGATACGTTCGCAGAGAACAAACAATAAATCTAGTGAACGTTAAATGTCAAATTCAAAAATTCGCCTGAAATCAAAGTGATGTCATATAAAAAAAAAATCAGTGTGGAATTTTATAAAATTAATAAAAAAAAATTCGGAGACGGGACATTTTCATGTAGTGACGTCACGAGCCCTAATAATGGATTTATTTATTTAAAAATAAAAATACTGTACATTTATAAAAAAATGTTACTACCATTTTCGTAATCTTAGTAAAAAAATCTATCCACACGATTTTTTCCAAGTCGTTATGAAGTCCATGCAAGTGGCCTATTGTAATAATGAACAAAATTAAGAAAGGGACTTAGACTAAGATATGGTTTGGTTGGGGAAGCAAAGGAGTGTTGAAAGAAAATATGATGCGCAAATAAATAAAGAAGAGTTCAGAGAAGCCGAAGAAAGACAGCACGAACAAGTACATGAGACAGATAACGTCAAAGGTCAACATTACAAACAATGAGAATATGATTGTACCCTTTGACCCGGTCGGTGGCTGAGTTGGCAAATGCTTCGTCGGGTAAGTTCTCCATCACGACACAAGCGATATTGTTGGAGATTTTCAAATATTATCAGGTTATTCGTAACCCCGAAACGTGTATCTCTTTAACAAAAAAACATTTGAACCTTTAAACAAAACTATGCACCTACACTTTGTTGAATAATACAACAAAGCTGTGCAAGGGCGGATTTAGGGGGGGGGGGGGCATGGGGGCACATGTCCCCCCCCCCCCCCACCTCCCCCCAGACTGTATTTTTGTGTACCGTGGAGATTCCATAGCAGTACATAATTAGAAACAAAAACTGTCTTTATTAAACATTTAATTTTTCATATTTTTGAATGTAGCTATTACTTTGTGGTTATCATTATAGAAAAATGAAACAATACAACTTTGTAAAAACCACTTATATAATGTGCAAATCCCACCGGTTTCGGAACAAACGTTTTGTTCCGAAACCGGTTGGATTTGCACATTATATAAGTGGTTTTTACAAGGTTGTATTGTTTCATTTAATTTTTCTATTGTTTTGACACTTTCATAAACCTTCCTATACATACTTGAACAGTAATTGTCGATTTTTTTGCCCGTCCGCCCCTTGTGCCCCCCCCCCCCCCCCCCCCAGAAAAAATCCTGGATCTTGAACCCTTGAAGCTGTGCATACATTCTTGACATATAAAACACACTTTGTGAACTATAAAACAACAATTTATACGTGCACTTTATTGAAACATAAAGCATAACTATGCAAACTTTCTTGGACCATAAAAAAAATTGTTCTCACTTTAATGAACAATAAAACAAAACTGTGCACACTTTGCTGAACAATAAAACCAAAATGTGGGCAAAGATGAATTATAAAACAAAATATGTACTGTATGCTTTCTGGAACCATAACAGTGCACACTTTGCTGAACAATGAATCCAAAATGTGGATGCAGATGAATTATAAAAATAAAATAAATACCTACACTTTGTTGAACCATAAAGCATAACTGTGCACACTTTGTTGAATCATAAAAAACAATTGTGTACAACCTAGTTTTAGAAATAAAACACGATTCATTCGGTTATTCCCACGGGTGCAGAATTAACATGGAGGTATCCCGTACAGCAAGCAAGGACCTTTGTAAACCTGGCTAGAATTTCATTTGATTTAAAGGCCGGAATTCTATTAAACAATGTTATGTAATTGAATCCAGGTCCAATTTCGCCCGCTCGGAGCGGAGGCAAAATATTTCCTCATAACCTACAGAATGAAGATCGAGCGAACCATATTTGCGGTGAGGTTTATTACTCTCAGACACGTTGGCGGGAGGGACCGTTTGGGGAATGATCTTGCGAACTTACGAAGAATAAGAAATTTCCATAGAATTATGGAAACAAATATATACTTTTTATAATTATTGATCTATATACCAAAAAAACTGGAAACTTTCTTGATAAACTTTGGTTTCAAGATATATTACCTTGACATTTATCCTTAATTATGAAGGATCACATGGCGTAGCAAATATTTTTGTTTAGGGCAGAATAAAACTTATAGACCCAGCATTTCGAATTTTTTCCCATTTATAACAATCTACTCTACAAAACTGTAAGAGTAGATATTTACTAATAGTTTAAGTTTAATATAAATGTGGATGAAGCACGAAGAGCATGCCAGAACAGAGTTGTGTGGCATGAATTTCAAATGCCCCTTTATAAATTAAAAAAGGATGTTGTTGTTTCTTTTAAGAACTACAAAAAATTGCTACTAACTTGTATACTTTCCAGCAAAAATTTTCATCAAAAGGTGTTAAAGCTTGGGTTAAGTTAACGTATTAATTATAAAAGTAGGTAACATTAAACTTGTAAGTACATAGTTGGACTACTTTAGTAAGCCAGTTAATTCAGGCAATTGGTTACCATGGTCGAAAAAGGATTCAACTACTGCCTTTAGACTTCGCCAACATTTCTGTGACATTTAATATCTAAATAATTTTCTGTCGTTTCTTCAAACAACTGCAGAAATGTAAATAATTTTATGAAAGAACTTTTCTGAATGCGTTTGCGTTTCAGAAATGGCGTTTAACGTTTTTAGTCAAGAACATATCACTATACATGTTTTAAAATATGTTTTATTTACCATTGAAGAATAAGATAATACTAATAAAACTAAACGAAAATATGAAAAAGACAAGACATAGAAAAATTAAGGTGACGGTGTCAATTGGGATTTGAATTCAGGATCTCTTGTCTTACGATCACTCGTCTGGTGGAATCGCTTATTTTTAAGTCATTTTAGTCAATCTCTTACTTTAAATTCAGAATTAACTATATTATTATCTTTTTCCCATACTTTTGGTTCTACCTTTTAAAATAAATAATTAAAAACATTACTGTCCAATACGAAATACAAGATCCAACCAACCAGTCCACTACCATACTCAAAAATACACTACACACAACGTACATTTCTCAGAAGGACGTGCACAAAATTCAATAATATCTTTTCAGTTGCTGATATTTTCCATTTGTCAGGTCAATGTATAATAAAAAAAAACTTAGAACAAATTGTTAATTATCCCATCTATCCCTGCTCTGTGTTATTTTCTCATTCTCATTATGTTGTTTTTCTTTTTTTTTATCAAGTTTATTTTATAATTAACTTTATCTCATGGTGTGAAAATGTATTATTTTTTATTTAGGTACATGGTTTCATTTCACATTGTGTATCTTATATAATAATTTTTTATTTTTTTATTTCTTTTTCTACTACTTTTTGTTTACTTTAGGCATTCATATGTGTTTTTCTGTGAATACTATGAATTTTATGCGGAAACCGCTAGTTCATGCAAACATGTAGTTACTTTAATAAAATATGTATAACCGTTTGTTTCCCTAATAAAATAAAATAAAATAAAATATAACATGAAACAATGCAACTTTGTATAAACCACTTACAAAATGTGCAAATCCGACCGGTTTCGGAACAAACGTTCCTTCGTCAGGGAAAGCTTATACTAATTTGACAGTTTAGAACAATGTTTTATTAGGGTAGGGGTGGAGCCGTTGTTAGTTAATAATGTAGATTGGGTGGGTATAACCACAAAGTAATAGCTACATTCAAAAATATAAAATAAAATATGATCACAAAGTTCTAAAGAATTGGTTTGTAACTTAGATAGTGTCTCGGATAAACAAAAACATTTTTAGACATCTTTTTACGTTTTCTAAAAGTCGAAAGAATATTCAATTTTTATTGATAACAATACTTAATATTTATTTTGTTGTACTTCTCCAGTAGATCGTTGTTATGGATGAGTAATTTCCCAACAAAATGTTTGTTTCCTGTGTAATGAATTATAATAAAGTATGGATCGCAATGAAAAATTCAATAATCAGACCAGGCTTGAACCAGTTTGACTTTTAGACCTAGATCCCAAAATAACAGAGGTCGCAGACATTCAGGAATAGAATCTGCAAACTGCAGCTCAAACCCGCCTAACTGACAGTGTTCAATGAAGGCTTCAGGTAGGTGTTGGATAAACAGGTAAGAGGTGCAATAATAGAAGTTCGGTAGAGCCGTATTTCGTAACGTACAATAAATGTAAGGGATCATTTTATGGGCAAACACCGTGTGATAGATCTTTGGCTGTAGATATTATGATGGTAGATGGGTGTCAAGATGTTTTTAACTCGGAAATCTTGTTTATAGAATCTGACCGTATTCACGTATTATCTGTTTGGTAACATACAATAGATAAAAGGGATCATTTTATGTGCAAACTCTGATAGAGATTTGGTGTGGGTGTTTATAACGCACATACTGTGGATATTATGTTTGTGGATTGAGTGTCAAAATGTTTTTAACTCAGAAATAGATTAGAATCGTACCGTAATCACGTTATTATCTGTTTGGTAACGTGCAATAGATAAAAGAGATCATTTTATGCGCAAACACTGTGTAATAAAGCTCTGGTGTGGGAGATTAAAATGCTCGTACTTTAGATATTACGCTAGATGGGGTGTCGAGATGTTTTTAACTCGGATATGTTATTAATTGAATTAGATTTTCATTTTAAAAGATGTGTGAGAAGAAAAGATAAACATATTTATTTAGATGTCCATAGAGCTGTTACGTGCATGCAAGAATATAATTAAGTACCTATAAAGTTTTTTTTCATAATCTGAATAACTTGATATCGTTATTTAGTCAAAAATTCAATACGTAGTGTATGGTGAAATTAAGTACGACCATATTAGAAATTCCAATAAAATGAATAGGAGATTCGAAAATAATGTAAGACAGTTGAAAATGCTATGAATAACATTATTAAAGACACGCTGAGGCTTTGAATATATGGATGGAACAAATGGATAAAGTATGTTATGTCATTTGAAGGCGGGTATGGGTACCGCCGCCTCAGGAACCAATTTTCCAAGCCACAGACCTCCTCCCATGTTTCGCTAAGTTTGGTTATTTAGCAAGGGTGTCGTAGGTTTATCTAGTTCTTGGTGGCGAATGCGTTTGATCACCTACTTTTTTTATTTTTTTTTATTTTACTTTATTTTTTTATTTCTTTAGTAACTATATATTTATTATTTTTTACATTTTTATATGACACTGCATGACGGGCTGGATCGGGCTAGTTGTGTTAGGCTGGGAGACCTTTTGACCTCTACATACGGATTCTCTGGCCCCATCTATGCAGCATCTTGCCACATGCTAGGCACTGAAAGGGTTGGATTCATACGTCCGTCACATCTGGACAAATTGACAGTCAGATTCCTACCCACTCATCATACATTTTTTTCTAAGAACTTCCACTCCTTTCTTTCCATAAAAAGACCCTCCACACAGCATCCCCAAAGACCTCTTGTGTGGAACTATTGTTAAAAAATATGAGATTTTATTACGCGCAAGTTAATGAAAGAAGACGTCGGGACGTCCCATGGATACCAGTTCTTAGTTTGTTAGTTGTAGAGTTAGTTTGTTAATAGACAGATGCAACAAAAGATAGATAAGAGAGAAGAAATCGAAGAAATACGATATATATTTCATGTTTTTCGAATAAGAGTAAAGACACATCGCAGTCTTTCTATGAAAGATCTAAATTTATCTACGACGAAAAGCTAGAACACAATACGATCTGTATTTCATGTTTTTCGATTAAGGAAAAGACATATCGCAGTCTTTCTATGAAAGATATAAGTTTATCTAGAACACTAAAGATGAATAGATTTTGCTTCAAATGAAGGCAATTTCGTTACCGTTCATTGTTCACGAAGGTCGGAAGGTGCACGAATGTGACAAATTTCTACGAAAGGCGGAAAATAATAATATACTTCCATCCGCCTAAGAATGCTGAATGCTCAAGGTATTATTCCCAGCAGAAGCACGTTGGAGACGCAAACTGTACGTAACATTTATTTCAATCTTGCCGGCATAATGCTTTGAATTTCATAACCCCTTCTTATATAAACAGCGGGCATAAATCCGCGTACTGAAATAAAAGTCATAACAATTCTGCAAATAACCGAATACATACTACGCAAAGCTCTCGCGATGTATAAAGCTTAAACGGGGCTTTTTCAGTCGGCAACATATGGAGCGGCGGGATTTAACATATTTCCGCGCCAAATTTTGCACGACTTTGAAAAAGTCGGCCAAGTATTAATATTTGGGTAAAAAAAAGAATGACGAGGATGAAGCTAGGAATATTTTTTTTAATGCAAAAGGTAAACAAATTTTAAATCGTTTATGAAACCTGAACCTATCTCTCATTACTATTGAGTTTCAGTCTTTCATTCATTTTGCAAGTAATAATGGTACGTGTACATTGTACGTATACATCAGAAGTGATTAAAAATGCATAATGAAATGATGTTATCAATGTTTTTCTACTCCCAAAAAAATTACGAAAGTGACCTTTTTTATTTTTACATTGACGTATAAATTTTCTAAAACGATTTAAAATGTGCCATTTTCGATTTTAGTTCGACTAACCATATAACTAACTAATCATCACGCCGTTTCTCGCAGGGTTAGGCGGAGAGGATGAACCGCCAAACAACTCGGTCTTGGCACACACTCCTTGCCTCGTTCACATTCATACATCGTCTCGTACATGCTCTTCTATTTATTTATTTATTTATAATTTCTCACCATACATGTGTTCTTATTTTTTTTTACATACAAAAATATTAACCTCACTAGGACTAACAGCCTGTATTGAGGTTAAATTCATAAATTTGAGTGATGCATTTACACACAAATCACTAAAATACAAAAAAATCACTAAAATACAAAACACTACATCCAAAACACTAAAATATTATATGCCGAAAGTAAGAAATAACAATATTATATTGGTGACCAGATGTGTAATTTGTAACAATATAGACCATAAAACAAATCCTTAATTACTATACCAACCAAGAAACAAAGGTAGTTCAAAACAACGGTGACACTCCGATTTTGACAAATGGAACTCAAATAAAATCTAGCTTTTTAAAATATATATATATATATATATACCTTTTTATTTAAAAAACAAATATTATTAAAAAAAAATCTTATTATTTTAAAATATTTTTTTTTTTATTATTTAAAAAAAGGCCAAGGATGAAAAAATAGTATTCAAATCCTCTGACAACACAAAAATCTTAACATTTTTTAAAATTTTTCTATTATTCTGACTCTTGACATGGCCCGACTCAAGTATCACTTGGTCGTGCCATGTCTTTCTCGGACGTCCCCGACTTCTTCTACCATTCACATTTGCGTCATATATTCTCCTTACACTTCTTTCCTCGTTCATCCGCTCTACATGCCTAAACCAGCCTTTCAGTTGGAGATTTTAAAATATTTTCAGGTTATTTATAAATCTTTTTTTTTTAAAGGAGGCTCTAAGGAAAACTATTCTCTCAGGGCCTGTGCCATCTTTGGGGATGCTGTATGGGGGATATTTTTAGGGAAAGGGAGGTGAGGAAGTTCCGCGAAGGAAAAGAGTATGAGGAGTGGGTAGGAATCTGGGGGTCAATGTGTCCAGGAGTGACGGATGTATGTACTCATTCCTCCTACTGCGATGCAAGGTGATGGCAAGTCTGGCCGGAGAGGTCTAGAGTAGTTGTCCCCCAACAAGTCTCTCCCAATCAAACTTCAAAATACCACCCAGAGTAACAAGGCTTAACGACTTATTCCACATTAGCCGGACGCGTACAAATGCTGGTGTCAGGTATCCAATCAGAAGAACGTGCGAATCGTTTAATCAAAATCAAAACCTCAAGGATTCCGACTTATTTTTTGATACACGCAGTACCTTTAGTAGAAAATTGAAGGCTGTTTTCCTACAAAATACAATAACTTAGACATTACTTTGTTTATAATTTTAACTACCTTTTTTTTTAAATTTATGTATGACATTATTTTTTTATCTATATTTATATATATTTTTTTAATATTTTTGGTCTTACCATCAAAATTCCAAAAACACTTTGTAAACTTTTATAAGGATATTGCGCACATTTTTTTTTTCATCTCTCTATTTGTAAAATAATATTCTTATGTACGTCTTTTCCGTATTTAAAAGTAAAAATATTTGCATATGTTTTTATCTGCTGTTAATGTTAATTCGTGAGAAATAGTTTGGATGCAGGTGAATTCTCTATTAATTGTTTTGTATATTCTTGTCAATTGACATCTGTATCTGTATTTTCTCCTTAATAATAACAAAAAAAAAAAAAAAAAAAATCCGGCCCGTCACGCAGTAGATGGGCACACGGGTTCGCCACCAAGACCTAGACAAACTTCACCCCATGAACCCGGGCACCCTGCTAAATCACCTAACATAAATAACCACTTGGGGTGACCTATAACAGGGGTATTGGTTATTCAACAAATGGTTCCTGGGGCGGTTGTACCCAAAACAGCCTCACAAATTGCCCAAAATGTATATGTAATGTTAGTCTTTCTTTAAAAAAAATTAAGAGGATTTAAGATAAGACGAATTACAATTAAATTTGCACGCTTTAACAAAGTAAAACATGACTTATTAAAGATAAACAAAATAATAATACGATAAATTCCCCAAAATGTGAATAATAAGACAGCGAAGAAATTTTCTGAGAAATCTTTACTTCAAGGAAAAACAAATACTGAAGTCAGATTGCTGGGAAAGTTTTCAGACGAATTGTTCATTGTTCATTTAATAAACATCTAAAATTAGCAGGGATTAAAATTAAATGTTGAGGGATTTTAAAACATTTTCCTCCATTGTGTTTTTATTTTGCAAACCATCCCTTTAAAGGGATCAGTTAAATCCTTGGAAACAGAGCTCTAATTAAGCGCTTAAGAAAATTCTTTTGTGATGTTAAAAAACGTTGATTTGGAACTGATAGCCAAATGCTGGAATATTTTGACTTTTGTACCGAAATTCGAATTTATTTTCAATGTAATTAGTTCATTGTTAACATTTTCACCGCTGAAAGTGGACTTTTCATTTTAGACACGTTTTTAGTGAGTTTTCGTTCAAAAGCCAGGTATATGGGTGTAGTAAGAATACATAAGGACAGAAGTGGGTAGGTATTGGGTTACTAGATCCAGGGATGAAATAATGTGTTTGCCTTTTACAGAAATGAAAATACAGTACTATTCTTACAGCACTACAAATAAAAAAAGAGACAAGCTAATGCTTCCATGGAAGAGTGGTATTCAGATATTTGAACATAAACATGTACGCAAATTATTACATCATCTAAATGTACATTATATTTTATATTTTATGTAACCTGTAAATAAAAAAAATTAAAAATATCGGCAGAATCCTGAAAATTTGGCGGCACCAATAATTCGAGTTATTACGTGATTTTCGAGATTGATGCGCGAATAATTAAAATAAAATAAATTTGTCACGTTATTAAAATAATTAATAGTTTCTTTTTAATTTCTGTAATTTTCAGTGAATTTTTACGTTCATAATAATTACTTATTTCAAATGGGATTTATAAAGATTTTTAGTTACAACAGTTATTATTAAACATGACAATTATGTCACTTTCGACGACTGTGTGAACTCTCTGAAAGGCAATATATGTCGTATATGGCAAAGCCATTTACAATAAAATATATTTATACGACATGAATTATATGATACACTTATATTTTTTGCTGTACATAAATCATGATTGTCAGTGACCTTATAATGACAGTATAAAGCGAAATTCGAAAATTTTGAAAAAATGTTAAACGTAACACCAGTATTATGGTGGGTTTCTTCATTTACCGAGAATGCCAAATGCAATGCTAATTGTAAAAGTAAGGCCGGTTACAGTGCTCGACCCACGGTCGGTGCGTACGTCGGTCGCGCGTGTCATTTGTATGAAAATTCCTAAATCGTTCAGTGCAGGACCGACCGCATGCATGCGTATATTGCTACGCAGTGCGTACGAGAATCGACGGTCGAGCGCGTGCGCATGCAGACCGTCGGTCGACCGACGAGCTAGAAATGCTCTCTGGGCGACGATCGGGTGTACGTGATATCTACGTCTCCTGTTCCTAATACGTCTACGAAGATAATAAGCAGCTATTAATTAATTAATTTCGCGTACGACGTCCGGTCAGCTTGTTGGTCAATCGTGAACTGACGGTACGCCCGACCGTCGGTCGTGCACTGTAACCGGCCTAAACGGTCAAATGCATAGAAATTTTTAAATTTCGATCGTTTACTTTTACAATTAGCATTGCATTTAGCATTCTCGGTAAATGAAGAAACCGACTCTTATTATACAAAACAAAACCTTTAAAACTTTAAACTAAAACAAGAATTTCGAAAAGTGCTTGGTAAGAGTGTTTCTGCTTAATGCGTAAAATTATCGAAGTTAAAGGAATTTAGGATTTTTTAGATTTCGTGATTTCGATCTTTTTAAAGATAGGAGGGGGTGAACGTGAGTCTTGAAGAGACTCGTATTGTACGAGGGAGGAAATACTATCAGACAATTGATGAACTAGGTAGGTACCAATATTAATAATTCTTTATTTAAACATGAAGGTATTTCTTTTATTAAGTTTACCTATATTCGAAAAGTAAATTCTGCTTTTGAAATGTGAGGGAAATACTGTTTCTACAAATACTTTCAGCACTACCAATCGTATAGTTAAATATCAAGTGATTTTTCACGGGTCTACGCTCGTAAATAATAAAATTCGCAAAAATTGAATAAACCTTCCTTTCAAATCAAGGTAGAAACCATACATCCCCCACGTCTCGATTTAAGCACAAAAGAAGCTTACCGTGGTCTATAAATTGGAGTTAACCTGATCTAAATCCAGACAAATCGGACCCTGGGCATTTGTGCTTTATACCCGGCCCCGGTCGTAACAAGACGGAAGGCAATGATGAAATGTCAGCTAATAGACCGTGAACTACGGGGACAATTTATCCGTCACGTGTCTAAGGCTTGAATACTTTTTTCATGGAAATGAAGCGGAAACACCCGCTCCTATCTTAGCCACGAGATGAACGAAGAAACTAAAATTCACTAAATGAATTTTTTGTATTCATTTACGATTTTCTTAGCCTTAACCCTTTGGAACGCCTCGTGGAGGCTGGAGTTTTTATTATTTTTTTTTTATTAGTGATTACAGGTTTGATGATAATTAAAAGATATGATAATGTACCTATACAAATATTTCATCTGTTTGTTCTTAGTCCTCCTCACTAGGTGGTCCTGTGCTGAGGCGGACTGGTAGATTTCTTTGATTTTCCGTTATTTAGTTTCTATGATGTTTTTAATACATTCTCTAGTATGTCTGCATTAATTTCTTTCTCACATGTTTTGATTTTTTCCTTAAACTTATTTAAAACCCTTAAAAATATCTTTTGAGGGGGTTCTGATGGGTAATTTTTGTATGGTTTTTATAATGCTCTTCTGAGCAATATCTAAGTGGTTAATATGATTTGCTGTAGCAGATCTCCATACAAGAATTCCGTACTCAAGACGGGAATGACATAAAGCATAAAATACTTTTTTGAAGTCTTTTCTAGGTAGTATGTTTCTTAGGTTTTTGAAGAAATATACAAGCCTCGTAAGCTTTTTATTGATTCCATTTATGTGTATGTCCCATCTAAGGTTTTCTTCTATTTCCACTGCTAGATATTTAATACTTTTTGCCTTTGTTACAATAGGGCAAGAGCAATGTGACTTATTGTTTTGACACTCGGACAATTTGAGAGTGTATTCTTTACCCGGTTAGATGCATACTTTGAATACAGTTTTAAGGAAAGGAAAATATGAGAAGCAAACAGAACTCTCCAGAACTCTCCTCTCCTTCCTTTCCTAAAAAAACCCTCCACTCAGCATTCCCAAATATGACATAGGCCATAATGGAAATTATTTTCCTCAGGTCCTCCTGTGTGGAGCACATGTAAAAAAAATCTTTGAAATAATTTCCATAACCCTTTATACTGTTAACGACTCATTGTATCTACTTACTGTTTAAAATATTGTTACTGGCTTTTAAAATGTTCCTGTTCAAAAAATAGTTCTAGTAAAAAGTATTAAAAGTACTCCATTGCTTTACTAGTTGTGCTTTCAGAAATAAAAAAAAACGCATGCCTCCCCCAAAAGCCTAACCACAAAACCCAAAATATAGGTATTTTCAATATTCAGATTGTAGTCAGTTAACCCTTTAACCTCCATAAAAAAGGGATAGAAAAGTTAAGTAACTTCCGGTAAGTTAATGTTACATCAGAATGATAGGTCGACTCCAGTGCTAACTCGGGCGGAAAGCGTTAAATTATGCTATAAGTGAAAGGGTTAGTGGGGGTTCGTTGTAAGGGGGTGAAAATTGTCGAGAAAATTCGTGATAATGATTGATGAAAAAAAAATGACAAAGTTTTAGGACTCGAAGTGAAAAATCTAGTGGGGAAATGGTTTTAATTGACACAATCATTTTTGTTAGGCATTGATGGCATTCGAATGAATAAATAAATACATGATGTAATTTTTGTTGTTTGTTTTTGGGGTGTTATGCCGTGTTACACTACCTCCTCCTTTAGCCAACGTTTCAGACTGCGTTACAGTGTCCATCGTCAGGGCAGATGTGTAAATGTTAGTGGTAAAATGTGTGCTTAAGTACTTCGAAGCAATACCGTGTTGCCACTCCACTGCGAGCTGGAATTACAGTAAACTTGAAGATGGTTTTCTGCATTTAGCCTTGGTGCAGCCGTCAATTACCGGATACCAAGAACTATTGAGGTTAGCTCCGACGTCGTTGTCGTCGTCATATGGTGGCGGTATGTTGACGATGTCTTCGTCATCTGGCCTCATGGAACAGAGAAACTCAACGAATTTCTGGACCATCTCAACTCACTCCACGTTAAAATTAAGTTCACAATGGAGCTGGAAAATTACTCTAAGATCCTACCTTTTCTAGATGTGGAGGTGATGCGGATGATGCGGAGGATGATTTTTTAGATGTATAGAAAACCAACTCATACAAATCGGTATCTAGAAAAAACTTACAAAGCTCACCGATGCACTGGAGCGTAATGGTTACCCGGCAAGGCAGACAAAGCAAATCATAAGAGCCAAATCTGCACCAAACGAAGACAGAATTGAACAAGAGTCAAAGGGCTGCGCTTTCCTGCCTTACGTTCACAATGTGACAGACAGAATTGCCAGGCTATTGAAAAAAGAAAGCATCAATACTGTCTTCGGAACCACTACAAAAATACGAGACTTTTTGAGGCCTGCAAAGACCAAGTTTCCTCTAGAAACAGATGGAGTATATAAACTCATCTGTTCCGGATGTGATAAGGTCTATGTGGGCCAAACAGAGCGGACGATCTATAAAAGGATATCGGAACACTTTCGAGCGTGTAAACTTGGCCACCCTGACAAATCGGCAATCGCCGAGCATTTAATTGAAACCGGCCATTACTTTGGATTTGTTCTTGAAGTCCTGGGAAGACCCAAAACTTATAGAGCACCCCTAATTACAGAGGCAATTGAAATTCATAAAAATCCTATTAACATTAATAGAGACGACGGAGCTAAGCTCAATAGTTCTTGGTATCCGGTAATTGACGGCTGCACCAAGGCTAAATGCAGAAAACCATCTTTAAGTTTACTGTAATTCCAGCTCGCAGTGGAGTGGAGCTGGCAACACGGTATTGCTTCGAAGTACTTAAGCACACATTTTACCACTAACATTTACACATCTGCCCTGATGATGGACACTGTAACGCTGTCCGAAACATTGGCTAAAGGAGGAGGTAGCGTAACACGGCATAACATCCCAAAAACAAACAACAAAAATACTTTTGGCCGTGAAAATCTAAAATCATATCATATGATGTAATTACTCAAATTTCTAATGATTGGGACAAAGAATTGTCCAAATGGACAAAATTGAAAATATTTCGCACATTGGGATTGCCCTATTGAACAAAGAATTGTCCAAACGGACAAAATGGTAACCGGGGATCTCAGGACAGTAGCAATTCAACAATTCATGAAAAAAAACTTTTAATTCATCACAAAAGTTATATAAAATCACGAAAAAAAATAGATTAAACAGCTTACGTTTAGGTTAGGTTTACAGCTACTTCTTTCCGTTAATTTTAATGACTCTATCACTTTTCAAAAGTTGTGATGGAACTGGACAAAATTGACGATATTTTGCACATTGGAATTGTCCGATTCGACAAAGAATTGTCCGAATGGACATAATTTACGATATTTTGCGCATTATATTATGGCATATTGGACAATTCTTTGTCGAATTTTATCACAACAATCAATTTTATTTGTCACAACGGACAAATTTAACGTTACTGGGCACATTGGACTTATTTGATTGGCAAAGATTTGTCCAAATGGACACACTGGAATTGTCCAACTGGACAAGGAACTGTCCTAAAAATGACAAATTTGAGGGTATTTTGCAAAGGGTGAATAATTTTTGTCTACATTTTTATTGCCTTTGTACATGCAAAGCGGCTAAAATTTAATAAATTCGGCCATTAATATTTTTAATAAAGTCGTTAATAATTTAACATATTATATCATCTTCTTTCACTCACACTTTTGTATTAAATATCATATTGCAACAAAACAGACTTTGCAAGGTTCACCGTAATATTAATACTGTGGCATTCATTCCACATTTTTCCAAAGTGCTTTCGAGTTTTTATAAATACGATATTAAGTATTTACTCAGAAAATGCGAACATTTATACAATGATATCATTACTGATATAACGCCACCGTCATCGAATAGTAGAGCAATACAATATCTGCATTACTAGAGCCAGGGAAAATGTGGAACAGCAACAGATGAATAGAACAAAATATAACTGTAGGCAGTGGAAATACTTTGACGTAATTTTCCGCTGGATTCTTGTTATAATGACGTTGCATAGTTATACGTTCTGACAGCGTATGATTAACGACGAAAAAAATAAAAATACGTAATTAAAATATGTAAATATGTTAATTTCATTTCTATTACTTCTCTTCTTCTTGTGCCCTGTCCATTCAACGGACGTTGGCTATCGTGTTGGCTACATGGACTTTGTTTACTGCGGCCCGGAACAGCTCTACGGTAGACTGGCCAAACCACTGTCTCGGGTTTTTCAGCCATGAGGTTCTCCTTCTTCCAGGGCCCCGTCTTCCGGCAATCTTTCTCTGCATTATGAGATGCAAGATCTCATACTTTTCTGGATGTCTCATCACATGTCCAAGATATTGAAGTTTCCGGATTTTTATAGTTTTGATAACTTCTTTTTTTTTAACAATTATTATAAGCAATAATTATCAGCCTGAAACACTCATCAACATTGAAAAATCTTCCGAGAAAAGATACTTGCCGCCAACGGGACTTGAACCCGTGTCCTTCTGATTGCCGGTCAGCTGCTCTTGACCACTGAGCTATGGGGGCTTATCAAATACCCGCCAAATAATTCAATATATACTAGTGTTTCATTCAACAATGCTTATTATATTTTTTCCACCTGAAAACAACCAACTTTATTTTTGCGAGAGAGACATTGTAAGTGTTAAATCCCTAGCTAGGTGGCGTCGAGACAAATTATGACTACATTTATTGGGGAAATACTTAAACTTGTCAAATATTAATTATTATTTTTAATTTATAAACTAATGTTTAGACAAGATTTTTATGCATAGCACAAAGGGTAACAATTATTATAAGCAATAATTAAGCTAATTAATTAGCTTAATTATAGCTTAATTATTGCTTATAATAATTGTTACCCTTTGTGCTATGCATGTGCATAAAAATCTTGTCTAAACGTTAGTTTATAAATTAAAAATAATAATTTTTTTTTTATTCATCCGAACCATAACATCTTCATTCGTAACCCTGTCCATTTAGCTAATTTTTAGTATTCTTCTGTAGATCCATATCTCGAATGCCTCAAGTCGCCTAATTAGTTCTTCAGTAAGCATTTATGCTTCCATTCCATAAAATAATATCGAAAACACGTAGCATCTGATCATCCGCATCCGTAATCCAAGGTTGAGATAATGACTGCAGAAGATATTTTTCATGCGGATAAAGGTTGCACGAGCTTGCTCAATGCGGCATTTGATTTCAACCGAAGGATCCCATCTATCATTTACATGGAAGCCCAAGTATACTAGTATTCTATTATATACTATAAAAGTATTCTATTACTAATCTTGTTTTATCCTTTAAAGCTTTGTTCAATTTCAATCTTATTTTAATTCTAAATTCAGTGTACGTTATTGAATGTTCAGCAAATAAGTAAAGATATTTATTTTTGTGTTTTTTCGCCATTGACTATGTAACAATTTCTAGACATTTTTGTTTCGAAAAGTTTTAATTTTCCATGAACATTTGTTACTTTAATTTTAAATTTTTGCGACCGGTTTCATATCATATTTCTCCAGCTTTCTATACTTATTCAAAAAAAAAAATGATTAATAACAGGGATATTTCTAATAAATTTTAAAGAAACGGGATATACACTTTGGAATGTAACGATTGTGATGCACAGTATGTAGGAATGACTAGAAATTTTAAAACTAGAATCAGGGAACATGAACTTTGTTTACGAAACTATAACTACTCCGAGTTTGCTTACCATCTAATAGAGGCAGGCCATACCTTCAAAAAAGAAAAAACTAAGTTTCAACATTGCAATGTAAATTCATATTTCAGTTTGTGCGCTTTAGAAACTTTAGAAATTAACAAAAAAATTAAATCTAAAATTAATTTAGTTAATAAAATAATAGCACCATGTAAATCCCATCTACTTACGATGTTTCCATGTAATTTTGACTCCTCCCACCGTTCTCCCCTCCAACAAATTTCCCCACTCCCACTACCCCCGCCTAATTAATTTTTGTACTTGTATTTTTAAGTTAGTTTTATGTTTGCTCGTTAATGATACAGACGTGTCGAAACCAGTCGCAAAAATTTAAAATTAAAGTAACAAATGTACATGGAAAATTAAAACTTTTCAAAACAAAAAAAAAATATTTTGATACAAGGCAATAAAAAATTATGGCCATTATTAAATCAAACAATTAAAATATCTAACGTATTCTAACTGAGCAAAACTCGAAGTCAAAGAATTTTTCTGTCATTCGAGAGTGGAATCGAGTTTAACGAACAAGTCGTTATTTTTAGGGATAAGCAATATTATCGAGATTTATTTTTGCCGTTGCACCACCGCCTTCCTTAGCCAGCGTTTTGGTCAGCGGTACAATGTCCATCATCAGGGTAGATGTGTAGTACACATCAATCACGCAACCGCCCTAACGATGAACACCCGCTGTGCGAAACGATGGCTAAAGAAAAGAGGGAGCACAACATGGCAAAATAATAAAATACGATAATACTGAAAATTAAATAGATAGCAGGGGAAAAATAACTAAGGTGGACTGCAGTGGGGACGGAAAAAGTGTGGAATATTAATCCAGGATAATTGAAAACATTGGGTTTCGGCGCCATGACGAAAATTTTTAAGAATTTTGACAATTTTCATCTTTGCTTTCATCCAGAAAACTTATATAATCCAAGGCATTATGTACTTCGCCCTACATTCCAGAAAATGGATTAAAGCCACAGGATGGAAGTCTCATACCAACTTGCGTTTCGCCTCGCATTTTTTTCAGGAATATTTCAGCCGAAAGAAATGCGGAATTAATTACAGGATTGAAATGCGGACGCTACAACGAGCGTAATGTGATGAAACATTTCGTATTCGAAATGATTTATTTTGTTTTTACAAACATCACTACGAAATTCCAAGAAACTTGTATAGTTCAAAGGATTCAGATCTTGATTAAAACCAGGAGACTGCTTTTCTTGAAGATGGCATTAATCGAACCCCTTCCCCCAAAGGGTTTCAAAGTAATATCGTTTTACTACCCGGTTATGTCTTATGTTCCATAACCATTTTTTTTTGTTATTGTAATTATTAAACAATATTTAAACCCACAGTGAAACGATATCTCAAATCAAAGAAAGTTATGCCAAAAAATCGACTCTGAATGTGATGTATGTATAAATGTAGATTTACTATTTTCCCGCTTGTACTACGAGTTTCCCAGAGACGTAGATCTTAAGATTATGAAAGAAGCGGATGTAATTTATGCCTTGACGGTTTATAAATGCCGCACTTTTTTCAAATCCTGTGGGATTGTGGGAATGAATTAAGAAGTCCCGCGGGATTGCGGAAAAAAATTAGAAATCCGCGGGATTGCGGGATAGAGTTTAGAAATACCTGGATATTTACTAAGGGGTATTAAATAATAATAGTAATATCGCCAACATTTCATAAACATTTTTTATTGTTTGATAACACTCACTTTTGGTATTATAAATTGAATATATATATTGAAAGTGTAAAATATTCACATAAGTATTTTAAAAAGACTGATAAAAAATAAGATCGTAAAAAACATAGACTAAGAAGAGTCCTGGGCGGATATCATTTTGTGAACATAAGTCCAGCAGCGGAAAACGCTCTTTCTGCTTCTATAGGAGTTTGGTGGGACTGTCGTAAAGATGTGGGCTGACTGAAGTTTTCTCCCAATTATACCTCCGTTTTCAAAAAGCAACAACTCCTTTTTCAAAATCGACTATAGGTCTTGATATTTCCGAGCTTGAGATACGACTCTGTCTTCCATTTTCATTAAGTTCAATTCCTCTTTCATTGTCAAAGATTGGCAACATCTTTTAAATATATAAAATGGATGTTTTTGGTGTTAATTTAGTATTATTTCTAATCCCGCACATTAAAATCCCCAAATCCGCGGGATCAAATACTGGTGAAATCCCGCGGGGTTGCGGGATGCGGAATTGAGGGATTGCAAACTCTAATATTATTTGCAAATTCTATTATATATTGATGGTATCGAATTCGTCATCTCCAGAACAGGGGTGTTTTGAAAATAATTTTAAAATACCAATTTCGATTGAGAACTCAGAACTCGTCTGAACTCGGATTTGCTTTGAATGTGTGTGCCATTTTCAAAACTAGAAATGTTTGTTTGAAAAATATTTACACAAGCGATAAAGTAACTACATAAATACAATATTAATAGTTCTCTGAACAGTAAACTTCGCGTATTGTTTATTATTCCGATCTGGCTACTCGTAACGCTCTTGCGAACATTGGCGAAGTAAAAATGTAATATCCAAACAGCTACCATCTTGACAGGATTTTGCAGACACGAAACCCAAAAACAAATTTAATACCGGACGAAATGCAAAGCGCTTGAATTAAAACAGGACTTCGCTTCGTTCAGTCAATAATATTTTCAGCAGAAAATTATTTTAATTGTCAACTGATTTGTGAAGAATTCAGACAATATATAAAGTAACTTATAAAATTACAACGTTATTTACGGAATCATTCAAACCACGGTAGAATGAACACGCTGGTACGATTAGATTACTGGTAGAATGTAGACTAAAGATAAAATGATTTCTAGGGAGAGGGTACGATCCAAATATATATTTGTATTAAAGACAATGATCGAATTTGGACGTTTAATATCCGGTCAGCTTCGTGAGGGTCGGCGGACGCCGATCGTAAACTTCTGGGTTTATACCTATTAAGTTTCTTCCCCAAAGTTTGATAACATTGATTTTATACCTTTTCAAACAATACGATGGATAAATTTTGACAATCTTTTGAGTACATAAAAGTAATCTATACAAATGATATTGGAGTTCAACCAAATCTAATTTTTTTGTTAACGTTCCGTTTGTTGTAACGTTGTTGTATGCGCATGCTTTCCATTGTGGCGATTAAATAAATATTGCAGTGCCAAAAATTAAATTACGAATAGTTCCTACATAATAATAATTCACATCATCATGCTTTGAGTATTGGATATGAGAAGAAATAATTATTATACCTCGTCATTATAAAGTACAAGAGACTATCAAAATTATGTGTAATAACGAGTACAAAATCAAGGACAAAAATTGTGTACTTTTTATTGATGTCGAGTTTACGCGATTTTCACATAAGATCAAAGACTTAACTTTTATTGCTGTCAGGTTCAATGCCATTTGTGAAAGACAGAATAAACTTTAAAGATAATACAGACAATAATTTCTTTGCATAACTGGTCGGAAGCTTTAGGCAATAAGAAATTAAAAGTTAGATGTTGGCTGTTGTAGGCTGATGATGCGGTACTGATTTCTTACCTTACAGTATAGAAGATCTGATGTCTCTCGTGTCTTTGATTAACGAAGTATGTATGAAGAAAGAGTTAATGATGAATGTAGGTAAGCCAAAAGTCATAGAGTTTGAATGTGAGAGTACGAAAACAATGTGCAGTATAGTTGTGAATGAGTTCGTGTCTTTGGATAGTATGTTTACGAGAGATGGGAAGGCTGATAGATATATTGAAAGAAGGGTAAATTTACGTAACTCCATTAATGGTGGACCGAATGCGGTTGGCGTAAACAAAACATTGTCGAAAGAAGCGAAGCTAGCAATCCACAATGGAGTGCTGGTAACTACCCTGATTTATGGCAGTAAGGTATGGATCTGGCAGACGATGAAAGTAGACTGAATGCTGTAGAAATGAGATCCCTGACACATATTTTTAATTTTTTTTATTGTAATATAAAAAAATATGAGTTGCATATATATATACACATTTTATAAAATATTATATTAAATGTCGTATTTAGTCATGTATACCTTATCAAAAAAGAGGAGCTCTTGTGCCTGATAAGGGAGCCACGATTCTTACTTAGGTTTTAAGTTATAATATGTGTGGTAAAACCCTGTAAGATCGTGTGAGAAATGCGGAGATCGCAAATAATGCTGATATAAGCGTAATTTTGAGTAAGGTTAAGAAAGCGATGCTCAGATGGTTGCATGTAGAGAGAATTAACGACGAAAAGAGTGTAATGAGATTATATGACGCCAATGTAAATTGTGTAAGAAGTCGGGTTTGCCCAAGGAAGACAAAGCACGATCAATGAATGTGAATGAGGCAAGGAAAGTGTGGCGGACTACCCCTGCGGAGAGACAGCTTGATGGTTGGATAGTTAGAAATTAAAAGTTGCGTCGCTTGTGGGAAAATTATACAAGAACTATATAAATTTAAATTTAACTAAAATGTTTAAACAACATAAATTAAATGCGTTTGTCAATAACAACTAGCGAAGCGAATCACACTAATAAAACAAAGCAATAGAAAATTAACGTGCTATGTAATTTTAGAAACTGTTGTTATTTCACATTACTGTTGATTCGAATGGGGGATTAGTTTCAATGTCAAATTAAACGCAACGCGCTATAAAACGATGTCATTAATTTCGTTGTGAATTACTTTGGTCAATTGTCAGCTTGGCGAAATTCAATTTCAATATTGTAATAGATTTATTTTCATCAAAATTATCATTAGTTTGGAATACGAAATAAAGGATTAAATTCTTGGGTGAATGGGCACTGAGCAATGGACAAGGATGAAACTTTATAAAGTTTTAATGAAAATAACATAAAGGCAAGTTGGCTAATTAGACAGTTAATCTGTTTTCGGATCTATACTACTTATATAGAATTGGTTAGAATATAAATTAATATATCAAACTACTACGATAGAAATATTTCGGAGTTTTGCAAATAATCAACACATTTCAAAAATCATTGATCAAAGGGTCTATTAGAGAATACGAAGATTATGAATTGTTCGCTTTTGGTGACAACTCTTGTAGGCCTCATAGAAATCGTTGGGTCTCCTTTACTATCATGGTGAAAAATGTGATTTAAACTGTGTTAGAAAGAGAAAACATCAGAGTCAAGAGTGGGCAATTCAAACACGATAGAAAATAAACCGCCAGAAAATTAAAGTAGATAAGAGTAGGGAGGCTACGAAGCACATCATAAAGAGGAGACCGATAAGCTAAGAAGCACCGCACAAAGAGGAGACGGATTATACTGTCTCATACTTTCGCAAGCTAAATCCTATAGATGTATGTGTTTATCTTTTTTAGTGTCCTATTTTTCGTTTCATCGAGTTTCATATCACAAGTGTGCTGAACAAGTTTTCAATTCAATACCACGCTTTATAATAAATCATATCTAAAAGTTAACCACAAAATAATAAACTAAATAAAATATATGAAACTATCGAATTCTTTTATTAATTATTTTTACAAGAAACGACAAAACAGGAGTGGCAATAGGGTTAAGTGTCGAAAAATTAGCAATTAAAAAAAAAAATTATGTATGCATTAAAAATTTTAATATTTCAAAAATTTTATATTTATTTTAAAATTGCAAAATTTTAAAGAATCACCTTCAAAACAGTTTTTAATTTTGGATACGTTGAGATATATTCCATTTATTAAAAATTTTTTGCAAAGCGGAATTATTTTGACCTTTTACCTGACAAAGAATCCCCGAGGCTTGAGGAGTTAAATGAAAAAACCAGCTGTTTCTTTGTGCACATCAAATTATTTACACGAGCTCGCAAACCGGTTTCGGCTTAATGAATCAAATATATGATTAATGTTTCATATTAAACATAAATTAATGAGTTTAAGCATAATTTACCAAATCCTTAAATCCTTAGAATTCTAATCAGTAATCAGCTTAGCTAAATGTTTTGATGCGGTAAAAACACATCTAGTTTATCTAAGAGCTTTTTAAATCAAAAAAACTACTAATTAAATAAAATTTCATGACGAACTTATAAATAACTAGCAGACCCGGCCACACGTTGCTGTGGCTAACGAAATACAACGCCATTACCCAACCTTTATAAAATCCAAACCACCCGCTCGCCAGCTGCCCGCTGCCTGAATTGAATATTTGAATTTCTCGGCTTTTCTCTACTATAATAAGCATGTATTATAGATATGAACCTTCCTCTTGAATCACTCTATCTATTGGTGAAAACCGCATGAAAATCTGTTTCGTAGTTTAAAAGATCTATGCGCACATACATTTTGAGCGACTTCATTTTATACTATGTAATAATAATGCAATTTGAGCGATCGCCACTAATTTATACAATGCTTGCAATGCAACGCTGGATATTTGAAAAGGGAAAATCAAGTACCTACTTACTCTAGGACATCTATTTTCCAATTTCTTCCGTAGAACGAATTTCAAAAGTGACTATAGTACGGCCCGCCAGCCGTTTTAAATCGCACAAAAATATGTTTTCTTTGAATTTCTCGGCTTTTCTCTAATATAATTTACATACATGTCATGTATTATACATATAAACATTCCTCTTCAATCACTATATCTATTGGTGAAAACCGTATGAAAATCCGTTGCGTAGTTTAAAAGATTAACGCGCACATACATTTTGAGCGACTTCATTTTATACTATGTATAATGATGATGATTAATCCGCAAAAGCTCTGCCAATTAAAATATTAAAAGCCATAAATAATACACCGTTGTGGTAGTGCTTAATTTCATCCCTGTCGACCGCTACCGATATCCCACTGGATAATTTAATTAAGCTTGTCATACTGGTTTGCATAGATAAACAAATGATAGAAAGCATAGACACTAGACACCACTAGAGATGGGCATAAATATCGAAAATAATCGATTTAAAATTAGTACAAACATTTCGAATGAAAAACAAATGTTTTAAATTCATTCGAAACATGTCGGTTGGCTAATTGATTTTTTAACGATTACCGACGAAACCAGCATTCGAATATCACCCGTGTATTCGAGCCAATGGGCAAAAATGTAATGTCCGTCTGAGCCAGTTGTGGCAGAGCTAATCCAGATGCGGACTTACAGATGTGGAAGACTGAGAATTGTAGTGGGTAGTACTCTAAATGAAGAGCGTAATAGTGTTCTGTACTATGTATTTATTAGGGAGCTGCCTTAAGCCAAAAGAGGACGAGTCTAGCATGCATCGCCTTATATAGATTCACGCAAGCATGCTGTCTCGCTTGCACTCATACAATTCACAGAGACATTACACATTCCAATGCAATAATGTATAAAACTAAAAATGGTATATACATGCTAAAGGTGGTAGAGCAACACGGCACAACACCCCAAATATCAATCACGATAAAATGCATTCAAATTTATCTTCTGAATGAGAAAGGCTTACAGTTAGTTCAATTTCATCGTATGAGTATGATAAATGATTGCAACGGAGAGCTTGATTAAAGTTCAAATCTGAAAACAATAGCATCGATCTCGTTTAGAAGTTCCAGACAGAAAAAAAAGATGTACTTATAGGTTAATTAGGCAATGATTGATTGATTGATTGATTTTTTTTCTCAATAACCTTTGTAAATATTTCACCGAAATCTTAACAGATGTCTCTACAATTCAATGTGACTCGATAAACCATAATACAGCAGAAACAACCACGTTATTGAAAAGTGAAATCAAAATTTGTAAAGTTCGTCGAAGTTTTTGAATTTTCCGGGTACTTCCAATATTACACAAGTGTTTTATCTATTATTATTATTGATAATAAAACAAAACAAATAAGCATACACCATCTTCAGGTTATTTTATTACCAATTTTTATTGAATCACTGAAGTGGGTATTCAATTCAAGATTGTGGGATTCTCTATGGACAAGAGGCATGTATAGGTATTTGGGAGACGATTTGGGAGGCGGGTGTGGGTACCGCCGCCCCGTGAACCATTTATTGGATAACTAACAGTCCTGTCATAGGTCACCCGAAGTGGTTTGCTGCATTTGGTTTGTTAACACGGGTGCCCGGGTTCATGGGGTGAGGTTTGTCTAGGTATTGGCGGCCAATGCGTTTGTCCACCTGCTGCGTGGTGGGTGGATCGGGAGAGATTGGTTGAGTGAGACCTAATCTGGACCTCTCCAGCCGGACTCTCTCGACCTATCGCCTTGCATTCCCAGAACTTCATCTCCTTTATTCCCTCAAAAGATCCTTCACTCAGCATCCCCAAAGATGATCTAACCCCTGGGGGATTTTTTTTTCAGGGCCTCCTCTGTGGAGCTAATGTAAAAAAGAAGGCAATCACTATATTAGCTATATTTTTGTTCTATAAAAATACATCATTTAGTTTTGACATAATAGGAACTCTGGAAGAATTTGGTAGGTAATTAATTCAATCTTATGAAACTATTTTTTGTCGTGTAATATGGTGGGTAGAAACAAACGAACCCCCATTCAAAATCAAAATTTTCTTAAGCATGCAATGATAACCTATTTTAATCCTACTTTCTAAAAAACCACTTGTGCACTGCAATATTGTAGGGGTGATTCCAAAATGATTTTGTGAATATCTTCAATTGCCTTCTCGGGATCGAACTATCGAACTCCAAAGAGCTAGAGCAAGGAGTACGAAGCCAGGATCCAGGATCAGGTTATTCACCACAGCACGACTCATGGCACTCGGTACACGGCACACGACTAACAGGCACAGTGGTCCCGTGCGTGGAATACTAATCGAACCATTCAATACGAGGAAATACATAACAATGCTGGTGATGTGCTGTGGATGCAGAGGAGTGATATCTTAGAAAAGGATTGCTTGACTTTTTTTATGTGATTACCGCACAAGAGTCACAAATGGCTCCCAACGGTTTGGAGCCATTTAGACTGCGGCATTACCAATTATGGTATGTTGCGATGCTGAAGGTAGTGGAGTGGGGAAGGAGATTTCTTTTAAATTATCTCCACATTTTGAGGATACCGTGTGGAGGGTATTTTTTGGAACAATTAGGAGAGGGAGAGTTCTGGAAAGGAAAAGGGGTCAAGGTGTACAGGAGTGACAAACGCATGAATCCATCCCTCCAACTGTGGTGCAAGGCGATGCATGGGTCGAAAGAGTCTGGTTGGAGAAATCAAAAGGTCTCCTTCAACTAATCTCTCCCGACCCGGCACACGGCAAATATATATGCCGCCAAGACCTGAACAAACTTCACCCAATGAACCCGGGCACCCCTATTAAATCACCAAACGTAGCGAACCACTTCGTGTGACCAATGGAAGGGGTGTTGGTTATCCAATCCCAAAGTGAAAAGGGGAATTTGAGAGTGGGGAAGTACCTGCCCATCTACCAAACATTTATTTTTTACGTCAATAAACCGAAATATTTAGTTTCCCCTCCAACCTTTAAATAATTTATTTCTGGGGGTCAGTGCTAGAAGTTCCGATGTCAGTTTTGGTAATTTGTATATGAACCAGAATAAAATCTGAAACCTCCCTTATTTGAATGCCATGAATACCTATATTAGGAGCTCTAAATTGATACAACTGTGGCCTACCTATAGTTAGGAAAGGGTAGTCTACAAGGATTTTATTCAACTATTGGGCTTTCTTACATTTGTTACTAAGTCGTCTTTGACTGTCTAATTATTTTGGTTATTCCCAGTAGGATTACCTCGGGTTTTTAGCTTATTTCGATATTGTTCAGAATATTGTAAAGACAGAGACGTTAAAGTTCTCCATACTTGTGCAATAATCACAAGTATGGAGAACTTTAACGTCTGACCTTTGTTTGAAAAACTTTGATTGAGCCTTTTTTAATGCCATGAAATTGATAAAGTCATCATCACTGGGCGAATCACAAAATTGACACTTTTAGCATTAAGTCCCAGATTTATTCTTATGGTATTTATATAGGTATTTATTACCAGCATGGGGGGCCGTTAAAGGTTTCCCCCAGAACCTGTCACTTTTCGGGATGCTAATATATCCAAAGCGTAGTAAGATCAACCCGAAAGTAATGGTTGCACAACTGTCATACGTTCAGAACATTTATTATTGGATTCCTCGATAGTTCTTTCATCCCCGCTAAGTAGAAGACAAGAAGGAAGAATCCAGAAGACACCTCGATAAAAAGGTCAATCAATATCTTATTCAGTGACCGGCATTGATTGAATGCATCGCCTTTCTTCACGGATGGGTGAAGTGGAAAGAAAAACATATAAGGACGGGAGTGACATCATCGGAAGTGGAATCGATAGAGTCAATGTCCCGTCCAAGACATTTGTTAAATGTTTTTTTGCTTCCTCGTATTTCCGCGACTGACCACTTTTACAGTTTCAATTGTTGTAGCTAACTACGAATAATATTTATATAGGAACTGGTTTTCTTGAACGGATTTGCCAAATAAATTATTTATTCTCAGAAAACGTTACACATTTATTTTATATCGGAAAAACGATCCGGAACGTAAATATAAGAGTTAAAGAACATCTACGATATTTAAATAATAATGCATTTTCGGAATTCGCTAAGCATCTATATAAAACTAATCACTCATTCGATGAAACAAACCTCCGAGACTAAAATATTATGTAAACATGCAATTGGAATTAGGTCAAACAATCTAGAAGCCCTCTAAATTAAGAAAGCCGTTAATAATAAATCAAACATAATTATCAAATAATTTTAACTGATATTCCCATATTTAATTTATTCCGCTAATCTCCCTTCCTTCCCCCCCCCCACCACCCTACCTACCCATCCTGTAATAATTGTGTGTCCTTCTTTCTATTTTATCTCTTTCTGTTACCAGACTACACTGACGAAGCTTAAAATAAGCGAAAACCGCTCGGCTGTTAAATATTAATAATTTAAAAAATAAGAGTGTGCAATTCACACGCAGTAGAAGTGAAACTAGAAAGTCGCTAGATGTCGCTTTATTTTCTTTTGCCTGTTTATTTTAAAGTGGTTGAAAGATTGGATTTTGATTCTACAAAAATAAAGTTTATTTTTTGGATTTGATTGGTTTCGAACCTCCGTTCGCAGATGTCTCTCTGGGCGCTGAGAGTCAGGCACTTCGTACCGCGGCGCTATTGGAGGCCCGCGCGTAGTCGTGAATTTACCGCATTATATTAGAACCGAGGACGGTAAATAATACATTTTTGTGACGCATCTACATTTAAACCGAATTTCAAACGGGGCTAGAGAAGTTTCACTTCAAAAAGTGGTGTGTTACAAAGTTTAATTTTCATTTAATATATAATACACAACCAAAATGATTTGCTTCCTTTGATAAAGAAAAAATAAAAAAGATAAAGAAAGAGTTCATTAGCAAACAAACTAATTTGAGTTGTGGGTCTTTCTTGTGAGCAATTGTAACTCCGGTTTAAGAATAATTTTCAAAATTTGAAATCATTGTCTAAAGAATTAAACCGACAAGCGATTAAGTCTATCTATAATGTAATATTTTAACAGAAAATTATTTTAAAAGTTATTTCGAAAATTGTAACTGATGTCAAAAATTCAGGCAAGTGACAAAGTTACTACCCATAATTACATTTTTATAGAAAATTATTTTAATTCTATATTTGAAAAATACAAAAACTTTCAGCTTCACAAATCTAACAAAAAATTGGTGACAGCAATACCTAGACACGATATTTTTCAAATTAAATTTCTCACCTCATCAAAGGACAAAATTTCACGATTGCATGTTGATATCTGAAAATGTTTTCTCAATCAAACTTTGCAATGACAAAGTTGTCGGAAATATGAGAACTTATCGTAGTATCTAGAAACATAACTTTGTTCAAGTTTTAAAACCAATTATTTTCGGAGTTCAATAAAACATCTCATTTTTATCTATCGAGAAATGAAATAAAAATATATTTAGCTTCTGCCAAAAAAAAAGTTCTCCAAGCTGTTTGATAGAATATACAAATTTGGAGCTTATTCCTTACACACGAGACCCTTTTAAGGTCTATTTGACTTGAAAAGCTATCATATTATACTGTTGAAATTCATAAGAAAAGCATCATTTCATAGGCACCAAACATTTTCAAACCTTTTCAGCTTTGCAACTCGAAAATATTTTGTGAGATTTTATGCGAAATATTTATGAAAAAATCACATTACGTTAACGTAAGCACGCCGTTAGCAGAACAGGGTGAAAAAATAAACATTTGTAGTTAATACGCGGTAAAGCCATCTCGTGTACTTCGCAGTCCTTGATGCAATAATCCTTAATTACATCCGTGAGCGTTGCGGACTCTGTTCCACAGCAGAGGGGAATTAATTAAGCATTCCCTTATAAATTGTTTGTGGCTCATAAATAAAACAATGGAATCTCCGCGGGTTTTTGCTGCACTCGCCACTCAGTGGTCAGGGATGCATTTTACCCGAGGTGCATTTGCCATGAATAATGCATCCGGGGCCGGCGCCACTGCTGAAATAAATAATAGATAAATATCTACAAGATTGGAGGAAAACAATGGACATAACGTACTGATAAATAAATGGGCAATGGCCACCCGCGTGCTTTTCTATAAGTTCTTGTTTTCTTTGATTTATTATCCCTTGCAGTCTTTTCCCCATGTTTTTCGACCATACGCTGTATTTATTGTAAACTAGCGAGTACAATGCCACATAAAGAAATTGTTTCTTTTGGCGTGTCCTTTCCCACGCATCCCCGTTCCCGCCCCCGCTTTACACCCGCGACACCATTTATTCCGCGATCTTCTTCCATCTCTGTCTTCCACCCTTCCGCATCGTCCTATCCTGCGAACCCCACCTCCTTCCCACGTTTCCCTCCTGCATTCCTCTTCCACTTTTCCTGCCTTACCCCTTCCTCGTACCCCATACCGGGAACTCCCCTCCTTCGTTCCCCTTCCTCCCTCCCGGATTCCCCTACCCTTTCCTACTTTTAAACTATATGAAATACATGCATTTTTCAATCAACTCGATCGCCACTTATTGTCGAAAAATTTATGCAGATTTCATTACGCCCGGGTTCTTGGATTGATGTTTGTCTAGGTCTTGGTGGCGAATGCGTTTCCTCACCTACTGCGTGGCGGTCCGGATCGGGAGAGATCACTTGAGGCTGACATAATCTAAACCTCTCAAACCGGACTCACTCGACCCATCGCCTTGCACCGCAGTGGGAGGGGTGGATGCATACGTCTCTCACTCCTGGACATATTCACCCCTAGTTTCCTACCCACCCCTCATAACTTTTTCCTTCCCAGAAATTCCTCTCCTTCCTTTCCTTAAAAAGACCCTCCACACAACATCCCCAAAGATGACATAGGCCCTGAGGGATTTTTTTTCCTCAGGACCTCTTGAGGGGAGTATATATAGGACCAGTATATACAGAAATCTTCTCAAACGTGCGCGCAACACTCAATAAAATTACATAGTAATCGAATGAATAATATAGGAAATAATTTCAACTGACGCTAGAACTCAGCATTATACTTACTAACTTACTTCGCGGGCTTACTAACTTACCCATGCACCAAAAGCCGAAATTACAATATTTATTTTACAAGAATACTTTTTTTTTTTTTTTTACAGTGAATGCCGCACAAGAATCTCAACTGCTCCCGTCTGGAGCCAGTGAGACTATGGCATCCCCAATTGGGGTATGTTGTGAGGCTGAAGGTAGCGGGGAGGGGAAGGAGGTGGGGAAGTACCTGGCTATTCAGATCTGGTCACCAAACACGGCTAAAGCCATTTTCAAGCAACGTTTCAATTCTGAATGGTGGTCTTACACCAGGGCGATACTGATAGTATCTTCCACTCTGGAACATGCCGCAAATATACTATATATTATTTTTAAAATAATTAATTGTGAAATTACACAAATTATTCAAATACAATTTATTTGCGCATGCCGGGTTCGAACCCGCGACCTCCGGATTGTGAGTCAAGAGTCTTACCCACTGGACTACGGAGGTCGTCACTATTATACTCATCGATATTTTCTACTTTACACATTGGATTCCTCCTATCGTGCTTTGTCGTTCTAGGTGTCCCCGACTTCATCCGCACTTCGCATCAATCTTGCTTGTTCATTAGATATGCGTACAGCGTCCTTCATCGCGTAATTTATATAAATAAGAAGGCAATACTGATAGTATCACGCTGAAGTCCCGTATAGTTGCACCTTTTATGGTGGCAAACGACTGCACAAACGATAAAAAACATCAACAAGTGAGGAATTTTCTTGCGGTTAAAAGTTTAACGGAGCTGATATAAAATAGTACTAGCAACGTTTGAATGCATTCCAACAATTTAAAAGTTCTAGTTTCCATTTGTGACACAGTAAAGGGTGCTTCGTAGTTTAATCAAGATAGCCATATTTGCCTTGACTGCTTGAGAAAAGCATAAGAAAGTTATTCGCAGAAAACTCCGTTTCTCCGTTCTTCTCTGCACATTGAATAATATCTTTCGGTACCCCTTGTTGTCACTAACTCTTAATTTTATTTCACATTTCAATATCATTTTACGTACATTCATTCATTCAGTGCTTCAATTTCTTCGAATTGAATTGAAATTGTGTATATATACCTGCGTTATAGAGTTTAATTTTACACCTAAAAGTGGCTACTCATGTACTGATGTAAGGTGAAAATAATATATTTTAATATCCTTTTAATATTTATTATAAATGCGAAAGTTTGTATGCATGAATGGATGTATGTTTGTTACTCTTTAAAAATTCTTTCACTAATAGAAAGCTACATTATTTGCGAGTAATATAGGCTGTATATATTGGTAGGCTCTGGTGTCATGAATAAGCTCTGGCGTTATGAATTTATTTATTATACGTTTATTGTCCAGACGAAAAGCAACGCGTTGCTTGGTAACTATAAGTAATTATTTGACGTGCGCTGTCATTTTGTTATTTGTTTAGGTTACTACGGAGATCCCTCTGATGGTTAAAATTATACAAATCTAAACTAATGTTATAAATGCGAAACTGCGTGTGTTTAATTGTTACGCTTTAATAGATGGCACGCGAGCTGTTTGAAAAATCAACGTAACGGGAATGGGGGGGGTTGGTGAGGGGGGAGGGAGGAAGGAGGGGAGAATGGAGTGGGGATAGAGAAGGTGGAGGAGGCGGAGTGGGAACCCCCCTAATACTATGCGAGCGAAGCCAGGGGCAAAAGCTAGATATATAATAGCTTTTTTTGTAACAATTATTACAAGCAATAATTGTCAGCCTGAAACACTCATTTACATTAGCTTTTTTTGTGTTTATTTAGTAGGACTCCAATTTTTTTAATAATCTTTATTAATAATCTTCTTCTTTGCGTGCCGTATCAGGTCCCCCCGACGTTGGCGATCACTCTTGAGAATGTCTCTCTGTCTTGCGCTGCCCGGAATAGCTCCTCCACACTTCTAATGCCGGTCCACTCTCGTATGTTACGCAGCCAAGACATTTGTCTCCTACCAGGCCCTCGGCGACCCTCTATCTTGCCTTTCAATATCAAATGGAGCAAGTGATACTTTTCCCCTCGAAGTATATGACCCAGATATGAAATTTTCCTGATTTTTATTAATGTAAGCAGTTCTCTATCTGCTCTAGCCCGCCTGAGAATTTCTGTGTTGGTGATCATGTCGGTCCATGGGACCTTGAGCATTCTCCGGTGAAGCCACATTTCAAAAGCCTCTAACCTGTTCATGGTGTTTACTCTCAAGGTCCATGTTTCACATCCATAGAGCAAGACCGACCACACATAACATTTTAGCATTCTCTGCCTTAGTTTTAAGCTGATATTGTCATTGCAGAAGAGGGATTTCATTTTAATGAACGCAGTTCTTGCTGCTTCAATTCTGCATCTAACCTCCACATCTGGGTCAAGAGTCTCCGTGAGAATACTGCCGAGGTATCTAAATCTTTCCACCTTTTCGACATTGCAACCATTTAACAGTATCACTGATTCAGAGTGATCTAGTTGTCCAAATGTCATCCATTTAGTTTTATTGACGTTGATTGTTAGGCCCAGTTGCTCACCAGCATTATTAACAAGATTTAATAGGTCTTGGAGGTCATCGATACAGTCAGCTAGTAATACAGTATCATCTGCGTATCTTATATTATTAGTAATAAAATTTTGTAATCTTTATTGTTCTGCTAGCATTTAACATTATTGAATTTCGTTTTCCTACAAAATATAAAAGCAATATTTATTTCAAAAACTCAAAAGAAAATCACAAAAACGCGATCAATCAAGTCGATTGCCCAATAAACAAAATATAAAGCAGGTAGGTATACACACACTATAAAAAGCATATTTGTTGGTGCGTGAGGCTCTGTAGGGGGTGCGTTTAGGTTTAGAAGATGAAATGGAAATGTATATATGACACGGGCCGACCCTCATCACGGTGGGATATACACTGTACAGTGACAGTGTATTTTATGCGAAATCAATATTATGTTTACGCGGTGCTATTTGAATAAGGCCGACGCGGGACGTCTTGTTATTTAAAGCCGGCAGTCAACCAACATTGTGATAGCGACATGTGCTGGCTTTCTGCGACCCGGCGCCTTTTTCATACGGATGCAGAGAGCTTTATTTACAGAAGGAAAAACATTATTGATTTTCCATATTTTGGAAGAATGAAATCAACAGCAGGGAGAATTTATAGTGGAAAGTTCGTCAATAAAAACAGTGCACTTATCGTAATTTTTTTATAAGCATTGAATACGTATGTGCATAGGTTGATTTAATAAGTTATAGTGGAAAGTTTGTCAAAAATAACAATGCACTTAGCGTGATTTTTTTTATAAGCATTGAATATGTACGTAGGTTGATTTAGTAAATTATAGTGGAATGTTTGTGAATAAAAACAAAACACTTAGCGTATTTTTATGAGCACTGAATACGTACGTGCATAGGTTGATTTAGTAAGTTATAGTGGATAGTTTGTTAATAAAACAATGCACTAAGCGTAATTTTTTTACAAGAATTGAATACATTTGCGCGTTGTTTAAGTAAGTCGTAGTGGAAAGTTTGTCAATAAAAACAATGCACTTAGCATATTTTTTTTTAAGCATTGATTGTAAGGTTGATTTTAGTACCTAATAGCTCATATAAATAAGGCTTAACTATTGTTTAATAATATCCAATCAATTCACAAAAAAAAAAAACACAATGTTTCTAATCGCATCCTCAAAAGCTTATTTATACCTATGATTGTAAATCGTATCTTGTTAATTACATATTTATTACTTCTCTTATATAATTCCAGCGTAGGCCAGTAAAAAATCATGGGATATTATAATTCCAAATTTGACAAAGACAATTACTTAACCACTCCTCGCCTCCGCCTCGAGCCTGTTTTGTCGAAAGGTCATAATATTTCGGCTTTGCAATTAAATCCAAATAAATGGAGTATTTCTGAATGCATCCGAAAACTATTAACGGTTTTTGAAAGGTAGTGAAATAAGCTTTCAAATTTTATAAATATAAACAAACATATAATTTTTGAAATCTAAAAATTTTGAATGCAAACATACAAAAGTTTAAAAAATTGCTCAAATTTCGTTTTTTCTATCTAAAATTACTGCCAACCAATAAAAAAATAATAACGCATACATATTTTATTAGGTAAATGTATAATAGCGCCCTTGAGATGATTTTTCATGAAAACGGCGCTTTATAAATCAGCCAAATATTATTAATATTATAATAAACGTTATTATTAACTCACTTTTTGCCGTTTCATGTAAAAATAATTAATTAAAAATTCCCAAATTTACATAATTTTTCGGAAATTAGATTAAAAAGGGTGTACATTTGAATTATTTTGTGGTTAATTTGTGAATAAAGCTTGGTGTTTTCTCTTTCTAATGAGGTTTAGATCTCATTTTAACAATTATATTAAGGGAGAAAAAACCTAAATTCAAAGCAAATCCGTCTGGATTTAATTGAACCCGAGTAACAATCAAACACAATCCAAGCAAGATTAAATAATATTTAAATTAGCATAAATCTGTAAAAGGTTTAAACCCGAAAAGTGAAACTCGAAGTTTAACGAAAGTTGAAATAAACTCTTTCGATAAGCTATTGACAGATATAATGAACGATTTTGGAAGAACTTTTGCTGCCATTAAGGTGAACTTTGATTAGAAAGTTTACGGATTAAAAGATTTAAACAAATTATTTACTGTTGTTTTCCAGATGGTAATATTTACTTTGAAGGAAGTAGAAATATTGATGCACAAAAAGCTTCTAAAAGTTTAAAGAATTTACGTCAAGTATTGTAAATTTTTACGTTCTATATTCAATTATACAAGATTTTTTAACATTAACTCCACAAGGTCCTTAGGAAAATTATTTTCCTCATAGCGGGTCTTCTTTTTTCTTTCGAAGAAACGACTCGTTCTCATATGAAAAATGTCAGATGTGTACATATTATGTTGGGTGCTCATTTGGCTTGTTTCCCGACTATACACCGGTTTCAAATGGATCAATGACGCTAGTTTCTCGGAACACGTTCTAGGGAAACACCGGTAGAACAAGGATGGCATTCCTACTTACGCCTTCAACTATTGCAATCCAATCCGTTTGTTTAGATGGGGAATCTATCAAAAGTAATGTTTATTTAAATGAAGACAATATTAGCGAAACTCAATCGAAAATCTGGAGACAGAAAAAAATCAGAAAGAGGTATTGACGCCTCTAGGACTCTAACCCAGGACCTTCTGCTTACATAGCAAATGCTCTACCAACTAAACTTAAGTGTCTATAGACAATTCGGTCACTATTAACTGTATCACATTTCGGCTAAGAACTACCAACATTATCTTCATTTTCTTAATCCACATATTATTGGCTGCTATTTTTGTATATGATTGCAAGATTCAAACGCAAACTAAATGCTATCTAGAAAGTCTCTGGATAAATTTTTATCCATTTTATTTTTAATATGCGATATCTATTGATTTTTCTGCAATTCTAGGATGAATATATATTGTTATTTTAAACTTTATGAGTAAAACCTGAAATTGTAATATTTAATTAAATTGGCACCTCTAGGACTCGAACCCAGGAGCCCATGTAAGCAGAAGGTCCTGGGTTCGAGTCCAAGAGGTGCAAACAGATTTTTCTGTCTCCAGATTTTCGATTGAGTTTCGCTAATATTGTCTTAAATTAATTAAATATTACAATTTTAGGATTAACTCATAAAGTTTAAAATAAAAATAAACTATCAAACGTACCTACCCCAGTTTATTCAAAGAGATAATGTAATTTTTTCCAAGAATTTTAGGGCACCAAACCAGAGGTATCACGAAGTTTTTTTTCTATAAAACTTTCATTTAATCCTTCAAGAGAAGAGTAAAAAACATACATAAAGTGTCAGTAAAACAAAATAATAAACTTGTTGTTTTCACATGGTGTGTAAAATTCTCCTGAAAATGAAAAAGTCCGATTTACAGGATACCTTGCAGAATTTACGGGTAGCCTTCGAGAGTACGGAAATGTAACGTAAACTAGAGAGCAGAGCGGATACCAAACGGAGAGATGTGAACCGTAAAGATACAAATGGTCCTGATCCTACAGCTTCCCAAGGCTGCTCTTTTTAAGAGTTCCGACGTAAAGAATGTAATTTCTCTTACAATGTTGCCCAGATAACTAGTGCTGTTTTATTTCGACAAGTTGGGTTAGGTTAGCGCTGTGTGCAGACCACAGATTTATTATAAATATATCATGAATCTTACAATCTGTGTAATTTATATTGGGAATCTATTTATCAATGTTTCTAACCGCAGAATGGCGCTGTTTTCGTAAGGTTCATCAAATTTAACATTAAAATTTTATTGACTTTTTTAATGAACCATTTGATGTTCATTTTAGTTCATAAATTTTCTCAACAAATCGTCACTTCATTTGGATAGGGTTCTAACTTCGCTTCACCTTGTTCTGAGATATGAGGTGTCAAAGTTTGCAAAGATGATTTCTCATAATCTGTTTACAAATTTCCAATTTTGCTGTTGAACCTTGTGTAAAGTATTTTAATTGAACATATTTTAAATAAAAGTATTTAAAGAGGACGTAAACTTACGCTTTTAGAACATACTTAAACATACAAATAGAACCCTGTGCAACCAGCTAGAGCATAATAATTCATTGCACAAGGTTCTAATTACATTACCCTAATGCTATTCCTAGCTAGGGCCAAGCCCTATTAAAATATTTTCCATTAAAATACATAAATTAAAATTCTTACATAGATTTCGAAAATTCGTCTTTGGAAACTTAGAAACCTTAGAAAATGGTAAGACGTAGTTAGAACCCTATCCAAATGAAATGACGGACCATAATGTGCCTCGTATTTAAGATCAACTGTCAGATACAAACAAAATAGAGAGTGTAAGTGATGTTAGAACCTTGTGAAATGAATTATTATTGAAAAAGCTTGAAGTTAGAACTTTGTCATACTTATATCTACGAAAATACAACACAGATGGTTCTGAAAATTATTTTGGTTATAGAAATAAGCAAAAGAAATGGTTTGGCATTCAAAGGTCATTTTTGAAAAAATGTCAGTTAGAACCCTATCCAAATAAAGTGACGAAATTTAAATAATATATAAAAAATACCAGAAAATGTAGTTTGTAAAAAAAAACTGCTATACAATATATCAAAAATGGTGCTTTGTTAAGAATCTTATAGGCATCTATCATAAAACACTCGCTAGTCTCGACAGATCACAACTTGTATGACGGCGTCAAATCTAAACTGAAAATAAAAAAGATTGTGATATATTTTGTTATAAAAGCTGCTCGTCATTTTGTACGTTCTTATATAGGCAGAATGTTTCTGTGCGGCATTTAATGGTTCGCTTCATATAATATCTCGTCTCTTTTAAGTAGAAGTCCCTCATTGTTCAGTCGGTTCCGGCTCCGGCACCGAGTACCCCGGCTTCCCAATATGGGAAGACATCTTTGACAACGCTAAGAACCAGTTTGATTGATGGATTGATACCTGCTAACGGTGCCTGTACTATACCACATTGCGTTAGTCAGGGGTCGCAAACAGTACAACAATAACAACTAAAAATGAATTATTAGATAGTATTGTTTTGCGTGAACCAAACCAAATGAAATACGTAAATAAAGCTTGAACCACTATATTTTGTAATGCGACATTTTAATTAAATTAAATTTGTTTAAAACTTATTTAAATCTATCACGATAAACGTAAAATTATTATCTCCGTAGAAGTAGTTGTAAGAGATTTCGCATGCATTAATATTTAATACGCAACGGTATTTAATACCGTTGCGCTTTCTGCAGCTGTAAATCATAGGGTGGCAACAAGAGTGAAGTTTGATCAATTCATTGAATAGGCTATCAATAATATGACAAATCAATATGTTTATAAACTATCTGGCTGGTGATGGAAAAAAACGTATCTATTAATTCGAGGGAATTTCTTATTGTGAATTTGAGGTTAAAGTTTTTGCTATCAAGATGTAGATTGCAGATGACAATTCATATCTTAAATTTATTTTTATAATGATATTTTTTTTAATATTTAAAAATCTTGGTTACTCTTTGATTATTTTGCGTTAATTTATAAAAGTTTTAAATATAAAAATGTTTGCAATTATCACAAAACACAATATAATTTTATATTATACTTTTTATGAAACGAGTAGATATCTTTTTTTTTTTTTTACAGTGAATACCGCACAAGAATCTCAACTGCTCCCGTCTGGAGCCATTGAGACTATGGCATCCCCAATTGGGGTATGTTGTGAGGCTGAAGGTAGTGGGGAGGGGAAGGAGGTGGGGAAGAGGAAGGTTAGGAAGTACCTGGCTATTCAGATCTGGTCACTAAACACGGCAAAAGCCATTTTCAAGCAACGTTTCAATTCTGAATGGTGGTCTTACACCAGGGCGATACTGATAGTATCTTCCACTCTGGAACATGCCGCAAATATACTATATATTATTTTAAATGAATTAATTGTGAAATAACACAAATTAATCAAATAAAATTTAATTGCGCATGCCGGGTTCGAACCCGCGACCTCCGGATTGTGAGTCAAGAGTCTTACCCACTGGACTACGGAGGTCGTTAATTAATTGATGAAGGCATCGCCCCCTTTACCACAGTAAAATTATCCAGCCCCCCCCCCTAAAAAATTATTTATGCAAGTACTATCTATAGGAAGAAAAAATTTCGTGGCTCTTTAAAAACTTTGAAAATTGTAATTTTTACTCTTCCGACTCAAAAGGTTGCCGACCCCCGGGCTAGGCGCATCATGATCTGCCTAATTTTAGGATCGGCCCACGACATGCAAAGTGATTTATTTGCAATTTATATCGTTTCATTTATTTATAACCACAAAGTTATAGCTAAATTCACATAATTTTTTCTCTGCTTCGTGTGAAAAATAAAATAAAAATTCTATAAAAGAAGTATGTAACTACCTAAAATCGTAGTTGAAAACCTGATAATTTTATTTAAAAAAAAATACAAGGCACAAATGTTGCGCATCCCTGCAAAATACTGGAGGTTCTAAGCCTCTCAAGCCTACATAGAAAGATTGAAATGTTCCCAACTTCGAGATCCGCCAATATTTATACGAGGTTTTGTGTATTATGCGTGAAAGACCCTACTTGAAAAAGCTATTCAAGTAATTTTTTTGCATATTTAACGTATGAAAGGCCCCAAGAATGGGCAGATTATGCAAATGTGTGGAGTATAAGAAATTTGGGCTATTTATTTTATATTGAAAGCTAAAAATACTGAGCAGTAATTATCGACATTGATGTAGGAACTACTTGTAATTTGATTTAAAAAACTGGCCATTTTTATTAAGTTCATACATTTATTTAAACTTAAATTTACCGTTACCATTTTGCTTTTCTGTGGCTTGTTCTATTTCATGTTTCGTTTAGATTTATATGTGTATTTTTTTAGTAACTTAAAATGGCACTAATTTAATTACAATCCAGTAAATCCTGTTAATAGAAACTTAATAACACAAACATTAAAATAGAGAAAATTTAAAGAGCAAAATTTTAGAAGAAAAATCAAAAAAGTCCTTAATTTAAATTTAAATGAGGATCTCAAGAAATAAAGAAAATAAAGCCTTAAGGACGAAAAACGCTGAAAGGAAGAAAATTAAGATCTTTTGAGACAACTATTTTTCGTTTCATACTCCTCTGAGCTCAATCGGCGAAAATTATAATTCGGAGAAAATATTCAAAAATGTAAAAATTCATTTTTGAAATCGTAAAATACTGTAATTTGGATTTTCATACACAAAAGCTTTGCGCAAATGATTCCCAGATTTTTGAAAATATTTTGATTTCCAGGAATCGTTTTCATATAATAATTGTTATAATGACTTTCTTTGAAACTTCGGCGAAAAAAACAGTCGGCAAAATATATATTCAGAATTTTAACTCAAGCAGGAAATCTCTCTAACGGCAAGCTCTTTGCACGGCCTTTCATGACTGGAATGTCTAGGTCAATACGATTATTTTCATCTCAGAACATTTTTTCATCACGAGCTTTGTAGCTTAGGAATATTAAAAAATATTTTTTTTCTTATTATTAGTTTATTCAATAAATATTTCAATGTGAAAAATGGGTATTAAAATTCGGACAAACCCGGGTAGTAACTACTAGCTTGGATTTGGAATAAAAATTGCGTGCTGAGAATGGTTGGTTTGATCACGCTATCCTAACATTTTCAGCTGCAGAAAACGCAACGGTCTTTAATACATGTGCAATCTCGTACCTCCCGTCTACACCGTCTTCTATTAAGAGTATATTTTTACATTTACCGTGATAGGAATATCACAAAGACCTTTGCAGAATAAAATTGTTGTCAAAATTAACGAGAACTTTATTGCACTATTTTGTGAAGGATGTTTTATGTTTTATGCTAACGGAAAACATTGAATAAATAAAAATCTGTCGTTTTCTAAGAAAATTCTAGTCATTAATAAAAAAAATTAAACAACTAGTTTGCGAGTTAAATATCAGTATTGTTTCTTCATTATATATTACCTGCGTTTTCTTCATATTGCGTTTATATGTACATAATATAATTATCGACATAGAACAAACAAAATCGAAAATATTTCACTGGTTTTATAGTATAATATTTTTGAATTTTTTTTTTTACATTACGCACAGGGGGCCCTGAGGAAATTTCCCAGGGCCTATATTATCTTTAGATATGCTGTGTGGGGGGTATTTTTAGAGAGAAAGTTCTGTAAAGGCAAAATGTATGAGGGCTCGTAGGTATCTGGGGGTAAATGTATCTAGGAGTGACGGGGTTATAAATTCGTCCTTCCTACTGCTGGTACAAGGCGATGGATCGAGAGAGTCCGGTTGAAGGCCAAAAGATCTCCCTCAACCAATCTCTCCCGATTCGGTTAGCCAGGTAGGTGGACAAAAGCATGTGCCGCCAAGATCTAGACAAACCTCACCCTCTTGAACCCGTGCATCCCTACAAGTCACGAAACGTAGCTAACCATTTGAGGTGACCTATGACAGGAGTGTTGCTTATCCATACCTATACCCGCTTTCAAAATTGAAAAGTTTGATTGAACATTTTTAAACATCGGGTCGTGTCTTCAGCTACAAAATGTTTTGAAAACATCGGACAAAAACAAAAATATTAGGTCAGGGCCGCAACGATTTTTGGTTTTCTATCCTCCTAAAAAAACTAAAACATTGTGGCTTTGCACCAAAGTATCATGTTAAATGTTTTGTTAAGGTTAAATGTTTGTTGTAATATTGTTGCTGGAAAAAAAACGCAAGGAAAAGCATTTCACTCCAGTTTTTTGTCGGTTCGTATTATATGCGTGTTTAATTATTACATTATACACTTATATTATTTTATGCCAGAAGGAGCGTCAGTACTTTGATGAAGTAATAAAATATTCGGAGTTTCATCGTAATTAAAAGCGAGTCTAAAGAGCAACACTTTATCTAGAATGGGACATTTTATCGTCGGGACAACGACGTTATTAAAACCGGTTACAATGAGGTGCGCCAACTTTAAAAATGTTTAACTGGCGGCGGAATGTGTGACTTACCACCGGCCGGTGGTGCCTCTGCCACCCTAACAAGCGCTTCACGAGCGGGAAGCCTGAATTAATAATGTGCAGTCGGTAAAGCGACGTGATACGTGGTGCGGCAGGGGCGAGAACTAGATAAGGGACCAAATATCAAACACCGAATGGACGCAACTACTAGGCCTGTTTTTGATGTCATGTTAGCACATTTTAATTGGAAACTTTTCGGTAAGATTCTTTAAATGAATAAGTTAGGTTGTGTGCGAGATAAAACAAGAGAGACTAGTTAAAATATCGTGTTTTAAGGTAAGTGGGCAACTTTGCCCCTGCAAGAAAGAATTAGTACTTTTATGTAAAAATATTTTGTCGCTGAAGACATTTTGCACTTTTTATTTGCAATTTTGCATCCTCGTATTTTATCTCAATAAACGCCCGGGTTTAATTAATCACTCTCAAACGAAAAATGTGAATTAGTCAAAGATTCGGTAGCATCTGGGAATTCATCCCAGTCTTGTAAAAACTCAATAGATGTCACACATTAAAATAAAAATGAAAACATTTATCCAAGATACTATCCAAATTGCAATTTAATTTGGGTGGAATCTTTCAATCAAATATGTATAAAGACAGAAGCCAAAAACATGTGCTAAGAAAAATTATGTTGGTAGTTCTTAGTCGAAGTTCATTCAGTTAAAAATTACGAAGATGATAAGATCGAATTAGTTTAGTCGTCAGAGTAATAGCACGGCAAGGCAAAGAGAGGTCTTAGGTTCAATTCCCAGATGCGACCAAATCTTTTTATTTTCTACATCCTTCTTTTGAGAGGGGTTAGTACTGCCTTCAATGATCAAAAATTACAATTTGAGGTTGCACTCAGTAAGTCATTCCATTATGAATATATTAAAAATGAGATGAGCCTGAGATTAGTGTACTCATTTTGATGAAGTTCTATAATTAAGATGATCACGTCAAGATGCCTGACTTCCAGCTGATTGAATTGGTTAAAACCATTGAAGAAGAAGATAACAATAATAATCTAAACGAAAATATGAAAGAGAATAAGACACAGAAAAACAGAAAAAAGACAATGGTCGCAACTGGGACTCGAACCCAGACCTTTCGTCCAACCGAGACGTGCGCGCGTTAACCAATTTCGCTATTGCCACCTTCTGTCAAACCGTCGTATTTGTCAATCTCATATTTCAAATTCTTAGAACTAACAATATATTATTATCTTCAACTAATTATTTTTCCATATTTCGTGCAACTACCCTTTATTTTTTACAACTACCCTTTTTATTGGAAACAATCACAATTTGGGAGGCGGGAATGGGTATCGCTGCCCCGAGAACCTTTATTGGATAACCAACACCTCTGCCATATGTCACCCCAAGTGGTCCGCTACGTTTGTTGATTTAGCAGGGGTGCCCGGGTTCATGGGGGTGAGGTTTGTCTAGATCTTGGAGGCGGATGACCAGGACACACTGAACCCCAGATTCCTACCCACCCCTTAAACCCTTTTCCTTCCCAGAACTCTCCTCTCCTTCTTTCCTTAAAGAAAAAACCCTCTACACAGCATCCCCAAAGATGACATAGGCCCCGAAGGGAAATTATTTTTCTTAGGGCCCCCTGCGTGGAGCTCTTGTAAAAACAAACAATCATTCTAATAATTGGTTTGTAACCTGGAAAGCGTTTCGGATAAATGTATCCGAATTTTTTCATATGGAACTATTGACTTTTTATAAAAGTTTGGTTAAAACCAGTTCAATAATGAACCGAAAATGATTAAAAAAAGCAAGATTAAATAAAAACGTAAAGGTTTTCTCTAAAGCAAACCAATGTACAAAATACATAAATAATAGTTTCTAATTTCGAAGTTCTTTTACCAAGACAAAACACAGAGTATCATAATATTCGATTGCTATTAGATAGAAAACTCTTTTCTTAAAAGTGTGTGGCAGCCTTTGACGCGGAGCTTTAAAAAGCACCCATTAAAACGTCATATTCCCGATACCGAAATTAAAGCAATGATACGAAACATGGAGGCGAAGACGGAGTTAATAAAACATCTCTTCAAAATGCAAATTCTATAGTGCAAATAATAAATGTTAACAGTTCGCCGACCTGTTTTGTAGTTAGATATATGGGGAGTTTCAGCTTCGGCTAAATGAGAAAAGTTTCATATTATTATTTTGAAAACCGTCTAACAAAGCGCGTTTGCGAGAAATTTTATAGCTTTTAAAATCCAGTTCTATGTTGGGCGCACTAAGTTTAACAGTATGGTTTCCAAATTAATTATAAGTGGGATATAAAATTGTTATGATAATACTAACGTGTTCATAGGACGGCAAAATTAAATTATTCCTCATAATTTGTTACCAGTTTTGATACTGAGGAATTCCTAAGTTAAATTCCTCCATAAGCATTTGTTTAGGATATTATTTTAAGTGGATTTGATGACGTCAATAAACATATTTCTATGCACGCGCCCTTGGTGACTTCATCGAACTCAAGAAGCCAACGTCCACTGATATGCTGATCCATAGAATTCACTGGGTTACCCAAAGATATTGAAATATAAGTAGATGTGCTATCTGCTGTTTTTACTATGTGGGTCTGCGCTTCCGGGTGTCGTCGATATTGTTTACCAATTAACAAATAAACTAAAAGAACAAATAATTAACGAATAAACCAAACGAACGTTAAACTAAATGAACGAATTCTTTCCTTATTCAAAATATATTGTTGACCAATATTAATGCACATTTTCAAAAAATCAACGAAATGAACAAATTCTTTTTATATGAAAACTACGCTAATTAGCGCGTAGTCCGGCGACAGTTGCGCGGACACCATAGCATATCTCTTCTGTATTTGAATATCTTCGGGGTTACCAAACGAAGAACGCCCATCACCTGGATGGAGAAATTTTCAGAAACTGCTGACGGGTGCAACAAGTTCAGTTTGGACTGGATTTCAACGGGGGGCAAACTCGTCAGCGGTAGCAATGGATTTTTAAGTACCTATACATGTAAGGCGTACATTTTGATTGAATTTCGGTTGAATACACTTTAGATAATTATGTAATCGAAGTTATATCCTTTCGGTTGAATACACTTTAGATAATTATGTAATCGAAGTTATATCCTTTCGGTTGAATACACTTTAGATAATTATGTAATCGAAGTTATATCCTTTCGGTTGAATACACTTTAGATAATTATGTAATCGAAGTTATATCCTTTCGGTTGAATACACTTTAAATAACTATGTAATAGAAGTTATGTCCTTTCTACCTTTCGGAAGGGCTGGAGGGGTAGCCAGACGGTTGTTAGTGACGTCAGCATAATTCTTCTGCAAAGTACGGACCCACGACTATAGTCTGACTTTTATTGTGTTACCAATGCTGTTATTATTGTACCAATGTTATTGTTATTATTAATGCAACTATTGTATTGTGTGATTTTATTCTAATATAAGTGTAGGTATGTTCACAGTATAATAAATTGACGTAAAATAACTGCCTCAATACAGGCTAGCCTAGGGAGGCAGGTTATGAGAAACCTAAATTTATAATTATAAATCTCTATTCTTTAAGTACCTACTGAATATATGTATTTGGTTTTCTGTTATTAACTTTTGTACTTATGCAACTTTTAATCTGTACTTTTACTGTACTTATGATGTACTTTTTGTTTTTGTAGTTACAATCTTAAATTTTTTTGTTCAATAAAGATACACCAGATTTAAATGTCCGGGTTTAATTTTCCCCACAGGAAAAACTAAACCCTTTCACACACTTCCCAAATGACCATCTGGTCAATCCACGTTATGCAATTGCACTATATAAGTATTATAATTACAAAACAATACAAGAACAACATGTCAACCTACCAGAGACCAGATGGGAAAATAATTCACCGACTCCAGATATTTTCATATCAGAGGGTTCGGCTCTGTGGAATTCCTAATTGAACCTATAAATCCTACTGATCCCTCAATATAAATATTTAAAAAATCTTTTGTAATCCTACATGCATTTAAAATTACCGATTTTTGCATTTTTATATATAAATTCTTTGACAAATCTAATACGCCTAAATTTTGAATCAGAGACCTGGGTATAATGCCAGTAGCCGAAATAACAAATGGTAATATTTTTATAGTCCGAGAATGCCAAATTCTTTTAATCTCATTTTCTAAATCTGTGTATTTTCTAATTTTTTCAGAAACAGTTTTTTGAATATTACAGGAATTTGGAATAGCTACATCAATGATATAAGTTTTTTTTTAATTTTGTCATGTAAAACTATATCAGGTCTATTATGACTAATTGTTTAGTCTGTTAGTATAGTTTTATCATAATATATTTTATAAAATTCATTTTCTAAAAATGAATTTGGTTCATATTCATAATATGGTACTATATTACGGCAGTCAATCAAGTTATGTTTAATTACCAAACTTTGGTGGATTATTTTTAAAACCTGATTGTGCCTAAATGTATATTCGGACGGCGCTAATATAGAACATCCCGATATAATATGTTCTATAGTTTCCGGAAAAGCCAAACATTTTCTACAGAAATCATCAATTTGATTTATATCTTTGATTATATGCTTCCTATAATTTTAAGTATTAATGACTCTATCTTGAATGGCAAGCATAAATCCTTCTATTTCTGCACTCAACTCTCCAATACTCAACCATTTGTTTGACGAAAGTTTGTCAACATACGTTTGGTTGAGATAATTGAAGTGTTTTGCATGAATAATTTTATTTGACCAGGAATCTAATAATTCCTGGTTAGTATTTATAAGAATGTTGGCATTCTCGTCATATAAATTTAAAGGTGTAATGTTTCTATCTGCCTTGCAAATTATTTTGTGCATTTCTGAGCTATTAGCTTTCCTATGGAAAAAATTTCTAAGCATTTCTACCTGATTGTGTTTCAAAGATGTTATTTTGACTACACCTCTACCTCCTAAATTTCTAGGTAAATTAATTCGTTCTATAGCTGAATTTGGATGATGGCAATTAAACTTTGTTAACGTAGTTCTAATTAATCGTTCTAAACTATCTAAATCTGTATTGGACCATTTAATTATGCCAAATGAGTACGTTAATAAAGGTATTGCCCAAGTATTTATTGCTTTTACTAAATTTTTAGCAGATAGATTGCATTTTAAAAATTTTCTGATCCTAGTTTGAAATTTAATCCTAATATCATTTTTAATACTAGTGTGATCTAATCTATTCGATTGCGGGTATCCTAAATATTTATAAACCTCATCCCCTTTCATACTTTTAATTTTGAAATTTCTAAATATACCCTCGTCTCCATCTACAATTTCGCCTTTCTCTATATGGATCGTTTTACATTTATCTAAACCAAAAGTCATTTTAATATCATCTGAAATTTTTTTTATCTATTATTATTATTATTATTATTGTGGCTTTGTTGCAGCAATGTTAACAGTGTATTTGGGAGGCGAGTATGGTAACCGTCATATGGAACCATTTTTGGATAATCAACACCCCTGCCTGGATGATGTGATTTAGCAGGGGTGCCCGGGTTCTTGGGGTGAGATTTGTCTAGTTTTTGGCGGCGGATGCATTTGCTTATCTTCTGCACGGAGGGCCAGACTGGTTGAAGGAGTCCCTCTGACCTCTCCAGCAGACTCTCTCGACTAATCGATTTGCACCGCATTGGGAGGAATAGATTCACGCGTTCGCCACTTCTGGACCCACTGAATTCTAGATTTTTACCCATCCCTTTTTCCTCTCCTTTGTTTCCCTAAAAAGACCCTCCACAAAGCATCACAAGAAGAACAAAAATAACGCCACAAATTAAATCAGTTTGAGCGTATGTCATGTATACTCTATTTGCATTCTCGGACCTTTGGTGGCAATAATAGTTCTTAGACTCATACAGAGAAACGCAGTGAAAATGTGTTGACAAAGGAAAACCAAGAAACTCATAACCAGCAGTGTGAGAGTAACTCGAGCAAGTATTTAAAAAGAAAATCGTTTTTACCGTTAATCTAAGGGCACATATTGCTGCCTTAAAATATAACAATAATTCTTCTTCTATATTTTTGGCCTACGACACACATTCAAAATTTAGGAAACATATAAGTACTCCGGTGTTATCTATCTATTTTTCCTTCATAAACATTGCAATATAAACTGGTTTTAATAAGTTTTATTTTCATTTAGTAAATCAGATTTATTGTTTATTGAACTCTGGATATGCAAAAGTGCGTACGCAGAGAGGACGGACCGCCAAACAACTCGGACTTGGCACACTATTTGCCTCATTCACGTTTATGTATCGTCTCATTCATACTCTTCTATAATTCTGACTCTTGACATGGCCCGACTCGTGACTCCCGGACTACTTTCACCATTTATATTTGCGTTATATACTCCACTTACACTACTTTCATCATTCATTTGCTCTACATGCCCAAACCATCTGAGCGTTCCTCATACTTTTATAATTTTTTTTTATTTTTATTTAGTAACTATATAATATTTTTTACATTTTTATATGAAACATGTTAGTTAGTTGTATATATAAAATATATTCGTAGTCCTCCTCACTAGGAGATCCTGTGCTGAGGGGGACTATGCTTTGGATAAGTTTTTCAGCGACTTCTATGGTTTAACTTCATTGATTGGATAAGGTTTTCCAGAAACTTCTACTATGTACTTCCTACTATGTACCGGTAAAATATTATTATTTTTTTACCACATTTTACATTTTAAATGAGTTTATATCGGGAATACGTATCTACTTATCTACTGAAAATATCGTTTAAAGTATGTGTATGTAAAAGGTCTTTTAACGGGCATAAATAAGCAAATAACTGACATCGTACCAGAATTCCTTAAAAGTAAACTAGACAAACTAATACAAGTAGAATATTTGTTAAAGATCCAACAAGCCCACGTGATATAAATATATAGAATAGTTGGAACGAAGATAAAATTTTCCTTCTACTTTTGTGTGCCCCTCAACGTTTCTCCCGCTCCACGGTACGCCCCTGACACGTCCTTCCGCTTGGTTAAGGTTTTACGCCGGAGTTCCGCCTCAAGTAGAGTTAAACCCGCGCAGTGGAGGCGCTAGGAAGCGGCAGGGGGGGCATGTTTTTCTTTAGACATTTTTAATGTGTCTTCCCCTGAACCGTGCAGCGCTACTGAGTGCTCAGTAATACACGACCGGAGATTTTAAAAGTTTCTCGGTATTTATTCAAATGTTGGAAAAAGTTGGCTCTCAACGTAGCTTTTTTCTATTGATATATGGCTGTTTTTTTTTTTTTTTCAATTATTTCTGGCTTTCACCCTTCAAGGGTGTTCTAGGCCATCATTTATAATTACAGAGAAAAGAAAGGTGAATTTATATATTAATTTTATTTAAATGTGCAAATTTCAGAATTTTATGGAAGATTGGAGTAGAGTTCAGACTTAGAAGAGATGAGATGTTGAATGGAGGAGAGGCAATTTTTGATAACGCTTGATAGAAGAGAGGATATTTATTTAGAGAGGGACAATCAAAAAATATGTGATCTAAAGTTCCCACATCTAGACCACAGAACGTACAATCTGGGGAGTCAAGCACATGAATTTTATAAAGGTGAGAAGGAACGGAACAATGTCCGATTCTCATACGAATAAGTAAGGAAATTTCTTTTTTGGAAAAATGGGGGAATTTTTGAAACCACGGTTTTGATGGGATAGTCCTTTGTATTGAGGCGTAGCGGGCACCCTTGGATTGACTAGCAATGTTCCAATACTCTGTCCAAACATTGCGGGATCTATCTTTGATGATGGAAAAAATATCAGACAGGGGAATATGGTTTACGAGGGTAACGGTAGGGTTAGACGCTCCTTGTTTTGCCAAGGAATCAGCAATATCATTACCCACTATGCCAACATGTCCAGGAATCCAAATCAGAGTGACAGTTTTTCCAGAGCTTTGAATGGAGGTTATCAATACTCGAATAAGACATACAAAGTGATCATCAGGATGAAGAAGAGGACTTGTTTTAAGTTTTTGGAGGGAACTGAGAGAGTCAGAGAGAACAAGAGAATGTTCAAAATTATTTTTTATTATATATTTGAGAGATTCAATAATCGCAATGCACTCGGCAGAAAATATTGAAAATTGGTTTGAAATTGAATAAAATATTCTTTCATTAGAATTATTGTGGTAAACGTTAATACCAATACCACAGTTAGGAGAGTCCGGAGATTTGGAGCCATCAGTAAATAAAAGAGAAGAGTTGGGCCATTTAGAAGAAATAATGTCATTGAACATATTATTGACAGTACGGGCTGGGAGATTGGAATGACTTTTAAGGATGCCGATCCCCTCTAAAATCGTTGGGGATAGGGTGACGTGACTATATTTTAATTTGTACAAAGGAAGAATATCATTTTTGATAATTTGAAGCTCTGAGAGAGAGCGAAAATTTTTACAAATGGCAGGGAGAGGTTTAGTTCGAGCTCTGATTGTAGATGAATGTGTTGAGTCGTTGAACAACGAGACTCTGGGAATAATCTGATGACTTTTAGAATTTAAACATTTAAGAACAAATTTGTCAGCAAATAATTGACGCCTTAAATAAAGAGGAGGATCAGAACATTCTACTTGAAGGGAATTGATGGGCGACGATTGCATCGCGCCAGTTATTATTCGCAATGACTTAGATTGAATTTTGTCTAATTTACTGAGTGCATTTTTGGATGCAGTACTAAAAAGTGGGCAGGCATAGTCGAGATGACTTCGAATAAGTGCATTGTAGAGCAACTTAATGCAGATAGGATGAGCACCCCACCAAACGCCAGTCAATGATCTGATAATATTTAAATTTTTTTCACATTTAGTAACTATATTATTAATGTGGGAAGACCATTTAAGTTTCCTATCAAATGTTATTCCCAAAAATTTTACTTCGGAAGCATTGGGGATTGGCGAGTTTTTAAATAAAATTTGAACAGGGGGATTATTATGACGATTTGAGAAGGTAACACACTGACTCTTTTGTACTGAAAGTTCAAGACCATTTAAAGTAAGCCATGTGCAAAGGGCATCCATGGCTTCATTAAGATATTTGACGGCGGATGGAATGATTTTGGATGATAAGAAGAAAGCTATGTCATCTGCGAACTCAACGACTTTTACTTGAGGGGGAATGGTGACATGCATATCGTGTGTGTATATATTATACAGTAAGGGGGATAATACATCGCCTTGGGGTAAACCCTTCCAAATTGACCTACTCTGAGGAGTAACATCTGGTAGCTCAATGAAAATTTTCCTATCGAGAAAAAGATTAATAATAGATTGGACAAACATGAGGGGTAAGCCAAGGCCTAAAAGTTTTTTTTTAAGAATTGGGATGGAAACATTGTCAAAGGCGCCTTCTATGTCTATAAAGACTGCAAGACATACTTCTTTGTTAGAAATGGATAAATTAATATCAGTGCTGATGATGGCAAGGTTATCTTGTGTAGATTTCTTTTTCCTAAATCCAAATTGGGATGGAGAGAGAAGATGATTACTCTCGACGAAAAATTCTAACCGGTTTTTAATTAATTTTTCATAAATTTTACTAAGGGTGGATGAAAGAGCAATTGGCCTATAGTTGGATCCAGAATTGGGTGATTTGTTTAATTTTAGAATTGGGATGATTATTTGAGAACTCCAGTCATCAGGTATTATGCCAGTCTGGAAGATTTTATTTAAGATGCTTAAAAAGTGATTTAGAACATTATCATTACTATTTTTGATAATGCTATAAGGTATACCATCTCTGCCTGGAGATGAGTCCTTGACTGTTGATAAACAATTTTTTAATTCAATTAAAGTGAATGGAGAGTCAAGCCAATGATCAGACATAGGAGTGTTGTGGATTGGAGTTATTTCATCTAAGTTAGGTACAGAAGGGGGGGCAATTTTGTCCAAGAACTCGTCCATCCATTTAGAATGAGAAGCTCGAGGAGATGTTGGACTGAAGGAGGATCGAAATCTTCGAATCATAGACCAAACTTCCGAAATTGGAGTGTTCGGAGATACTGAACTGCAGAAGTTGTACCACCCGGATTTTTTTTTTGACCTCAATACCCTTTTGGCATTCGCTTCGGCATTTTTGTATATGAGATAGTTCTCCATAGTCATATTGTGACGATAGGAAAGAGATTTAGCTTTCCGAATTCTCACTACTTTGGAACATTCCTCATCCCACCAGGGAGTTGGAGGGAGTTTTTTGAGAGATTTGGTTTTAGGGGGAGGATTTGATTTATTGATTGCAGTTACGAGCATTGATTTGAAGTTATCGTAGTCATCTTTGACAGATAATGTATCGGTATAGGATAAATTTTGTATAAACTTATCCATATGTGAGTTAAATTCGTCCCATTTGGTGTGTTTTGTTTTAATCTTTGTCGAAATATGGGACTTGTCTGAATGGAAAGAAGTTTGATAAGTGATGGTGATCGGGAAATGATCACTGGAGCAAGGGTCGGGGGACACCACCCACGAGGAGAGAGGTGCCAGATTAATAGAGCATATGGAGAGATCCACTGCACTGGGGTTTGTGTTGGGGCGAGAGATTCTAGTAGGAGATCCGTCATTCAAAAGAAAAAGGTTGGATTCATCTAGGAAATCCATCACACTTCGACCGTCTCGATCACAGAAAGCAGAACCCCAGACGGGAGAATGGGCATTAAAATCACCCAATAAAAAGAAAGGAGGGCTTAGTTGACGGACAATTTGCAACCACGCTTGTTTATTGAAGTGCGATGTTGGGGGAAGATAGATAGAAACAAAGGAAGTGTCCTTTATTTTAGCTGCAACCATTTGAAAGTCAGCATTGGGGGGTTTGATATTATTTATTGGGAAAAACGGAAGGGATTTTTTAATAAAAAGGGCAGCACCTCCGCCCGTACCTTCCGGGCGATCATCGCGGAGACAGGAGTACCCTCCCACATTAAAGTGGGTGGATGGAGTAAACCATGTCTCCGAGACAGCAGCCACAGAAACAAGGTTTGAATTTAATAGGTTAAGAAGGTTTGATTTGTTAGAAATAGCACTGCGACTATTCCACTGAAGAATTCTAACATCTTGAAGAGCCATTTTGAATAAATGATTTTAATGTGGAAATAATAGAAGCAGCGTTGGACGGTAGATTAGTTTGAGAAGAAATTAGGTCAATTAGAAGCATAATAAGAGTTTGAATAAATGAAGAATTATCTTGGGAGAGTTGTTCAGAAAGCTTTTGATAGTTTGTTGAGGATGAATTATAATTGTTTGCACACCCATTTGTGGCGTGTGAAAGAGGAGAACCATTGGGATTTAAGAGAAGTGAGTTGTGTTGTTGCTGATCGTATCCACGAGCCTGTTTAGAGATAGGGTTTTTGTATGTGAATTTTGTTGAACGGGAAGATGTTGAGGAGGAGGCGAGAGGGTTGGATGAAGAGTTACTGGATAAAACCTCGGAAAATGATTTTTTGACAGGCGGGAATAATTTAGAAGCCTGCAGAAAAGACAAGTTCTCAGAGGCCATAGAAATTTTTATATTTTTTTGGCGAGATTGTTCGGGGCAAGAAGAGTTAATGGCGGAATGAGCGCCTAAGCAGTTAAAACATTTAGGTGAAGAGAGAGAAGAACATTGGTCAGCCGAGTGGTTTTCTCCACATTTGAAACATCTGGGAGGGGATCTGCATGCAGCTTTGGTATGACCAAAACGGCAGCAGTTGTAACATTGAGTGGTGGGATAAGTGTACATTTCAACTGGTAAGGAGTTGAAAAATAAATAAATATGGGAGGGAAGAGATTGTCCTTCGAATGTGATGACGACAGATTGGGAGGGCTTCCAGGAAACGATGCCCTCAGAGGTGTCCTTATAATTTAGCCTCCTGGCTTTTATGGGATTGCCGATATGTTGGGGGGTTGAAAGTGAGGACAGGATTTCTGGAATGGACAGATCGGTCGAGATACCCCTGACCAGGCCCATTCGAGTGACATTGAAAGTTGGGATGTACGCCTTGAATTTAGAATTTGATGAAATAAATATATTTTTGATAAAGTTGTTGGCGGCTGAACCTGACAGGAATTCAACAGAGATTCGGAAGCGACCCTCGGCTTTAACACCTCCAGGTTTAATCGAAAGGTTCTTGTTATTTGAAAGAAATTTACCAAATTCAAGAGGATGGATGGTTTTACCTTGTTCAGTTTTTTGCGCATATACAATGTAGGGGCCACGGGAATGAGTAGAGTAAAAGATTGTTGGAGGAGGTTGAGGAAGAGCTGGAGGGGACTGAGAAGACAAAGGCGAATCATGTTTTTTTGGGGAAAGGGGACTAAATTTTCTTTTTTTAATTGAGGTTAGGATGACAGATTCATTGTCTGAAATGTTTGAATGTTCTGAAAAGTCTATTTTATCTGAAATGTCTGCATCTGGAGGGTCAGGAGGGGGATCTGGGGGCTTTGTAAGGGGTACAGGAGGGAAATCCTCCTCCATTGTTCAAAAAATTACAGCTAATATAAAAAGTGACAGAAGTAAAAAAATTATATAAATATCTGAAAATGAGCAGCAAGAAGTGACTCCTGGAAGATCAGGGGGGAGAAGATTCCAACACACTAAACTTTTTACAGCCAAAACACAATAAAAAGATTGGTTTAAGAATATTTTTTGAAAGAGCAAAACAAAAGAACTGATGACAGCCAAATGTTATTGTTGCGAGTCCTATATGGCTGTTAATTCGCGAATAATTTTAAGAATTATACTTCAAGGTTTTTAAAACAATTCTACAAAACAATAAAAGCTAGAACAATTCCACGTGAGAAAATTAATGCCGTGTAGGAATTGTTGTAATATAATATATCAGACCGATAGACACAAATGCATTCCATATAAACAAAACTACTTTTTACCGTGATTTATTTTTGGGGTATTATCCGTGTTATGCGTCCTCCTTCTTTATCCAAAGTTTTAGATAGCATTACAGTGTCCATCATCAGGGCAGTCACGAAGATTACTACTGATTAGAATAAACCGCGAAATAACTCAATTGGATATGATTTTAGATTTTCACAGCCAAAAATTATGATTTATTTTTAGGGTATTATGCCATGATGTGCTTCCTCCTTCTTTATCCAACCTTTAGGACAGTGTTACAGTGTCCATCATCAGGGCAGATATGATAGAATAACTCATTTCTTTACGCAGTCATACCTATAATCATGTTTTAGAGTTCAAACTCTTTTTATCGTGGATATTAGATATTAATTAGCCCGTGTGGCCCAATTTCTTTCCCAGTTGCAAATTAAGATTTCTTACCACAAAAATCTGATCTCATTTACAGATTTCGATATCTGTAAATACCAATTATACTTTATTTTATTAAGTGTTCTTTTATTTTAGTCGAAAAAGTATACGGAAGGCCAATTTAACCATAATGTGAAGATATTTTCTACCATTAGAATCCGTAGTGAGCATTCAAAAGTAAGAAGACGATGGTTTGAAAGGGTTATGTAAATACGATTGCTAGAGATATCGTACTAATATTAATTTAAAAAAAAAAATTGTAGATAAATGAAACAATTTAACTTTGTTTGAACCACTTTTAAAGTGGTTCAAACAAAGTTAAATTGTTTCATTTATCTATAATGGATAACCACAAAGTTATAGCTACTTTCAAAAGTATTAAAAAAATTGTATTTAACGGTCTTAAGCAAAAATATTTAATAAAGCTAGACTTATTTAAAATAAAGCAAAAACTTCTAGACAAATGTCTCGTAGCATTTGAAGGAAGACTATGAATTTTTTCATACATATAACATGTTAAATAACAGAACCAGGTGTATATTTCATAATTTTCGGAGCATACTTTCCGATTGTTTCTCTATCGAAGGATTAGTATTATTATTATTATACTTTTTCAAATGGGTAAATGCATCGATTATCTTCAAAAATAAAATTTTATAAGAGCTTAAAAACTTAAAATGTTCCAGGGAAATATGTTATAAATCAGTAGAAAATGGATAAATACCTGCGAAAACTTCGAAAGGATAAAACGAATAGTGAAATCGTTTAAATATTGCTAAAATACCTACATAGATTGTAATTTGTTAGCTGCAGGAATTTCTTAATCAAATTCTCAAAAACTTGGACAAAATAATTTGTCCCGAGTAAAATATTAAGTTGTTACTAATTAGTACCAGCAAAGCGCTCCCGAATAACACAAGTACCAACCATTTGAAGCAGAATTCTTAATTAGTCTCGAGTAAGAGAATAGTACCTACTCCGGTTGAATGGAACAAATCCTTTCACACGACTCTGAAATTCAAACGTAATTCCGGGTCTTAAATAAACACGAACGAGGACTAACAGGTGAAAATCCGCCCGTAGGATTGAAACCATGATTGAAAAACCGACCGGATTATTCCTAAATCACAGGTTCCCAACATTTATTAACGTTAATGAAAATTTCATTAAGTTACTACGGTGTTCAAAAACTGACTTTAATCATTTTTATGAATTTATAGAGCAACCATAAAGAATTTTACATCGTTAAGCGTTGAAGATACTTCAGTATCGCTATGGTGAAAGACCATCGAAGAGATCTGAATTGCCAACTTAACCCCATCTTCATATTCCCATCTCCTTCCCCTTCGAACCTCCAGCCTCACAACATTACTAAAAAATTTGGCTCCAACAATTTGGGAGACCTTTGGGAGACGTTTGCTGACTAGTTTGATGACTTAGCAGGGGTACCCGGATTCATTGGGTGATCGGGAGAGACTGGTTAAAGAAGACCCTTTGACCGCACTAGCAGAACTCTCTCAGAACATCGCTTTTGCACCGCAGCGGGAGGGATGCATTTATATGTCCGTCACTCTTGGATACACTGACCCCCAGCTTCCTATCCACCCCTCATATCTTTTTCCTTCCCAGAACTTCATCTCCATCATTTCCTCAAAAGACCCTCCCCACAGTATCCCTAAAGATGACGTAAGCCCTGAGGGAAAATATTTTCCTCAGGGCATCCTATGTGAAGCTAATTTAAAAAAAAATCGAGTGCAGTTTAAACGCGGTAGGAGCGAAACTTTACCAAAACAATCTCAACCAATACTTAAATAGTGAGATATAATCAAAGCGACCAACGAGCGCGGACCTAGCGTAATTTCTATTTCATATCTCAACCAATAGAAGCCTTTAAAAGTGGCATCATAATCAAAGCGGCCAATGATCGCAGTTGTTGCGGTTGGGACTCTTGTGTAGCATCAACAACAACAAAAAAGTTGAATTTCCAATCCGAATCGAAGAGTTTTTAACAGTAATTCATTTTTCAAGTTTGAAATATTATAAATAATGATAATAAAGAAAATAGGTGATCAAATATACAAAAAAAGGTTTCTTTATAAAAGATCATTGTTTTTGGCGAGAGATCAGACAGGTAACAAAGGATTTTATAGAGTTCCAAAAGAGTACAAATAAGATTTATTGTTGGACCTGGAGCGTTCTGGAATTTAAATTTTAGCGGTAGTTAACAGTTTTCAGATTTCAGTTGGATTTTAAAGCTAAAAGCGTGTCCGGGCCGCGCTGAACGGGAGCGGAGAGAGAACTGAATTTCTGGCTCCAAATTTTGTAAATTATTATTGAAAAATTCAGGCCTTTATGGGAGATGAAATGAAATGGAGAAAATATTCAAATACGAATGTACGTTGGTAAACAATTTTAATATATATTTTTTGGACTCGTGGGTCACAAGAGATAGACTTCAAAAATGTAGTACAAAAAATTTTGTAATAAAACGATCAACAAAATGTACATTCGATGTTATTCGAAATTGTGATTTGAAAATATTTGCAGTGAAGAAAACATGAACCGAAAATTTCATCGATAGCAGAACGTGATCGGATCATTGTATCTTTTTTTCTTACTAATAAGAATATATAAGAAGTATATGTTGTTAAAAACGGAACTATGTTTTAAGCATTATCGTGGTTTATTTTTGGGGTACTATGCAGTGTTGCGCTACCTCCTTCTTTAACAAGCGTTTCGGGCAGCGTTACGGTGTCCATCATTGGTTGTGATCACATCTGCCCTGATGGTGAACACTGTAATGCTATCCGAAATGTTGGCTGATGAAGTAGGTAGGGTACGTGGCACAATACCCCAAAAATAAATCGCGATAATACTTTTGGGCGTGAAAATTTAAAATGAAATCTATTTAAGAGTGTCCATTTTAGGAAATGGTTTGCGACCGAAGGAAGAGAGGAAAAATAAGGTAAGATGTCTCTAATCTTAGACAGCTAAAGCAAGACAAAATTCGATTAATAATTATGGGATAATAATAATAATTTGTAGAGCGCCGTTTTTGTGAAAAATAGCCTCAAGGGTCAGCGCCAGATCCCAGCGGATCTCACAAGAGAATCTTTCAATCTGGCAGGAGGCCGAAATATCGAATAATCTTATGGACTCGCTAAGATGTGCATTAGCATTTCTATGTGGGTCCAGAGCAATACAATTTCAGAGGCGTTTATGGGTACCGCCGCCCCAGTAATTATAAATTAGATAACCAATACCTCTACCAAAACGGTCTTGGCGGCAGATGCCTCTGTCCACCAACTGTGTGGCTGGCCAGATCGGGAGAGACTGTTTTTGATCTTTACAGCAGGACTCTACAAAAACAATGCCTAGCACTGCAGTGGTAAGGTGGGATTCATACTTCCATTACTCTTGGATAGACTGAGAGAACTTCCTCTCCTTCATTTTATAAAAAAGACCCTCTACACAGCATCTCCAAAGATGATATAGGTCCTGAGGGGAATTATATTTTTCAGGTCCACCTGTGTGGAGCTAATGTAAAGAAAAACGTTTCCCAATCAGCACGAAAATAATCAACACTGCTGTTACATCCGTTAAATTCTTCACGTAATGTTGAGTGCTAAATAAATGGTGCCCCTAAAAATTAATGACCGTGAAAATGAATACGCCCCTCAGCGGATAGACTAAACGTAAACAATCGAAATAGTGAGAATGACGTCACCGGAAATGCACATTACCCCACTACACTGAACCGGACATGCTGGGAGATTTATCAAGTGCTACTTCCGCTAGAAGAGCCCTGCAAACATTACGCTAATTACGGCGTATCTCCTGGGAGGCACAGATAGCACCATTACCCCGCTAGAACCTCCACCAGAGGAAAATATATAAGCCCTTTCGTGTATTTTAATTAATTAAAGGGAGTTTTTTCCAACGGGCTCCTTAAATACCCCAAGAAAAGAAATGCCCCATCCGAAGATCGATGATCGCGGATCGGAACCGTCTGGTTTCTTTACAAAACATCTCATTAATTAAATTTGGATACAATAAAAATTGAGGGTATAAAACTTGTAAAATAAATAGCACAAATTTTAGTTAGGCGAACCCTACATGTTCAATGTTTATTGTGATCTGTCAATATTTATCAAATATCGTAATACTTATTGAACGTGTAGGCTGGCGTATTGACGGATCACAGATGTCTAGATTCCTCAATTCCGCATCTCCTCGCATTCCTCAATTTACGAATCGTGATAAATATTGACGGATCACGCACCAATATTCCGTCGGTTAATACTACGGAATTCAAGAATCTAGACAACTGTGATCCATATTGTGATTCGTCAATGCACTAGCCTAGACGTTCAATAAATATCACGGTATTTGATAAATTTCGACGGATCACAAAAAATATCGAACGTTTAGGGTGATCTGATCCATATTGATGGATCACAATCCGTATTGATGTTATGGATCGTGATAAATATTTAACAAATAACCAACGCTTAAAACAATCATGCTATGTTGCAGTAGAAGAAGAGGAAGGTCACTACTAATGCCCTGGAGTGATCAAGTGATCAAGTACCTATCACTGGCGTCAGGTTGTAATCTTCTGAGGAGTGGAAGAGCCGTTCACAGAACTGAGGAACTGAATCGACAATAAGTTATGTTACATAAGACCCAAGGGCTGGAGCTAGTGGAACGATGATATCAACAATTTTGAGATTGTAATGAGAAGGAAAATTGACAGGAAAAAGATTTACAGAAGATCGAGAAGGACTAGATATTCAAAATACATATTCATATTTGATAAAGTATAAATAAAACGCTGTCAATCCACTTTTAAATCTGAAAGATGGCATCTCAGAAATGCTGTAGAGACAACATTATCCACTCTGGAAAGAGGTGTAAAATAAATATTCTTAATTATTGAAGACAAAGATAATATTTACTTGTAATATCTAAACGACGCGTAAAACAGAACAAGACACAAGGGTTCGATCCCCAGTTGAGACAGTTTTTTTTTCTGTTTTATTCTGTTTCATGATTTGTGAAGATTTATCAATATTACTTAGACGTGATCCTACAAAAAATATTCCAATAAATTGAATAAATGTTTTTTTCTATTTCCCAGGCTGGGATTTGATCCCGCGACTTTGATACTCACGGGGTGGTCAAAAGAACTGCAGTAAAATATCGTTCAGTAAAAATTAACCTGCTGTTTTAAAAGCGTACGACGCGACGCTTAAAATCGTAACAGAACCGAATTTCAATAAAAAACTCTTTTTTATGCCGTATTTTAAGAGCAATTTACATAAATACATTTTAAATCAACAAGACCAGATTTATCTCCCAAACGACCGAATATTGGGGCTTGAGTCAACCCTGTACAAAGTATGCCGAAAATCGTGAAAAGTTTTTCGTCATTAACAAGCCCTAAAGTGGCAGCACGAAAGTTTCCCCATAAGCATGCCTTTGTTTTATCAGCCTTATGTTAATCTAAAATACATACTCTCGGTGTCTATTCCACCCCCGGGAGCGCCTGTTGGCGTATTTACAAAGCTTATTTTACATTCATCTTGTAATATTAAAGGCGGTCGTAGGTTGGGGCGCACTTTATAAAGAAGTAAACAATTTTCAGACAACATTCTTGGATCATCTTTAAGAAAGGTAAGAATTTGGAGTTTTAAAAGCTTTAACAAGGTAAAAAAACGCCTTTTACAATGATAAATGTTTTTTAAATTTTTTATAATAATTTTAAATCAACGAAGTTAAAAAAATAGTTTTATTATTGCTATTCCAAAATGTAGGTTAACAAATTCATTCTTTCAAATTACTCGAATTGAATTTATTTTTCTTTATTATTTTATATCGTGAGTTCTTAGGGAGGTAGTGTAAAGAAAAAGTAAAAGTAAAGTGTAGTGTAGATACCGTAAGGTATAGTGCACTAAAAAGTGTAGAATTTTTCCCGTTGCACCCAACGAAGGTTATTAAGTTTTATTATAATTCACAAATATTCATTTATGATTTTATGCTTGCAAATTGATAATTTAATATATATTTTTTGTTATAATTTTCTGATTTTAAATCATAACTTGTTGTAAAAAAGTAAAATGAAGCGTAGTATACTAAAAAGTGTAGTGAACACAAAACTGTATTATACAGAGAAGTGTAGTGTACTAAAAAGTGGTAATAAAATGTAGTACACCAAAGAATATACTGTATAGAAAACTGTAAAAGATATTGTATAAAATATATACTGATAAACTGTATTAATTACAGAAAAGTGTATTATACAGAAATGTGTAGTGTACTATAAAATGTAGTGCACTAAAAGGTACAGTGCACAGAAATGTGTAGTGTACTAAAATGTGTAGTCTACTAAGAAGTCTAGTATACAGAAAAGTGTAAGGTACAGGAAATTGAAGTGTACAGAATAGTATAGTGTACTCAAAAGTGTAGTGTACTAAAAAGTGTAGAGTACAGAAAAGTGTAGGGAAATAAAAAGTGTAGTATAATATTAAATTTAATACTAGTGTAGTAAACTGAAAAGTGTAACGTTGTAGTAAAAGTGTAGTATTATTATATATTTTTATATGTTATTTTCTAATTTAATGCTTGCAAAATGAGTCTCGAATTATTTTTTTGTTAGCATTCCCCAATTTTAAGTTATAAGTATTTGTTGGGTAGATAGTGTAAAGAAAAAGTAAAGGATAGTGTAGTCTACATAAAATCACCAGGTTCATGAAGATAGGCCCTGGTTTAAATCGATGATAAAGAAAACCTTGGCAAAGCCGAAAACACTTTGCCTCACACGAGGCACGATACGAGAAGACGAACTAATGGAGCGTATAATGTATAAGGATGGAAACCGGAGTGTTAGGAAACCACTCATCTATTGTTTGTTTTATGAGAATGTGTGGCGGAGGGTGCTCTAATGATTCTAAAGAAAGCTTTTCTCCCGTCACAGGCTTCAATAAACACGGGAATAAATCATGCTGCCATATTCTGATCGGAACTTTTAACTCAGAGGGATGACAAAGTGTGACTAGAGTTGAGTTTACCATCAGGACCTACTTATTCTCCTTTTCTGAATATTAACCATTACAATATAAAGAAGACCCGGCTTTGTGTGTTACGTTACTTTCTTTGTAGACTAAATTTGTAAAAGGAAATTGATGCATTCACCATGGGGTAAGCATAAAATTATTTTCTTTTTATTTCTTATTGAGTAAAACCTCAAATTGTAACTAAAAAAGCGACTCTCAATCGAAAATCTGAAATCGAAAAATCAGAAAAATATACACATCCAGGAATCGAACCCAGGACTTTATCCTTGCCGGGGCAGAGCTCTACTACCAAGACGTGACCGTATCGTTTTCTGATTTTTCTAATTGCCTTCATTAATTAAATATTACAATTTGAGGTTAAATATTAAGTTAATTTTTTTTTTCAGAAAGACAAACATTCCCAAGTTACGAATAACCTAACAATATTTGAAAACCTCCTACTACCACCATGGTAAGCGGAATATATTGTTTGTGTCATGATGGAGGACTTAGCCAGCCGAGGAATCGTACACACGTCGCCCAGACTCGATACCAATTCAACCACTGATCGGTGAATGAAATATTCATCACATACTCGCAGAAAAGCCAATAGATACCGCATACTAAATAAAAAAACGGATTTATTTATCCAAGATACTACTTAGGTAGCATTTAGTTCGAGATGAATCTTGCAATCATACATAAAGATAGGAGCCAATAAAAATATGACCAAAGCGGATGAGTTCAGTGATAGCGCCGCCCCGGCTAGGCTTAGGTCCTGGGGTTCGATTCCTAGATGAGTCCTTTTCTGATTTTTCTATTTCAGATTTTCGGCGGTTAGTCCGCTTATATTGTTTCCAATAATTAAGTAAAATTATTTTTATACATGAAATAAATTTATGTTATACTCTTGGTTCTGACAACGACAATGAAATATATATTTTAAATAATTATATTAAATACCTATTTGACCAGCTGGTTGTCCTTGTGTTTAGAGAAAAGGTGTGGTGTGAAAAAAACATCATTTTGACTTACCTGAAAAAAAGAAAAAAATTACATTAAAATCAACAATCAACAGATACACACATATTTAAATACAATAATCAATAATTAAAAATCTCCCTAATCTAATAATTAAACAAAATTGGAATGGTTGCGGTATTCATAATATCGTGTAATTCTCTTAGATTGTTTTATAAAAAAATTGACAATTTATATACACATGGACACTTTTTTTACGTTAGCTCAACACATGAGGCCTGAAGAACAAAATTCCCACCAGGAAGGTCTTTTTGAAAAGGAAGGAGGGGACGTTCTGGGAAGTAAAAATGTATGAGGGATGGGTAGGAATCTGGGGGTCATTGTGTCCGCTCAGCATAAGTTCATGTGCAACAAATAAAATAAAATCTATAAATGTATCTGTAGTAGTGCTCACCGTTCGCGAGCTATTGTTAAAATGTTATAGTTTGTAGTATAATTAAAAAAAAAGTTTTATTTGACAAGGTGTTTGTAGAAATAGTTTACCATCATCTAATTATTTATCAACATAAAAAGTACGCCGTTATAAATGTGCACAAATGCTTGATAAATTTACAATTCCATCGCGAGACGTTAGTACGTGACAAATCTACTGCAAAATCCACTGAAAAGACCGCGAAATCCCGCTGAAAAACCGTGAAATGAAAAGAAGACGTTTTCGCAATGTTCCAGAACAAATTGCTCTAAAAATCGCTCCGGGATTCGAGGCGATATGGAGTCAGCCGGAGAACCCCCAAGATACATCTCCCGCTCGGTAAACTTCGGCAAACTCCGGTAAACTTCGACTCTGAAGGTATAAAGCTGCGATTGTACTGCCGTTACTTGCGCTGACTGATTGCAACGGATTTATTGTACCATCTATTTTATTTGTGATCTCAACTGCAATGGGTTTGCGGCAAAGATGCTTCGAGCAGATAAATAAATTATACATTAGGGTTAATTTGTCGGAAAGTATACGAGTTGCCTCAACTGACGGACATGTGGTTAAAGTTGCAAGGATGTGGAATAATTTAATAAAGGTGATCTAGAGCGAATTCTATTGCTTTTAAACGAACGAAAACATTTATTGGTACGATCTTTAATTCGGAAATGTTATTTGGATGAAAAAATGGAGCATGGGAACGAAAACCAGCTGACTTTTCCGATAAATTTCTTGCTAAACGTACTATTAAATCATTTTTACTTGAGTTTTAAGTTTTGAGCTTGCAATATCGACTCAAATGTTTGCTCTTACTGACTTACTTAATCCATTAAGGGCGTAAACATTTATCCATAGTTTTTTTAAGAATGTCAATAATCCAAATAATGTAATAATATTTATTTTTAATAAAGTTTATTGTGGTAAATTTATTTTTAATAGACTTCTTAATATAGTTTATTATGGTAAAAACAAAGTGTTTTTAATTATTTCATTAATAAAATGGTGCCACAAAGTGAATTTGCTAAATTTGAAGAAATTTATTTTTTTATTTCTTTTACACATTCAATAATATTCAATTTATAAAAACAGTTTATTTGTAAACAAGTTCTAATATGTAATTATTATTACGCGTGACAGCTGTTTCGCCTTCTGAAGGCATTATAAAGCTGTGGTCATACCACTTATAGACGATGTATTTATATTATTTATAGATAGATATTTACAATGAAAAGGTTTTTTTGCTTTAATTATATACGCCCTTATTAATTTCTGAGCAAAATTATTGAAATTATTAATGGTTATTATGCTTTAACAGTTTCCCCAATCACTGAATCGTTTAAATTAGACTGATGTATTCTAATCATTATGTGAGTTATTCTCAAATGATAACTCATGGGTTTTATTGTTTTTAAGACATTTGATTATTTATTATTCCTTTTTTAATTGCCAAGTGATATGGACACGTGTTCCACATGCTGTGATCCAAGTTTGCGAGATGTTTTCCATGGCCCAGTCAATACAGGGTGTACTAGCACGTACCCGGAAGGCTTTAAACAAAGATTCCTGAGCATATTTGGTGTAAAAAATGTAGCTAATCTGTCCGATAATATATTTTATTAAAATAAACAAAAATAAAAATATACCACTCTTCGCCACATTTCACAGGGCTACAAGTCTCGGATCACGTGATATGCACGCTTTGTTTCGTATGTACGGTATTGCTGGAACAAAAGTATCAAGTGATGTGTTAGGTTGTACCCAGTAGAGAATTGTGATTGAAAACTTTTGCTTTTTAAACGACTTCAAAAAGAAGGAGGTTCTCTATTCGTATATATATATATATATATATTTTTATGTTTGTTACCTCAGAACTTTTGACTGGGTGAACCGATATTAATGATTCTTACTTTTTATTTGAAAGCTGGTGCTTCCCGTGTGGTCCCATTTTAATTTGGTCCACTTCCGACAATGGCATCCATGGGAAAACCATATAAGTCTTAAATTTGCATTAAGTATGTGTGCGACAAATGGACGAAGAACTCAATATCACGCCAACCGATTTCGAAGATTCTTTTTTTATTGGAAAGGATGTACTTCAAGGGTAGTTTGATGAGAGTTTGGTAAGGTTCTGATTGTGGGATCCATGACAGAGTAACAGAACTCTTCAATTTTTAGGAGCAAATTAACGAAGCTCGGCCGAATCTCTTAATTTGACCCTAACGTCGTTATGGTCAAATTATGTCTGTCTCATATGAGCAGCACATTTAGTAGGCTTACCCATATTCAGACATATTAGTTAGGATACTTCAGATTCACTAAAAAATAAAAAATAAACAAAAATTTTCGTAAACAATGTAAATTGCTGTCCGATGACGTTTTTTCAATTAATTAAATAAACAAAAAATTTAATACAACAAAAAAACGACTTAAAAAAATGCACTAAAAAGTAATAAAATAATTTCGAATTCTTCTACAACTTCATAATCAACTTAATTTTTCTACTCATCAATATATAGGTAAGATTGTTATTTTTGGAGTCGGTGTCAGCCAAGGTACCCGGCCCGGCGTGTTCACTTGACACCTCCCCTCAAGTCGCTTGTGCGACACAAGCACATCTCACCTATAACTATGTATGTAGTTACAAACCTACCTTGACTGACACCGTCTCCAAAAATAAAAATCGTACCTACATATTGATGATTAGAAAAAGTAAGTTGATTATGAAGTTGTAGAAGAATACGAAATTATTTTTTTACTTTTTAGTGCATTTTTTTAAGTCGTTTTTTTGTTGTATTAAAATTTTTGTTTATTTAATTAATTGAAAAAACGTCATCGGACAGCAATTTACATTGTTTACTATTCCATGGTAGTTGATCCCCGGGCACTTATTTACAATATAAAGTCGATTATGGGTAAAAACGCTATACCTACTTACACAAAACATAGTATCTCTGAAGGGGTGTGCAGAGAAGATATACCGCCGAATAACACAAGTAAAAACTTATTTGCATTCAAATGCATCAAAAGTCAAACTTCTTATGTATTTACTGTATAAAACCAGCGTATACGACGTATGTACTAAAAATTAACAATTTAAATGAATTCGTTAATATCAATGCCAACTTATTATTAAAGCTATTTTTGTGAACGACTTTAGGTTTGAAATTGGTAAAACATTCACAACAGAATTATGATTTTATAATAGTTATGATTTCGGGGGCCAACTTTTGGGGATAAACTTTCGGGTCACAATTTTTTACTCCAAACATGCTCAGGTATCGCTGGTTAAAATCTTTTATGCCGATGTACCAGCATAATGCATCTGAAGGGTTAAGAAATAAAAAAAAATTAAATATAAAAAACTACTCTAAATGGGATGTTTTTTTTTAATATTAAGCATGAAATAGAGAACTCCAGTCCAATTTTTTTATTTTTTTTAATGAATTCTAACCTTCCAATTTAAATACCTGCATTTTTATTTACATTTTTAGAGTTAGTTTTAATAGTTAAAATAATTTTGAAAGTTTTCATTTTTCAAGACCCCCCGAAAACTACCGTATATATGGTGAATCGTGTGACGTCATAATTCCGGAAAAAATACTATAGAATCGGGCAATCAGCTGATCAACTACCGCCATTTTGAATTACGTTGTTCGAAGTATTCTCCCAAGAAGAAGCATTACTATTTTTTGTGCGGTAGTTTTTGAATGTTTTCAATAATAAAGATAAACTAATAAGAGATACCTTTATTTTTGAAACATTATTTAGGCCTAAATAAATAATGTTTCAATAAACACAACAACTAAATCTCTATAAACAGTATGTAAATAAACGAATAAATTAATACAATGGCTTGTGTCATGTGGTCATATCATACATTCCCATACAATGACTTTACGGTGACGTCACGACACGTCGAACAGTGACGTCACCACTAAAATTTCAATAATGCACACTTGACGGCGTATTTTTACGACCTGATTAAAAATGTACTTTTTAGTAATTTTTTTAAAACTCTTGGTTTAATATTATTAAATAAAATTTATATATTCAGAATCAGCGTTTATTGGTCTATATGAAAATATTTTTTAAAGCCATAATATTTTTCACTGGAGTTCCTTATTGTCCTTGTCATCAAAACTGATTTCGACTAATATCAAACCCCTATAATTTAGCACAATATTAGGGGTAAACAAAAACAATGAGTATGTTGTCACGTAGATACTGTCCTGTCCCCACGAACAAAAACTTGTTGTAATAATTAGTTTTAGTTAAGTTCACGTCTCATGGCAAAAAAAACCACAATGTCCTTAGTTTATAGGGTTGGGAGATACCATTATTACGGAGAACACTTCACTCCTATCACCTCCCCTTTCTTCCTTGTCTATGGGCCCTATTCATAAACAATCTAGTAATAGAGGCAGGATAGATGCAGAGTGTGCGTCATGTGATACAGGAGGGGAAACAAGTGTAGTGTTCAGCTTCTTGCTTGTTATAACAGGTTCATTGAATCGAGTATTGATATCGGCACGAAATTATCGCCGGAGGAAATCGTCGAAATTGAGAAATAAAGAAAATGAGGCGATTCCGACAAGAAAGGTGGCAATATTTATTATTCAAAATAATAATACTTTTTGAATTGCAGAACTTAAATTTGTGTAAGGAAGTTACAAGTACTTAATTTTAAATTATCGAAGAAAGCAAACACTTTGTGGCTTGACATTATATAAAATGAAATAAGTTCTTTGTTTAAACCACTTGATTTGAATTTATTTTCAAATAAATTCAAATAAAGAACTTGTTTCCTTTAGTACTTAATTTTAATTATAATTTTACTGAGCTTCGCAAAGTCCTGTTTTAACTCGACCGTTTTACATTTAAAATTTGTTTGTATATTCCGTTTACGGTTCAAGATGGTGTTCGTTTAATAATTCAGTAATAGTATTTATTTGGATTTTCTTATTGGCATTTTTTTTGTATTATGAAAAATACCTGCCAGAAGAAAGTTTAAAAAAATAACTGTCATTGAGATTGACTTTTTTTAGGATAAATTGTATAATTCCTTATTTGAAAGAGGCTAAGTAGGTTGGTATTTAAATACCTACTTACAAATCTTACGATTTCAGAGGAAATTTTGAACAGAAAATTAGAAAAAATAAAGTTTACAAAACTACAAGAAAGTTATTATTTAGTTTATAGACTAAAAAGTCGTATTATACATCATAACTAACCATCAAGCCGTTTCCCCGCAGGGGTAGGCAGAGAGGACGGACCGCCAAACAACTCGATCTTGCCACACACTCCTTGCCTCGTTCACATTCATAAATCGTCTCATACATGCTCTTCTATTATTCCGATTCTTCACATGGCCCGACTCAAGTATCTGATTCACTTGGTCGTGCCACGTCTTCTTCGGGCGACCCTGACTTTTCTACCATTCATATTTGCGTCATATATTCTCTTTACACTCCTTTTCTCCTTTATTCGCTCATTAGCATTAGCATATACAGGATGTCCCGGGGTAAAGTGCATTAACTTCAGAAGGTGATTCTACATGATAGTATAAGTAAAAAAGATAACTAACTTTTTTCGAAATTCCAACTATTAGGGGTAGTTTTGTGGTAAAAAGATAAAATTAGACCGGCGTGTGCGGGCAGTATTATTATTATCAAGCAACGTTGTAACAATCGCGCCCGGCAAGATAACACCAACTTTATCGAGTAAATTTTACCTTACACTGAGGATTTTTAGTAGGTTTATCTTTTTGTATGGGAAAAAAAAGTTATTAATCTTATTTACTCCTACCATAATGTAGAATCACCTCCCGAAGTTAATGCACTTTACCCCGGGTCACCCTGTATATTATGAAGGCTACAGAAATAAAATTTAAAACACCCAGTTTTCTAGGGTATTTTGTACCGTTTTCCGAAGTGTTTGAAAGGAATTGTTTGTTTGTCACGAATATATGTATAAAAAAATAATAATTTTAAGACAACAGCGTGTATGAAAATATAACAAATATTGGGAAAATCACATCAATATCTGAAGGCAAATCTCTAGTAGGGAATAAAAAAGATCTTTATTCAACCAAACGGACTTTCCCTGTACCAAATGGGATAAAACAAATTCTTAGAAATTCAAAGAATCCCAAACAATACCCGAATAATCCCTTTTCGGATAAAATCCATCCTATCTAACACCCGATTTTTCCCAGCTTCCAGGTCAGTTCCCCCCCCCCCCCCACACACACCTTTATAAAATGCCCACTATTTTGTCAGAACTCAAAACGGAATAATTCAGCTAAAAGATTATTTAATATTCACGTGATATTTAATCAAATAATTATGCAGTGGGCATTTACACCGTCCTAAATGGGCGCAGAATGTAAACGATATGCTGGCCGGTGGTAGACGGTGGTAGGTGGTAGCTTGCATCTAATCTGCAATCAGCTAAGCGCACAAGTTAATACGATTATACTCCTCGGCATTATCTTGGCATACGTACTGGACGTAGTGCATTGCGCATTGTGCAAGTGCACTGAGCGGGCTCTAGTCTCATTACTTGCGGGAATAAGTGGGTCGAGGTGGTGCCTACTTTATCTATGAGTATCTCTGATGTCACTATCCAGTATTCAAAGTTTAAAAATGGAATTTAAAGTACGAATTGTGTGAAAGATGACTCTAGTGATAATAGTTCATGGATTTCTCCAATAGATGTCATTAGTGAATAGGTTCGCCCCTCCCTGGTGGGTTCAAAAGAATGAAGAGAGGTTAAGGGAATACGTGGGTCGAGTTGGTGCTACTTTATCTACGAGTATCTCTGATGTCACTGTCCAGTGTTCTAAATTTAAAAATATGGAAGTCTTCGCAAATTCGAATTTCGAAATCATTACGGATTTTGTGTAAGATGACTCTAGTGATAATAGAGTTCTCTAATAGATGTCATTAGTGAGTAGGTTTACCCTTCCATAGTGAGTTCAAAATAATGGAGAGAAGTAAGCAGTATAGAAATAGAGAGATTGTAAGATCACAAGAGAACGGACATTAGATTCCTGGCTATCCTACATGCCTGTTATCATTACAAGAGCTTTGTCTTGTAAAAATATTCGTGCTTGTATGAAGTACATGAAAAAGTTTTTATTAAACATGAATCATTCACAATAAACTGGCGCAGCCTGTAAAATAATATATAACTGGTGTAGCGTAGTTTTGTGCTATTTCACTTCATGTGCGCTTTGTGTGGTAGGTTTTATGCGGGTTGGTACGTTATCCTGTTCACGACTGAAATTTTCTTTCCAAACAATGCATGTGTAATTAGTGACAAAAATAATTCAATCACACATCTGCCCTGATGATGAACTCTGTAACGCTGTCTTCGGCTAAAGAAGGTAGCGTAACAGCGTTACATCCCAAAAATAAATAACGAAAAAAATCAATTTATAGAAATAGAGAGATTGTAAGATCACAAGAGAACGGACATTAGATTCCTGGCTATCCTACATGCCTGTTATCATTACAAGAGCTTTGTCTTGTAAAAATATTCGTGCTTGTATGAAGTACATGAAAAAGTTTTTATTAAACATGAATCATTCACAATAAACTGGCGCAGCCTGTAAAATAATATATAACTGGTGTAGCGTAGTTTTGTGCTATTTCACTTCAAGTGCGCTTTGTGTGGTAGGTTTTATGCGGGTTGGTACGTTATCCTGTTCACGACTGAAATTTTCTTTCCAAACAATGCATGTGTAATTAGTGACAAAAATAATTCAATCACACATCTGCCCTGATGATGAACTCTGTAACGCTGTCTTCGGCTAAAGAAGGTAGCGTAACAGCGTTACATCCCAAAAATAAATAACGAAAAAAATCAATTTATAGAAATAGAGAGATTGTAAGATCACAAGAGAACGGACATTAGATTCCTGGCTATCCTACATGCCTGTTATCATTACAAGAGCTTTGTCTTGTAAAAATATTCGTGCTTGTATGAAGTACATGAAAAAGTTTTTATTAAACATGAATCATTCACAATAAACTGGCGCAGCCTGTAAAATAATATATAACTGGTGTAGCGTAGTTTTGTGCTATTTCACTTCAAGTGCGCTTTGTGTGGTAGGTTTTATGCGGGTTGGTACGTTATCCTGTTCACGACTGAAATTTTCTTTCCAAACAATGCATGTGTAATTAGTGACAAAAATAATTCAATCACACATCTGCCCTGATGATGAACTCTGTAACGCTGTCTTCGGCTAAAGAAGGTAGCGTAACAGCGTTACATCCCAAAAATAAATAACGAAAAAAATCAATTTATTGAATTAACTGTAGTAACAAAAGTTTTTTTTTTCTGTTCTCAAAATAATCCAAAATAATAAGCAAACAAAGCACTATTGACAAAATATCTTGAATAGGTCACTAGCACGAAGACATTAAGAAGATTTGAATAGAGGTTCAACTAATATTGACAACAGAATTCTGATTTTACTAAAAGCGACACCAAATTATTAAACACAAGATTTTTTTTTTTACATTAACTCCACACGGAGGCCTTGATGAAAATAATTTCCCTCAGGGCCTATGTCATCTGGGATGCTGTGTGGAGGGTCTTTTTGAGGAGAGGAAGGAATGAACATTGGTCTTGAAGAGACCTATGTTGTAGGAAGGAGGAAACACAGAGGCCGGAAAATCATTCCACAGCCGAGCTGTTGAACATAAGAACGAGTCGAAGAAACGACCCGTTCTCATGTGACAAATGTCAAATGTTGGGCACGCGTTTGGCGTGTTTCCCGACTATGCACCGGTGCCGAAGGGATCAATGATGCTAGTTCCTCGGAGCATCTTCCATTGTAATACCGGTAGAACAAGGATAGCATTCCCACCCGACGCCTGTGCTCTAAAGATTGCAATCCGTCTGTTAAGATGGGAGAATCTATCAAACGGACCGCCCGTTTCTGCACAGAGTCGAGGGTATTTTTCAGGTATTTTGGAGCTCCAGACCAGAGGTGGCTGCCAAATTCAACCGTGGGGCGCACTTGCGATTTGTACAGGGTTAGCAGTTGTGCACTATTAAAGTATCTGCGGGCCCTATACAGTAGGCCCAGTTTCTGGGAGGCTAACTTTACTCTGGCTTCGATGGAGCCCCCATACCTGAGCTGGTCACTTAGGGTTACACCAAGCATATCAATGGAGGGCCTGTTCGGAAGATTGCTTCCGTTGAAAGAGACTAGATTTTCATTTCGATCCCTTTTAGACGTAATCAGACAAGATTGGGTGCTTTTGTTTCATAATATAAAAATAAATAATAATAATAATAATACTATATTCAATATAAAATGTAAAATGAATGTATTTACAACTGTATGTTTCCTAAATAAACTTAAATAAAAATAAAATAAAGAATTTAAGAGGTTTAGAATGAAGATATGATCTACAACATATAACCTTATAATGTTCCAAATTCTTCCACACAATTAGTTATTATGTTCTAAATTGTTCTACACAATTAGATATTAGATAAATAATGAGTTCATTTCTCGCTTTGAAAGGCAAGTTAGACTATTAAATTTATCCAAGTAGCATTAGGTTGAAAATAATAAATCAAAATTAATTACTTTCCAAATGTCAACAGTCAGAGAGATTGATCATAAATAGTTTCCCTTTTTCGTGCAAGTGAGTGTTGACATGTGTAAGTTGGGGTAATAAATTACATCTATCGTCAACGTGAATCAAATAAACATAAACACAAAGTCACCAAATAGAAGGGAACACCGTATAGGCGGAACGGTTTTTATTAATGTTTCAACATGGGAAGAAAATGAAAATATTTACTTAATTTTTTTTTTAATGCTTTGCTGTTCTAGGCAATTTTCTGCAAAAAATTCACACATATTTTGATTAAATTTTATTTCGATAAAATTTTTATTTTTTTTAAATTTATTTTATTGGGTTCATTAATTAATGGGTTATCTTAAATCTATTCACCAGTTCATGGTTCTCCTAAGAAAGGGTTATGTACTTAACTACAAACCATAGCAACTAATAGTTGTGTGAACAATAGAACGGTCTCCTTGGTCGAGTGGTGAGGCTCTCGATTCGGAAATCCGAAGACCGCGGGTCGAATCCCGGCGTGCACAAATAAACTTTATTTGGATAGTTTGTGTTATTTCACAATTAATTAATTAAAAATAATAAGTAGTATATTTGTGTCACGTTCCAGAGTGGAATATACTCTCAGTATGGCCCTGGTGTAAGACCACAATTCAGAATTGAAACGTTGCTTGAAATGGCTTTAGCCGTGTTTGGTGACCAGATCTGAATAGCCAGGTACTTCCACACGTCCCTCTTCCTATCTGCTTCCCCTCCCCAATACCTTCAGCCTCACAACATACATAGCGATGTCATAGTCTCACTGGCTCAAGACGGGAGCAGTTAAAACTCTTGTTCGGTAGTCACACAAAAATAAATTTTATCCAAAGAAATTTCACCATTTTGATGGCTATTCTTTTTTCAAACTTTCATCAGGCTGGTAGGAAACTACCGTAATGTAGATTATTCCAATTTGACAGCTTGAAGTAAGAACCATGATCATGCGAACTCTATTCGGATAAAAATGTAGTATCTAACAAGGCCACCATCTTTAACCGGAACCGAAACGTAACAGACAAATTTATATACAAATGAAGTGCCGAGTATTAAAAACTGGAATTGGCTACGCTTAGTAAATCATATATTTATGAAATTACGTCATTAGGGAAACAATAGAACCCAACCCCACTGCTAACTATGCGAACTAACAAAGAATTACAAACATGGCCGCCGTCAATCAGCTGACAATTAACAGAATCTACCATTATTGTCCTTTTCATATCAAATGATCCTATTTCAGTTACATATTTAACTCAAGTCAATCGAAGTTCCAACTAAAACTATTTTACTGAAGGAAAACATCCGAAGTTAGTGAAATGGAACGGTAGGTAGGTACTACGCAGGTGAAAAGTTTTTCCAATTTCCTGCGAAGTAGCGAAATGTTTAATGATATTAGTTCGAATCAGAACTCGTAAATAATAATAACATTTTAGTTTTAATCGGGATGTTTGTTTTTGACAGACTTCGACGACATAGAAGAAATTTGTTACGGAATAAATTGATTCGATATAATGAAAAATAAACATTGCACTCTTTCGTTACAGTGTGGCTCTGAAGTGACTATACCTACCGAAATATTTTAGATGAGACAAACAAATTTAGACTAACAGCAACAAAGCTTGCCGTTTGATTTGTGCTTCATTGATGTTAAACATATCGATATTGGAAGTGATTTGATTTAATAACAAGACAGCTCTCCCACTGGCATGACAATTGGTATGTTAGTTCTGCAAGCCGGGAGATAAAACAGTCAATGCTGTCGGTGACGGAGATATAGAAACTAATGCTCTCCATGAGTGTTCGAACCATCCACGAATCAGTCTGAAGAAATGGGATACAAAGAGCACATCTCTTCTGATCTGTAGATGGTTCATAACGAGTGTGCCCAAAAGAAAGTCGGTAGGGTAGAGCCACTGGTAGTAGCCATACTCCCTCGAAATTGGATCACTCAGCAATGAGAAACAGACTTAATACGCACATAAAATATTTTCTTACCTTTATTGAGTTGGTTAAAAAATTGTAATCTTCCTCGGCTCTGATGAGAATCAACTTTCTGGCCAACTTTCTTGGTAAAATAACATTTTGAGTGCCAAACAAGTATAGCGTATTACCCGACATTTTAAATAAATTTATCACATGTTACCACACATAAATTAGACACTATACTAAAACTAACCCACCAACCTTCATTATACTCGTACCTACAGCATAGCTATGCGTCTAGTCGATGAAACGTGTCTATGGTGAGATATATTTATCAAGAATTGATTAAGTACCTACGTGATTATTTCAATGTTTAAAACGATAAAATGCAGTAAGCGTTAACGCAAGGAGTAAACCGCAAGAAATACATTTAAATCGGCATTCGAGATAAGTTTCAACGATAAGCTATAAAATAGAGTAAACTGGAGCATTCATGCAATAACGAACATTTACGTACGCACAGGTAGTAACTAATGCAGTTAATATCGAATAGAATGTGCTAGCAAATAGTTAAAAGTGCCAAAGAGAGGCAAAGAAAACTTAATGACTGTAGGCACAAGAAATAAAATTTCAAGAATGTAAAAAGAATTAAATGAAATTTGAAGTATTTCATTCATGATAATAATAATATTTTATTCCAGGATGTGGGAAGGATAGTGCAATTTTCATTTATTTTAGTTTATTAGGGAAACAAAGAGTTATACATATTTTATTAAAATAATTACGTGTTACATAGTTACATGAACCAGTGAAGAGTCAGCATAAAATTCATATTATATACAGAAAAAAAAAATGATAAAAGAAAATATGAAGTGGAGTTGGTAGAAAAAGAAAATCTTAAAAAAAAAAAAATATGTAATAATAAATAAAAAAATAAAAACAGATCAAAGTATAGAGAAAAGATAATGTGAAATTAAACTACGTACCTGTATGAAAATAATACACATTTACATCATACGATAATATTCAAAGATAAATAAGATTAAAAAAATAACGTAACCATACTACGTGACCTGTTCGGGGGGGAGGGGTCTTCAAAATACTATGCTTGGTACGAGCGGCGAGTTGGCTATGAGCGGCGAGTTGCTTAGGTTTTTGGTCACCAGGTGGGGGGGGGGGGGTTTAAAAATTGCAAAAAGGTGGTCACTTAGTATGGGTACGTTCCCTAATGAGAAAGAGAAAACAACACACAGCGGTAGAGGATTCGTAATTAACAATTGGATTTTTTTTTAATACACATTTAGTAAATTGACTTGAGGAAAATTGGGAAATATCACCGTCTGAAAAGATATTTTTGTACTTTTGAATGTAGCTATAACTTTGTGGTTTTCCGTTATAGATAAATGAAACAATGTTATTTTGTTTGAACCGCTTGAGTAAAACCGACCGTTCCGAAACCGGTCGGCTTTACTCGAATATACAAGTGGTTCAAACAAAGTATCATTGTTTCATTTATTTAGATATTTTTGTATTTTGTGCACGTCCTTCTGAAAAATGAATACTGTGTGTAGTTAGTTTTTGAGTGTGTGTTGTGGAATAGTTGGTTTGATGGTGAATTTTGTACTGGACAGTGGAAATGAATGTTTTCTAAAGTATAACCGAATAATGGAAAAATATTTTTACTATCTTTCAATGTTGGTGAAAATATGAAAGTCTAGTTTACAGCTATAGTTGTGAGAGATTTGGAGAAGATATTGTCCAGAGGGAATTGCATGAGACGTATGAGTATATTTTGATGTATCGAAAGTCAATCGAATGAACCAGAAAATAATATAATAAACGTACGAAATTTTCTATTGTTGTAAAAAGAACAAAACCTGTGGTTTTATAAAATCGAACAAAGAGTGAAAATTATGTAATACATTTTTGGGTCTTTTAAATTCAAGCCCATTGAATTCTTTCAGCGGGCCGAACGGGCATCGGATGTGATTCGTTATAGCGGCCGTTAGGCGGCCATTGTAACGAATTAGCGACAAAGTTCGGCGCGTTATAAAAAAAACGGCTAGTTCGTAAAATACAAAGAGTCGAATAGATACGTTACCGTTGAAAGCTTTTAACAAGGGAAAAAAACTTTTCAAGCAAGAACTTTGATATTTTTCGAATTATTCCCTTGGAAGAGATAACACTCCAGTAAATGTTTTCATTTATAGAAACCATTTTACAAAACCATGTGCAAAATTATCCATCGGGGAATTTCTCACTTGTACATACGATTCGAGGTACAGATACTTTGCTGTAGGGCAGATTATAAAAAACAGGGCGTTATTTTTTGAATTCTCGAGAGATAAACAGACAAATACCTCATGAATTTAAATTCGTAAATAATGGTTATGTTTGGCGAAATTCGGTCGTGGGAATGAGTTTCTAACCTCTCATTATATAATCTTTTCGTGGAAAGAATTATTATTTATAAATCAACTAGCAGACCCGGCCACACGTTGCTGTGGCTAACGAAACACAACCCCATTACCCAACCTTTATAAAATCCACACCACCCGCTTGCCTGCCCGCTGACTGAATTGAATATTTGAATTTCTCGGCTTTTCTCTACTATAATAAGCATATATTATACATATAAACCTTCCTCTTGAATCACTCTATCTATTGCGTAGATGCGTAGTTCATCAATCAATTTAATAAGTTAATCACTCTATCTATTGCGTAGTTCAAAAGATCTATGCGCACATACATTTTGAGCGACTTCATTTTATACTATGTAATAAATGATGATTAGCTATTTTCTGGCATGCGTTGCAATGTCACTTAAAGAAATCGTTTCTCACTGCGTGTCCTTTCCTATCTATCCCCATTCCCCTTATGCTTTTCCTCCTCCTCCCACGCCCACTTCCCCTCCTTTGTTCGCCTTCCACCTTCCAGGCCTTCCCCCATCCCGCTAACCCACCCCCTCCTTCGTTCCCCTCAATTCCTTCCAGATTCTCCTCCCCCTCTTACCTTCCCTCCCTGCTGCTAAATTATATGAAATGCACACATTTTTCAAACTACTCACGCGCCATCTATTGTAAATTTTTTATGCAAATTTTATAACACCAGAGTTCAGTTCACCATCATATATAGAAACCATCGCGGACGTACACACATCAAATGTCCAAAGTTTCATTGCAATCGGATGAATGGTTTAGGAAAGCATACGGGACAAAGAAACATTTATTTGTACATATCATACCACAGTATTTATTACATGTGACATTACGTGCAGAAAATAATTAAGACGGTTATAAAAATAAGATGTTTTCGATTTTACGTATTTCCCGTGATGGCCGCGATGTTCACGCAAATCCACAGTAGCACATATTGAAGTAGATACTCTGCTGTAAATAATCAACGAAGTCGATATTTCAATCGCGGAACGGAAGTATAATATTTCACCGGCAAAACGGAAATGCATTTTAACCGCGGATGGAGCGGCCAGACAGGAAGTGGGTACTATTAATTGACGCGAATTCTGATAACTGACGACATATTTCAGCCCTTACGGCTATTCAGCGAACGAAAAATTGTTGATAAATAAAAATGTTAAAATAACCAGGATATTCATGTCCTTTTTTTTAAACGAATGATTGTAGACAGTTAAATATAAACGAGGCATTAAAAAAGCAAATTGAAATTTTACGCCATTCGCAGCATGTGAAAATGTTCAGATATGTAGGATGAGCATACAAAGAAGAATCCTTTAAGATACAAATCTTAATTTTGGATTTGAGTTCAAAGTACGGAACCAAACTGGAAAACTATTTTTGTAATCAAAAGGTATATGAAAAATCTAGTACATATATGAGCTACTTTATTAATATTTGCTTCAAATTATAAGATACAGGCCATTAAAGATTTTCTTCAAATTATAAGATATAGGCCATTAATATTTGCTTCAAATTATAAGATATAGGCCATTAAAGATTTTCTTCAAATTATAAGATATAGGTCATTAATATTTGCTTCAAATTATAAGATATAGGCCATTAATATTTGCTTCAAATTATAAGATATAGGCCATTAAAGATTTTCAGCGTTTCGTGATTTTAGTGGCAAGGTAAATTATTTGTGAGAAATGAAAAATATTTAAAAAATTAACTTTTCTACATTTCTTTTTAAAATGTGATGAAAAATAAAATAGAAAATAAAACATCGTTAAACATCAATTTTTTTTGAGTAATTTTAATATATAGGGTGGCGCAAAACTACCGTTTTATTTTGAATCTTACTGTAATGTGTAATAAGATTCAAACCATATCGGTAATTTTGCGCCACCTTTTATGAAAGACAATTTTTTTCTTCTTAAATAGGTAATTTGTAATTTTAATTTATACCTACAAACTTTCCTCTTAAAACATAAAAGTAAATCCACATGATATAAATAAAATAAAATTAAAATTGCCACATGAGTACAAACCTAAAAGATAATATTATTAAAGAAGGTGTACAGATTAACTACGTACAAATTAGACAAACCTACCAATAAAATTATCGAGGGATTATTTACGAGTAATATACCGGAAATAACGATTTGGTACATTACGACGTAAGTTGAGTCCGACTTTAGTCTATTCAGCTAACAATTTCACTATTGGAAGAGATAAATTGGCGTATATTTTATCATCGTCATAAGATAAAAGAAAATGTGTGTTGCCTTTTATTATTAAATATATAATATGTTGATAGGTTTAATTCCTTTTTATTAATTTCTAAATAAAACACTTGTGTTGCAAAGTTTTTTTAACTAAGAAACGACATTTATGTTTATTAATATCACTTTGAATGGTTTTTTCTAACAATCAAATAATAGAATAACAAAACAAATGACAATCGATGATTGCATTCTAATTGACATTATAGGATTCAAATTTAAAGGGAATATATTTCCTTTACATCTCCCCCCCCCCCGCGGGAAAGAAAATTATTGCAAAAATTTTCATTCATCTTCGATATCCTCTTCATGGTTCATCAATGCAGGTGCTGGAATTAATTTCGAGATGTGGAAAAAATTTGATTCTAATTTTTTTCGACCAGTATTTATCTTGTAAATTGAGTTTGATAATTTTTCTATTATTTTGTAGGGTCCGATTCTCAATTCGTCGAGCTTCTTCCTGTTAAGTTTGTTTCCATTCTCCACAAAAACAGTATCACCAACATTGAAGTTAATATGTCTCCTGGTTTTATCGTAAATCATCTTGTTGTAATTATGTGACTTTATAGTATTTTCCAGAGCTTTTTTTCTGTCTTGAATCAAATCGATGTCAGTCTTCTTAAGTTTTAACTCATTTGGCAAAATCGTAACATCTGTGCCGTTAAGTAGGTACTGAGGCGCATAACCAGTGACAGTGTGCTCCGTTTCATTATAGTTTTTTACACAATTACGGGCTATAGTTGTCCAAGCCACTTTTAAGTCATTTTCGTTGATTTTGCATCTAATTTTATTGACTAGCGTTTGATTTAATCTTTCATTTAATCCATTTGAGAAAGGCGAGTTTACTGCAGTAAAAATGATTGGAATATTTTTTTCATCCAAAAATTTTTTGAATTCTCTAGAATTAAGACCCGGATATTGGTCTGATAGTATCATGCCAATGTCATTAGTTTCTGTGGAGTTTAAGAGTTTGATGAAATCGTTGGTATTTTGAGTTTTTGACGTCAAAATATATGCAAACCTCGTGAAATGATCTGATAGCAGGTGCAAGTATCTCTTTGTTGACCGTGAACCCCCAAAACCACCTATCGTATCAATAGAACATATTTCAAAAGGTTTTGTTGCGGGACCCAAGTAGGACATCAATCCATATTTATTTTGACCTCTTGATTTGTTCTTTAAACATACTGCACAACTTTCGCAAGTTCTCTTTATATTGTTTGTCATGTTTTCTGATGTGTACCATGAGCTTATCATTTTTTGCATTTGATTAATTCCTATGTGACCTAGGTCTGTGTGAACATTTTTGATAAAATCTATGCTGAATTTTTCTGATAGAATTATTTTTTCTTTTTTTTTTACTTTCTTGTAATAAACATTATTCTTCGATATCAATTTATCTTTTCTGCACTGTATCTTCTCATTTTTGACCTGATCTTTTAAGATATCTTCTAATTTTATTAAGTTGACAACTTTTAATTGCTCATCTTGGTTCTCATCTGGTTCTAAGACTGGGTTTCTGCTTAGACAATCAGCTTCAATATTGTACTTTCCTGGAGAATATTTAATTTGAAAATCATATTGGGATAAGTAATATGTTAAGTCACCAAGCTCTTCATCGGTTCTAGATTTGATATTCATATTTTCCAGCGGTTTGTGATCTGAATAAACTGTAAATGGTTTTCCTATCAACCAGTATTGCCAGTATCTCACTGCCTCTTTTATAGCTAAGCATTCTAAGTAAATTGCTTTTTTCTTTTTCTGTGCGCTGTTTAATTTTTTCGAAAAGTAAGCAACAGGTTTTTCTTTTCCATCAGATTGTGTCTGTTTTAAAATAGCTCCAACACCCTCTAGAGAAGCATCTGTATATATATTAATTGGTAAATCTTGATCAAAAATTTCCAAGATCGGTTGTGAGCATATTAGGTTTTTCATCGTTTCAAAAGCATTTTGGCATTTATCAGTCCAAATAAACTTTTGATTTTTCCTTAATAAATTATGCAAAGGATCTAGTATTATTGCACTCTTCGGAATGTACTCATGATAAAAGTTGATTTTTCCTAGAAATTGTCGCACATTCTTTTGTGTTTTTGGAATAGGAAAATTCTTTATTGAAATCAAATTATCCTTTACTGGCTTGACTGAATTATTCTGAATTATATGACCCAGATATTTTACCATATCTGATGCAAATGTGCATTTTGTAAATTTTAATCTAAAACCTTCTGTTTTGATTGCATTCAGCAGCTTTGTCAGATGATCAATGTGTTCAGCAAAAGTTTTTGAAAAAATAAGAATGTCATCTATGTAATTGACAGCAAATTCGTTTAGTTTATATTTTCTCAATATATTGCTTAATATCCTCTGAAAAATTGCCGGAGAAGTCTTCAATCCAAAAGGCAGGCAGGTCCATTGATAATGTCCCTCCTGTGTTACAAATCCTGTTTTTTTTTTGTCTTCAATCCGCAATGGAATAGACCAAAAGGCTGAGTTTATATCCAGCGTTGAAAAAAATTTGCAATTTCTGGTCTTTGTCATTAGGTCTTCAATCAATGGAAATGGTTGAGCTTGAGGTATTACTATTTTATTTAAGTCTCTGAAGTCTATGCATAATCTGGATCTTTTGTTTTCTTCTTTTTTAAATGCTAGAGTGACCGGTGCAGCAAATGGACTGTACGACTCTTCTATCAGTTTATTGTCTAATAATTTTGCTATTTGCTCTTCTATTTCCTTTTTATCTTCTACACTGCATCTGTAAGGCCTCTTACTACAATATTTATCCACTAATAAGTCTATCTTCGCTTCATATCCATTGACAGTGCCAACATCATATTTACTCTTTGCGAACACTGATGTGTATTTGTCTATTAGTTCATTTATTTCTGTTTTTTGATCATTATTTAAATGATTCATTGTTATTTTAAAATCTTCTTCTTTAACATGTTCGTTAAAATTAATTCTGTGTTTTTCTATATGATTAAATTTAGTATTCGTTTTCATATCTGTAGAATATTTTTCTTTTTTATTTGTATTATTTAGGCAGAGTTTCTGTGATATTTGTAAGTCTTCACTTTGGATAAGTTTGAAGTCTTTTATCATGTCTAATCCAATCAAAAAATCATACTTGAAATTGTGTTCATCAATAATGTACACATCAACTTTATTCTCCAATTCAAAAATTTTTATGTTTAACGTTGTCAAACCACTCGTCTTTTTAACACCATTAATCGTTACTAAATTTGCTTCATTCAAATTGTTTCCTTTTCCTTTTAGTTTCAATAATTTAGAATTAATTAGAGAAACATTTGAACCTGAATCATAAATTCCGTATATTTTTAATTTATCATTTAGTAATAGTTTGACTTTTATTAATGGTGTTACTATTAGTTTTTTTGATCATTTTCATTTAATTCAGTTTCTATCACTGAATTGTTTACATGTTTAATGGCATTTCTCTTAAATTTTTCATCCTCTTTTGTTTTGAACCAGCATGTAGCTTCAGGGTGGTAACGAATGCCCTTATTCAATTTTTCACAAATTTTACATGGATTTTTACCCCCATTTTTATTATGTTCTGCATTTCCAAATGTTTTCTTATTCATAAATCTTTTTTTGTTGACCATATGTTCATACTTGTTTACTTCATTAAACAAATCTACAGTATCTTGTAATCCTTCTCTATCGATCTTGTTAAGTATGAATTCTGGTAGTCCGGAAGCAACAAGATCTATCAAAGTACCGGTGTCAATTGATCTTCTCACATCCAATAGAAGTTTTTCTTTTCTCATAGCATAATCCAACAGAGAACCATCTTTGTATCTAAATGATAGTGCGTATGTGACAGGGTTCCATCCTTTGTTTGCAAATGATTCACAGAATTTGTTTTTCCATGTTGACCACTCTGAGTTCATTGTTAGTTTTATAATCATGGAACTGTACCAGTCTATACAAGATTTATCCATGAACAATCTGAGTATTTCTATTTTTTTTCCATCCATGGTCACATCAAACCGCAAACATTCTTTTTCAAACACTTCCATCCACTGGCTTGCATTTGTATTTTTAGTGCAGAATTTTTCTATAACAAACTTCTCAGCAATGTTTTTTAAGCTCTGTTGCTTATCTTCCATTAACTTTTCAATTAATTTTCCTAATGCATCTTCTTTTTGATGTACTTGTAAACTTTTTTCGTCCAATTCTTCGAGGTATTGGTCTCCAAACTGTAGGTTTCCATCTTCGTCTACATATGTTTTTTTTAGTTCTTCTGTCATGGTTAACCAGACTCTTCTAACCTGGTATCTTTTTTTCAAACTATTTTTTATTTTTCCAAAAGCACTAGTTTTCATTATCTCCTCGTGATAGCTGGCGGATCGTAGCATTTCTGGTATTGTAAACACTTTTCCATCACTTGTGACTATTTTTGTAATGCTAATAATATTTGATCTGCCATCGCATCCAGGTAATAGCGTAAATTCGAATTGAATTTTCTCCATTTTTGGTTTAAAACGAAATGTCGTTTTATAATATGTTGATAGGTTTAATTCCTTTTTATTAATTTCTAAATAAAACACTTGTGTTGCAAAGTTTTTTTAACTAAGAAACGACATTTATGTTTATTAATATCACTTTGAATGGTTTTTTCTAACAATCAAATAATAGAATAACAAAACAAATGACAATCGATGATTGCATTCTAATTGACATTATAGGATTCAAATTTAAAGGGAATATATTTCCTTTACAAATATATTATTTAAGGTCTCTCTGTCCGACTTTTCTTACCCTTGTCTTAAAGAATATAGTTTCAAAGAAGCCTACAATACTCTGTTTTATGAAGTTATTTTGATGTATGATCGGTAATAAATCATATTTATAAATCATTGAAGAATAAGATAATTTTAACAAATCAAAATAAAACTTAAAACAGAAATTAAAAAGGTAACGATTGCAACTGGGAATTGAAGCCAGATCCTCCATTGAGCTATTGAGACCTGGATAATGTATTCAGTCATTTTTAACAATCTAACTAATAATGTCTTTAAATGAGTATTAAGTTTACGTACAGAAGTTAGCAGCCACTTCTGGTCAGAAGCCCCAAGAGATTCCTGATAAAAACTCGTATAATCAAAAACTTACAATCTGTCTGTTACAATAGATTAATCTTAACGGACGGATTGTAATCTTTGGAATACAGACATAAGGAGATCAGATGGAAGAAATAGCGTTTTTGATTCCATCGAAACCAGTGCACAGTCGAGAGGTACACCAAACACGTGCTTAACAATCGTACACAGTTGAAATTCTCCGCACGAGAATTTTCTTTAGTCTATAACCCTAAGATCTGATCTCATAAAGACTTGCTTTTGTGTTTACTCTCTCATGCAACATGTTAACTCCCTGAATAAACCCTAAGCAAAGTATTTCGATTTTGACTATTAGGTACTTTTGTGCGTAACTTTGGCTCATCACTTGAGCCATATCTACATGTTTGAGCCATATCAACATTTAGATATATAAAATGAAACAATGCAACTTTGTATAAACCACTTATAAAATGTGCAAATCCGACCGGTTTCGGAACAAACGTTCCTTCGTCAGGGAAAGCTTATACTAATTTGACAGTTTAGAACAATGTTTTATTAGGGTAGGGGTGGAGCCGTTGTTAGTTAATAATGTAGATTGGGTGGGTAGGTATTAGTGTAGAGTGGGTGGGTAGGGGAACAAATCCATGATTGGGCTATATGACAATATTTTTTGTTTGTTGATATTAGATTCATTATTTTTAAGGGATTTTTTAATTTCCAAAGCTTCTAAGTTATCTAAACGTTTTCCTTTATGATTAATATGAAGAATATTTATCCCTGTATTTTTTTCACTCTACACTAATACCTACCCACCCAATCTACATTATTAACTAACAACGGCTCCACCCCTACCCTAATAAAACATTGTTCTAAACTGTCAAATTAGTATAAGCTTTCCCTGACGAAGGAACGTTTGTTCCGAAACCGGTCGGATTTGCACATTTTATAAGTGGTTTATACAAAGTTGCATTGTTTCATTTTATTATAATGGATAACCACAAAGTAATAGCTACATTCAAAAATATATTTAGATATATATTTAAAAAAAGGCATCACAAATAATATTGGGGACAAATCGAAGCACAAGTGGTTTGAAAAGTGGAAAATGAAATTTAACAATGTATTAATTCTCGTATTTTGCGAATTATTCTGGCATACGCATCCAATATTTGGTCTACCAATTATGAGATTCATAATTACAGGATCGAATCCGAACAAAGATAATTGCTTATCGTGAAGGTTTATTTGAACAATTTGGAACATTTAATGATTTTTCGCATCGGTTGATATACCAACATTTTTATTCCAAATTAACATTAATATTAATTGTTTGCGTATTTATATATATTACCCTTTACCCAGCTTGTTTTTCTATAACTTCTGTATAACATATACTTGACTACTATTGAAGTTTAATTTCATATAATTCATAATTTTTACTCCTTAAAAACATTAATGTTTTGTAAGTTTTGGGCACCACGTTTTACACACAAAATTAAATTAAAATGTGCCTTCGGATATTGAATCGCGTTGCCAGTTGATTGTGCATGCCGACAATTACATACCTGTACGCACTCGTTGATATTTTATGCACATTGACATAGAAACAGAATGAGCACAGTGACTTCTAAAGCAATTAGTCTGACACATAGTTAAGTTATCACACGAAAAATATCGGTCTGCATATTAAATGTATTGGTTTAAATGCAGAGCGGTGAAAAAAAATGTAAAAGCAAAGATGTCTATCTTTTAATAAAAAAGGAGAGTGTATGGTTGTGATGGGAGGGCGTGCGGATTGGCGGTATATGATTTGTAAACAAATCTACAGTTTTATTCCGAGGTTGATGGCATTTGGCACACTTGACCTTCAAAAGGAAGGTCACCGTCTACCTGAAATTAAGAAAAAAACCCCATCCCCTTTTCACATCCCATAAAGCAGAATTTTCATACTTAAAAATTTTGCAAAGTTTACGTTCAAAATAAAATAAAAATTACTGAGTACTATTTCCAAAAACTCTGCATAAAGCTTGAGTAACGCCGGGGACTTCAGCTTGTCTGTTATAATGTATGCTGTAAGTACATATTTATTTTACTGGTGAAAAGAAAATAACGACAAAATCATAGTGATTCATTTTGTGTTTGCCATGTTGTGTTTCTTTTGCCAAAGTTTCGGAAAGCGTTGCAGAGTTCATCGTCAGGACAGATGAGTAGATTGTCTTGAAGTTTGTGTTTATGTGTATAGAAGAGAGGAACCGTGTTGCATTACCGCTTTAAGAATAAAAATTAGATAAATTAATATGGTTTTCGGCGTTTAATTTTGTAAACGCATATAATATTATCAATAAGGCCCTTAAAACTCTTGGTTTTGTGTTGAGAGCTGCAAAAGATTTCAATAATTTAGGCACATTTATCATGTTATATAAAACCCTTGTCAGATGCCAACTGGAGTATAACTCTACGTTATGGTCTCCCTTTTACAACATTTATTCAGACAACATTGAAAAGATTCAACATAAGGTTTATAAACTATAAATTGCATATTCCAATACAAAACATTGATTTAAATTACCTCCTGGATAAAACGTGACTACTGAAACTTTCAGAAAGAAGAATTAGTACAGATTTAATACTATTACATAAAATACTGCATTACAAAATTGACTGTCCTGAATTACTTCAATTTATCAATATCCATGTTCCCAAAAAATCATGCCGACATTTATTACCCTTTTACTTCAATAACACCAGGACACTAGCTTATCCAAATTCTCCGATTCCGAGACTTCAGAGTCTCGGAAATAAATATTCCAATCTGGGCGATATATTTCATATTAAAACTAATCGGTATAAATGTTGTACATATATTCTATCACTTTTATTTTTTAAGACACAAATAGACCTATGCACCTACCAAATAACTTCTATGCTACTACTATGTATTGTTTTGAAGAATCTCTTAAATTCATTTATATGCGTGAGGAATCTTAGTTTCTTTTTCCATTTTTATCTATGTACAGGGGGGGGTCCCAAAAGAAAGTTGATATTTAGTGGATCGATTTTAAAAAAAGTAAGGGTTCTGTCGAAAAAATATTTATTAAATACTAAAATACACAATTTGGGAATTTATTTCTGAAAAATAATATCGTGCAAATGTGAACCCTCACGTTCCCGGCATTCATTTAATCGAAGAGTAAAATTTCTTATGACGGCTCGCCAGGTAGACTTTGTGATGGCTGCCATTTCGTGACGCATATTTTCTTTTATTTGCATCAGGGAAGTCGGATATTTGGCGTACACTTTAGATTTGAGATAACCCCACAGGAAAAAGTACATAGGGGTTAGGTCAGGATAACGAGGAGGCCAATTTATGTCACTTCTCCTGGAGATCAATTTGCCAGAGAAAATTTCACGAACTCGTGGCAGAGACGTATTGGACGTATGAAATGTTGCTCCGTCTTCCTGGAACCATGTAAGTTTGTAGGGGTGCAGCATTATGTCTTTGTGCAAAATGCTGGGTAACGATGATCTATGCACATTTAAAGCACTTGCGCGCTTCCGAATCGAAAAGTTTGAGTCGTCACAAAAAAGACTGATAAAACACTATACGTTTTCTACTGTTCTCGATGACCTTGGTCGCCCGGATTTTGGTTTTCCAGCGTTGTACCGATCTCTTCAAACTTTTTGACCCATTTTCGAATGAGAGTAATGCTTGGCGCATCATTGAATTGATGAAAACCTCAAATATTGCAGAATCTTCTACGCGCTACAGTCGCCGAATCACAATTTTTGTAAAACTCACGCACGCACAACGTGCGGTCGCTCACGAGAAATGCTTCATAGCGAAAAAATTCCCAAGAGCCAGACTACTGATTGACATACCCCCCGCGCCCCTCGGAAAAGTTGCGTTCACACAGAAAGCAAAACAAATATCAACTTTCTTTTAGGACACCCTATATTTTGTTTTGTGTTTTGTTACAACGTTTTTTGTTATTATCTTTATTGTTTAAATTTTTAAGTATTTACTTTGATACAAATAGTTTGTAAAATTTTTATACAAAAGCCCACTAGGGCGTGCAATAAATAAATAATTAATCGATTGCAACAATGTACAAATACAATAGCAAACATTTTTAAACATACTTCAAAGATTTTTGGACCATAATATTGTTCTTTTTTATATTTCCAAGATTTTTTTTATTAAAATAGAGAAGAGGAAGGAGGGAAGTACCAGATTATTTAGATTATATAAACATAAATAATTAATAATAGTGATAAACACTACTAAAGACATTTCCAGTAACGTTTCAATTCTAAATGGTGGTCTTACGCTAGGGCGATACTAAGAGTGTCTTCCACTCTGCAATATGCGGAAAATACACTATATATTATTTTTAATTAACAAGTCGTGAAATAACACAAATTAATGAAATAAAATTTACCAACACACGTGGCGATTCGAACCCGTGTCGAGGGCTTTACTCTCCAACCACGGAGGCCCTCAAGCCATTATGAAATCGGCACAAACTTCATGCTTCTTTCGTTCATATTGGTTCCAGAGACTGTGAAGGTTAAACAAATAAAGACAATAAACAGCGCTAACATTAGCATCCTCGACCAATATGAACATAACTGTAATACAACATTGCTACTTGTGAGAATGCAGAAGGAAATTGTACAACTTCTGAACTCTATTCAGAGATAAGGAATCCTTTGAAAAGAATTTAAACACTCCGTAAAAATAAAGGAAGCAAATAATTTAAATATGCCCATGCTCATTTTGCTTTGTAAACGTACTACCTACCATGAAAATGCATTTAATACTTACAGGACCAAAAAGGATAGAGATTTTTAAACAGTTGACATAGTCCTAAAGGTTTTCCAGTCTTGATTTATTGTAAGAACTATAAGAAGCATCACTTGTCTACCAAGAGCACAATGAAATTGGCTTTCCTAAGCTTTAGCCTGAAAAATAATTAAAAAATATATCTCCCTTTACAGATGAAAAAACATAACTTTTCGTCAAGATGCTTTTGTTATAGAGATTGTAATTAAAAGGGAAAGGCGACGGGGTAGAAGAAGGTTGGAAAGTACCTGTTTATTAAGATCTGGTCACAAATTATGTAGGTATGTGTTAGAAATAAGCAGTGTAAATTAAAATATGAAAATGTATGTTTACATTAGACTATGGTCTAATGATTAGACCGTACGAAGTGGTTTCATTTTAAGTTTATAAATAAAATAAAATGTGTAGGGATTTATACATGGTTCATTAAAATAAATCAGTCATTCAGGCACGTAATAACCAAATTGAGATCGGAATAACGTGAATCATTTAATAATAAATGAAGATTTAAAAAAGTAATTATTTAAAATAGTATTGAGCAAATGGTTGCAAATCGCTGCTCTGCATGTACCTGCTGGTAGCAGTACGTGAGTTTGTATATTCTATTCTCGCGATTCTAATGTAAACAAACACTTAACAAAAGGTGTAAGTACACGAGTACACAGCGGAACGTGCCATATCGCTTCGGCGGAGCAGGTAGCTAAATTAGCACAAATTCTCTAAATAACAATTATTGTTATCCGTGTAAAGTACACCTAACGGAATGAATTATTAGGCGGATTACGCAATATTACGCCAAGGTTACAAGGAGGTACAAGTTACACTTGAATATACATTATATTATAGATAGAAGTTAAACTGGAATATACTCGCACATTACAATATAGATATCTCTCTCTCTGGTTTCAATCCTGGGATTGGTTTGCAGCAATTTCATCTATTCGTTTCTTCCACTCTTCCCTGTCTTGTGCGGCTCTTTTGAATTTTGCATATGATAAGCAGCGCACGTCCACCAGCAGGTCCTCCAGGTACTCTCGGCGTGGGCGTCCCCTAGCGTTTGTCCCCTCGGTCATACCCTCCATTATGGCATGCAAGAGGCCTTCTTGTCTTATTGCATGGCCGATCCATCTTGCGCGCCTTTCGGACAAGGTCCTGAGCAGGTGCCTTCCTCCTTCGATTCTTTGGAGAACCTCCTCATTTGTGACGTGGTCTCTCCAGGAAATTCCTAGTAGTCTTCTATAGGACCACATCTCAAAAGCCTCTAGTCTCCGTTTATCTCTTTCGGATAAGCACCATGTTTCGCAGCCGTACATCAAGATACTCCATACATAGGTCTTGATGAGGAGTATTCTCAGTTTCAGGTCTATATTATTCGATTCTATTATTTTCGACCTTTTATTGAATGCAAGCCTAGCCTGGTGTATACGGCTGTCGACCTCGCTCTTAGACCGACCGTCCCATATTATTTTGCTCCCGAGGTAGACAAACTCCTTGGTGTTCTTTAGTGGAACTCCTGACATCTCTACTCTCATCTGATGTTGCGTTCGGCCTACAGTCAGCAGCTTTGTTTTGTCTTTATTTATCCTCATGTTGTAATTATTTTGAAGAATGCTTTGCATGGTTGTTAAGGCCTCTTGCAGTTCTTCTTCGCTTTCAGCAACCAAAGCAATATCGTCAGCAAACCTTATCATATTCACCTTTTGCCCGTGTATCTTTACACCTTTTCTGTGACTCATTCTCTCCCTCTATATAAGATATATATAGATATAAGGTACACTTTAACATACATTATAATATATTGTAGTAATAATAATTTTAAGTACTAATTTTCACTGTAGAAAATATCGCGTTTTATTTTTTTTAAATATATTTTTTTTTGTACATTAGCTAACGCATGACATTGCATATGCAGATGACATAGTTATTTTGTCACCAACCATTAAGAGGAAGTCACAAGCCAAAATGTATGTATTCTTAGCGTGCTTTATATCGCCACAAATATAGGAAGCCCTGAAGAAAAGAATTTTCCAAAGGGCATACATCATTTTATATGCTATGTGGGTTTTTCTTAAATAATGGAAGGAGAGGAAGAGCTGGGAAGGAAAAAGGCATGAAGGGTGTGTAGGAATCTGGTAATCAGTGGGTCCAGGAGTGACGGACGCATGAATCCATCCCTCCCACTGAGGTACAAAGCGATGGGTCGAGTCTTGGTGGAGAGGTAAAAGAGTCTCCCTCTACCAGTCCGCCGCCAAGACACGGACAATCCTCATCCCATGAACCCGGGCACCCCTGCTAAGTCACCGTAATAAATTTTGGCGTTTTCTATGTCTATCAATATTGTGAAAATAAAAAGAAAGTGATCGCATTCGAAATCATACTGTCGACCTAATTGCTCATTATAAGATATCAGTAGCAGTTTTCACATAGGAATATACATGCACTTAATTTACAAATAGTAACACAGACGAAAAAGACAAATATTAATTTTAATATTAGTACATTTTGATCAGAGCGCCGGCGCCGGTTAAATTGCCGGTGTGAAAATCCGTTCAAAGGAGCGGAATCTAGAACGCACCTATGGACCGATGATTCTTTCATGTGAACAATATTTATACATAACAACAGTCTCATAGGGTCAAACTATTCGTAGTTTGCCGCGGCACACCTTCCACCAGCATTTACCATGCGCTGCACGCGTGTCTTCCGAGCTTTTACATTTAAAACCTACATTATACATTTATAAAAAACCATAGATAAAATTGTGAGAAACAATTTACAAAAAATTCTGCCTCAATACAGATTCACCTAGTGAGTCAGGCTATTCACAACTAAAAATATTGTGTTATTATGCTACATTTGTGTAACCGTTCTTACATTACATTCTATTTGTTAATTTTTTTGTACTGATGTAATCTATTTGTAAACCACATTGAACATGTACTTTTTTTAGTTATAATGTTGCCAATTTCACCTCGGATGAAAGCAAAACACAATAAGTTATTGGATGCACGTAACAATTGTTTGCTATTGATGTTTAGTAGAAGAATACCATTGAAGTTTCGTCCACTTTACCAATTTTATTTACAAATATATGATGGATGCATTTGCAAATATTAATAGTGAAAATTTGATAGATTTTTTCGTGAGCGGAGATTTATATTTTTTTTTTCCTCTCTAAAATTTGATTGAACCCCCATCGAGAATGACCACAAACCGTCACTGATGGATAGCGGAATAATAACGTCGTATTTTTTTACAAGAGCTCGTGAAATTGTCATCGATATTAAATTCACAATCGAAAGCTTAAAAACCGCAATCCATCATCAGCTGAAATGGCATTTCACTTCTGGCTGTGAAAACTTTTTTAGTCTATTGAAACGGAGACATTTAAGAAAATAAATCGAATATCATTATTTCTAACGTGAATGTAATTTATATGAATGGAAATAATGATTTTTTAGGACAATATCACTGCCTTACTTCACAATGGAGTCATCAATCATGGAGTTATGCGGAATACAGACGATCATTATTTATATTTTGCTCGTGAATCACTTGTTCAAACAATGAGTTGAATTTTGGCTTTTGGAAGAGAAATAGGTAAAAATAAGAAGTAAGTTAGAGATAGCTAATCACGTAAGTATGTTTTTGTATGGTTATCTGTTCCCTGCTCTATTCACATACTTGCAAGTTACAATGGTTCTTTTCTTGGACAAGAAGTACGGTACATAAATTAAAAAAACGGGATGGTGAGATTTAATAAAAGAGTCGAAATGTGTGATGTTAAAGATAATGGCGAAAGTGTCCATAATCTTCGCCTATTTTAAAGTTTCGTAAAAAAATAGACAGTGTAAGAAATGATTGTAAGCTTAAAATGAACGTTAAAAAAGAAACACGAAGATCATTAAACATAGCAAAAGAATAAACACGTACATTGAAAAAAATTCAGCAATAATATCTGGGAATTTGGCTTTACGACCGATGTTACCAAGAAATCAAAATCAGACTAGAAGAATGATTGAAAAGAAACTAGACAACAGAGGCGTAGATACTGTTGACATTGACAAAGACATTGTTACTTTTGTGAATGGACGGAATTAAATTTTAAAGTTCGTGTTTTGTCAAATCCCATGTAGAAGTTCTCCACAATATAAGTGTTGACCCAGAAAAAGGCTACAGAATAGAAACCAGAAGCATTTGAACTCTGGATATGCCGTCGCAAGCTGAGATTTTCCCGGACATGGACAGTCCGAACTAATAAGGAGGTGATAGTGAGAAAGTCCAAAGGAAGTGATGTTTCATGATGCTGTCCAACTTCCCAAAAGTAGGTTAGGTTAGGCTAAGTTAGATTAGGTTAGGTTGGGTTTTGACTTCAGCACCTATATTCGCCAAGCCGCCACCTCAATCAGGGTAATTTGGGGGTAGTTAGCGATCACAAGCTCAGTTTGACATCGGCGGTAGTTCGCTAACCGGCGCAGCGAGAAATATGAAATCAGGAAGACTAACTTCGTTATGCGACGACGGAGTTCGGGCGAGAGGGGGCGGGGGATAAGTCAATATTGGCGAGTGAGGTAACCGGAGCGGCGTACCTCAAAGCTGAACTTGTCAGACTAACAAGAATATAAAGTACTTACCGACGATTGCGAACTTGGATTAGCCAGGCACCTGCTATCTATGTATTTAATTCGGCCGTAATTACAGGTTGGAGGTTTCTACATTTCATAGATAAATTTACCTATCAAATTTGATGTGCAGTTGGCGTGCTTGGAAAGATTTTGTTTCGTTTGTTAAGTATCATTATTTTAAATCAAATTATTACTTCCCGCCTTCGCTCGAGATACGGATTGATCATGATTATAGAATTAACAATATGTTTTCTCAATTTTTTTTTAAAATTTGGATACATATTTCAAAACGAACTAAATTTTAACGTACAAGCTAAAATGAATTGTCCTAAACTACAAATTTAATACATAAAACGACTTGGTACGATGTCAATGCTCACCGTTTACTGCTTGTGACAAAAAGGTTTCCGCTTTATGGTTATTGTAATGTATTGATTTATTCATGTGGTTTCTGCTTCCAATAGGCGGTTTTAAAATTCTCACGTTTATGGATCGGTGACGGTATAAAAAAGGCAATAAACATACGTTTATTATCACAATAATGCTGCAGCTCTTTCTTGCACATTAAATAATGGCGAGACAAAAGATGAGACACACAATGTACGTAGTATGTCTGTTTCCTCCAAAGCTCTATTTTTTTCCTTTGGCGAACATTGTGTGTCTCATATTTTGTCTCACCATTATTTAATGTGTAAGAAAGAGCTGTAGCATTATTGTGATAGGGAACGTATGTTCATCACCCTTTTCTACCGTCCCCGTACCGTAAATGTGACCGAAATATTAACAGCGCCTAATAGATGTCGATGTCGATAGCTAAGATTGTAATACGAACTTCTGCTATATCCCAGCAAATGGCCGTTGTGAAGGCTGTCAGAAGAGTACCATATATCGCCGTTCGTGTCTTTGGTACGAACGGTTACGATGATGGCCGAAGACAGCGGTGAGATTGGGCGGGCTCCTACAGTCCGTTCGCCGCAGCGCAGCTAGGGATGTCGAAAGTGAAAAAAAATATCGATGTATCGATATTTATTAAAATATCAATATCGACGTCAATATATCGAGGATAAAATATCGATATATCGGTCAAATTTTCAAGAGATTTTGCGTTTTTAAAATAATAGTGTATTCAGCTTAATATTATCAATAGCAATTTTTGCACACAATTTGCTTTTTTTAATGTTCAAAAATCTCAATAAAAATGAAGCTATGTTTATCACTATTCATTTTTATTACGTAGTAATTACAAAAATATCAAAAACTAAAAAGCTGTCTTCAACTTATATGTAAACTGAGACGCATACAAAGTTTGTATGCGTCTCAGTAACATTCTATTGGCGTATTAATCTGTCAAAAAGGACTTCGTGTTTGGAACAAGGATAGTCAATAATCATAGACAATTGGGAACCAACACATAGGAGTGGCTTAGAAAAAAATTGCGAAAAATAGCATACATTTCCATGTATGTACCTACACACATGAGATAGTATTGGTGATCACAAATACTAATGCAAAGACAATAGATTTGTAAGCTATTAAAATTTAAAATTTCAACCGCCAGATGTCATAACCCAATACAGTTACTTTTTTCCGTTCGTTCCTATACGGTTTTGGATTCTAGTGACTTTAAATACATAAATTCAAAAAATATCGTTTTTGATACAATTTTCGATATTGGATATTTTGTATTGATATATCGGAACAAAATACATCGGCTAAAAATATCGATATATTGAATTAAAAATATCGATACTTTTTCAACAAGCCTAAGCGCAGCCACAGTATTACTTCCTAGCCAAGTAAGGACGTCTGTTCAGTTTAATATTCACTGTAAATACTTACAATAACTAAATAAACTAACTAGTAGTCACTTGAACTCATAATTTATTTGGAAGACATCCAAAACATCTTAAATTGTCTAATTACTAGAAATTAAGGCAGGTCGCACACATCAAACAAAAATCGGTTCTGAATAAAATCGGATCAGACTAAAATCGATACGAAAACCGGATTGGTTATAATACCAGGGCCACGCCCGTTGTCGGACCGGATTTGATGGCCGGCGCGGAGTAATGAAAATAGGCCACGCCTTTCCGCGCCAGCCGTCCACTCGTTTTTTGTCGGATCAGACTATCGGATGAAAAAATCTGATATTTGCGGCCGGCCCAAGTGGCATACCAGTTATGATAATATGTTTTACCTTTTTTTAATCAAAGTTGGGTGTTTGAGAGTCTTTTCCGTTCGTTTTACAATTGATAACAAAGCAACGAAAATTTCAGATGTGGATTATGCTACAAAAATTATGACCAACGCTTGTGAATATATATTCTCTTTAAACATGAATTTGAGAACAAATGTTTGTTAAAACTTGAAATAGCATGGTAGCATAGACATACAATATGATAAAACAAACGTTATCTGTGAAGGCTGTTGCTTAATAATATTTATTCCAAGGCCTTACTTACGTAGATGTCAAATATCTGCTTTATAACACGTAACGCCATACGAAGATCGGTCGTTACAAAAAACAAGCTACGCGAATAAAAAGTTAATAATAAAGTGACATGTTGATCTAGACACGAACTAAGTGACTTGTCACAAATGTATATTTACATGTTTTTAGTTTGCGTAACACACATAGGAATGTACTTTTGATTGATATAAAAAAAAATCAAATAAAAAAGTGTGTACCTGTATTTTTATTTGCGTAATGTGTAATAATTACAGAAACAGCAATAAACACCGGATCTCTTTAATATCATTAAAAGTTTTTATGTTTATATAAATAACAAAATCATTAGGCAATTCTGAATGGTAGTCTCTCACCAGGGTGATACTGAGATTTTAACTAATAATAATCTCAAAATTATTATAATATGGCATGTAAAGATGATGATTATTTTGATGATGATGGACGCTGTAACGCTGTCTGAAATGTTAGCTAAAGAAGGAGGAAGCGCAACACGGCACAATAAAGCAAAAATGTATGACCATAATCACACCTCAATATCTACTATCAGTTACAAAACACTTTATTCGGCAGTAGTCAAATACATATCTATTCTGCGGCTACATTAGCGGACGAAGATTCGTGTTGCGTTGGAGCTGGAGCGCTAAAAACATCGCAAACGTGTATACGCGATGTTTTTGGCTACATTAGAACCATGTCGCGTTGGCGCTCACATCGTGCCGGGTGGTGTTCGATGCCAGTGCCCAGTTGTGCAGCCGACGTAGGCTGAACTGCACTGAAGTTACGCAGATGTAGCCACGCAAGCGAATATTATCGCGACAAAACCCTTTGATGCGCGCCAGTTTACCGACAGTGCCCCGATAGGCATTCGTCATCGCCCGTTTATTACGCGATGCTACGATCTACCCGGCCACACTTATCGCGATAACGCGAATATTCGCCATAGCCCGCTAATGTCAGCCGCAGCATACAAATGAGTTCAACAATTTTGAAAGCTAAAATATTAATGAAGCGATTTTATTTTAATATGACTTTTTATGGATTAAATCACAATAAAGTGGGAGAAAGTTATGGAGGGGTTTAAATCCATAAAAATCAAATATATTAAAAAGTTCTATTCAAAATTTGGGAGGCGGGTGTGGGTACCGCCGCAACACTTCTGCCGTAGGTCACTCAAAGTTATTCGCTACGTTTCGTGACTTAGCAGGGGTGCCTGGGTTCATGGGGGTGAGGTTTATCTAGGATCTAGGCGGATGCATCTGACCACTGTGTGGCAGGCCGGATTGGAATGGACTGGTTGAGGGAGACCGTTTGACCTCTCCTGCAGGATCTCTCGACCCACCGCCTTGCACCGCAATGTGAGGGATGAATTCATACGTCCGTCACTCCAGAAACCACCGATCCTTAGCGTCCCACCCACACCTTGTACCTTTTCCCTTCAAAGAACATCTTCTTCTTCCTTTCTTTTAAAATATCTTTCACACAGCATCCCCAAATATATATTATAATTTTCCTCGGGGTCTCCTGTGTGAAGCTATTGCATAAAAATAAGTTTTTTCTTGTAAAGAAATATAACTTCCTTAGAAGTACTTAACCGTTATTTAATAAACAAGTACACAAAATAGTCGAGACACACATTGCGTAAACTGTTAACATGGCACTTTTATCCGTAGATACAGGTGTAATTAAGTAATAAAATTCTTAAATATATAGACATGGCAAAAATCATAACATAGCTAATCAGATAATTTCGCAAAAAATGTCCTAGCTAAGATATATATATATATATATTTTTTTTTTTACATGAGCTCCACACAGGAGGCCCTGAGGAAAATAATTTCACTCAGGTCCTATGTCATCTTTGGGGATGCTGTGTGGAGGTTTTTTTTAAGGAAATGAAGGAGAGGAGAGTTCCGGGAAGGAAAGAGGTTTAAGGGGTGGGTAGGAATCTGGGGTTCAGTGGGTCCTGGTCATCCGCCTCCAAAACCTAGACCAACCTCACCCCATGAACTCGGGCACCCCTGCTAAATCACCAAACGTAGCGAACCACTATATAATTCATGAAAATGATGACGCTAATGATTAAAATGATAATGATAATTCTAATGATTATAATGAAAATGCTAATGATTAAAATGATTATGCCAATTATTAAAATGATAATGATAATTTAGTCGTACAACTTTCTTTAGTAACGCAAAATTCAATATTACGTGCGGCGTATAATGGTATGGCTTTTCTTGTCAAGTATATAAAATACTTGGCCTTTGTGATTCAAGAATTGGGTAGTTTTATAAGTGCCACAAAGAGGAAATGGAAGATGGATGACTCCCAAGTCTTTGTGTATTGTGTTGTATTGTTGACCAGGGGAGGTAAAAACCACACTCCGCCAGGGCAAGTAAATCCTGGGTCGCCACAGCAAACTGACCGCATCCGATCAAAAAACATTCGAAGGAAACGAATTTCAGACGATATAGAAACAACAAACAGAACTAATAAATTAATGTATATATTACTAATACCCTTATCAACGAGCAGAACGCTTTGTGGTTTGTGTGTGACGAATCAAATAATACCATCGAAGATATCTACCTATTTTTTTTTTCACCGAAATATAAACAATTGTTATGTAATATTTATTTGCACCTATAATGTACATCTTTGTTCATTTCAAATCCACAGGATCTATGAGACCCAATTTCGACTAATAAAATCAATTTACTTTCAGCCATTAGGTACCTACCTACTCTAAAAATTAGGGAGGTCATAAAGATATATTTTGACGTAAAATTCGAGTTCATCTCCAACCTCACCTCTTTCTCTATTACCAATTTTGAACCAAATCGGTTCAGAACTCTTAAATTTCAAGATGGCTGCTTAAATTTTAAATTTTGACTTTAAATTTGAGTTAATCTCTCACCTAACCTTTCCTATACCAATTTTGTAACAAATCGATTAAGTACTCTAGAATTTGAAAATGGCCGCCGAAATTTGGCATCTTGACTTCAGATTCGAGGTCATTACTAACCTAACCTTACCTGTACCTAATAATAATTGGATAATTTGTAGAGCGCCGTTTTTGTTAAAAATCACCTCGGCGCTGATGTTTAACCAAAATAAAATTAAAATAAGCGGTTGCCAGAGGATGCCCCAAGTGGTTCGCTACGTTTGATGACTTAGCAGAGGTGCCCGGGTTCCTGGGATGAGGTTTATCTAGGTCTTGGTGGCGGATACGTTTGCCCAACCACTGCGTGGCGGGCTGGATCGGAGGATACTGATTGAGGGAGGACTTTTGACCTCTCCAGCCGGATTCTCCCGACCCTTCGCCTTGCACCTTGCACAGCCTTGCACCGCAGTGTGAGGAATAGATTCATACGTCCGTCACTCCTGGCCACACTGACCCCCAGATTTCCTACCCACCCCTCATACCTTTTTCCTTCCCAAATCTTCTACTCCTTCCTTTCCCTTAAAAAACTCTCCACACAGCATCCTCAAAGATGACATAGGGCCCCTAGGGAAATTGTTTTCCTCGGTGCCTTCTGTGTGAAGCTAATGTAAAAAAAAGAGGAATACAATTCATGAATGTACAAATGCATCCCACATAGATACTATAATGCTTTATGAAAACTTCAATAGTTCTCTTCAAAATTTATAGATGAAACCACTTCTGTTGGCAAGAGGAGCGAATGTGTACGGTAAACATTAACGTAATAATACCACCAGATTTTGTATGGGCGACAAACACAAAATTGTCCACTGATAATCCAGAGGAAGATTGATGGAAGACGGTAGTGGTAGATTAAGAGGCCGCACCCCATGTGTTTCAAAATTGTGTGAGTGATACAAGTAGTTTGGGTCGCAGCTTGTATTTCCTCCAAGGGATGCAGTTTGCAGGGTAAAGAATGATAGTCACCCTCCAACAGAAGATAGTAGTATTTGGCGGTATAACATGTTGGCACGTAAAATAAAATTAACAATTTAGCGAATTTCGATACGCATATTTGATTACTTGAATCACGCCAAATATATTGATTTCAAAAGACAAATTTATTGTAATTCCGGTAAACCAAACTTTGTTTGACAAAACCACAGTATTACAAAAAAAAAACAAATGATTTCAATCGAAGTAACAAAATGGATCCAATCTCTTATAATCGTTGAACATATCACCCCAAAAACAAATAGTGCCTCTGAGGTCATCCTTCCTCCCCGCACTATCCGTGTACAGTAGACTCTCGATTATCTCGATTATTAAAACTAACCGAAGGGAGAAACCGGGATATATTTTTATTTATTTTTAAAGCATTCAGCATAATAAATGGAAAACTGGATTAATCTTTCCCTTGCGGTGTAAGAAAATTCTACGAGGTGCCGTGCTATACACTTTAGCTTTATAAAAATGAATAGTTAACAATTATTACTTACGCTGTTTTTTGTAGAACACATACATAAGTTAAAAATTATGGATAATTGCTGAAAGCGAAATATATTTCGGCTACGCATACAAATTATGACACGTCCATTACTGCCGGTAGACCACCGGGTAACCGCTGACGAAGGGGATGAAATATTCTAACTAATAGATTTATTTATTTTTAATGTGAATACCTTACTAGAGTCCCAGCTGCTCCCGTCTGGAGGCAGTAAGACTATGGCATCCCCAATTAGGGTATGTTATGAGTCTGAAGGTAGTGGGGACGGGAAGGAGATGGGAAAAAGGAAGGTGGAGAAGTACCTGGCTTTTCAGATATGGTCACAAAACACCGCTAAAGTCAATTCAAGCAACGTTTCAATTCTGAATGGTGGCCTTATATAAGGGCGACACCGGTAGTATCTTCCACTCTGGAACGTGCTGGAAATATACTATATTATTTTAAATGAATTAGTCGTGAAATAACACAAATTAATTAAATAATATTTATTTGCGCAGGCCGGGAGTCGATCCCACGCCCTTCGGATTGCGAGTCAAGAAAGAGCCTCACCCCTCGACCACGGAGGCCGTCAAATAGATTAATGTTTTGCAGAGGAATACCTAAAACACGAACGTCGTGTTTTGAATATTTACAGAAATATTGAAATAATTATAGCTAAGACAACTCAGTTGTCAGCACTGGTAAGGAAAGGTTAAACAAGGTAGATATGACAAATTCAGTTATACAAACTTTTTTTTTGCATCACCCCGGTTAATCCAAAATGCCTGAAACCTTGGATGATCACGAGCCTACTGTACCCGTAAGCCTCTTAAGAGATTAGGCTGTGTAATCTTCAACGAAAGGGGATGTTTATATTTACTAACAAGGGTTGACAACCAGCTAGTAAAGCGATATAACTTTCAAACTGATACTTTTTTATTGTTGTCAAAGTTAACCCTATTTAGTCTATTTCCTATTTACAAAGCCACCCCACCGCACCGGACCGAGAGGGATGGCGGCCATTTAGATAAGATATTATCCACAATTTAGTTTTACGAAATGTTATAAATTTAAAGATTAATGATCACATGGAAAAATAAGCTTTTAATGGGATTATTAATCCTATCCCCAAAAATACGTGTGACAAACTGTAAATTATTAATAGATACACGAATCACGATTTTTATAATTAGTAAATTTGAAAGGGGAGATTATAAGTAACGTTAATTAATTATGTATTTAAAACTCAAATAACTGTGCTCTGGGACAGAATTAGCAGATATCAAGAAGAAAATTTAAAAAAAAAATTATTATAGGTATTATCAAATAACCATGTTGTATGTTTGAGACCTGTCGATGTTTGCTTTATTTGATTTGGGGAAAAACATACCTTAATAATTAATAAACGAACTCCAAAAGCATGCCACTGAGAGCTCCGTTGTAATATTTCATTCCTCCGTCTCTTACCAACAACAACGCATTTTTTTAAATTTTTTATTATTTATTATAAAGACAATGTAATACAATATGACAGGAAAAAATACAAATATTTTACAGAAAAAATAAAAGTCACAATAAACTACTTTATAGTAGTTTGTCAATGGATGCTTTTACTATGAAGATATAAATAAACTTATTTTACTTTATTTTGCAGTTAAAATTTTTGTGTTATTGTCGAATACAATTTTTTTCTTTCGGCGAGCCAATTCTGCAACATAATATTTGTTTTACCATTTGTACATTTTTTAATTTCAGCAGGTAACATATTTTTTAATAAATTTGGTATCATGTAGTCCAGCGTTCTTTGTCCATATTTGTTTAAGTTCTTAGGTACAATTAGTCCTTCATTTAGCGTAAAACGGGTATTATAAGTGTGGTCCAGTTTATGTATGTATATAGTGCTATTTATATGCTGATATATAATTTTATACCACATAATTGCTCTTACTGAGAGAATTTTGAGATTCTGGTAAAAGTACGGAACATTATATCTGTGTTTTAAATAATGATTTTTGAACCGATTGAACATGATTTACATTTGTGTTACAGAAAAGTCCCCAGGCTGCAATTCCATACCTTATAATAGATTCAGCTAATGATAAATAAATTATTCGAAGTGTGCTTATTGGAACATAGAATTTTAATTTATATAATCTGCTAACAGTAGATCTGAGTCGTTTACAGACTTTATTTATTTGTGAATGTTAGTGCTGTTGACCGATTCGCTTACCAAACCACGAAGAAACAGCAAGCGGCGTTTGGTGCAGTTGCGGTTACTTCGTTCCTTTCCCATAATTCGAGGTTCTTAGCGACAGGGCCATAATATGATCCTTGGGATTGCCCATCAGATTAAAAAAATGCACCCTGAGGAGCAAATAATTATTTTGAATTGAGATTAGGGGAATGTTCCAACAGAAGGGCGAGGCGTAAAATACGATAATTGGTGGAAAAATATTTTATTATACCCAAGCATCTTGAAGAATATTTATAAAAAAAAGTAAAGGTATGATTGATTTGCTCGAAAATTATTTAATCGTTTTTTTTTAATAATAATGGCATTTTTATTTTTCTCAGCCAGACCGAGAATTGAATAAAACTTAAACACATAAAAAATGTTAGAAATTCATAAGAAAGTTAAATTGAATATTTGGTTATTATATTAATTTTCTCATTGTTTATAATTTGGCTACACCACATCAAATTGCGTTAAGTGCCTCGACATTTCTAATGTATAATGATATTATAAATTCAGTTGAATAATAACAATTCAAAGTCTGTCGTGACAGAGTAAAACAAAATATATTTTATTGTTTCTCCCGTAAGTGCCAACAATGCAGCGCCTATTATGAAGTGTCTATCATGCCAACTCAGAACCACCTCAGAAAGGTCATTAAGAGTGATGATAATTTTTTTTTAATTAGTTAAATGGGTTAAGTTAGGTTAGGGTTACCGGCTATTTTAAATTATTTTTTCACAACTTTTAATGGCCTTTCTGAGGTGGTTTTGAGTTGGTTTCATTCTGAGTTGGCATGGAACCTTATGAAAGATACCTTCAATTGGCAGCTCGTACATTAATAGTATGGTATTTTATTATCGGCGCCGCGATAGGCTGAGATAAAAAGCGTATCATTCTGTTTCCGATTGCCGTCGACTTAACTGCTCGCGAATTGCTCCAGTGTTCGCTTCCCACCTTCAGATAAATAATCTCTTATATAAATATAAATTATGTGGTTAAATATTGTTCAATAAGCGATTTAAGATAAAGGTAGCAAGGTCTTACTTTTTTTTTAATTTACGGTTGCAATTATTCTTAGCACCATACGCCTATTTATCCTACCTAATAATATTGTCTCATAGGGTACGGTCGTGATCTTTATCCTCCAAAGTAATATTTTCGATCATGAGATGAACCCTATTTAAAATCAGCTCGTCTGAAACTAACGCGCGAAATGGAAATAATTATGTATAATTAACACAATAAAATAACTTTGTTTCGATTCCACTTTATTATTTCTTAATACAACCGGTTTCGGTTCATCCTGAACCTTCCTCAGGGGTGAATAAAATATATTGAACATAATACAGATATACATGGTATTTAAAAGAAAATTAGAAGAGGGAGACAGATAGTTCACGTCTACCTTTGCTTTGTTCTGTGGACATTTATAATACGAGTATAATTCATGCACGACATTAATAGTTTATTGAAATTCTTTATTACAAAAAACACATAAAACTCAAATTAAAATCACATTACTCACATAAATAAAGTCAATCAGGAAAGCGCAGTGGAATCAGACTAATTTTATTGTTAGACTTGTAAACGTGTTAATATATAAGAACAAGATTTGTGCAATAAATAACATATTTAATGGTAGAAATAAATACAAATGTTATGAAAATACCTATTTTCGCACGTGTTAGGAAAAATTAAAAACAGTAATACGAAAGTTTTATTTGTTTCTTACTTCTTGTTATGATTTTTTAACAGGTGTGAAATATTTTTTCAAGTAATAGATGCAATTTCAGAGACGATAGACGTTATATTTTCTCTATGAAATGACTAGGTAATAAAAATACATTTTTTTTGTTGTGACTACGCCTGTCTGTAATTTTTTTTTTTTTTTTTAAATTGTACAACAGATTTTTATCCAATTACTGTACAATTTTCTAATTTTAACAGTCTTAACACCTAGGAAGATGATTATTATACAAACAAATCTTAAGGCTATCTAAAGAAGAGTTATATATATCTAGTGTTTCCGATATTTCGTTCAACAGCACCATTCCTCTTGTCATGCTATGCTGTGCTAGAACATCTGTTCTGCCGTATGGTATTTTGAACAAGTCGTGTCGACGACTACGGCTGAAATTTTCAGACACGTATAAGCCATAACATTCCAATGTTGATTATGTTAAAACTAAGAATTGCAAGATTTGCATAACGTCTAGTTTCCAAGCTAAGTCTATTTGTTGCCTCAAGTAATTCCATATGGTGCATGAATCTCGGGTACGTTCCATTCATCCGCATATAGACATACCTAAGGAATTTTTTCTGAATTTGTTCTAGCATATTAATATATTTCGCTTGGTGCGGAGTCCACACACCACTGGCATACTCCAGCTTACTTCTTATGACTCCATCAAACATGGCTATCATTGCATCTGGGTCATCAAATCGCTTTCAATTTCGGGTCAATGAACAGTAAAACGTTTGCTCTGAATTTAAGTATCATTTTCAAGTCTGCCAGTGTTTTCCTAAATTCAGATTTTTCTCACTGTCGTAATATTTAGATGAGACACGAAACGAAAAAATTGGTTGAATTTTTTTTTTACTCCCATTAGTCTAATTTGACCTTCAACGCTCGGAACGACTCGAAGCTATCGAGCTTGATCCTCGCGCGCTGTCCTTCGCGTGATATTTAGTAGCTACAGCGCCTGCACTAGCACGTCATAAAAACATTAAGCAAACAATGTAGGATAACACTGATTATTGTTATGTTTTAAATATGGATGATATCCGTAGTTTAATAGTCCTAAAATTAGCACCGAAACTCTTTGTTTATAAAGTAAGTATGGTCCTGTTTTCATTAAATTTTCCTCCCAGGTAAGTATGGTCCTATTTTCATTAAATTTTAGGCAGCATCGCGTTCATTGGTCAAAATATTGTACACATATTTTCGTATCGGTGATCAATGAACCGATGTATGCAATTTTTAGCCATAAGTTGTTTATAATTGTTTGCCTAGCTTGTAGTTTTTAGATTTTAGAAATGTATTATAAGTTTGTACAGCGCCCTTGAGGTGATTTTTCACAAAAACGGCGCTATATAAATCATCCAAATATTATTATTATTAGTATTAAAGACACTCAGATACAACTTAAAACTTCCATTCCCTTATTTCTCTCAATTTCATCCCCTACTTCTGCCATACAAAACTCCCCAATCGGTAAAAATACGCTGCCTCGAATAAAAAATATGCTCTAGGGCGAAATTCATTCATCTCCGATAGGATGCATTTTAAAAATCATTTTAATTCACTTGCAGCGGAGGTGTGTTTAAAATAACAATTTGCAAAAACGTGACCCATGAAAATAAAGCTGTGGATACTGTTCTGAATAATAAAAATTCTGAATCCCACCTCCCTAATTAATATTCAAAAAATGTCCCGTAATCCGTAATCGCAAGATCCGCGGTGCGAACAGATTGAATGAACTGGGAAATTTAAAGTGCGTTAACTGATTCCAACCAGTGGTGGTATCAATACACTTCCGAGCACCTGGGCAAGCCTTCAAACCAGACAAACATTATTGAGAATTATTCAAGATGTCAGTAACCGTTCTACAAAAGTCTTAAGAGGGAAACTGGCGAATCTATATCGTATAGGAAAACCAAAATAACATTATTTTGATCGATCTGAGCTTTTTTCCGATTTTTGGTAGCTTAAGGTTTTATAAACTTTTAGACCTGGGTCTTCTGTTTAAAAAGATATTACCCAGCTGTTATTAAACCATAAACTGCGGATTTTTTTTCAAATTTGACATAAAAATTCCAAATTTGGACTCTAAAACGAAATGAAGAAAGTTAACCAAAACATCGACTCCAAATGAAGTTGTACTCGTCGATTCACAAGTGTCTCGTTTGTACAAGTTTCCGGACACCTTTTGAAACGTATTTTGAAACTTTCACTACAGAGAAAAATATGAATAATCAAACCAAACATCCATATTTTATTATTAAACTCCCACAGTTGTGTCGAATTTCGATGTTAAAGCAACTATTTTTAGTTCGCAACGTCATTTCCATTGCGACATTGAAATAATCTCTTATAATTATCCTATTCTTTCGTATTTTATATTTTATTTGTACAAAATTTTTCTTATTTTTATTTTTAAGGAAAGACAAACATTCCCGGGTTACGAATAACCTGACAATATTTGAAAATCTTCTACTTCCACCGCAGTAAGCGGAAAATGTTGCTTGTGTCGTGGTGGAGGACTTAGCCAGCCGAGGAATCGAACACGCGATGCCTGGGTGGGACCCAAAAGCGATGCCAACGCAGCCACTGACCGGTCATAACTATCCTGTATGTAAATGGCACTTGTGCCGTTATTCTACACTTAAAAAACAATATTAAAAATATATTAAAAAATTCGACGAAGAACGACGTTTAGTTTGTTCAATATATTTAAATCTAAATCTCAGGCGAATATCTATACAAAGGGTAGAAATTTTGTAAGTAGGTAGATATATTACATATTTAGCGAAAAATACGTAATTTGTAATTATTTATTTGTATGCACTGGAACATGCCTTTTCTGAAAAGACGCCCAGTTACTTGATCGAAACGTTACTGAATTTAACCATTTGATAACTGCATTTAAATTCCATGTATGATGTTATGATGGAGAAAAAAGGTTTGTTTAATGCACTCAAACAAATAATTGATGCGATGGTTTATTTTGACCACTTTACCACCGCAGATGAATACATAATAAATATAAGAGAAAAATAATATGGTACCTACTGCTTTAGTTGGGTAACTAATCTATGTTTATACAAAGTCATTCAATGCAATTTTCAAATTGTGCAAATAAACTACTTATCTACTTAAAAAAATATTAATATACCAAGCCAAAGTTTAATTGTCTAGGCTCTAGGTGGTAAGCGGATATCATTAATTAGAGAAGAGCTTCAAACGACAGCAAAAACCAACCTTTTCCCTCAATCCAAGATGGATCTCTCTAAAATCAATCTTAGCCGAGGTGGCATCGTTAATTAGGAGACGCCTCAAGCGACAAATTGGATACTTAGATAAATTATAATTACTGACAAGAGTGTAAGGTAAACTGGTTCTAGACAAATCGACCAAATGGACCTAACCAAAGAGCTTTATAATAAACTTAAGTGCTTTCACAATATCGTCAGATACTACATCATCCAACGAGGAAAATAATTTTGCAATGTAAGTCATTTATACTACTATTATTAGTTAACCAAACAAAAGCATCTGATACGTTTTTAGATTTTCACGGCCAAAAGTAGTTGACATTATACACATCTGCCCTGACGATGGACACTGTCCGAAACGTTGGCTAAAGAAGGAGGTAACGCAACATATTTAAAATTGGCATTTTTTAAAGTAAACTCTTCTTATGTAAAATTTGTATATTTAAAGACTGGACGATTCTTTTATTACTAACTAGCAGACCCGGCCACATGATTCTGTGGCTAACGAAACATAACGCCAGGCCATTACCCAACCTTTATAACGCAATCTGTTAAATCAAATCCACACCGCCCGCTGCTCGCTGCCCGCTTCTTTATTTATATATTTCAACCAATTTTCACAAAACCTTGACAAATTATATACCTAAAAACTTTCCTCATGAATCATTCTATCTATTGGTGAAAACCGCATGAAAATCCGTTGCGCAGTTTAAAAGATCTAAGCGCGCAGACGGCAGGATCGACTTCATTTTATGCTATGTAAAGATTAGGAAATGCTAGCTTAAATTAATATAATAATGTCTTTATATAATCAAAGATTTTGCTAATTAAACATGGTAAAAAAAATCATTCAAGACAATATTAGCGACTCTGAAACGAAAATTTGAAACACAAATCAGAAAAAGATACGATCGCAACTAGGAAATGAATCCAGGACCTTAGCCTTGCAGGGGCTCCGCTCTAACCACTGAGCTAATTCGACCCTATCCCCTTCGGTCATATTTAACCGTGTCATACTCGAGAACTACCAACAATATCTTAATTTTCCTCCAGCTCCACACAGGAGGCCCTGAGGAAAATAATTTCCCTCAGGGCCTTAAGTCATCTTTGGGGATGCTGTGTAGAGGTTTTTTTTTTGAAAGGACGTACGAAGTATGATATAGTTAAATATGACCAAAAGAGATAGGATGGAAAAAGCTCAGTGCTTAGAACAGAGCTCAGGCAAAACTAAGGGTCAATTCCTAGATGTGACCGAGTGTTTTTGTGATTTTTCCGTTCAAATTTTCGTTTGAGAGTGGCTAACAATTATTGTCTTCAATGATTAAATATTACAATTTTACTAATCAAGTTGTTCCAAAAATTAAAAAAAAAGAACGATGAACGAATCTTGAAAATTATGCATCAACTTTATTAATTTTGTTATGATTACTGTATACAATGCTGTATACAATTTTATTATGATTACTGTATACAAATATTGAAAAAAATGAACTTTATTAATTAATTCTTGGATTCATTTGAAGCTTCATTTCAGTAGTAATTAGTGGCAGTAAAGACTTTCAAGAGGCCTAAATAAATAAGCAAACAAATTTCGAAGGTGTTTTAATAAATCATACTGATTGGATAATGAAGTGGAACCAGGAGGAAGAAGGCCGGAATAATTAAATTTTGTTTCGTTAAAAATTTTGAACACTAATTTAGAACTTGAGCCGACGGATCGGTTCGCAATGTGCAAAAAGTTTCCGACAGAATTTTTATTTATTTATAAATACAAGCTCGTTCTGTTCAGATCGACGGACGAGTGAACTTTGCTCCCAGCTTAATCACTTAAACCATTAAGGGACTGGTTACAAAATGTGAGAGACATGACTCTGTTCTCTAATTGGCTTAGTGATTCCTGCAGACGCTATGAGAGCAGTCGGAGTTCGGAGAAAATAACATACCTCCCACCGTAGAATAAATTGGGATTGTAGGGAATGAGGAACAGTTAAGCCAGACAAACAGGGGAAAGGAGGGACGTTTGACTGACCGAGTGGAAACGAACGAGAAGCCATTGCGATGCAGATTTTCAGATTTGCCTCCAAAGTAACAAAAATACGGAACTATATCGACAAGAGTGCTATTGAGAGAGAATGGATTTGCTAAAGCGGATTTCGGCTGAGAAGATGGTCAAACAAATTTCATGGACAAACGTGAAGAGAAGCGACGGATAGGGGATTACTTTTTATCACAGAGAAAATAACCAGATGTCACAAACAAACTGAATCTAATGCAAATCTTGCAACTTTTCTCAATAATATTGAACCTTCAACGAAAAATTTGCAAACCGGCGAAATTTTTTTTTTACAAGCAATTTTTTTTTTGAAAAATTAAAATTTGAAAGTTGGGTCAATATTAAAAGAATCACTGCAATTTCGTATACACCTCTTCGTATATATGTGAAGCATGCAACCCGGTTTCCGCAAAACCGTGGCTTTGTTAAGTCAAATACTTGGAGTTTATATCTGTCTTATTATGAACTCGAATTTGCTTTGAATTTAAGGGAAATTTTCAAATATTGTAGAATTCAGACAAGCGATAAAGTGCCTACCTCTCTATGATACAATATGTTCAAGGAAAATTATTTTAATTGTCATTTTCAAAATTTGAACAAAGATGCAAAGAATTCAGACATAATATGATAACTCACAAAATTAATCAAGAATAACTATTCCCGAAAAAAAAAGTTGCTGCTGTAAATATCATTTTCTTCTAGATCAGTCTGCAGCCATTGTCCTTGTTCTGGTGTTCTCGTTATTTATTTTTGAGTTATTGTGCCATGTTGCGCTACCTCCTTCTTCAGTCAACGTTTCGAAAAGCGTTATAGTATTTAACATCAGTGCAGATATGTGAGGTAGAGCAGACACAGCTGACCTGATGATGGAAGCTGTAAAACTGTCCAAAACGTTGGGTAAAGAAAAAGGTATCGCAACACAACATAATATCCCAAAAATACTTTTGGCTGTGAAAATCTAAAACCATATCTTGTTCTAAAATGATTTTGACAAACTTTCAGATTCTGCGCGAGGTTAAAATACTTAAAATCTTGATACAAAGTAGGGATAGTTACACCATTTATATCTCAAGAGCAGCTGGACCGATTTTTATGATATTTGATTTGTTGGATATGTCTTCGCCCGAATAGCAGAATAGCTATGAAAACATCGGAAAAATACACGAAAAAAAAATTAGTTTCCTCATACATTTTGTATGTAACGAATTTTCATCTTTTGAAAGAGCTGCAGCAATATTGTAATAAGTAGTATAAAATTGAAGAGTGAGTGAATTCCAAAAATTCACAAACGTCAAATGTCAATGCGCTGATTTTTTTGCTTTTGTTTTTAAACATATAATGCTGTACCTCTTTCATACACACTAAATGTCAACAGTAGAAAATAAGACAAACGAACGTATGTCTGCACCCCTCCAAAGGAAAAATACAATAATTAAAATAAATCTCCCTCACACGCATAAAGAAAATGAAACGCCATTCCCGTAAGTAGGTGGAAAAGTAAGAAACTCACAAAATATATAAATTCGTACACAACGCCACCTCTGATACTGACAAAAACAAAACACGGACAGTTGCGCATCGATAATTGCTTCATTGTGTAATTTTTAACTTAACAAAAAAAAATTTATTCAGCTAATAAGTTAACAAAACAGTTATTGATTCAGAGGCGGTGCGAAGTTCGCTGGGTCAGCTAGTTATATATATATATATATATATATATATATACAATGATAACAAAGTAGATTGTTAAACTTAGTACTTTTATTATTTTTAAGCATCTCTTGACCCGCATTATAAATTCACAATTGTAAAAAAGTTGCGTTCTTCAGAGAACAAAGACTCATTGCGACAGTTGTTGGTCTTTGCTCCGAGGTCGGTTCTGAAGCACTTTGTTACTTCAACGTAAGTATTTAATTGAAGAAAAATTCTTTAAGCCATTCTAATGGCAATGAGTTAAGGCCTACCATAAATAATATGAAGCGTTTGAAGTTTTACTGCTGCCGAAGGCAAAACGTAAATATTGAAGATTACTGAAATGGGTCAATGGATGTGTGAAGATTTTCTAAACCGCAGCCAAGCCATTACGTTTTAAAGATGTATGTAAGTACGTTACACAGTGAGCCACTTGCAAGACGAATTTTTACTTTTTTTTTTATTTGATACGGGTAGAGCTTTAATGTCTATAACTATTTTAGAAAACTTTTAAAGGCCCGGTGATACAAGCTCAAAAAGAAGAAGATGGAGAGATTATGTGAATACGAATGTTAGAGGGAGCGCGCTAATATTAAAACCGATAATATTTAAACGAAAATTGTGAAAATGTTTAATAAAACACGACTCGTTTAAAAAAGAGCAAAAAAGTAGGGAATGTTTAAAATAGTATTTAAGGAAACACTGTTAATTTTTTCACAGATTAACTTGAAAAATAACTGAAAAACACGTGTTCATAATAATTTTTGGAGCATACTTTTGGAGCGATTTCTCCTATCGAGTTAATATTGTATAATTGCCTTTTCGGTGTGGCAAATGTATATACATTATCTTTAAGAATAACATATATTTTTAAGAGCTTAAAAACGTGTTTAAAGTGCTCATGGAAAGTTTGTTATAAATTGGTAGAAATTCGGGATGCCGAGTTTTAAAATAAACTGTAATAATAAACTTTAATTTTTACTAACTTTGCAATGTCATATTATGACTTTACCACCATGTACCTTCACATGTGGCGTTTCGGAAATGCGCACTGAAAAGCGCCTCGTTTATAGGCACTATCGCTAAAGCAAGGTACGCTAGATGTTTGGTTTTGAAAAGAGAATGTTATGTTCCTACAGGGACGCCATTTATCCAGTTCCTACCTCTCCCTAACCCCTTGCTGAAAAAGTATTATTTTTCGTACATTGGCAGAAGCTGGAGTTTTTCGTATGACACAATCTCGTTTTTAAGTAAAATAAAGAATTTGACTATCTCGGAAGTACATAATATCTTTATACTCATTCGTTTTGTTATGACGATAATTTCTTCGAGGTATCGTGGTGGAACTACATCGTGGTTGTGTAGAGGTACAGCGGTAAGTGATTGGTTATCCCTTTCCCTTGAATATCTTGTTTGTACTACCCAATTCCAGCAAAAAATATTTTCTCTCATTTCGTTTAAAGCATTTACAGTTCATTAATTACAAGTGCATCTCTAGGTGTAATTGTAAGCAGTTTTGGATTGCAACACTAGCTAAAATCGTCATTATAAGTATCGATTTTTTAAATACAAAAATCTGTTCACATCAATTTCCGGAAATTCACGCAAGAGGCTCTTTTGAAGAGTTTATTGACGTGTGGGAAGAGAAGAGATTCGTATGAATGAGCACGTGAATTTATTCAGTGCACACACCCACACAGAAAGTAAGTTACGATGTTTCGGGGTAAATTGTTCAGAAACGTTCAGATTTATTAGGAATAACGAAAGTTTGTTGAGAATACCTGAATTATAATACTGACCACAGCACTGTGTGAACTGACAAAACTAAGGTCACATAATTATTATAGGTATGAAGCAATAAATATAGAAAAAAATTGATTGAAAAACCAAAATTTCCTCTGAAATCATAAGATTTGCAGGTTAGTACTTAAATACATACCAACTTAATTATTAACCATAAATAAGAAATTATACATTTTCCAAATGAAATATCACTATCTCAATAATGTCAATTGTTTTTTCAAATTAGTGTTGATTATTCCGATTTGACGACGAAAAACGATCATGCGAACTCTAGCAGGATAAAAAGGTAGTGTCCAACAAGGCCACCATATTGAACCGGAACCGGAACGTGACAAATAAATTTATAGAGAGATGAAATGTCAAATGGTCAAATTAAAACAAGACTTTGGTATAATAATAATAACGTAGTATTTATATAGCGCAGTTTTGTGATGTTTCACTTCAAGTGCGCTTAATTATAATAAACTTAAAATTAACCTACAGTGTTCCTTACGAGTCCTTAAAAAATTAATTAAATAATGTGAAATAACGAATATACAAAAATATACAAAGCAATTCCTAAAGAACAATATTAACAACAATAGTGAGTGCTGTTTTGGCACAGGACAATATATAATGATAAACCATCACGGTGCCATTCAACAAGAATCATTTAAACTAAATTATATAGAACAGGAGGCAGTTAACATTTAGAAATAATACAAATTCAGAGTGCACACAAAACTATAGTAAGGAGGTAATCGAAACCAAACAATTACCAGAAACTTGAGGAACATGGCTTATTAAAGTATATTGAAAAGGAGTTAAAATTCATGAAAGGTATGATTTTTTAAATAAGTTTGTTTTTAAAGCTCTTTTGAATTCAGCCAAGTTCTGGATATTAGTAAGAGCTGAGGGAAGTTTGTTCCAAATGAGCGGGCCAGTTACACGAAAAGATCGATCATAGTAAACGGCTCGATTTGACCTAGAAAGTTCGATTAAACGATTAGTAACATCTCGATCTGCTGACCTTAGAGTAAGCTGCCTATCGCTTAAGTTTTGTCGGACACATAGTTCCGATATATAGGCTGGCGCCATTCCTTGCAATGCTTTGAAGGTCATTAAGCAGATCTTGAACTCTATTCTTTCAGGGCATTGAAGCCAATGAAGATCCTTTAGAAGCGGGGTTATACGGCAATACTTAGATTCACCAAAAATCATTCTCGCCGCAGCATTAAAAACGGACTGGATTCTATTGAATTGTTTTTTAGGCAAGCCAGCATACGCACTATTACAATAGTCCATACGTGAGACAACGAACGAATTTATGAGTGACTTTGCTCCATCAGAGGGAAGGCAACGCCTGATTGATTTTATCTGCCTTAGATGGAAAAAGCCTGAACTTACAGATTTTGAAATTTGTGATTCTAGAGAAAGACTATTGTCTATAGTGAAACCTAGAAACTTTATTTCTGTAGAAGGAATTATATCTGTGCCCTGAATATGGATTGGATTAGAGTCGATGAGGGCTTGCCTTCCAGGAGAAGCTATCCAAATAAATTCCGTCTTGGTCGGATTAAGTTTGAGTTTATTGACAGACATCCAACTTGAGACTGTGTTAATGAAACTAACCACCTCGTTTTTAAAGACGTCTTTTTCATCCGGGGAACAAAACTTGAAAATGAAACGATCGTCTGCATAGCCTTGTGATTCAAAGCCAGCTGATTGAATTAGTTTCTCGAGGCAATTCGTATAGAGAATGAAAAGAATGGGACCCAAGACAGAACCCTGGGGAACTCCACATTCTATGGGAGTTTCAGGTGAAGTACAATTATTGAAAATTACTGAGGCTACTCGTCCAGACAGGTATGATTTCATCCATTGGAGAACATCACCTCGAACGCCAAATTCGGTTTCAAGCACATTTAATAAAATACTATGATCTACCGTGTCAAATGCCGCACTCATGTCAAGAACAGATACCAAACCCAACTTACCTGCTTCCATCCCGATGATCAAGTCTGAAATTAACCGCAGAAGAACAGTTTCCGTTGAATGAAACTGTCGATAAGCGGATTGATTTTTGGCAAATAGACCGGCGGAGTTCAAGTACCCCACCAATTGTTTGGCAACGATTTTCTCAAGCAAATCATGGTATGCTCAGTAAATTAAGTGCAGGTACGTGAAAGAAGAATTCGGGAACGCCCCAGGAAGATGAAGAGAATAATAAATTGTCACTAAAGTTGGGTTTTGTCGAATGTGAAGTTAGGTGAGTGTGCTGCAAACCTAACAGAACTTAATGGGGTAAATAAAGTATTAGTAGACACGGTAATAAGAATTATAAATAAATTTTCCGTTAACGGGATGAATTTCCCATTTGCATAATATATGAATCATTTAAAAAAACTTAAAACAAGAATTAATACTCGGTTACAATAAAAACTGTTTTATGATCGACAAAATGCATCGCCATTATGGAACACACACTTATTAAACCACAAACTATAACATTAACATATTTAACATGCGGTTTATTGAAATAACATACAATAATGTTCCGAAACGAATGAGGATTTCTTAAGATTCGACGTTAAATCTCAATAATGATTAACATAAGAATCCAACGCAGTAAAAAACTAATGTGGAAAACTACATAAAACGTACCGCAGACAAGTCAATGTTTTCTTTCGCATAAATAAAGTTTTTACGTCTTTTAAGTTGATAGAGATTGATTAAAATAAATTGTATTCATTCTTTTACTAGATTAGACAACATAGCGTGGGTGGGCCGTAAAAATAAATTTACGTGTAAACGATTGCGATTAGTTACACCAAGAAAACACTGAATATCATATTACATGGAAAATAATTCGTTTAAGAGTGGTGTAATTATTTTATAATGTTCCTTACGACATGACTGAAAGATACATTAGTTTGAAAAAGGTCTTTGAAAAATTGCAATGCCGGAAAAGAGCCTCCGGGTTATAAATTGGCTCTTAAATATTTGGACAACGAAGGCTGTCGTTTCTTTGAAGTTTGTTAGTATAGAAAAAATAGTCATATAACAAAAAGTTAATAACTCAGTATTTAATGGCGCCACAGTTTAACAACAAACGAGATGGCTCAATTAATTTCAATCAAAAATTATTTTAAATGTCAGCCGACCGTAAAAATCTAAAACCCAATAAAAGTGGCAAATAAAGTTCTTATAAAAGTCATTGCATGAAACATGTGGGTGAGTAAGTGCTGTGTAATGACCATCGTTAAACAGTTCACTAGATTGTCTGTTAAGACAGTTACAAAGATCGAAATTACCGAGTTGAATCACAATGAAATACTAAATTACTTGAGAGACCTCTTTAGTGCACTCAATTACAGATTCACCCATAAACAGAGCACAAAATTACCGAGGTAGATTTCTATGAGTACAATGCACTAGATTGCGAAGATAGGCTCATAACAAGAGAATTAGATACCCATTGTAGTATTCTACAAAGCAATCGAAGCAAGTTATATCGGGATCCTCTGATTTGTATCTTTTATGTCCTTCTTCCACAGGGACACACAAGTATCCGATACCCATTGTACCCTCACGTCGCAAAGAACTTGTTGCGCACAGTCCGTACATGTCGGTACTGATATCACGAGACCCGCGTCGCCACCAATCACTGTTCAATAATTTTAGAGGCGTCAAAACTAGTAAAGCTTTCATAAATTCGCTCGCAACCAGAAACAATATTTTTATATTCTGTCATTATTTGTTGACTGTTTTGTTTCTAGCATTAATTTAAAGCTGACGCATTGTTACAAAACTAGTGATGCCATGACTAAAGTCTCAACGACGAGAGTCGGAACAAACGACCCGACATGACGCGAGAGATTGAAGTCACCGACGAATTTGCCTCAGCACAGATTTATGGCGGTAGTCGCCAAAATACTTGTCGAATTGTAGAATTTCGAATACTTGCTTATTACTGTGGAAGGAGGGCGTTAGTCAATCCAAAAAGGTTTCTTGGAGGTTTAAAGATTGTGTTGAAATGTAATGTTGCATTTTCGTATACCCTAAGAATTTCCGTCTCTCATCTAATCACAAACGTAAAAGTAGGGGACATTATTACTAACGCAAAGTCCCACCTCATTAAGTCTGTACCAACAACCTATACTACTCATATAAGAAGGCGTAGACATAGTAGACTTGACATTTTGATATAATTAATCATCTCACTTTCATTCATTAGCTTCATGCTCCTACCTACTTTGAATGGTTAATGACTCCGAGATTAACAACGAATAATTTGACGCTCAACGTGTTATTAACTAATGATAAAAAAATACGGTTAAGTTTGGAATTGCGTGGAAGGAATGGAGGAAAAACACGCAACGCGAGGAAATTAGAATAGTGTGGGTCCACTCACTGTAATACGCGTGAGTTAATTGCGGTACAATTTGGGTCAGAAAATATTATATCACAACCCCTTTGCATATATTTGAAAAATGTTTCAATGATTTTTTTTTCATGTGAAGGCACAGATTATTTCTCTATAAAAGGTGAAATATTTTCGTTCTCCTTAAAAACTGGATTTTTGTTTCGAAATATTTGTGCACATTTTAAAAATTTGGATATTTTATGAATACTGTTAAAATGTGCGGAAGAAGTAAAGTTAATTCTCCTGATTTTGATCATTGTGCTAAATATGTGAAATTTGAATTTTTTCATTCATAATTATTTATAAATAATTAATATTTAATAATAATTAAATAATTAATAGTAATTATTCAAACCATATATGATCGTGTGAGAAATGTGGAGGTCCGCAAAGAATGGAAGGCTGATGTAAGCGGAATTAGTATGATTAAGAAAGGGACCCTCAAATAGTTTGGGCATGTAGAGCAAATGAACGAAGAAAGGAGTCTAAGGAGAATACACGATTCAAATGTGTATGGTAGAAGAAGTCAGGGACGCCCGAGAAAGACATGACACAAGTGAATCAGATACTTTAGTCGGGCATGTCAAGAGTCAGAATAACAGAATAGTATGTGTGAGGCAAAGAGTGTGTGCCGAGACCGAGTTGCTTGGTGGTTCGTCCTCTCTGCCTACCCCTGCAGCGAAAAACAGCGTGACGATTAGTTAGTTAGTTATTATTGATCTAATTTTATTACAAACAATCTAAAACCGCACGTTCCGAAACTATTCCTACCGCTTTACGCAGTAAACGCTACTGACTGAGAAGTTAAGAAGGTGGCGGTCAATGATTTTGGACGATGTGACATCAACACTGCTATATCCTCCAATAAAAACGAATATATCATTTTGGCGGCAAACCAAAAATGACACATATATAAAATGTATTCTTCAATAAAAATAACAAAAAACGGCGTTGTTATAGCATTTTCTTCTTAATTTTATTAACACCCGACGAAAAAGGGGAGGTATTATAAGTTTGACTTGTTTGTGTATCTATCTGTGGCATTATAGATCCTAAATGAATGGACCGATTATGGTTCGTTTTTTTTTATTTGAAAGCTGACGTGATCATAGCTACAATTCATGACAATCTGTTCGGACGTTTCAAGGTCATCAGGTCTTTTTGTGTCGGGGATTACTTATTTTAGATTAAAAGAAATAGTAAAACTATTCCACTGATCCGCCGCCAAGCAGAAGGCGTAACTTAACTTTTTTTAAAAAGATAGCAGGACGGAAATGGAAAATTAAAATTTTGGTAGGTGGACAATGTGGAGGCAACTACCACTACCTTGGGCATAAGAAAGGGGGTGGAAAATAGCAGGGAACCGGCAGAATCACATATGAAGATGATAATTGGAAGAAATTCAAAATAATAATAATAATAATAATAATCTTTATTCAATGAAATAACAACAATATAACTAAAAAAAAATAAAAAAAATTACATACTCAATGTAGTTTACAAATAGATTACATCAATCAGTACAGAAAAATTAACAAACAGAAAGTAATGTAAGAAAGGTTACACAGGAGTAGTATAGTTATACAGTATTTTTAGTTGTGCATTGCCTGCCTCACTAGGTGAACCTGTATTGAGGCAGAAATTTTGTTAATTGTTTTTCGCAATTTTATCTATGTTTTTTTTATAAATGTGTAAAGTAGGTTTCCATACAGCAAAAACTTTATTTTAGTTAACATTATTGTTTGCATATACCTACACAATTCATAAACTGCAAGGTTATTACTACAATAACAACTGTCAATGACTGGGCGTTTGGGTGAGGGCACCAGTATAGGCTCGATCATTAGAATGTATCCATATTTTAACATATTTTTTAAACTCTCTCTGTGCTTGACTCAGTTTGATGTTTTCTGGGAGAATGTTGAATATTTTTGTGGCAAAGTATCTAAAGCTACGTTGACCAAAGGTGGAAGAGAGTGCTGGAACTTGCAATATGTTTTTGTTGGAGTTACGTGTAAACCTTAAGTTTATTTTTTTTTCGTAAAGCACATGTTTGTTTTTAAATACATAGGTAATATTGACAATATATTAATTATAATATGGCCAATTTTTGCAATCTAGTGCATCGCGTTGCATTCCAGGAAAATTTTACTATTCAGAACAGGAACTTTAGTTTTAACTCATAATAAATCCATTACAGTTGATAACTCCGGTAAAAACAATAAACATTCTAATGGCGAATAAACCCCCCCGGTGTAACGACACTGCCGTTGCAGTAAACTGCTGGTAAATTCAGAAGTAGTTAATAATAGTTAGGGTAGTTAACCCCAAAATTAATTTAGAAAGAGTAGGAAATCCTGGACTGTTTATTCCTAAAGTACCCGATGTCGTGACGTCGACTAAAACTCGTAAAATTTGTTCAAACGTTTGGAATAATCTCGCCCCAATGGTTCCCAAAGTTAACAGATTAATTTTAACTCATGGATCGTGCGCATTTAGAATAGACGGTGGATGTAGATGGTAGATAGATGTAGATGAAGAGACGTACCCTAAGGATTTCAACAAGCGACTTTTGAACATATGTATTTGAAACCCTTCAAAAATTTGGCTTTTTTTTCGGATGGTCAAAATATTTTCGCTTTAAAATAAAATGAAAATATTTGGAATATTTCTGAACACATTCAAAAACCAAAAACTGTTTTAGAAAGGTGATGAAATACGCTTTCAAATTATAGAATTCAAAAAATATATATTTTTTAAAAATTATAAAAATTTTGCATACAAACATAAAAAAGTTTTCAAAATGGCTCACCTTATGTTTTTTCTAATTAAAGTTACTGATAATAATAAAAAATAAAAACACATGAATATTTTATTAGACAAATGTATAAAAAACACATATTGTAACCTCAATTATTTGTCGCTCTATGAATTTTTTTTTTTAAATTCCCGAAGTTTCAAATTCTTTTTTCAATTTGCGATTCAAAACTTTGTGTACATAAAAGTGTACATTTTACTTTTTTGATGGCTATTTTTTAGATTGGAATATAAAGCATGATGTTTTTCCTTTCTAACACTGATTAGAACATATTTCTAACTATGATAGTAAGGGAGTTACGGCGTCTTATGTGAGACCTATGTGAGTTGGGTCAAATCTGGTCTCCTGTGATTAAACGGGTTAAGTAAACAATGTAAATGTCACGTTGCTGTCCAGTGTTATATTTAAAAAAATTCAATCACGCGTTGCTACTAATCTTGTCGGTAACCGTACTGCTAGAACTAGACGGAGTGAGTATCACGTGACCCGCTAGGCTGTACCCAACTACTCAGTGGCGAGGCATAAGAATGATCAATAGCAAAAAAGTCAGAATATAACTTGTAATCATCACACGAATGATTCTACTACATGGAACTAACGGGGTCAATGATACCCCAATGGCTAATTCCCCCATCAGCTAACTATTGTGCAGGAAAAAATAACTCAAAGATTACATTCCTGGAAAATACAAATGTTATTTGCATCACCTCTTTTATTGATTAATGTGACATAAATAAGTTATGGTAAGTAAGTAAAGGACCCAAAAAACATTCTAATAAATTTCCAACCTCCCCCCCCCCCCCATACTTTCCTATGACTCCCCCACTCCTCCAGGGTCTAATCCCATCCCCCGTGGGATTGCTATAGCTACGTGTGATACATTTTTTTGTAAGTCGAGGGTCGAGGTAATGCACCGCGTTTTATTTATTACTAGCAGATGAATTTTATATATTTTGCGTTTTGGCGTGAACGCGTCTAGATATTATCTTAAAAAAATAACATATCTATATTTTTTTAAGAGCTTAAAAACTTCAAATGTTTAAGGGAGTTATGTAAGAAAACGTTAGAAATTCGAGTAGCGGCGGCAAGGGATGGGATGCTTTTTCGAAATACCATTTAAATTAAAATAGTGACATTCCTCTTACTTTGAAGGTCAAGTATCCAAAATTTCATCGGAATAAACTTATAGATTTGTATTAAAAGAAAAGCCACAGACATTTTACGCAAAAAAGTTGTCCGGGGTTTTAGTATTTAACTTTGGGAGGTGCTACATGATAGAGAAAGTAAAATAGATAAACAGCTGTCAACTTTTACCACGAACCCCTCTATACAAAGACGAATGTTGGCTAAAAAATACCTATAAATAAATACCAAGAGAAAATATTGAGAAATTTGAGAATCCCAGGTGCCATCACCTGTGCAGTGTGCATCGTGTACCCACGCGGCGTGGCACTGAGGCAGTCTAGGCCTGGTGTGCCCATTGGGCCCAGGGAGCCTAGTGGACCTAGGGAGCCTAGTGGGCCCCTTGCCCAGTGGCTGCTAGTCACGCGAGGAGCGAGGGGCGAGGGTTCGGGGCCCGCACGCCCACGCCCGGTTATTTATTGCTCTTTTATGGTAATGACCTCCCAAAATGATTGAAGGATAGGCTCGCATAGAGAACGCATTGTTTGTACTTTAAATATTTATTATAACAGTACTACTGCCAGTAAATGTATACCACCTACTTGTTAAAAGTTATTTATGTATAACTATGTTAAAATGTGTGGTATTAACCGTATAAGTAGATCTGATAGCTAGGTACTTCTCAACTCCCCTCTACCCCATCTCCTTCCCTACTCACAGCAGTCTCATAACAGAACCTAATTGGGGGTGCAATAGTCCTATTGGCCCCGGACATGAGAACTCTTGAATAGTCTTGAATAGTAGTTGAGACCGGTCAGTGGTTGAGTGGGCATAGCGTTTGGGTCCCACCCGGGCGTCGCGTGTTCGATTCCTCGGCTGGCTAAGTCCTCCATCACAATACTAGCAACATTTTGGCTTTCTGTGGTGGTAGTAGGAGATTTTCAAATACTGTTGGGTTATTCGTAGCCCGGGAATGTTTGTCATTCTTTTTTTTTTTTTAAGTATCCCATTTTTGCGGCCTTTTCTCACACAATTATCCTCGGTGAACAATTTTTCAGTATTTTAATGAAGTTCAGTTTACAATATGAAAACGAGATAAATAATTGCAGACATAATGTAGGTTTTTTAAAGAATGTATTATTTGCTGATGAGATCTTTAAAAATCAAAGGTAAATTCTGTCTGCTATATGGAGAAAGGTGAACTACATAAGAGATAAATGCTTCCTGCTTTGCAAAATTGTTATGAATGAGTTTGAAAATGACTTCCCACGATCATTTTGATGTGAGAAAACGTAAAATTGCCGCATCGAATTATAACCTACATTTTTTAATCATAAAATCTTTCATGTTTTGATAATTTTCTGGACGAACAATTCGGTCATCAATCCCACTGTAAAAATACATTTCTGTAAGTTTTCTAATAAAAAGTCTTACTCCGTAGTAACTGATGATGTCTGTTCTGTATTACAATGATTGCAATACTATCGGTGTGAAACTAAAAAAAATAAAGAAAAAAACACACTCAATGAAGGTACTTTTAAGTAGGTAAAAATCTTATGGTATATGATAGGTGTTAGTGCCCAGGTACCAACGAGTAGACAGGGGTTATTGTAGTGAGCGGGGTAGTAAAACCAACCCTTGACGATCTAATGAGCCCCGGCGGACGGCAGATCGGGATACAACACGATCCAGGTAAAAATGAACACAATGACTTGAGTTCTAATTATAATTGAAACATCCTGAAAGGGTGTATTGTCACGAAGCAAAGGGCGGTTTGTAAAGGAATGTCCCTTACAAACAGAATGAGCATACCTTCAGACATATATAATATTTAAAAATGTTTTACCACGTGACATGGGGTGTTTGTGTTTACATACTTGGCATTTGATGTGCTGTGATGAATAAAATAAAATAAAATTATAAGATTTATTGATAAAGATAAATTGGCTTTGGTTCTCTTTGATTGTTACTATGTGCATGAAATACGCGAAACATATTTTTTATATTTTTTATATTTTTTAAACACCCATAAACAACGCCACCTCTACCCATCTATTAACCACTCTCACAACACCCGACACTCACGGAGAAATCCAATTGTAACACTCACAACCAAAACATCTCTCGCTCAAAGACACTTCACTTTCTTAGGTCCAAAACTATACAACTTCATGCCTGATGCTTGGAAAAAGGAAAGCACAGGTGTTCTTCGTAAAATGACCACTACTTGGTTTCAACAATTAGGGAGAAAGGAGAGTGAACTTTTACTACATAAAAAATAAAATCAAACACAAACCAAAAACAACAACAAAAATTCCAACAAAAATAAACTAAGTAAAAGATACCCTCTTCTTCTAATCTATATTATTATGTGTATCTACCTATCTACCTATCTGTATGAACCTACCTATTACTTTTAAATTAGAAAACAGCTGTCAATCTTATATTAATTGCATAGTTTATTTTATTCTATCTCTTCTCTTTTTTATTCATATTTATACAAAATATGTATGTAGGCTTATTATATGAAATGTAAACACCAGTTATCAGTATATATATACCTATTATTTTATTATTATTTTAATATTTATGCTTAGCAAACTACAGTAATAATCAAGCATTAATTGTTTATTTTATTTTACTTTATTGTTTCTGTTCTCTTTCTAGTTCTCACTATGCAAAATGTGTTCGTAGGACAATAATATGAAATGCAAACCCCAGTTAGCACCTTATATTTTAAACATTTGCTTGTAAATAAATGTTTATTTATTATCATTACCATTTCAACAACTATGCTAAACAATCCACGACTATTTTATGTTTTAAATGGTTATTTCATTTTTATTTTATTCTTTCTCATCTCTTTTTTCTCTTTTGCTATGCTAAACAAATAACAGTTAGGTACTATATTTTAAACTTTTTTAAAATTATTTTATTTTATATTCTTTATCTTCTTTTTATTTCCTCTTTTTATCCACATGTTCATACCCATAATTATTTGACTGTCCTAAAACGGGATAATACTCCTAGTTGGGCAGTCAAAATTTAATAAATTATGTACATAAATGTATATTGCTGTGCTAAATAAACAAATAAATAAAAAAAAAATAAAAAAAATAAAAATATAACTAACCATCACGTAATTTCTCCGAGAAAACGAATGCCACACACCTCCTGATACACAAACCTTGCTTCATCCACATTCATACAAGTTTTCTGTTATTCCAACCACGTAAAATTTGTATTTTGACCCGATTCAAGCCGATGAAACGCTTCATCCTAATGAACGTTCACAAGGACGACTAGAGAACGGGGCGCTAGAATCTGGGCGCGCGATGGATTTTGAATTGTCACGTTATCAAGTCAGTGCCATCGAGCAACGACGGTTTGCAAATTAATAATTTACAAAGAAAGACAAACCTTCCCGGGTTACTGTATATATAATATTTGAATATCTGAATATTTCAATATTTGAAAATCTCCTACTACCACCACAGTAAGCAGAAAATATTGCTTGTATCGTGATGAAGGAACTAGTCAGTCGAGGAATCGAACTTGCTACGCCTGGGTGGGACCCAAACACGGTGCCAACTCAACCACTAGATAGCCTTAGACTAAATTAAAAGATTAGACTTAATCGTAAGGTTTACTTAGCTGCAGCAAGCTTAGCTACTTAGTAATTTGGCAGTCGCGCGCCCAGGCCTGTACATTAATCTGCCTTGGTTCGTTCTTGGTTGGTCAATGACGATCCACACTTCAAACATATTTTGTCTTACTTTTATATTTCATGTAACCTATATTTTGTTTCTTATATTTAATGTTACCTGTATGTTGTGAACTCGTTATTTTAATTGGCATTAAAAAAAAATCGAGTGCAGTTTTACACGCCGTAGAAGCGAAACTTTAGCAAAAAAATCTCAACCAATACTTGAAAAGTGAGGTCATAATCAAAGCGACCAATGAGCGCAGACCTATCGTAATTTCCGTTTCATATCTCAACCAATAGGAGCTTTTAAAAGTGACATCATAATCAAAACGGCCAATGAGCCCAGCTGATGCGTCGCAGGTGCAGTAATCGTCATTTCCGTTACTCAAAAATTTCAGATATTTATCACAAGACATTACATTCTTCTCGAATTTCCTAATTCGTAACTTGATCAAATAACTAACTAACTAACTAACCATCACGCCGTTTCCCCGCAGGGGTAGGCAGAGAGGACGGACCGCCAAACAACTCGGTCTTGGCACACACTCTTTGCCTCACTCACATTCATACATCGTCTCATACATTCTCTTCTATTATTCTGACTTTTGACATGACCCGACTCAAGTATCTGATTAACTTGATCGTGCCATGTCTTCCTCGGGCGTCCCCGACTTCTTCTACCATTCACATTCGCGTCGTATATTCTTCTTACACTACTTCCTTCGTTCATTCGCTCTACATGCCCAAACCATCTGAGGGTCCCTTTCTTAATCTTACTCATTATGCTTGCATCAGCCATACATTCTTTGCGGATATCCACATTTCTCACACGATCATACATTGTTTTACCACACATACGTCTCAGGGATCTCATTTCAACAGCATTCAGTTTACTTTCATCCTTCCTCTGCCAGTTCCATGCCTCACTGCCATACATCAGGGTAGGTACCAGGACTCCATTGTGGACTGCTAGCTTCGCTTTTTTTGACAGTTTTTTATTAGCGCCAACGGCATTCAGTCCACCATTAATGGAGTTACCGGCATTCACCCTTCTTTCAATATCTCTTTCAGCCTTCCCATCTCTCGTAAACATACTACCCAGATACACAAACTCATCCACCTGCTCCAAGTATTCATCATTCACAACTATGTTGCATACTGTTTTCGTACTCTCCCTTTCAAACACCATGACTTTAGACTTACTTACATTCATCATTAGCTCATTCTTCATACATACTTCGTTCATCCTAGATACTAGAGACTGTAGATCTTCCATAGTGTTAGAAATCAGAACCGCATCATCAGCATACAACAGGCAACATACTTTCAGATCAAATATGTTTTTTAAAAGTAGATAATTGAATCTATCTACAATTAAGATATAAAGTTACCCGTTTAAATTGTTCAATTGTGCCAATACAATAGGAAAAAGGTAAAACATAGCCGTGCGATTGAAACACAATCCAAAAAATCCATCCAAAAACTCCACCCAATCCATTATTTTCTTTTATGAAAAGAAATGGAGTGTGGGCGCGAAATAAATACCGAGAATATTTTTTTAACCCATTCATTATTATTTCCCGACAAAGTGTCCGGTCCATCAATTACCTTCCTAGACTGAAACTTGAACGGAGAGATTCGGTCCTCGATCTTACGGTGTCATTAAAGTTAACCCACACGAGAGACTCGTAATTCAAAGCGCAGTATGTAACAATATACTGAATAAAATATATATTAATCACTTGGTACTTACTATCTGAAAATCAGTAAATTATTTATTTTATTTATTGTGTTATAATGAGAACATAAAATTTATAAGGCAAACTTTCGTGAAAAATCAAAAGGGTGGTCATAGAAGCGCAATTGCGTACTAATATCTCGTCCAAACAAGTTCCACTATCATCAAGCGAGTAGCGGTGCCCGGGGACCGGATTATTATTATTTTTTAATTTATTTACCTATATAATGTTTGATTAGAGATGCTTTTTCGATGCCTGTCTCACTGGGATGTACCTATATTGAGACAGACGTAAGAGTAACATAAATGCGCACAAAAATACATACATAAATACTCAGGTTAAAAACATTTTAACATACTTTCTTTGACGTTGGTAGAATAATTTTAAAATAAAAACAAAAAGTAAGGTAAATGGTAAAAGTGAAATGTAGGGTAGGTATGTTATAGAAGTTTCCAGTCGTTCGATGTTAGAGCGTTGGAGGTCAAATTGGACTAATCGGGGGTAAAAAGTGCAACAAATTTTTCTACTTCGTGTCTCATCTAAATATGAAACATCAATGGGGAAGGTCTGAATTCCCGACAAATGAGTTCCAATTTTTAAAATGGTAAATAATTTCCAGATAAACACATAATATGGGAGGCATTCCAATTTTGAAAATGAAGCATAAATTCAAAACAAAATATCTAGACTCTAGGCCAGCTAGAATGGTGGCCGAAAAGTCCCTAAATTATGTAACCATTAACGAATACAGAAAACTTAAAGAAAAAAAAGAGTTCATTCAACCGGAGTTACCGACAAAGGCAGAACCGAAATTATAAATGTGTTGCTAAACGCATAACTTTCGAACGACTGCACCAAATTGGATAATTATTTTTTTGTGTGTTCGTTATTGTCAGGACAAGGTTTTTATGAAACTTCCGGTGAGCTCTGGCATTATGAAATTTGTATAAAAAAATTGACGAGGAAGCGGCTATTGCTATGGAAAGCGGGAGGGAGGGAGAGATGGGGGAGGGGAATCAGGGAGGGGGAGGGGAACCTGGGAGGGGAACCTGTGACGGGGGAGGGGAACTCGGGAGGGAGGTTCGCGGGACGCTGGAAGGGGGGGGGGGGTGGAGTGGGGAGAGGGAAGGTGGAGGTGACGGAGTGGGAATGGGAGAAAAAAAGGGGAGGCGGAAGGGGAACGGGACGAATGGGAAAGGAGACACAGGGAGAAACAATTTCTTTATTAAATATTTATAAATTAAATATTTTATAAATTATTTCGGGACCAGCTAGTTAACAATAAAAGAATATGTACGGTATATTACAAAAATACTATTAAGGATTGGTTGCTTCGTAATGTTTCAAACCACATTTAAAAAAAAAGTTGCATACTGTGTTGTTATAAATGATTGACATTTTCAATGGGTTTTTTTTCTTTATTGCTTCACACCCGACCGAAAAGATTTGAGGTGAAAATAAATAATTAAAAAATCTGTGTTTAAATTCAGGTTAATGAGACGGGTTTACCAACGATGGCAACGATTTGAAAGAATGAAGCATTTAATGCAGTATGAACTATGTGGGATATCGAGTAATTATTTGACTTTTATATCAGTATTTATCTCCTTAATTGTTATATATACCGAAGGCTCTTGACTAGCAATTCGAAGGTCACGGGTTCAAATCATGTATTTAATAAATTTGTGTGTTTTCACGGTTAAATAATTAAAAATAATATTTGGTACATTTGCAGCACGTTTTAGTATCTCACCATGTAGTATATCACCCTTTTTTTTTTACAGTGAATACCGCACAAGAATCTCAACTGCTCCCGTCTGGAGCCAGTGAGACTATGGCATCTCCAATTGGGGTATGTTGTGAGGCTTAAGGTAGTGGGGAGGGGAAGGAGGTGGGGAAGAGGAAGGTTGGGAAGTACCTGGCTATTCAGATCTGGTCACTAAACACGGCTAAAGCCATTTTCAAGCAACGTTTCAATTCTGAATGGTGGTCTTACACCAGGGCGATACTGATAGTATCTTCCACTCTGAAACATGCCGCAAATATACTATATATTATTTTAAATGAATTAATTGTGAAATAACACAAATTAATCAAATAAAATTTATTTGCGCATGCCGGGTTCGAACCCGCGACCTCCGGATTGTGATTGAAGAGTCTTACCCACTGGACTACGGAGGTCGTCACCCTGATGTAAGACAACAATTCGGAATCGAAACGTCGCTTAAAATGGCTTTTGCCGTATTTGGTGAACAGATCTAGAGGTACTTCTCCACCTTCCTCCTCCCCATCCCCTTCCCCACCCCATTACCTTCAGCCTCACAACATACCCTAATTGGAGACGGCACAGTCTCACTGGCTCCAGATGGTTGGAATCAGTTGGGATTTGTGCGGTATTCAAATTGTTTAAAACATGTATAACCCGTAAATTAAAATCCTTCAAATCCTAATATCTTTCGTTTCACATACAAACTTCGTCCACTCGTAAAACAATAAATATATTTTCAGACTTCACGGAATTCAATCTTTGTTTGTCTAAAAGCACTATTAAACAATACATGACTATTCATGTAACTCGAAAATAAATAAAGTAATATTGTACCAAACAGAATAAAAAATGTACCAACATGCCTTTTTTATTACAAACCAGCTAAATTGCTTTACATTAATGGACCTATTTGGGTTAAAAAAATGGGTCTCAAGTTCAAGCGTTAAAAATTATTACCAATCTCTTACAATTATTCTTCTAAAATTATTACTAGTGAACTGGAATTTACACAAGCATTTCCTGAGCTCGGATGGTTTATGAAACGGTGAATTTTCCTCTGAAAACGGTGAAGACCAACAGAATAAAAAATGAAACCAGCGCACGTTCAAGACCGAATAAACCACAAACGTGTGTTTACGACTCGGTTTATTTCTTAGATTTGTGTTCAGCATTGCGCAAATAGTGCCCAGCAACTGCAGTTAAGCGAATAAAGTTTTGTAGAAGAAGACTGGCTTATTTTTGATGAAAAAAACGATCAAATAATCCGGATCGGTTAGTGTCTGGTGGATAAATACGTCGTGTAGCCACCCAGCCGTCATGAGTTCGATTTCGCTGCTAGCCAAGTCCTCTATCATTGCACAAACAACATTTATCCAACGCTTACAATGTTCTTACGTTCCTAGTAATGTTATTATGTACCTTTGTGCCTAGATTGCATGTAGTTGGCAATACTTTATGGGGTGTAGTAGATGCGTTCAACTGCACGGAATATAGTAATAAGAAGGCTATAATAACATACCTAATTAGGGGTAAGCAGAGAGGACGGACCGCCAAACAACTCGGTCTTGGCACACACTCTTTGCCTCACTCACCTTCATACATCGTCTCTTACATACTCTCATATTATTCTGACTTTTGACATGACCCGACTCAAGTATCTGATTTATTTGATCGTGCCATGTCTTGCTCAGGCGTCCAAGACTTCTTCTACACTACTTTCTTCGTCCATTCGCTCTATATGCCCAAACTATCAGAGGGTCCCTTTCTTAATCTTACTCATTATGCTTACATACTATTATTCTGACTTTTGACATTGCTCGACTCAAGTATTTGATTCACTTCACTGTCATGTCTTCCCAAAGTTTCTGAGGGTCCCTTTCTTAATCTTACACATTATGCTTACATCAGCCTTACATTCTTTGCGAATATCCACATTTCTCCCACGATCATACATGGTTTTAACACACATACGCCTCATGGATCTCATTTCAACAGCATTCAGTTGACTTTCGTCCTTCCTCTGCCAGTTCCATGCCTCACAGCTATACATCAGGGTAGGTACCAGGAATCCATTGTGGACTAACATACCTCAATAATAATAATCAAAGTTATCATAATACTATTCTACCCAATGAATTCTGTATACATTAAGTAGCATATTTTACTTCATGTTTACTGTTCCAGGACAAAATCACATGTTTTTTGTATAGTAAAGGCGTATAATAATATACATAAATAAATAAATTATGGTAATAGGAGTTTTTCAAATATTATCAGGTTATTCGTAACCTTGGAACTTTTGACTTCGTGTTAAAAATACTCGTAATTTTGAGTGCAGGTAAAGCAAGATATGTGTTTGTATTAGTATAATGAAATTTGGTACTAGCTGGGGATGCGACGCCAACACGCTCAGAACGGCATCCATTGCCCTGGTTTTCTCAGCAGCTGAATACTGTGCTCCAGTATGGGCCAGAAGCGCCCACACTTCCATGGTCGACGTTCAGCTTAATGCCACAATGCGAACCATTAGCGGAACCTTAAAATCGACTCCTCTTCCTTGGCTCCCCGTACTTGCAAATATAACCCCGCCAAATATCAGGCGAGAGATTGCAACACTGAGGGAATACAAGAAGGCGCTGCAAAAAAGCGAAATACCCTTGCACGATGATGTCGTTTCTCACCCGGCATGCCGCTTAAAGTCTCGAAAACCCTTCTGGACGGAAGGAGAAAGACTCCTTCGAACACCTCTCACCCCAGAAGATAGGTGGAAGCTTGAGTGGCAATCAGCCAACGTCAAAAACGCCCATCTCGTGCAAGACCCCACTGAGAGACAGCCTGGGTTCTCATTGCCTCGCAAACTCTGGACTGCCATCAATAGGATAAGGTGCTCCCATAGCCGTTGTGCTCATATGATGCATAGATGGGGCCTTAAAGAGTCGGCGACGTGTGAATGCGGTGCGGTGCAGACCACCGAACATGTGGTCAACGAATGCCCGCTCCATTCATTCCCCGGCGGGATTGATGAGGTCCACAGGGCAACGCCTGAGGCCCTAGACTGGCTCGCAGACCTAGATGTCCCCCTCTGACCCCCCACCATACGAAAGAAGAAGAATGAAATTTGTGTGGGTTTCATGAATGGGATTTCTAGGTAAACACAACTTTTATAAAGTTTTGAAAACTCTAAGTATTCTGCTTAAGAGAAAAACAAAACGTCAAACTTTTGTCGACATTTCAGGCGAAATATTTACCACTATTGACAATGTTTTTTGTGGTGAAGCATTCCTTTATATTGCCGGCAGGCATCGACTAACTACTTTTACGGCCCACCTTTTGAAATGTAAATGAGAAACAACAAATCAAAACGTATTGAGTTATTAAGAGTAGCGACAGCACGTTTTCAAAAGGTTAATGAATCGTAGCATTTAGATATTAAGTTTCCTCATTAAAAGTACGGCCAAATATTTAATAATTATTTGATGGAAGTTGCCAGATATAAAACATCACTAATACCATTATATTTCAGTAGTTTAGTTTTAATATAACCGTGTATACGACTTTTTTCATTCTTTCATGTTTTCTTCTGTTCGATATTTTAGAAAGTCTTACAGTTTTCAATACCTGACACATCTCAAAAATCAGTTTTTTTACGTTAACTCCACTCAGGAGACCCTGAGGAAAATATTTTCCCCCAGGACCTGTGGGGAAGTTATGTGGAGGATTTTTTGTAGAAAGGAAGGAGTGAATATTGAATATTGTGTCAGAAGGAGGAAATACAAAGGCCGGCAAATCGTTCCACAGCTGAGCTGTTGAACTCATGAACGACCCGTTTACAAATGTTGGGCACGCGTTTGGCGTGTTTCCCGATTGTGCACCGATGCTGAAGTTCTTCGGAGCATCTTCCATTGAAATGCAGGTAAAACATGGACACTATTCCCACCCGTTGCCTGTGCTATAAAGATTGCAATACTTTTGTTAAGATAGGATAATCCATCAAACGGACCGCTCGTTTCTGCACAGGGTCGAGAGTTTTTTCAAGTATTTAGTGACTCCAGACCAGGGGTGGCTGTCAAATTCAACCGCGGGCGCACTTGCGATTTGTGAAGTGTTGGCAGTTGCGGACTATTATGGTATATGCGAGCCCTGTACAGTACGCGGCTAAATTAACTCTGAGAGGCTAACTTAACTCTGGCTTCGATGGAGCCCCCATACCTGCGCTGGTCACTTAGAAGTTACACCAAGCATATGGAAGATTGCTTACATCATACATTTAAAACCTATACCCATTATTATAACGTACTTTTCTTAATGTAACCTCAAACTTTTTAGCCACATGGAACATTCTAGACTAGTTCAAAACAACACACTGAAATCATTATCATGACAACTCAATATTTTTCAACATAGTTGTTTTTTTCCTGTATCCCATTTGGCGTCTATAATATAACTTAACTTAATACGTAACGAGCTTATGAATACAAATCACTGAATAAATCTGACGGACTCCCATCATGTCACATTCAAATCATAATTCCTAACAACCGTATACAATTTGAATAAACTTCATTCAAAATGAGTCTAATGTATTCAGGTTTTCGGTAAGAGACCGCTTCATAAACAGCGCTTAAGTTATATAACAAAGTGTAAACATCGGCTTAGAACATGTAAACAACGCTTATGATTATGGAGCGCGTAAATTACATTTGTAAACAGTGAAAAGAAAGTTACAAATTGTAAGAAAAGATATACTTATTGAAGAAATGGTACGTCTTCAAATAATAAATTTGTTTGGGTAAAAATAAATTGCGTTATTCCAAACTTGAATAAAGCAATTAACAAATTATGGTGTAGGTAGCACCTTGAACGTACCTACGCATTTATTACGTATCTACCTAATAGATGAATTTTACTAACGAGATTAGTTAGTGAAAGAAACCCAATTAAAACATTAATGAAATGTAACTTTATTTTAATTAGTCAATACCCCAAATGTTAAAGTATTTACTAACTAACTAACTAACTAACCATCACGCCGTTTCCCCGCAGGGGTAGGCAGAGAGGACGGACCGCCAAACAACTCGGTCTTGGCACACACTCTTTGCCTCACTCACATTCCTACATCGTCTCATACATTCTCTTCTATTATTCTGACTTTTGACATGACCCGACTCAAGTATCTGATTCACTTGATCGTGCCATGTCTTCCACGGGCGTCCCCGACTTCTTCTACCATTCACATTCGCGTCGTATATTCTTCTTACACTACTTCCTTCGTTCATTCGCTCTACATGCCCAAACCATCTGAGGGTCCCTTTCTTAATCTTACTCATTATGCTTACATCGGCCTTACATTCTTTGCGGATATCCACATTTCTCACACGATCATACATTGTTTTACCACACATACGTCTCAGGGATCTCATTTCAACAGCATTCAGTTTACTTTCATCCTTCCTCTGCCAGTTCCATGCCTCACTGCCATACATCAGGGTAGGTACCAGGACTCCATTGTGGACTGCTAGCTTCGCTTTTTTTGACAGTTTTTTATTAGCGCTAACGGCATTCAGTCCACCATTAATGGAGTTACCGGCATTCACCCTTCTTTCAATATCTCTTTCAGCCTTCCCATCTCTCGTAAACATACTACCCAGATACACAAACTCATCCACCTGCTCCAAATATTCATCATTCACAACTATGTTGCATACTGTTTTAAAGTATTTATTTGCATGAAAAAAAAATTTCAGTTGCGCGTTCGGATTACGTCATTAAATTTTCTCTCGAGAGAGATAGTTTGGTGAGCTAATGCTAACGGTTTATTCATTATTATTGTTTGAATTTGGTTTATAAAATCGTCTAATGATGTGTAAATACATGTTCATTTGAACGAACAAACAATAAAAAGTCGGTTTCTCATTCGTGAGGCCTACTCCAATTTCGATGGTGGAAAAGTTCCCTCACTCCCCGCGGTTCTGCACTGTGTGGAGAGCCAAGAACACTGGCGTACTGAACACCAATGATACTTGGGCATTCCAGCGCATTGGTGACCTTCCTTTGCTTCCTTCTTCCTTCCAACTTGTTCTGCAAATTGGAGTCCTCTTTAAATACATTGTATGGACAGATACGAGTAGTTGAGAGCCTATTGTGGATGCCGAGCTCTTCCAGAATGAACACATTTGTGCGTCTGGCTGTCCAAGGGATCCTGCATATTTTTCTCCACACCACATTTCGAGGAAGTCTATCCGCTTTCTTTCGCTGGAAATCATCTTGGTGGTCTTCGTTATGCCTCTAAATTAAGCTTTGACAGGTGTCAAATTCTCTGAAAACTTCAAACGTCATTTGCTAAGCTAAAATTAATGTTACATTCATTAATTTTTACAAAGTCATTTGTTTTCATAAACTAAAAGATAAAGTTTCACGTTACTTAGTTATTATCCAAAAAAACAGAAGCTTATATAAGTTAACCCTGAAATTTGGGCGTAAACCGCATTTGAAAATAGAAAGGTTCCTGTCCTCCCACGCCGTTAAGTTCTGAGAAGAACTGACGAAAAATCTAATATGTAAATTACCGAAATGCTACCTCCGTACGTGTACGTGTTGAGTGCGTAGATAAACCTAACCACGTCAGAGAGGACAGAGGTATGAGAAGATTCGGAGATGAAAGATGAACCAAGAGATAAACAAATGACGCGTGGGTCAAGAATTTTTATTCGAAGTCAAGTAAAAAGCAAACGGTGTAAACATGTGGAATTTAAACGGCTGAGTTAACGTAACGAGTGGTAGGACCGGTCATTTGGTAAATAGAATGGAAAGTTAAGGAAAGATGGGCATATTAGAATTGTGATTCAAATTCTTTTATGTAATTTTATTATTTATTTGTTAAACCAGACCAACCGGTCAGAGATATTAAAGCTAATATATTATTGGATATTTATGACACTCTAGGGTCAGCGGTGAATAATTTTAACACTCACGTTTGATGGTATTTTATTGATGGTAGCGTCGCACTAAATCATTTTAATTTTATGGTTAAAATTATGTACATTTAAATATAACGTGTATTTATTAACCTTTAAAAGAAGGATTTCATAAAAATGAGGTGAATAAACTAGTGATTTATATTTAAAAAATTATACATATTACCAAGGAAATCGACATCAAAAACATGAATAAGGTAAAAAAATAGCTTTCTAGAATAGTTCATTTTGCGTGCGACAGTAAATAATGCTTACAGTATTTATCCAGCGATAGATTGTAAATGAAGTCGTCTTCTAGTATCTTCTTCTTTTTCGTTTTCAAATAAGACGCGCGAGAAGGAAGAGGACGAACTTCGATGATGTCCATTAAGTATTTATAAGCATAGGATTATCAAAATGTACCGAGGCCATCGAAATAATACCAATAAGGATTAAAATTAAGCTGAATGTGTAATGGATATAAGTAATCAATACTTTCTGTAAAAAATCAACATGATCAGACAATAGAAAACTTTAGCAAGTTATTTTTCAACAGTTTTAGAAATTCATTAAAAGAAATTCCGTAAAATTTCAATTAAGTCATGTAATTTCTTAAAAGGTAATATGTGTCTAATATAAATAAAATCGCATATGGTTATCCGAGACATTATCTAGGTTACAAATAAATTCGTTAAGGAACTTTGTAATTATTCAAAAAGATGCCAAAAATATGGGGACGCAGTTGAGAATAATATTATTAATCCTGAATTTGAAAAATGACAGAAAAAAGGGGTCCCAAAACTCCCAAAGGCAGAGTTGGTTGATAAGACAAGAGATGGATTCGAGACTCAATTGCGACCGTTAACTTTTTATTTTTCTGTGACTTGTTCTGTTTCATGTTTCGTTTTACAGTATTATCTTCTTCTTCAATGATGTACTATCTAGATGATTAAGTAAAAAAAACGAAACGATACATACTTCAAATGCAACAGGAAACCAAACGTAACATGTTCCAACAACAAGATAACATTGATCAAATAAATTAATATATTTGTTAGGAAATGAAAACCAACTGCCCGGATGGCAGCAAAAATACTAAATTGTTGTCTTTTAACTCAACTTGCGTAAAATACACAAACAGGTTGTGTGAATGATTCGAGAGTAAAAACAATAAAATTAACATGAACCACGTGGTAATTCACAGAACTTTAAACAATCATTTGGAAAACGTACCAGTACCATCTGTTTTAACTAATGGCATTTCCGGAAAATTAAAACATTTGCCGGATTAACCGATTCTTACTAATGAACGTGCATCATATCTGTAAATGTATTGGTATATGTATAATCATTATTGTTTGAATAATGTTACCATTTAAAAAAAACACAAAATGAACAACACTCGAACCTTTAAAAATAAATTTTGTTTTGTAATTTTTGTAAGTTTAAATCCACTAGGTCAGAGGTTCCCAAAATGGGTGCCGCGGCACCCTGGGGTGCCCTGATGTCTCTACTAAAAATCAAAATTGACAAGAACGAATACAAAAATTTTATGGAATGGAAAATCACCCGCGTGGCCGGTCCGCGCTCTGGGAACAGATTGGGTGGGAGGCACAGGAGTGGGGAAAAATGTGGAAAAGGAAATGAGAGTAGCTGTATCAAGCCTTATTCCCCGGTTTTAAAAATTGTACAGTGAACTGCAGGCTCACCCGTCGCACTAAACGGTTTTTTTTAATTATATTTGCATTTTCTTTGTAAGTTTTCTTACCAATAAATGTACTTATTTATTTTAAATACGAGTTGTATTATTCAGTGGTGTAGGTAAAAAAATTGGTCAATCCTGGGGGGGTGTGGAGAATTGGCTCTTGGGGGTGACAATCGGTCCCGGGGCTACCACAGATACACATTATATTACCTGGGTGCCGTTAGAAAATTCAAATTTTCTAAGGGTGTCGCGACTTGGAAAAGTTTGGGAACCCCTGCACTAGTTAATTAAGTACAGATGTATTCAACAGTTGTGTCTCCGTAAAGAAATTGGATGGATTCGTACACACGATGCCCGCACAGCGCACTAAGCTGCTCTAAACTAGCAAATAAATAATTAAGCAGTTAAAAGGGCAAAATAAAGTGTATGAAATCAATTATCGTGAAATATTGAATTCGGGCATTCCCATTAAAGGACTAGCACTTAAGATGGCAGCCTTCGGTTTGTTTGCTATCATAAATAATGTTATTATTGGTATTTCCGTTTGAAAAAGCCTACCTGCTTTAATCATTTCATAGTCTTTTGACCTTTTGCTGCAAACGTAAGTAGCTATTTTGAAGAAACTAATACTTCGCCCTTTCCAGAAGCTGCACAGCTATTTTCAGATAGCAATTTCATTTATATAATCAGCTATGGAGCTTTGAACAGTGAATCTAAATCAGCAGTTTTTTTTAAAACAGAGAGTTCCTAAATATTGTCATGAAATTTATACAGCTTTTTCCGCCTAAAATTTCTAAGCGGTCGCAACTGTTTTCAGTTCGCAACTTCCAGAACTGTACAACGAAAAGCTACAGTAAAAATCTCCCAACCCTTAACTTAATGCTTGGAGATATACATTATATTATCTGTGGAGAGTTTGGGGGTTGGGGCGTTGCACGTTCACAAGTAAAAGGAACTAGAGAGGGTCATAATGGAGCCGGCTTAGCACACTGATAAAGTGGCAATATCTGGGATCCCGGAGATAAATGACAGGGACAATATAATATATACAATGTGAGGGAACGATACTTCACGGTTCACCCTTCTCACCCTTGCAGGGCACACTTACCTCGCTCAAGTTTTATTTCTCACAGATTTTAAACCGTTTATGAAGTGTATTTTACGAAATAACAGTATTTACAACCCCCTCGACGATCTTCTCAAAATTAGCAGATTCATTTTCATTTAAGTTTAAATATCTTAAAGTATTTTCTTACAGCTTCATGCATAGTACAATAATAGTTCATGATCGAAATTACTTTAGAGCTAAACATATTTTAAATAAATCAAAAGAAAATACTTTGTTTTAAGTCACTTTATTGTTATTTTTTCTGTCTATCGGTTTCGGTACCTCCGTGCCTTCATCAGGACTGAATATAAAAATACTAACAAATACAGGTTACTACACATATATATATACAAATTGTGAAAGAAAGAGACAATGAATTAGAGTGGGACAGTGCGGTAATATTTATGCAAGAAAGAGACAGTAAATTAGAGTGGGACAGTGCGTCAGTTGTGGGAGGGAAGTGGGGGAGGAGAGAGTGGGATAACGGGAAACATACTTATAATAGGGCTGAATGTTAGATTTAGTTGATTATTAACGATTTCAGCCTTTGTATTAACTGATTTTTTTATTTCTAATGCCTCTAAATTATTTAATCTTAGGCCTGTCCCATTTTTGTGTAGGACTTTAATACCCGTATCCCGGTTAAAAGTGTGATCTTTATTAATTAAATGCTCTGCGAATTCTGAAAACCCTAAACTGGTTAGGCATCTTATGTGTTCCTTTACTCTAGTTTCCACATTGCGTGACGTTTGCCCAATGTATAACGCTGGACAATCGTTACAACTAATTTTATAAACGCCCGAGTGGCTTAGTACGTCCTCTTTGTCCTTGGCATTTTAATTCCTAGTGGGAATTTTATTGTACACGAAGAGGAGAGGTTATTAATACATAAAACTCTTCGCCATTCGTGGTTAATGTTACATCACTGTCATTACGTCACTGTTAAGAGTTTTTAGTGGTTCAGACAAACTAACTAAAATTAGGTACTAACTGGAACACCCGGCGTTACCCGGGCTTTACGCACAGTTTTTCGAAATTAGATATAGTCACTAATTATACCCTCAATTTGAACGTCAAGAGTGGAAAATTTCACCAAGGGTGGAAAAAGGGATGGGTTGGTTTTTCGAAATCTCAAACAGACAGTGATTTATCTCTTGTTTTAAAAGTAATGTGTGCAAGATTTCATCAACCTGGAATAAAACTGGAGACTTGTATAAAAAACAAACCAGCCCAGAAAAAAGATCTAAATTTTGTGATGCTTGACCTTATCGTTAGATAATTTTCTTACCACCTCATGTATAGGTACAAGTACAAATAGAAAAATCAAAGTGTGCAATTCATACGCGGTTGAGGTGAAACCTTCAGAAAATTAAAGTAGACAATAGTGGGGAGGCTACGAAGCACCGCTCAAAGAGGAGACCGACTATACTATCTCACACAATCTATGTATGTTTTTTGTCTCTTTTTAGTGTCGCTATTTTTCGTTTCATCGAGTTTCAAATCACAACGGTGCTAAAAGAAGTTTTCACTTCAATATCTCCTTGGCGAACGATGTAACGAACGCTTTGTAACTTGTAACATTAAATGTTATGGCTAGATACTTCTTCACTATATTATATGATTATCCTACGCAATGTTTCTACACGTCATCTTCGGTGTATTATTTTATCTCTATATACATTTTTTATCATCATTATCTTCGTCTACCTATAAAGGTAATGATTTATTCTGACTAGTAAATTTACATAATTTTTTATCTTTCAAATTATAAATAATGACCTTCACATAATCCGACGGTTAATAAGATAGGTACATAATAATAATAAGATGTCTTGTTGCATAAATGTATTTATTAAACCCATTGCATAATGTTATATTTATTTAACGCCCAAAGGACTTTTACATGTTGGGTAGTACAGTTAATTTATTGCAGATGATATTTAAGCAGATACAGAAATAATAAAAATAAAATTATATAAAAAAGCACACAAGTCATAAAAATACAAAAATACAGCGATTTCATAGGTTTACAGAAAAACAGATAGGTATGTTTAGGAATAAAACAGATAAATAAATAATAAAAATAAAATTAGATAAAGAAGCACGCAAGTCATAAAAATACAAAAATACAGCAATTTCATACGTTTATAAAAATACAGATATGTTTAGGAATAGTTATATCGTCGAATAGAAGTTTTGTTTTGTTGCAATTAATTAAATAATTATAATACTTGATTGATTTTGTCTAACCCAATCTTTGTTGAATATTTATCACGTCAAGGACGATTAACAGTGCTGGAAATTAATTAAAAACTGTAGTAAAATTACTTTACAACAATCACTCGAAAATACACTGGATATATGTCACCGGGACATCTTTTAAATTGTCCTCATTTTTAGTCATGACATTTAAACAATTTGTATTGCTTGTGCTAGAAGTCTACAAAGTTATGTTCAGTGCCATTTTTGAGTGCTGAATCTTCACCCTACGTCGTTGATTATTTATAGGTTTTCAAGAAGAAATTGTAAGATATATTATATTTTACTGAAAACTTGTGCTACCAATAGGTATAATGTAACTATAGCCCAACATCATCTTTGGAAAACTTGGAAGAATTTCGACCCCAGGTCCCGAGGTCTGGCTTAAATATATTCATTGAAAAGAAACGCTTTTCACATGTGAGTACATAATATATTTCCGCCACCACGGGGGTAAGTTTATTAAAAATGTATAGGTACGTACCTATATATACTCAGGTATAATTCATTGGTAAGGGGACTTTATAGCATATACATCGTGTGGGGGAATCACTTACATATATATACGTACATAAAAAGGTGGATTTTTCCTTCAGTTCTACTGTGTTTGTGAAGACCAACCTTTCAGATTAAAAATATTACACAGAAATATTTGAGATAATAATAACGTTACATTATTTGTAAACCGTAGTTTTGTGTTATTTCACTTCAAGTGCACTTTAACTATAATAAACTTTCAAAATAATCCTACAGTTACTCCTTACGAGTCCATACAAAATATTGATCAAATAATATGAAACAATGATTATACGATACGTACAAAGTAATGACAAGATAACAAAAAATTATCAATATCAGTGCTGTTTTAGCACAATACAATAATAATAAACAATAACGGTGCTATTACAGCACAGGACAGAACAAGAACATTAAAACTAAAATATAATATAAAACAGGAGGTAGGTTATGTTCAGATATAAGAACATTAATTTTTGGTGGACAAAATATGAAAGTACAATACGGAGGAAAACGAAACCAAATGGAAACTTGAGAATATGGCTTATCAGACTACATCACGTATATTGAAAAGAAGTTATATTACACGAATGAATGGTAAGACTAAACTTTAAATTCAGCCAATTTCTGGATATTAGTAAGAGCTGAGAGAGATATGTTAAGTGTTGAATATGCCAGTTTCTACTACACAACTCATCTTCTCTATTCCTCTTCCTATTTCCTCACAAAACAACACAAATAAATGCGCAAGAAAAGTAAAAGTAGTTATTGAGCAACTCTACTATATGTACTTATAAGTAAGTACATTATAAATTACCTTCCAGGATATCGTATGTCTATATAATTGAGCTCTTAATAAGGTATTCACACAAAACATTAACTTCGCTATCCAATTCAATGAAACGTGAATGGTGCCAAGTTGTGACTTCATCACTTTTAAAGAGGGCAAAGTTATCAAAAAAATACATACAAATCTGTGTGAAATTGGAGCGAGCGTGTCGAAAGACTGAACCCGCTGAAGGATTCTTCAGTCCTCATACAAATTAGAAGGAGTGCCTCTTGCGGGCATTTGCCGACAAACGACACAAAATGGCGTGAGAGATTAATAGCGACATGAGAACAATTGGGGAGGGACACCAAGCCTCGACATTGAATCCGTACAAATATCAAATCCAAAACGTTCTAAGTCTCTGTGACGAAAATTAGCCAATTTGGACCTTGATGAAACAAATTCGCCGCGCATTCACCTGGTACAGGGTTTTCTTGACTTTGTAAATGTTTCCGCGTGGGAAGAAAGTTTACATTCAATGGATAGTTGGCGGAAATGATTCCCTGGTGGATTTGAATAAACATGGTTCTACCTTCGAGACTATGTATGCTGAAGCACGTAATGGATGTTATCTGGAATTTACAATCTTGACCATTTGGTGAAATATTACCTACCATTGGATACCGTTCAAATGTGTTTGGAAATATGAGTGGGCAGTATCGTAAAACGAAGTTCATGGGCATTTCCAAATGTCACATTTTTTCAATAGACGAGAATTTCGAAATTTGAAAGCAGTACATATTAAGGCGCGGTATACCCGCTCTAAAAGAAGAAGATAGAGAGAGATGTGTAAGTACGAATATTAGAGAGAGCGCGCTAATATTAAAAACGATAATATTGACGCAAAAATTGTGAAAATCTTTAATAAAAGACGACTCGCTTAAAATAGAACAAAAATATCGTGGGGATTGTCTAAATTTGCATTTATAGAAACACTGCGAATTTTTTCTTACATATAACTTGTAAAATAACTGAAAAGTACGTGTTTATAATAATTTTCGGAGCATATTTTGCCATTTTTTTCTATCGAGGAAATTTCATATTTATTTTATTATTTTTATTTATTTACATATGCATATATATATTACAATACATTACAATATATACTGCGATAACTTAGGTATCAATCAATTGAACCGTGCCAAAAGACTGTGCGAATTTTGGGTTGACTTCTGATCACCCGGCTTACTTGATGGAGGCAGGAGCCAAATTTTGCCAGAAAAAGGGTTATTCTGAGTTCGTCAAATATGCAGTTAACTAATTACATTAACCTACTAAATCCATCTTTATATGTACCTTATAGCAGCTGAATCTAAACGGAGGGGCGCCCAGCAGATACGAGATACAATCATAATCAAATTTACTAACATTTAACCATTTGAGTTATATTTAATTATCTGTTCAATTAGTCATGTGTAGTTTCGATTAGTATTGCTTATTCATGAATTCATTAGGATGTAGGGAATCATAATACGCATAGAAAATTAAGAATTGTATAGAATTAATGGATGGTTTCTTTAAGTCTTTAAAAGAATCGCAAAGATGTGATTTTTTTCAAGGTCAATTTGGAGTTTTGGATTTGTTTTCTTTAGTGAGATCACAAGTAGGAGATTCTTTCCAGGCCATTTAAGAGAACATTTACAATTGCATAGTCAGAATTTACATATTTATAATTGTCGATTCGGCGTAGGGGAATGTATACCTAGATATGATCCTCATGAATAACATTTTTAAGAGCTTTAAAACTAGGAAAAACTAAAACTAAAGCATTTAAGGAAAATATGTATGAATCGGTAGAATTGCAGGAAACGGGGCCTTAAATGATGATAATAAAAATTGTAACACCGGTTCAACGAACTACAGAGTTGGGATTTACTTTGCATTTAAGTATCATTTTCAAATTGGAACTGATTGTGGAAACACTTCAAAATAGCGATATAGGTAGTACGTATCAATAATTCTGCATTTGAAATGTATATTTATTTGGTTAAAAGTTTTAAGTGTGTCATTAGAAAAGTTAATTTCTGATTGTCCCTAAAATAAGCAAATGATTGTTTTTGAAAGGCTTAAATAAAAGTGTTGTCGAAATTGGAACTGATTGCGACAACAATTCATCTAAGCGATAAAGTTCTTTTAAATAGTTCTATATTTGAAATGTGTATTTCTTTTGTTTAAAATTTGAACAGAAATCGTATTTTTTTTTAAGTAAATTAACGGCGTTTATTCGAAAAGTAAAATTCTCGTCTCTAACATTGCAATGCTTGTTTTTGAAAGGCAATACATCTGAGTCAAATATTTTTTTTATAAATGCTTTCAGCTTCACAAATCCTACAATAATTATCATTTGCCGTGATTTTTAATGCGATGATAATAAAATTGGTTGATGTTCTGATTGTGATTTTGCAACCATGCTGTATAATCTAAATGTCAATCACCTTTGAGTTCTTGCCTAGTGCCGAAATATTGTAATAAAGGCCAGCGAACATAGAAAAGTAGTTACCTACCTACCTACCTGACTATATCTTCGTTCGTAAGTATTGTATTGTAGATATATAGGTATCTATCTACTATTATAAATAACAGGTATAGAAAATGAGTAGATTCACAGGTTCCTACTTAATTGACAATAAAAAGAAAAATATTTTCACAGTAAGTTTTATTTGGCGGTACCTTTGGCCGGTATTTATTAGTTATCGTATAAAACTTCAAAACTCTACAAAAAACGGGCGGCAGACCGATTTGCGAAATTCGATACGTGAATACTTTTTACGATACTTTTTTTATGCGGTGTCTAAGTGAAATAATAAATTGTTGCCAAAACTCTTCTAGAAATAAGACTTAACGAAATATGACTCAATAGGTAATAAGGGGTAAAAATTACGTAATATTCACTTAGGAAGAAATCTGTTTCCGAAAATGACAAAAAAATTCTCGAGCGGACTGTTCTAGCATCAAGAAATTTACACGGCCTTGACTGTTCGTAATTATTAGATTAAAGTATTTTTTTTAGCTGGATACGTACTTTCTATCAAGAGCTAAGGAGCTATGAAATATCGAAAATAACAAGACGTTATTCGTATTGTTAGCAACTTTTTTTAAAAAATGATTTAGATTGAGTGATGAATAGTAAACCGTATGATTTGAATTCGTAATATAGTTTATAGACGGCCTCCGTGGTCGAGGAGTACATGGCTTTCAACTAGCAATCCGGAGGTCGCAGGTTCAAATCCCAGCGTGCGCAAGTAAATTTTATTAGTTTGTGTTATTTCACAATTTCGTGAATCAAAATAATATACTTGTGGTACGTTTCAGAATGGAATAGGTATATTCTCTGTATCACCCTTGTGTAATACCAACATTCAGAATTGGAACGTTACTTGAAATGGATTTAGCCGTGTTTGGTAACCAGATCTGAATGGCCAGGTACTTTCCCACCTTCCGCTTCCCCTCCCCACTACCTTCAACCTGACAACATACCCCAAATGGGGATGCCATAGCCTCCCTGGCTCCAGGCGGTTTGGAGCAGTTGGGACTCTTGTGTGGTATAAACATAAAATAAGAATCTACTTACAAACATTTTTATGAATAAACGAGTTGTATGGTAAAAATGGCACAAATAAAATAAATCAATTTAAAACATAAAAAAATAAACAAAGGATACTTACATGTTCATTTTTACAATGGCTTCAACTTACGCAAAAAAATATGTGACTGGACATACTCGAAAGGAAACCACAAAAATCGAAGTGACCACAGCGTAGTATCATATTTCGAAATCGTAATTCACAATGCGAAATAAAAATAAACCAATCGAGTAGAAAATAAACCAGATTCGACAATTAGAAAACATAAAAAAAAACTATTCATCACGATGTATGCAAGTATTCATATGGCATTCAGGTTGTACTTTGTAGTACACTTTCTTCATCACGATATTATTAGGTTTTATTGGCCATCAAATTCACCACACAAACAAGTAGAGCACACTCATTAAACACTTTATCACTAGAACTTTACGAGAACATCAGTTTCAATGTAAAATTGTCCAAACACATTGCAAACATCACCTGTTTACGTCAGTGTTTACATATTAGCAATAGAACACCACGAAATTACACTAGATCACTGTTCACAATTGATTTAAACCAACCATAGATAAAGATTTGAAAAATAATAGATTTATCTATTCGAGTTGGATCCTGACGAGAATCTGACATACTCATACCAAGGAAATCAATTAAAGTATTCTCTAAGCATAATTAATCATCTTATGAATAATTAATTATGTATGAACCATCATGCAATTCAAAAGATGAAGTTTAAATTACTTCATTAAGTAAGCATGCATCTACGTTATTCTCTGGGAAAAGAAAATGCAAAAGAAACGACTAAATTTTAACAATGATTATTATTCTATTACATGATTTTTTTAATGAAGCGATATAATTGGACGCCAAATGTTACGTAAGTGCAAATGTTTTCATTCATAAGTGCAGTTGAATGAAACACCTCGGCATACGTAGGTACACATTGCATAAATCAGCGGTTATTTGTTTTGATTAGAATAAGTTGCGGAACAGCACTCCGGTTTGTTTAATGGACGATAATACAAAGCGGTTATTACTTTAAAATGGGAGCTTGTTATATAATAATTATTTGTTATTATTACACTATGAACTATAATAACTAAATCAGGAGAGCACGGACAGTAAAGAGGTGTATTAAGAATGTTAAAAGAATAACAAAAACACGTTGCGCCGACTGGTGGCGCGGACCGGTACTAACGACAACGCCAGAGGTTCGACATGTTTCGTCTGGCTATGTTTGTTTCCTTCCTTCCGTATGAAGGCGTCCCTCTCCGACATCAAGACTCGGGCATACACGCATTTGTAATGCAAGAGTACAATCGAGCGTACACACCAGCACGCGATAGTTATATAGGAACCGCCCACCTACCTACCAGGCACGCACTCTTCCAAATATCAGGTGTTCCGAATCCCCCGGGAGGGGTTCGTCGGTTCGCCGGTTGTCGGTTTCCTACTTCCTAATACCCGGAGCGCATAAAGTAGGAGGAGGTGCAATGATCAAAATGTCAGGCTAAAAATATGGCGCCTTTAGAATCACCGCTCAGCGCCACGCCGTGCACTGGGGCGCGAAGGGTGTCTCGTGTAGTGGTGGTTCGTACAACTACCTAAGTTATAGGCAGAGCGGGGATAGCAGACAAGGGGTAGATCACCGAAATAACAATGACCCAAAACAGAGCAACCAGTGAGCCGATGAACCCAATTAATCAGAATTGCAAATCAAACGAAAAGCTCATCAAACACGACACGAATCTTGTTCCAAGAAGGTTTATAATATAAGGGATAAGTAGTAACGAACAGAGAAAACACGAGCTATTATAACTAGAATACAAAACGAACGAGGTTACGGATCTACCGTGTCGGGGTTAAAACAAAAGGTTATATCGTAACGATTAATTTATTTAATCAAATACGGTGCGCTGTGTGATCGTATCAAAGAGAGAGAGAGGGTGCTTTCGCCCACATAGTTGTGGTATGATTAAGCATATTTGGTAACATTATTTGGTTTAGAAGATCTCTTGAATATGTAGGCATGTGGTAAGCTAGTAGATACGTATCTCCCATCTGACATTATGACGAAGCATTTTACGGTAAGGCTGTGGGGAACCGTCCTGCGTCCTAGAGATCCTTGATTAAATGAGTTCCGCAATATTCGTCCAGATAATATTCAATGGGGTATTTTCACAAACCATGAATACCGTTAAAAACGTGTGAAATATTTAAAGTTTATTTTTCCGATATCGATTATTGTACTAAATGTGTGATTTTATTATGTTTTCATTTATAATTATTGATTTGAAAAATCGCACGTTCCGAAACGATTCCAAAAGGGTGCAATGTCGTTATGACGTTGAATACGTCGACGTCTGGTAAGACGGGTCACCACCGATTCCCGGTGATATCAACGCCGCCGAATTTACAATAGAAACGAATGTATCGTTTTGGCGGCAAGTCGAAAATAGCTTATTTTGAATCGTTATAGAAAATTTATTCGACAAAATAAAAATAAACTAAAAATACCTCAATTAGAGCAATGCTTTTTCTTATTGTTTTTACAACATAAAACAGTAACAATAACATACTCTGTGATACTAGAGAGAGGGAAAACGTGGTTCCACAGTTTATCAAAAAAACTTCAGTGTTAGGATCACTTCAATCTCATCAAGGGTGGTGGACTTTTTATTTGTAAAACACTTTTTTATTGAAGAGTCGTTTTATTTACAAACACTTTTTGAGCAATAATGAAATCAACACTTTTAGAACTAAATTCAGCCCGGACCCCGCCTCAAGCGGTACGGCGTCTATACTCTAGGTAAGGGTTAATGGAAGAGAACAAATTTCTTGAGTATAGCCCTTTTTATACTACTAAAAACTATAAAAATACCGTCTTTCAGACTGTTTTAAAATACAATAATAACAATACAAGTAGCAAATATCCACTGAGGTCACGTGCCCTAAATTTGTTGGCTGATAACACTAGCTTCTATAAAATTCCCACAGAGGTCTCTAATATGCACACTTTTCTAGTAAACTAAGAATAATTAACCAAATGGAATTAATTACAATATTTATCTCATAGATGTCACTAACTATTCTTAAGGGTATATTACCGCAAACGCAGCATATTTAGGGATTTTTGATGCAGTTTTAAGAACATTTCTATATTGTTTATTAGAAAAAAATATTATGTTTTGAAAAAATAAACTATTTTTCTAAATGGAGCGTTAAAAAAACGTGTTTAAATGTTTAAAACAATTGCGTGAAAAAATATTTACAAAACCTCTAAAAATAGCTTAAAGTTCGATTATATCTTTTAATTCTAAATACAGGAGAATTATAAAAAATATACATTATCACCACATCAATGTTGTCTAAACGACTGAATAATAAAATTATTTTAAAAAGCATTAAAACAATGCTTAAATAAATAAAAACAGTTTTTCAATATCACGATATTGTTATTTTGTCTCACGCCATTATATAAACCAAGACAAGAGTTATTTCCAGTCAGTATGCGAGATGATTTCAGAGTGGAAGCACGTCAAATTTTACAAAAAATAAATACGTAAATGTGTAGGCACATAAGAAAAGGGGTCTAACTAAAGGTTAGTCGTTATGTTATTGTGTTTTATTTCAGAACCAAGTTGACTTTTTTACTAGAACTTCCATTTTGCGGCCGCCTGTTTGCAACCAGCGGCATGGAATGGTTTAGAGTGCCCCTTTACCCGTATTTTCGTATTCCTAGTTTTATATTTACGTCCTACTGTGCTTTTACATAAATTAGGTAAAGATAAAGATATATATAGTATTGTTCACTTTGCAGACATATTATTAGTATTTTTTAGTGAACAAAAGATAATAATTGAGAATAGTAGGGAAAAAGTTTCATAATAACACGAAACGATCCTCACCATATATATCTCCCAGTACGAATCTAACAAACCTTGTAGCAATAATTAAAACGACCAAATGTGAATAACCAACAAATTGTGCTATTTCATATTGAAAAATGTTAGTTCACATTCCTGCCGCAAGTTTTTAATGAGAACTATGGAATATAATATGAATATTTTTGTAGTTTCGTAGGCTATAATCTCAAGGGCAAATATTGTGATGTAACTCTTATTTAATATATGCATTGGAAATCAGAATTTTCGTGCCACTCCAACATTTCAGACCCCTTAGTAAAGAAGTTTAACTTCAAAAATACAGATCAACATTTAGAAAAGGAAAAATATATTATTTACTGATAGGAGTGATATTATCTTATTTTTCAATGAGGTGTTTGTGAAGAGTTCGTTTCATTACTAATACGGAATCTCCAAATATATCGACAATTTTATAATCTAGATTATGCCGTAGATTTATAGGTGTGTGAACTTGGTAGTAAGTTTGAATAAAAACACAGGTTATATCTGTTGTATTACTAAAAACACAGGTTATAAACCTTTTAAATTGGATTAACTAGGCATTATCACCATGGAGTAGTTGTTAACACTGTCGCTAATAAAATCGCGTTTAATTTTTATTAGGATAGTTTAACTTTTTTGACATGTTTCGATATCGCGTATTTTTTTAATGGGGATGGGGTTCCAATGATTACAGTTGTGGCAGATGGGTGCTGGTCCAAAAGATCTTATAAGACAAAATATGCTGCTTTATCTGGCGCAGCTGTAATTATTGGATATAGGACAAAGAAAGTTTTGTATATGGGTGCCAAGAATAAGTTTTGTATGACTTGCACTCGGGCCTCAAATAAAAGCGTAACCCCACCCAAACATAAGTGCTATAAGAATTACGAAGGCTCTTCAAGCGGCATGGAATCTGAAATAATTGTTGAAAGGATTTAAAAGCTCAGTAGCTACATATGGATCAATATATTCCAAGTTAATAGCAGATGGCGATTGTAGCACTTACAAGAAAATATTAGAAGCTCGACCCTATTCCAATAAAACCGTAGAGAAAATTGAATGTCGGAATCACCTTCTACGTAATTATATAAATAAAATTAATTTACTTTCATTAGATACCCAGTACCCTATACGCTTACGCAAAATTATTAGTGAAAGATTACTCCGCTTGCGTAGATCAATCACATCTGCTATTAAATATAGGATTTCAGAAGATTGTTTCATGGATACCAAAATCGGGAATTTAAATAAAGATATTTTAAATAGCATCAAACATGTGTTTGGCGACCACGCTACCTGTGACGACTATTACTGTACGCATGTGGATGAGAAAAACTACATTCAAGACTTAAAATCGTGCAACTTATTTTCTAAACTCTCCCAACTCTGTTCGCGTTTAGCTTCAAATTCCCGTAGCTTAATATATAATGTTGATAGTAATATTGCAGAATCATATAACAGCGTTGTCGCCAAAATGGTAGGTAGGAAACGAATTAATTTTTCAACAAAACAGTCTTATACTGGGAGGTGCGCAGCATCTGTTTTTGCGTTTAATACAAAACGGCCTATACTCTCCATAAAATTCTCTATATTCTCCATAAAACGGTTTTTGATAGCAGCCCGCGATATGTTTTGAAACGTTTTGAAGCAAATAAACACAGAAAACTTAGTTACCAAAAATACAAGTACAAAACAAAAACAGTAAATAAAACACAGAATTCATTAAAACCAGATTCCGAATATGGTGATGCATGTCAAAAGCCGGATATGGATAACATATCATTTGATGCTGCAAAAAAGCAGTTTTTAAAAGATTTGCAATGTTCTTCCCCAGAACGTCCGCGAATTGAAAGGGAAACCATTTTACAGTCTGAGAGTGGTGAATGGTTAGAAAGGCGCCGAAATCTTTTGACAGCGTCGTGGTTTGGTATGATTTGCAAGAGAAGAATGATTATTTATCACACTTCCCACTAAAAGTTGAGCGTATACTTCGAGATGACAAGTTCAACTCTCCAATACTCTACCATTTGTTTGACGAAAGTTTGTCAACATACGTTTGGTTGAGATAATTGAAGTGTTATACATGAATAATTTTATTTGACCAGGAATCTAATAATTTTTGGTTAGTATTTATAAGAATTTTGGCATTCTCGTCATAAATTTAAAGGTGTAATGTTTATATCTGCCTTGCAAATTATTTTGTGCATTTCTGAGCTATTGGCTTTCCTATGGAAAAAATTTCTAAGCATTTCTACCTGATTGTGTTTCAAAGATGTTATTTTGATTACACCTCTACCTCCTAAATTTCTAGGTAAAATAATTCGTTCTATAGCTGAATTTGGATGATGGCAATTAAAATTTGTTAACGTTGTTCTAATTAATCGTTCTAAACTAAACTATCTAAATCTGTATTGGACCATTTAATTATGCTAAATGAGTACGTTAGTAGAGGTATTGCCCAAGTATTTATTGCTTTTACAAAATTTTTAGCAGATAGATTGCATTTTAAAAAATTTCTGATCCTAGTTTGAAATTTAATCCTAATATCATTTTTAATACTAGTGTGATCTAATCTATTCGATTGCGGGTATCCTAAATATTTATAAACCTCACCCCCTTTCATACTTTTAATTTTGAAATTTCTAAATATACCCTCGTCTCCATCTACAATTTTGCCTTTCTCTATATAATTTTATATCATCCATATATAATAGATGTGAAACTATACTACTCTCTCTTGTATTACCGTTAATTTTTATTCCAAACTTGCTTTTAATTAACATTTTAGACAGAGGATTCAATGCTAAGCAAAATCAAAGAGGACTCAATGAGTCTCCTTGAAAAATCCCTCTTTTTATTGAAATGCCCGGTACTACTATTTTCTTACCTTTTAAATTTACTAGTAAATCTGTATTCCAAAAGGACATAATATTTTTCAAAAATCTAATTATAATTGGTTTAACTTTATATATTTTGATGAGCCACGAGTGCGGGACACTACCAAAATATAACTTTTATATAAATATATAATTTTTATATATATATTTATATAACTTTTTGTAAACAATAATAATAAATATTGAAAATGACCGATATTTTATTTGTCCTTCCAATATATTCAGATATAATTATGATCACATATTATGAAAATAATGCGAAATTGAATACCGTATTGTTTTGACATCTGTCAATGAAGAACTAATGCCTACCGTCCAGCAGTGTAGTTGGTTGTATCGAATAATTTATCAAACAAGTTTGATCAAAATCTGATAAAGAGTCATAAAATCATGAGCTCCTCCTGCAATAGGTAATGTTTCTATCTAAATTTACCTAAAACATGCGCATTCAATTTAATAAACATAATTTGAAAGATGCCTAATATTTAACGTTTCATGTTCAAATCTTACTCAAGTGTACCATCTAGTCTAGATTCTTTGCTGCTCTGAGTTCGTCGGTAGCGCGCAGCGGTTCCCCGTTCGAGCATACTTCATACTTCCCCACCCCGAAATATTATTTCGGTTTTGGTAAATTACCCCTTAACATTCAGAATATGAATACAATTCGTAAAATGATACATGTAATTACGAGAATTAGATTCTAAATTAAAGATTCTTAGTCCGAGTTTCAAAATTGTTTTCTGGATTTGGTTCATTTTCGGGATCGCTGAACACGCTTAATTCAAATATTTTTTTTTATAAAAAATCTTTTCATTCACCTTAATACTATAAAAGGCAACTAATTGTATTCAGGGCGATGGAAAACACTGCATTCAAAACAACAATTACAAAACATAAACAATTTCTACCGTCCTACGGGACGACAGCTATTTAGAATAATTTCTGATCATATTCTATGAGATTTTGTTAAGTTGGTATTCCTGATGCTTGAACATACTGAAGAGCGAGAAGAGGCTTTAACACCATTTAGTTTATGCGTATTAGGTAAGCACTAGTTTGGCATAATAATCCTGGAAATCAAATAAAATTATATAAAGTTTTTTTTTACATTAATGGGAAAATTGATCTAAAATCGTAAAACTGCGAGAAAATGTGAAGAAATAAAATAAATCACGAACACACCGTAAACTACCAGTCCTGTTAGTAAAATTCAAAATTGATGATAATGAATGCACGATGACTGATAATTGAGTAAGGATGACATAACATGACACTGCTTTTGTCAAACCAACACAACCTAACAACAAGCCAGGCATAATACTAACATGTCTGCAACAAACACGCTAGGTATGAAATGATCTGGTAACTTCGAAGGTTGACGTAAAATAATATCCAACTTCATGGCATCATGGCGTGACTAACATTCATTTACACATACCCAAGTGATCATTCTCCTCGCTACAGTTATATGGGGTTAACGATGTTCAAAATATAATAATATATCTGCAGAACTTTTTTAAAAGCGTGTTAGCGTATCTCTAAAAACTCCCACAAGAACTAGACGAATAAATAACAGAAATCAGAATCTCTTAGAAAAAAATATTTTAAATATTGGACAGTTATTTCAACAAGTTTGAAACCTTTTTTGGTTGTTCGTTTTGCAATTTCTCGTAAATTTGTGTCATTATTCTTAGTTTCAAGTTATTTTGCAGCTTTGCTGTACCAATTTAAAAAAAAAGCAAAGTAATAAATCATATATAAAACTTATTTCCACTTAATTTAGACATCTCTACTCTACTGCTAATAGCCAAATAGTCGTAACTTAAAAACCAATCGTCAAAGACAACATGGCAACAAATATGGAAAAACTATATAAATTGGATAAAATCCTCGTAGACTACCCTCCTTTTGTTATGTACATAAACCGTAGATTGAGAATTATTTGTACCAGTCTGCTGATGGCTTTAACACGCTGAAACCGGTTACGGTGAAAAATAAATTACGTGGAAATAAGTTTTATACGATTGTAATGGAATTACATGGTAATGGAATTCCACCACGAATTGGCAATATCAAAAATTAAATAATTTTATTATCAACTTCAGGCTTCTATCCATATTATTGAAGGCTAATCATCTTTAATATCACGAGACCAAAAATCCAACCACATTTTAATAAGGTTTTGGGAGGAGGATGTGAGTACCGCAACGGGAACCGTTTATTGTTTATTGGACAATCAACCCCTGCCGTAGGTCGCCTCAAGTGGTGCAATACGTTTGGTGACTTAGCAGGAGAGCCCGGGTTTTTGGAGTGAAGTCTGTCTTGACATTGGCGGAGGATGCATTTGTTCACATACTGCATGGCAGGCCGGATCGGGAGAGTCTGGTTGAGGGAGACTTTTTGATCTCTCCAGCCGGACTCTCTCGACCCATCGCATTGCACCGCAATGGGAGGGATAGGTTCATACGTCCGTCATTCCTGGACCCACTGACTCCCAAAAATTTTACCCACTCCTTGTCCTTCCCAAAACTTCCTCTCCTTCCTTTCTCCAAAAAGACGATATTATTTTGACATACTATATGTGTAGGTTATAGAGGTACGTATGTACTGCCATATTGGATAACGTCGGGATAAAATGACTAAATAATTCTAGATTGTCATAAGTAGAATAATTCAAGACACTTTTTGCTAATAAAGTGGAATTAATGCAATTAACATTATTCTGTTATTGAAATCTTACATGCATAGGTACTATAAGCGCAATACGAATCAGTAGAAAATACTAAAAAACAACTAATAGATTTTTACTTGTGTCTATGTACTAAAATGATCATATTATTCAACGGATTAGCAAATTGACGAATAAATTACGTCACATGACGAATGTTTTGGTGATTACGGCATGTTTAAATTTTAGTACGTTGTACGTTATTTGAAAAAGATCTGTCTGGAGGATATGCACATAAGTCTCGAGTGTGAAACGGTGCGTTTTCAGTAGCACTTTAGATGTCTACCGATGCACCGAGTCTAGTCGTAGTGCCATTTAGTCTAATGACTCTCTGTAACATCAAACCCACCCTGCTAAAAAAAAGTAAAGAACCAAAGTAAAAATAAAGAAAAAAACAACCCGTCGTTTGAGTAAAGCAGCGTGTGTTAATAAACGTTTTTGAGAAAGTGCATGCACTTTGCTTGCTATTAACGTCGTGTTTGTAAGTTTACAAAGAGGGTAGGTAATAATGACGAATGCCCGGGGCTGTTTTTCTTAGAACGCAGACAAGGGTGGTAAAAAAAAATACTTGGAGGAAAGGGTAGAGACTGCAGATCAAAGGCAAGGGAATATTGTAATAAATGTCAGCATCAAGAGATAATTTAATTTAGAAAAATGAAACAATACAACTTTGTATAAACCACTTATATAATGCGTAAATCCTACCGGTTTCGGAACAAACGTTCCTTCTTTAGGGAAAGCTTATACTAATTTGACAGTTTCGAACAATGTTTTATTATGGTAGGGGTGGAGCCGTTGCTAGTTATTAATGTAGATTGGGTGGGTAGGTATTAATGTAGAGTGGGTGGGTAGGGGAACAAATCCATGATTGGGCTATAAGATAATATTTTTTGTTTATTGATAATAGATTCATTATTTTTAAGGGATTTTTTTAATTTCCAAGGTTTCTAAGTTATCCAAACGTTTTCCTTTATGATTAATACGAAGGAAAATATAATAATAATAAATATAATAATATTAATATCATTAATTGGTTTTGCTTAGCATTGAATCCTCTGTCTAAAATGTTAATTAAAATCAAGTTTGGAATAAAAATTAAGGGTAATACAAGAGAGAGTAGTATAGTTTCACATCTATTATATATGGATGATATAAAATTATTTTCAAATTCTGAATCAAATTTAGAGAAAATGATTAAGGTAGTTAAAATTTTTTCAGATGATATTAAAATGACTTTTGGTTTAGATAAATGTAAAATGATCCATATAGAGAAAGGCAAAATTGTAGATGGAGACGAGGGTATATTTAGAAATTTCAAAATTAAAAGTATGAAAGGGGATGAGGTTTATAAATATTTAGGATACCCGCAATCGAATAGATTAGATCACACTAGTATTAAAAATGATATTAGGATTAAATTTCAAACTAGGATCAGAAAAATTTTAAAATGCAATCTATCTGCTAAAAATTTAGTAAAAGCAATAAATACTTGGGCAATACCTTTATTAACGTACTCATTTGGCATAATTAAATGTTTCAAATGTGAATGGTAGAAGAAGTCGGGGACGCCCGAGGAAGACATGGCACGATCAAGTGAATCAGATACTTGAGACGGGCCATGTCAAAAGTCAGAATAATAGAAGAGTATGTATGAGACGATGTATGAATGTGAGTGAGGCAAAGAGTGTGTGCCAAGACGGAGTTATTTGGCGGTCCGTCCTCTCTGCCTACCCCTGCGGGGAAACGGCGTGATGGTTAGTTAGTTGGTTAAATGCTTGAATACAGATTTAGATAGTTTAGAACGATTAATTAGAACTACGTAAACAAAGTTTAATTGCCATCATCCAAATTCAGCTATAGAACGAATTAATTTACCTAGAAATTTAGGAGGTAGAGGTGTAGTCAAAATAACATCTTTGAAACACAATCAGGTAGAAATGCTTAGAAATTATTTCCATAGGAAAGCTAATAGCTCAGAAATGCACAAAATAATTTGTAAGGCAGATAGAAACATTACACCTTTAAATTTATATGACGAGAATGCCAACATTCTTATAAATACTAACCAGGAATTATTAGATTCCTGGTCAAATAAAATTATTCATGCAAAACACTTCAATTATCTCAACAAACGTATGTTGACAAACTTTCGTCAAACAAATGGTTGGGTATTGGAGATTTGAGCGCAGAAATAGAAGGATTTATGCTTGCCATTCAAGATAGAGTCATTAATACTAAAAATTATAGGAAGCATATAATCAAAGATATAAATCAAATTGATGATTTATGTAGAAAATTTTTGGCTTTTCCGGAAACTATAGAACATATTATATCGGGATGTTCTATATTAGCGCCGTCCGAGTATACATTTAGGCACAATCAGGTTTTAAAAATAATCCACCAAAGTTTGGTAATTAAACATAACTTGATTGACTGCCGTAATATAGTACCATATTATGAATATGAACCAAATTCATTTTTAGAAAATGAATTTTATAAAATATATTATGATAAAACTATACTAACAGACAGAACAATTAGTCATAATAAACCTGATATAGTTTTACCTGACAAAATTAAAAAATAACTTATATCATTGATGTAGCTATTCCAAATTCCTGTAATATTCAAAAACTGTTTCTGAAAAAATAAGAAAATACACAGATTTAGGAAATGAGATTAAAAGAATTTGGCATTCTCGGACTATAAAAATATTACCATTTGTTATTTCGGCTACTGGCATTATACCTAGGTCTCTGATTCAAAATTTAGGCGTATTAGATTTGTCAAAGAATTTATATATAAAAATGCAAAAATCGGTAATTTTAAATACATGTAGGATTACAAAAGATTCTTTAAATATTTATGTTGAGGGATCAGTAGGATTTATAGGTTCAATTAGGAATTCCACAGAGCCGAACCCTCTGATATGAAAATATCTGGAGTCGGTGAATTATTTTCCCATCTGGTCTCTGGTAGGTTGACATGTTGTTCTTGTATAGTTTTGTAATTATAATACTTATATAGTGCAATTGCATAACGTGGATTGACCAGATGATCATTTGGGAAGTGTGTGAAAGGGTTTAGTTTTTCCTGTGGGGAAAATTAAACCCGACATTTAAATCTGGTGCGTAATCATAAAGGAAAACGTTTGGATAACTTAGAAGCCTTGGAAATTAAAAAAATCCCTTAAAAACAATGAATCTATTATCAATAAACAAAAAATATTATCTTATAGCCCAATCATGGATTTGTTCCCCTACCCACCCACTCTACATTAATACCTACCCACCCAATCTACATTAATACCTACCCACCCACACTCTACATTAATACCTACCCACCCAATCTACATTAATAACTAGCAACGGTTCCACCCCTACCATAATAAAACATTGTTCGAAACTGTCAAATTAGTATAAGCTTTACGTTTGTTCCGAAACCGGTAGGATTTACGCATTATATAAGTGGTTTATACAAAGTTGTATTGTTTCATTTTTCTATAATGGATAACCACAAAGTGATAGCTACATTCAAAAATATAAATTAATTTAGTTTTTAAAAGCACAGTTCGCGTGTTAAAATAAAACCTAATAAAATGTGACAGCAAAACTTCAACGAAATTCAAGGTCTTCCTTTTGTGTGAAAACTGTTCATGCCTGAAAGAGAGAGACGTATACTTTATTGTGCACAGTAAAAGGTCAAAGAACTGAAAAATCTTTTAAAAACAATTTTGATTGTGATGACACAATATTTTAATTAGTTCGATACGCCTTTCCTATTACGTATTTATAAATTTATGCATTTATACATTTGTTAATTTTGGTGGCGGATATGGGTACCGCTGTCCTGGGAACCATTCATTGGATAACCAACACCTCTGCCATAAGTCACCCCGAGTGATTATATTTGTTGATTTAGCTGGGGGGCCCAGGATATTTGGGTGTGGTTTTTCCAGATTTTGGCGGCCGATGCGTCTGTCCACCCGCTGCGTGGTGCCATGATCGAGAGAGACTGGTTGTAATGATTTATTGAATAACCAATAAAACCATCGTGCTCTGCCACAGGTCACCCCAAGTGGTTCGTTAAGTTTGGTGATTTAACAGGGGTACCTGGGTTCTTAAGGGTGAGGTTTGTCTAGGTCTTTCAAGAATGCGATTGCTCACTGCGTGGCGGGCCGGATCGGGAGAGACTGCTAAAAACAAATATAATCTAGACCTCCCCAGCCGGACTCTCGATCCATCTCCTTGCACCGCAGTGGAGCGATGGATTCATACATCCTTACTCCAGGACACGTAGACCCTCAGATTCATACTCAACCCTCATACTTTGTCATTCCCAGAACTTCCTCTCCTTCTTTTCCTTAAAAAGAACCTCCACACAGCATCCCCAAATATGACATAGGCCCTGAAGGATTTTTTTCCTCAGGGCGTTCTGTGTGGAGCTATTGTAAAAACAAAATCTTTTCCTTCCCAGATCTTCCTCTCTCTCTCCTTTCCTAAAAAAACCCTCACACAGTTTCCCCAAAGATGATATAGGCCCTGAGCGAAATTATTTTCCTCAGGGCCTTCTGTATGGGCCTTCTATAAAAAAATGGAATTCCAATGTACCAACCAACGAAATTTTTTATTTTTTATTTGAGTGGATTGTTGAGTGGATATTAATAAGTAAGCGCTTCAATTAAGCTCCGAGATAAAGTATAAATCACACAAGGGCCATTTAATTGTAATTTTAAACCAATTTATCTCTTTGAAATACCATTCAAACGATTGAGATACTAAATGAAACAGATGGAGTGATTCGGCGGAGTTTTTAGTAGACGTTTGCCTAGATTTTGGCGTTACTACAGGAAATCATGAATTTAAAGTCGGACCGATTAAATAAGTATTATGCGGATTTTTAGTAATGTTGCCAGGCCATTAAAGGTCCATTAAATCGGCCAACGGCTCAACTCGGCCGAGAACCGCGCATCGTCATTTGTTAGCGAGATACAGAAAAGAAAAATAACGGTCCGTCTATTTTTGAACGTTGCCGTTGATTTGTGGGACGAATTTGGCACTAATTGCTAAATTATTGTGCGAATCGAAGCCAATAAAAAAACTATTGCGCGATTTAGTTTGAACCCGGATATCCTATGGCATGAAATACCGTGATCTGTGGTAGCTTGTAATTTTTTTTTGTGTTAGAGGATTAAGATTAACAAATAAGTTAGTTTCTCTGGTCATTGTTGATTCCGATTTTAATTATTTCGAAGAATTATTGATTTTTAAGTAAGTAAAATACAGGAAAATCTTCCACCAATAAATTAACTCAAAACTGGATATTTCTGTCAGAATATTCAGAAAAATATTGGTTTAATTTGTAATCGGATTACATACTTATAACTACGTTATTACACAAATCACTACTAGTCATATGAGTCATCATGTTGTTTCACAAGAGTCAGTTTTCATGGCAAGTGCTCTAATAGGTTTCGTAGCTCAGTTGGTAGAGCACTTGCTATGTAAGCAAAGGGTCCTGAGTTCGTGTCCCAGTGGAGCCAATATCTTTTTCTGATTTTTCTGTCTCCAGATTTTCGATCGAGTTTCGCTAATATTGTCTTCATTTAATTATATATTAGAATAGTTTTATTGCAGCAAATCAGTCACTTAGAACTTGGATGATTGACGCCTTTACAGACATAATATCCGGTAAACCGAAAACCAGCTGCAACGCGGTGCAGAAAATAATAAATCATTCGTTTTAATTCGACTCGCTTATAAGGAAGATTTAAGATTATGCGCGTCATCCGTCTAATCCGTGGATTTACAAGGAAATATTCCACAAAACCTGATGCTCTCTATCCCCTGTCAGAGACGAGAAATAAATAATAATATATTGTAATAACAACAGCGGAGCAGCGCGGAATAAATAATATTAGCGGAGAACCGAACCAAATCCCCGGGAAATTCTAATAGATTAATATCTTGCCAAGGGATGGAATTTAATACTATCGCAAGTTACGGCGGATTATATAAACAATTGGGCTTCGAATGAAAATGGCAAAAATAAATGAAATATAAGATGGTTTTGGATGAGTGACAGATTTATTGATTGGTATCAGTAACAACATTTTATTAAAGGCTTAATTGCTCCGTTTTATTGATAGGTTCTCTATGATATCCAAATATTGTATTATTGTAGAAAGCAATCGCTTTGTGGTTTGACATATTTAATAAAATAAAATACTTTTTTGTTTAAAACCACGAAATTTATTAATTTATGAACCAACCGGTTTCGCTTAACTTAAGCCTCTTCAGGGTACAAATTAATACAGTATTTCTGCACTGAAAGCTGATCAATGTGAGCAATTCTGGACTATCAATTAGATACATCATTTAAAATTTTACATCAACTTAAGCATATTCGTATCATTATGCGGGTTACGTATGAATCCCACTTATCCGGAGCCATTGGGACTATGGCATCCCTAACTTGGGAATATTGTGAGGCTGGGAAGTAGAAGCGAAGGAGATGGGAAGAGGACGACTGTGAAGTAACGGACTATCCGATCTAGTCGTTACGGATGATGCCATTTCAAGAAACTAACTACCTAACCGTTTCTCCGCAGGGGTGGGCAGAGATGATGAACCACCACACAACTCTGTCTTGGTGCATAATCCTTGATTCATTCACATTATTGTTAAAATAAAACATTTGTAAACCAGCCTTTCCCGACACAGGATTTCCCTAGTGAGACAGGCACAGTAAAAAAAACGAGTGCTTTAGACCAGTGGGCCCCAACCTTTTTGTCGCCGCAGCCCAGTTATTGTTTGATAATTTTATCATTACCAACGAATATAATCTGAACGGCTCAATATTAATTAACAAAACAGAAGTCGAAGATTTAGGAGTGACATTGGACTCTAAGCTTATTTTTCATATTCATACAGACTCAGTCAAATCAAAAGCCTCGAAAATATTAGGATTCATTCTTAGGACATGTAAAAAATTCAATAATTTTAGAACAATGAAAATCCTATATTTTGCTTGTCAGCAGTAGAACACGCGTCACAAGTTTGGAACCCGCAATACAAATCATATTATGTGGAAAATCTAGAACGTGTTCAAAATCGTTTTCTTCGATACTTAGATTTACGCAGTTACCGCACACGCCTAAATCACCAAGATTCAGCCGCGTACTTCAATATACTATCATTAGAAGTTTGAAGAAGCTCGGCCGATATACTTTTTCTTCAAAAAATAGCCAGATCCGTTTTAGATTGCCGAGAAAGAACGAATACAGATACGAGTTCCTAACAGACGAACCAGATCAGACACGATTCTTAGCCTCCCTCGGTGCAACACTAATTCTAAGTAGAACTCTTTCATCTATCGTGCATCCAACACTTTCAACACACACTATTCACAATTTGACATTTTTAACTCTCCACCACACACCTTAAAATCACACAGACGCTCTCTCGATACTCTACAATAACAATAACTATAGATACAGTTTGTCAAATAAGAGTAGAAAATATATGAGGGCGCCACTGTTGATTAAATGGCAATACTAAACACATAACTCATGGTGTTAAAGTAAAGCTGTGTAACCTACATTTTTATAAAAAATTAAAAAGGCATAATAGTGGAAAAAATATTTTTTCATTGCAGTATAGATACCCACCGATCTCAAAATTAGAATTGCATATAGGTATATTATTATTATACTTTTGCAATTTTGTGTTAACATAATGAAGAATAACTATAATGTAATAAAATATAAAGCACAGTTTAGAAATTGCTCACATTATTTAATACTAGATAAAGTACTTAGCGTTGCCTGGGCTTTAGATCATGTCTTTAATTTTAGATCTGAATATATTTAACTCATTCAGATCTAAAAGTAGTGTAACTAAACTCACCATTAGTGATTCTTCCTTTCTATCTATTGTTAAATTCAAATTTATGTTATATTAAATTAAAGCAAATCGCTTTATAAATCTCCTTTTAATCAAATTTACGCCATGAAAAAAAAAGTTTTTTAAAGTGTGGTTTACTGTGTTTTATACATTCAGTGTCATTGCACTTCCAAAAAATATTTGACAGATAAATTGGTGTTGCCAGTCTACAAATTTAGTAGTTCCAGTTTTTATATTTTCCTATATACCCTCTAATACAACCACCACTTTATGAACTTCCTTTTTTTTATCTTTTAATTTTTTGTCACGCATATTTTTATTACTATACCTCAACTTAACCGATCCGCCCCATCTTTTCTCCTCCCTATTCCCACCTAAATAACTCGGCTCTTAAAATGTAATTTTTCATTAGTAAATATCTCTGGATTCACTACACTTACAATACCTATGTGGAAATCCGTAAATGGTTCAATTATTGTGACTCAATTACTATATGCTCTGTTATTAATGTAAACTGTTGGTCTCCCAAATAAATAAAATAAAATAAAAAAATAAAAATGACCCCACGACCGACTCAAATATGGAATCATCTCTATATCTCAAAGTCTTCCACTATACTTAATCATATTACTCTTGAAAATTATCTAATATGTTCAATAAGAGTCTCTGAAATTGAACAATAATATGTTTAGATAAATAATCTAAAAAAATTAAACTTTTTGATTTTGTGTTTTTATCGTATCTTTTTTGGTATTGTTCGAAATTATGGTATAAACCAAAATAAGAAAAGGTTAAAACGGAATGAGCATTTTTTAAAATTTTATTACATTTCAAAATTAAATTAAAATTAATTGAATAATGTTGTTATTAAATTCTGCAAGTATTTTAGTTTTTTTTTATTATTGTGACAATTTGAGACGACTCATTAATACGATTCTAAAATTCAACTTTGAAGTTGCCTAAATTGATTTATTACCGGTTAAACCGAGTTAGTGACAAAATTATTGTGACGGGATACTTTGAAATCTGTTTTCCCCACATTAAAAGCTAACGTGTTTTTAATTGTTTAATTGTGACCGCTGTTGACTAATTTAAATTTGTTATATTGTTTAGGTTTTGTAAATATACTAAGAAGAGGGGAACAAATAATTTTCCTTACTTTATTAATTAGTGTCAAATTGGGGTCATTTGTTCGTTTATTGATTTCTAATTGTTCTAGTAAATTTAATCTAAGACCCTTTCTTTTAAGGCTTGTTGTTGTTAAGTGGAACATGATTATTCACCAAGAGATGTTCTGCGAATTTTTAAGAAGTGCTTTTATTATTATAACATCCGTATATGTTCTTTAAATATAGTTGAGAATGTCGATGTAAGAAGCATTGTTACAGTCGGCGTGGCGTGGTTAAAAAATTAAATGGTGTTCTACGAATTAAACACAAAAACTATTTTCGTTATTTGTTTTTGGGGTGTTATGCCGTGTTGCGCTACCTCCTTCTTTAGCCAACCTTTCGGACATCGTTGCAGTGTCCATCATCAGGGCAGATCCGGAAGATCACACATATATGGCAGATCACGCAACGATGTCCGAAACGTTGGCTAAAGAAGGAGTAGCGCAACACGGCATAACACCCCAAAAACAAATAACGAAAATGCCTTTGGCCGTGAAAATCTTAAAACGTATCTCACAAAAAACTATTTATTATACGATATGAGCTCGATTAGATTTAAATTGCCACATCAAAGTTTCATGCGCATTACAAATCTCGATTTTGGACCAGAGGGCCAGCAAGGTAAGGAGGTAAACCTACTCCAGAATTCTGGACATTAATAAACAACTGATGCAGGATACCAGAACACCCGCGTCTGTGCGGTTACCTGGTCTTCATTATGATACCCTGATACTGCCGGTCTAGATGTGTCAATTATTAATGTGGGTTGTCGGGCAATCAATATATCTGACCCAATTTATACTTGTACATCACAATGGAGAGGAAGTTCATTTATAGATTGCAACAGGAGCTTCGAATGAAACATGTGGGATGATGTAGAGTTTGAGTATCTTCAATAGATGTCAGAGAAACTTTACAGAACATTCATTGTTTCGCTGGACGCACAGTCGGTATCAAATTGATGGTTTAACTAAACAGTGACATGGCAACAAGATGATTCAAAATTCAACAAGCATGTAAAATTTTCAGAAACTTTGCACGAACTATTTTGCTGAAAGTATAATTAATATTGTCTATGGTATCGTGCATACGAAATATTGAATTTGAGGGGGCACCCAGTATAATTAAACGTTAAGTACTGAACTATTAGGAAATAAATGTAAACAAAATGCTAACTTTGAACAATGCATTCACCCTGTTTTAGCGAAAGAACGTACGAACGCAAGCAACGCTAGCAATAACTTATTTGGTTGTACAGCAAACTTTGTAATTTCACTTTACTACATATGAATTGTGAATTATTACAAATTTACAAATATGTCCATCCCTCCCATTGCAGCGCAATACGATGGATCGAGAGAGTCCAGCTGGAGAGATCTAGGTTAGGTCTCCCTCAATCAGTCTCCCAATCCAGCCTGCCACGCAGTCGGTGGGCCGGCGCATCTATCGCCAAGACCCGGACAAACCTCACCCCATGACCAACCTCACACCAACCGGGCACTCCTGCTAAGTCACCAAGCATAGTGAACCACTAGGAGTGAGTGGCACTGATGGCAGAGGTGCTATAGCCTTACCCGCCTCCCAAATTGGTATAATTGATACACATCTACTATTTTATTTATTTAAATCAACTGACTATGCCATAACTTTATTGTGGGTGCAAAAACAGATTTCGATTATGACGGCGCTCTATCAAACTACCTCTCATCTCACGTGGAATTCTGTAGAAATTAATGGAATTCCTTCACAAAAGTTTACTTGTTGACGCCGTTGAAGACAAGACATAGCAGGAAGTCAACAGTACTCACTTGTCAAAGAAATAACGTACTTGTTGTGTTGTGGTATTGTTAGAATAGCAGTCAACAACTACAACTAACAACTAGCATTGCAGTTCGCAGCTCGTGTTATTTGCGGTGGATAACGTTACTTTGCAGCTGGTACTAAATCCCGAGAAGTGGCGATGGCGGTGACATTCTACAGCCTCCCGTAAATGGCTTAAATTAATTATCGAAGAACAGGAGTTCAGAAATGTCGAGCAGCTGACGACCGCAGAGTGTAATTTTGAGTGACGTTTATTGCTCTCAAGTAACAATCGGAGAGATGAGCAAGACTTACTATCACCTGTTTATGGTGACAAAACTTAACAATGATATCTACCTACTGATTAAAACCCCTCAGGAATATCGGGCGTATTATGTCAGAAGGTCAAAAAAATCCAAATAAGTGGAATATTTATAAACATAACCGAAAACTAAAAACTGTTTTTGAAAGGTGATGAAATACGTTTACAAGTGTTATTATCTAAAATATAAAAATGAGTCGCTGAATGTGTTGCTAAGCGCATAACTTTCTAACGACTGCACCAAATTGGATAATTCTTTTTTTTGTGTGTTCGTTATTGTCAGGACAAGGTTTTTATCAAACTTCCGGTGAGCTCTGGCATTACGAAATTTGTATAAAAAAATTACTATTGGTGGCACGCGAGGAAGCGGCTATTGCTATGGAAAGCGGGAAGGAGAGAGAGGGAGGGGGAGGGGAACCTGGGAGGGGGGAGGGGGACCTGGGAGGGGGGAGGGGAACTCAGGAGGCGGATTCGCGGGACGGGGGAGGGGGGGGGGGAGTGGAGTGGGGAGAGGGAAGGTGGAGGTGACGAAGTGGGAACGCGAGAGGGGAAGAGGACGCAGGAGAAGAAGGGGAGGCGGAAGGGGAACGGAACGAATGGGAAAGGACACTCAGGGAGAAACAATTTCTATATTAAATGGCATAGCAACGCATGCCGGGGCCAGCTAGTTAGAAATAAAAAATATTATTTTTAAAATATAATTTTTTTTTATACAAACATAAAAATGTTTTAAAAACGACTCACTTTACATTTTTTCGATCTCAAATTACTGATAACGAAAAAAAAATAAAAAAGACAAATATTTTATTAGGCAAATGTATTACAAATGTTATTAGTTATTATCATCTCGCGTTTTTATCATTTCATAAAAAATAATTAATAAAAAATTCTTAAAATTTTACACATTTTTTTCAAATTGCTATCGGAAACTTTTAGACTTTAATATAAAGCGTGGAGTTTTCTCTTTCTATCACCATTTAGATCATATTTATCATATCAGCGCCCTTGAGGTGATTTTTCGCGAAAACGGCGCAATATAAGTTAGCCAAATATTATTATTTCTCACCATGACAGTAACGATTAACGAGACATGACGATTTATATGTATTATGTATCTACAGGTGACGCGCAGAGTGTCATTGATACGTCAAAAATATTATCATGTATATTTTTTATTTAATCTGTCTACCCCCTGTGATGTTTAGCAACTAAGTATGACGACTTTACTTATGGATCCATACACTTTGAAAATGTAAACATAAATGAATGAATGCACATTCGCCGTATCCCTTATGTTTGTTCCCCAGGTAAGTTCAGTTTTTTTGGACTGCCCGAACCCCAAGCAAAACAAACCATGTGATACTTGTCGTGATTTATGACCGAAGTACAATGCGATTGGATTCTCAAAGGCCCAGAAAATAACTCGAAATTCGACCGTCTGGGAGCCTTATTACCAGAGGGTGATATTTGATTTATACCCCATTACGAGGGGTGCGGGGCTCGCACCCTTCTAAGTAAAAAATGGGGTTGGTTGGGACGGTCTCTGGTTTCTTAGGCTAACAAGGGATGTTTGCAATGAGATATTTGTCAATAAGCCGAAGCGGGGTGATTGACAAGCAATTTGGACGGTTTATTACCGTGAGGCAATGAATAACGCCCAATAGGTCGATACCCTGACAAGATACAAGCATAGAGATGATACAAGACCTAATGGCGTATTTTTTTGGTTGTGATATTCTAATTTTGATAAGAAACCGACTTACCCTTAACCTCGAGAATCTCGTAGAATGAAAGATATCCTCACCTGAAACAAAAAAGCAAATTAGTATACAGGACTTTTTATACACAGTACAAAACAGTTTTTGGATGCATGTTAGGCCTTTTCTCGGCAGGCGTAGGCAGAGAAAATGAACCACCACACAACCCTGCCATGGCACTCACTCATGACTTCATTTGCATAAAAAAATACGTTTAATGTTAGTGACATTTTACCGTACAAATTTATTTATTTATTTATAACAATTACAGGCATATAGCCTAAGACGTTATAATTGTACCATTTATGCAGTGTATATGCAATGCCAAAAATCTTACAAATGCGCTATAGGACACAAAAAATAAATCTATATTTTATCCACCGCATTCAAAAAGCACGTAGCTCTCCCCAAAGGTGAGTTCATAAATAAATGAGTACGGCTTGCTCTACTATATAGGAGGTTGTGATGACGTCCTCGAGAGTGAGACTCTGGTACAAAAAAATTTAATTGGGCCAGTATCTCATTATTAGATAAGTGACCGTTCATTAGTTGAAAAAAATATTTAAGCAAAGCAATACCTCTACGTGTCTCTAGGGAGTGGTAATTGGTCATGCCTAATATATAGATCGATGGGTAAAGCCAAGGGTAACGTCCATAGAGCCGCGAGAATAAAAACCTTAAAAATTTCTTATGGACTCTTTCAATGCGTAAAGTGTATGTTAATTCGTGTGGGGCCCAGATGATCGAAGCAAAGGCTTTGCCAATGAGGGAATTTTTATTGCTTATCTTGTTTTGTTTGTAAACGCTAGTGTTGCAACAGAACTCTGCTTCCGCTTCCGCTTCTGCAGAAGTTTCTCAAGTTTTTATACTTCCGTTTCCGTTTCCGGTTCCGCAAACTTTATAACAGAACTCTAAACGGAGAATAATTTGCGATTGAAGATATCGAAGTGCAGCCTTCTACTTCAAAATCATCATTATCATTACAAATATTGGAATCGATGTTAAATGTAAATGAAGACCAGGAGGAGAACTCTTCTACAACTGACGATGGTGACAATTTATTCTGAGAGATACAGTCACACCTTCGAGGAGTACAAGAAAGAGAAGAGTCTACCTCACCATGAGGATTCCCTTATGTGGTGGAAAGTAAATGCGCCCAAATTCCCCATCTGTTGCCAATTGTTCGCCAATACTTATCAGCTCTCCCCCCAGCAATGTAACCAGTGAGTAATTATTTAGTGGAGTTGGTTTAATATATTAAAAACACCGAAACAGACTTAAAGATGTAAAAGCAGCCAAATTACTTTATATAAAAATATACTTAATTAACCTCTGTTTAATTTCGAGTAGTAAAAGTACACTCTACAAATTAAATTAAACAAATCTTAAAAAAGTAAATTGTGCTTTTTCATCATAGGATTAACACTTCCGCTTCCGGTTCCGCTTCCGCTTCTGCTTCCGCTAAGATTTACTTTTGACATCTGTTTCCGTTTCTGCTTCCGTTAAGACACTTCGTTGCATCACTAGTAAACGCTTTGATTTTATAATGTTCACTTTGTTTACATAACTTACGTCACAAAAACAATAATAAATAAAATAAGTAAAATTGTATGTTATAAACGGTCGTGAGTTGAAAGACATGGGTTAACATCTTTAATGACTTATAATTAATACTGAACCAATCAATGGGACTAACTTGTTTAAAAGCAGTTACAATTATTAGTATACTTTTGAAGGTTATTCCCATCAATGTAATATATCATTGAAGAAGAAAATAAAAATAATAATCTAAACGAAAATATGAAAGAGAACAAGACATGGAAAATAAATTAGTTGAAGATAATATTGTTAATGTTTGACAGTAGGGCGCATTGGTGGTATTTATAAACGCACGTCCCGGTTAGACGAGAGGTTCTGGATTAGAGTCCCAGTTGCGACCGACCATTATCTTTTTCTGTTTTTGTGTGTCTTGTGGACTTTCATATTTTCGATTAGATTATTATTATTATCTTCTTCTTCAATGATACAATTAATAAAACTTAGTTAATGTATAGCAGATTGTAGGTTGTATAAAAGATTACAATTGGATTCAAAACGTTAGTTGTAAAAACTCGCAGGCTCATTTGACAAATTGTAAAGCGCCCTAGAAATGATTTTTCACGAAAATTTTTATTTTTTTATTTTAAACACTTAATTTATCTTTTTTATTCTTATTTTCAGATTTTCGATTGAGTTTCGCTTTTATTGTCTTCATTTAATGAAATCTTAATTAATCATTATTAATTTCACCAATAAACATGACGTCGCAGAATCGGAAGGTTTATTCTTTTAATTGTTCGGCAATTAAGCTGGGGTGTTCGGTCGTTGGGGCCCGTACCACGCACGTGCTATTGGGTCGCACGTGGCGTTACAATTAATCTGAAGGCAACCGTTCACCTCTACCTGGCAGAGTGTTGATTTACCGACATTAAAAAAAAAACAAGTGCCGGGAATGTATCGATCGTGGGATTGCAACGTGCAAGGACCAAACCATTGGAATGATTTGTGAAATAAAATAATTTGATACGCGTAATGAACAAATAGAAGTGGGTAGATTGGAATCAAAATTTGTGGCGATTTTTCCGCTTATAATGATGGTAGTAGAAGGAAGCCGAATATTGTCATGAAATAAAATAAAAATTATAAGCCGTTTTTGTCAATAATCACTTCAAGGGCGCTGCACAAATTTATAATAGGTACATTTCCACAATCTTGATTCTAACTACAGATATACACTAGAGCACTAGACAAACCATTATAACAACTTATGGCTAAAAATTGCATCCACCGGCTCATTGATTACCGATACCAAACAGAATGCATTTGACCAATTATCGCGATGCTACGTAAAAATGTACTTGTATTGTTTTATTTATACTTTGTACAGGCAGAAAATATAAAGGACCATACCTGGAAGGTCACTTGAGATTAACACTAATTATTGTTTAGAGAAATTTAGATCTAGTTCGCACGCAGAGGACATAATTGGAAACACATGTTATTTAATTCTGATACATATTTAAATGTTAATGCATAATGTGTTCTTTAATGGGCGCATTTGGGAAAGCAAAATTTTATGATGAGCGGTACAGTACGAGGATTTGATCAGCATATTTATGTATCTTCCTAGATGTGATTCGTTCATTGAGAAAGGACAAATTGATGTGTAAGGATTTAAATAATATTAATCCAATACGAACAGTGTGATTAAGACATATTACAGGCAGTACAAAAATAATACTCTCAGATAGGTGTATTTAATCTAAGGGTATTGGAGCCTAAATTGATAGGTTTTTAGTTAGTTAGAATGCTTTGTCCTTAAGAAGTTACAATATTGCAAATAATTTTTTATTAGACTTATTTTTAAATCCAATCATAGCAGAGACAACGGCTTGATTAAACGGCTAATTGTTTATTGTCTAGTGCTTTTAACGTTTTGATTTATTGTCGTATTGTCATTTAGGCATTATTATTATAAAGGTCATTCTCAAGCAAAGTCACGACAAAAAGGCAAATTGCTACGGAGCTCGGTGTCAGTTTCACTGGCATTACATGTAGATATTATTGAATTTATTAGAACCTTTTCCAGAAAATCTTACATATAAACTGAACCACTGAAATTGTAAAATACGCTAGATTTCCGTACGTGATATCTTATCACATTCAAAGATTAAAATTAGAAATAACACTGCCTCTGCGTGCAAACTATAAATACCTATCTAAATTTCTCTAGTAAACAATAAAAATATATATTTTAGCGCGGCATCAAGTTCATTAGCCGTACGTTGTTATAGTAGTTTGTCTAGTCTGTAGTTATTGTATGATAGAAGTAGGGCTGCCATCCGTCCGGGTTTCCCCGGATTTGTCCTAGTTTAGAGGGCGTCCGGGGAGCGTCCGGGCGGGGTTTCATTTGATGTCCGGGTTTAAAAAAAAAAATTTAAGTCTTAAAATTTAAAGTCAAACGTACACATTTGCACTGAGGAAGGAACGGTCGTTCTGAACCCGGTCGGCTTTAAACAAATATAAAAGTTGTTCAAACAAAGTAACATTGTTTAATTTATCTTTAATTAAAATTAAATTCAATTTCCAAGAATACAGCTGCATTGATTTTTACAAATTCCTTTTAAAAGGGGAAGATATTCTAAAAGCTATCGGAAAGAGTGATAAATACAACAAAAAAACTGAAAAGTAAAAAAGGCGAGAGGATGAGGAAAAGGCTTTAATAGCTAGATAATCAAATAATGTACTTTTGAGTGCAATAATTTCTTTTCATTTTTGTTGTTAAAGTTATGATGGTTTTTATTACGTAAAAGAAAATTACAATGGCTGTTGATTCCAATTTTAAAGTGATATAAATGAGTATAGTTTTTGGTTATTTTATGCTTAAAAAAATAATAATGTAACTTACATTACAGTAAGTCTAAACTTTAAAAAGTTTCAGTTTCGTTGCTTAAGATTTATGAAGACTGAATTTAGTTCATATTATGAGAGATATTTTGTTGTTTAAATGGCTGCTGATAAAAATTTAAAGATAAAATTATTATTGAGTTAAAGAGTTACCTCAAAAATTGTAAGACTGAATACTAAAATGGTCTCAGTACTTTTAAGATTTTTGTCTAAAAATTTAATTGAATTTGGTTAGGTTAGGCTTAATATTTTAATAAGGTTTTGTTTTCACGACAGAGTATATTAATAATTTGTGTTTTATTTTAAGAATAAAAAAATTCTAACTGATTATTAAAACAATTTGTAACAAACTGTAATTGGATTCTTTTTTGTTAAGTACATTTATAATGACGATAAAAGATGACTAAATTTAATTGGAAAATAAATAAAAAGGTGATTTATGACATTTTTAACTGTTTTTTATTACACTATGTTTAAAAAAACCTGTTGAGATGTCCGGGTTCTGGGCTCTAAAATCCGGGGTTTTCACGAGTCTTGTCCTGGTTGCCAAATTTAAGATATGGCAACCCTAGATAGAAGCAATGTAGAAATGTATCATAAATTTGTACAGCGCCCTTGAGGCCTTGAGGTGATTTTTCACAAAAACGGGGCTATACAAATCATTCAAATATTATTATTATTACTACATCGACTCTCAACGTTTTGACAGTACTTCGATTTTGTTTAGGTAAGAAGTCTAGGTAAGAAGTCTAATAGAAGTAAAGATTATTTTTTTTTTCTCAAAGAATGTTGGACAAACAACAGAAAAAAAATCTGAAGGAAGATTGGAAGATGTGGAATATGTAACGTTTTAAAAGCCACTTTTGGATTGTTAGCATTTCTCTCCGTAAACGGCTCAAATTTGTCAACTCTTTTTTTTTGTTTGACAAGCCCCCAAAGGGCTCACAAACTCCAACAGCTCGTAAGGCTTTGAAGCAAAGAATGGACGGTTACCTCGAGAGTGTTTTCTCTTGGGGTAAAAATAATCTCGTTGAATTTAATGTTTCAAAGACCCAATCTTGTCTGATTACGTCTAAAAGGGATCGCAATGAAAATCTAGTCTCTTTCAACGGAAGCAATCTTCCGAACAGGCCCTCCATTGATTTGCTTGGTGTAACCCTAAGTGACCAGCTCAGGTATGGGGGCTCCATCGAAGCCAGAGTAAAGTTAGCCTCCCAAAAACTGGGCGTACTGTACAGGGCCCGCAGATACTTTAAAAGTACACAACTGCTAACCCTGTACAAATCGCAAGTGCGCCCCACGGTTGAATTTGGCAGCCACCTCTGGTCTGGAGCTCCAAAATACCTGAAAAATACCCTCGACTCTGTGCAGAAACGGGCGGTCCGTTTGATAGATTCTCCCATCTTAACAGACGGATTGCAATCTTTAGAGCACAGGCGTCGGGTGGGAATGCTATCCTTGTTCTACCGGTATTACAATGGAAGATGCTCCGAGGAACTAGCATCATTGATCCCTTCGGCACCGGTGCATAGTCGGGAAACACGCCAAACGCGTGCCCAACATTTGTACACAGTTGACATTAGTCACATGAGAACGGGTCGTTTCTTCGACTCGTTCTTATGTTCAACAGCTCGGCTGTGGAATGATTTGCCGGCCTCTGTGTTTCCTCCTTCCTACAACATGGGTCTCTTCAAGACCAATGTTCATTCCTTCCTCTCCTCAAAAAGACCCTCCACATAGCATCCCAGATGACATAGGCCCTGAGGGAAATTATTTTCCTCAGGGCCTCCTGTGTGGAGTTAATGTAAAAAAAAAAAAAAAAACTCTTAATCGTCAAAGAAAAACCTCTGCCCTGATAATGGATATTGCAATGATGTCTGAAACCTTGTCAACAATAAGAGGAAGGGCAAAACGGCATAATTCCTTTAAAAAAACTAGGAAAGTTGTCGTGTATTTCAGCAATTAGCGACGATTTCGGGCTGAAAACATTGAGAAGTGCTTAAAATATTAATAAATATATGGTGAAAAGTTCGTGGATGTAATTAACATATTAGTAGATGTAAGTATGTTTATTTAATTCAACAAAAAAAGCGAAAAAAGGGCCTTCACACGGGATGACCGCTGACCGCTCTTTAGACAAAGTTCTATCTTAAAAGTTAGTAATAAGATAGAGTTGACTTTGCACTAATAATTTATTTAAAGCATCGAATGATATACATATATAATAATTATTAATTATGATGAAGGGGGGGCTGTCTGGTATCTGGAGATGTTTGAATATCTATTATAATAACGAAGTAGTAAAGAATGTGCAGAGAGAAGACGGAATATATGATGTTACACGGTGCTCCGTCCAAAAATAATACCTCAAAAATGCTGACAAGTTCAATTTATTAAAATCGCGTAAAACATTCGCGTTTCGTTCCTGGCCCGGCTTCCCGCATTTCTACCAATTTATTACATATTCTCCTTAAATACCTCAAGTTCCAAAGCTCTTAAAAAATGTATGTTATTCTTGAAGATAATATCTACACATTCCCCTGGCCGAAACGACAATTAATATGAAATTCCCTAGATAGAAAAAAATCGCAAAGTATGCTCCGAAAATTATTAAAAACACGTTTGTTTCAGTTATTTTACAAGTTACATGTATAAAAAAATTAACAATGTTTCTTTAAAAGATACTTAAGACGCCTTCCACGAGATTTTTGCTCTATTTTAAACAAGTCGTCTTTCATTAAACATTTTAAAAATTTTCGCTTAAATATTATCGTTTTTAATATTAGCCCTCTCTCTCTAACATTCGTATTTACATATTTTAAGCGGGTACACCGCGCCTTGAAATGATCTTATCTAAAAAATTAAGCTTACCTACAGTTATTACGCACTATACATTTTGTTCATTTAATTAATATTTTCTTATATGTATTCATCATAATTCCTGGCCAGGGTTATACGCTGAATTTATTGTAAAATAATATGATTACATATTTATGATAGAAAATAGATTGAATGGATACCTACTTCAGGCGCTGTTTTTTTTTTAATTTTCATTTTAAGAGGAGTTTTTTTACTGTTCAGGGATGTGTGGACATATTTTGACCCCCAGGCTAATTTGTTAACTTTTGGGAGCAACTCATATAGGTCTCACAGGAATCGTTGTCTCCCTTACTATCATGGCGAGAAATATGATTTAAAAAGTATTAGAAAGAGAAAACACCTCGCTATGCTATATATTCAAACAAAAATATTTCCTATATACCCCTGCTAAGTCACCAAATGTAGCAAAACAATTGGGGTGATCCAATAAATGGTTCCCGGGGCGTAGGTAAGCCTCCCAATGGAAAATGTCTCATTTACGATAGATATACAGGGTGTCCCAAAAGAAAGTTGATATTTAGTGGATTGATTTAAAAAATAAGGGTTCTTTCGAAAAAAAGTTTATTAAATACTAAAATACACATTTGGGAATTTATTTCTGAAAAATCACATCCTCCAAATGTAAATCCTCACGTTCGCGGCATTCATTTAATCGAAGAGTAAAATTTCTTATGACGGCTCGCCAGGTAGACTTCGTGATGGCTGCCATTTCGTGACAGATATTTTCTTTTAATTGCATCAGGGAAGTCGGATTTTTGGCGTACACTTTAGATTTGAGATAACTCCACAGGAAAAAGTCCATAGGAGTTAGGTCATTACCACGAGGGGGCCAATTTATGTCACCTCTTCTGGAGATCAATTTGCCAGGGAAATTTTCACGAACTCATCATGGCAGAGACGTATTGGACGTATGTTATATTGCTCCGCCTTGCTGGAACCATGTTCTTTAGTTATAGCCAGTAAGTTTGTAGGGATGCAGCATTAGGTCTTTGTGCAAAATGCTGTATAACGATGATATATGCACATTTAAAGCACTTGCGCTCTTCCGAATCAAAAAGTTTGAGTCGTCACGAAAAGACTGATAAATACTCTCTACGTTTTCTATCGATCTCGATGACCTTGGTCGCCCGGATTTTGGTTTTGCCTGCGTTGTACCGATCTCTTCAAACTTTTTGACCCATTTTCGAATGAGAGGAATGCTTGACGTATCATTGAATTGACGAAAACCTCAAATATTGCAGAATCTTCTACGCGCTACAGTCGCCGAATCGCCATTTTTTTAAAACTCACGCACGCAAAACGCGCGGTCGCTCCCGAGAAATGCTTGATAGCGACTAAATTCCCAAGAGCCAGACTACTGATTGACATACCCCCCGCGCCCCTCCGAAAAGTTGCGTTCACACAGAAAACAAAACCAATATTAACTTTCTTTTGGGACACCCTGTATTTAGTAACATTATCAGGTGACGCGTGCAATGTATACCTACGTGTATGTAGGAGTGTGTTTGTAGGTGTGAGAAGCGGTATATGTATGCGTATTTAACAGTTTATATAATTTCCGAAGACAGATGGCACCGATCGTCAATTTGATCACGGCGACGAGTGATACCTTAGATATGCGTGAAAATGAACACTGAAAACTCTGAATCAGAACAAACAAAAGCAATCAAAAAATTTATTAAACCTGCACTTTCGGTTCACTTTGTACCGGTGACTAGAAGGAAGTTGCAGGGGTCTCGGTCACGTGACAACACCTACAACCTACAACCCTCAGCCAGCGCAGACCACGTGACGCTGTATTAATGAGAAAAGGCATGTTAATGAATATTCATTGCTTTCTGGTGAAATAATAACACCAGCAAGTAGTTACCATGACGCAGCAAATTCTTGCAGTCATACCGATGAGAGAAATTACAAAGCATCAAGAAAGTGACTTACCCTTTTAGTCTATCATACCCTTAAATTAAATATACCTCTACCTGAGAGTATTATTCTTGTTTTGACTATGAAATATCCTAATCAAATCCTTGTATTTTGTTTCGAAGAGTTTAACTATTCACGTTTATTTGTCACTAAAATTTTATTTTTTCTGCTACCAGTGTCGACATATCAGTGTCATTCACTCTTTCTCTCTCTCTCCGATGGCGCTACAGCCCACATCGAGCTTTGGCTTCCCGCAACATTCGTCTCCAACGGTAACCGACGAGTTCATCGAAAATCAATTCATCGAAAGCAAATTCATCGAAAACGAGTTCATCGAAAATCAATTCATCGAAAGCAAATTCATCGAAAACGAGTTCACCGAAAATCAATTCATCGAAAATCAATTCATCGAATGATCAATTCATCGAATCGCCAATTCATCGAAAAACATTTTTTTTGTAGATATTAGAGCTGACACAAAAAGGTCTGTTTAACTGGGTTAAATGTGTTTAGCAACTGTCAGTTTCGTAGTGACAGTATAAAATTTATAGGTTATCTCTTCGATTTCCGATTGTCTGATACTGCAAAAAGGGGATATCTAAGGAACGGTGACCAGACAACTCATAATGAAACCAACTCAGAAAGGTCATTGAGTGATGATAAAAAAATATTTAAAAATTGGTTAAATAGGTTAAGTTAGGTTAGGTTAGGTTAGGTTAGGTTAGGTTAGGTTAGGTTATTGATTTTCGATGAATTGATTTTCGATGAATTCGTTTTCGATGAACTCGTCGTGAACCGTCTCCAACTCCTCCTATCCTTAGCTTATACCTTATATCTTATACCTTATATCCTTAGCTTATCCTTAGCTTATCCTTAGACTTCCAGTTTGTTACCTGGAGAAGCCGAGCGGCATCCCCTCTTACCTCCTCTTCCCACCTCAGTCTGGGTCTTCCCACTTTTCTCCATCCACCTGGGTGTCCAGTCATAATTATTCAGTGTCATTCAATTAACTTAAAAATTTATACACGTACAGAAATGATTACATTTAATTAATGGGAGGGGTGATTTTGATGACGAAAAGAACGGTGGGAAGAGCCAACATAACATTGGAACATTGTTAATAGGGGTGATTTACGTGATATTATGTGTCGAAACCGGTAGCAAAAAATTATAATTTAAGTAACAAATGTACCTACATGGAAAGTAAAACTCTTCAAAACAAAATGTCTAGAAATTGTAACATAGTTAATGCCCAAGAATACAAAAAATCCTTGTACTATTGTACCGCCTTTCATAAAATAAAAGGCATCAAACATATTAATTTTGGATGTCTGTGATTTTGTGTTTATTGTGCGTGACATGAAATGTTCCTGCGTAATGTCAAACATGCTTTGAATTCAAGCGTCATTTTCAAAATTTGAACTGATTGCTCAGACAAGCGATAAAGTATGTACCAAAATATAATTGGTGTATTTTTATAATATTGTATAATTCAATGCAGGTCAATTCCGATGAACACTTTTATCAGAAAGTTTAGCTTGAAGAAGGTACATCTTTGCATACAGAGGACACTAAGTATATTAAAAACACTGCTTACGCAGAGATGTGCAATGTGCTAAGGCATTATTTACAGTTTCTATTTTACTCTCCATTACTATTGGTATTATTACGTTTATTAGATCTCTTAAATTTGTTAATAAAATAATATAAGTAACTAAATAATAAAGAAAATTGACAATATGTATTTGTTTTTGATAAGCAATGAGATTCACAAATCCTACATTTATTGTATGTTTGTGAATATGTATGTTTTTGTTTTCGATGTATCTCAACAGATGTCGTTAGTACAGGTAGTTACATTAAGTTTATAGTATCTCAACGGAGGTCAGTAAAGTTATACTACACGAGAGAGACAAACGTCGCCCGTTGCGCCTGTTAGGGTTTAATACCAGAACGGTTACAAAGATAGCCGATGACAGGTGGGTACCTTCAGTGACCATTCGACTGCGTCAGATTAACACAGAACATCCATTAGAACGGACGTTAAGTCCAGCTAAATATTCATTGTAAATAAGATACTAATAAAGACGACTCGTCAGCTGACGAGCCGAAGTATCGTTGTACCGTTGTTCATTATAGAAAACAATAGTACACCACAGTTAATATACTGTGATTTTTACAGTTCTGCGATAGTTATATCATAATCCTTCTCAATTTTGCATCAAAACGATTAACATGAAGTTGTGCTAAGAACGTAAAAAACGAACAGTTTTCATTATTTCATATACATTGTTGTAAGTATAATACAATGAAACAATTCTCGGTATAATTCACAGAGCGGAAAGTACAAAGCAGAGAGTATTGCGCGGGAGTCTGAAAGGATCCGGCAAAAGCAATTAGAGGGAGAAATAAATAATTATGTCCTTGAAATATCCATCCTCGAGAATCGTGTTCTTTCACTTCACTCCGTTCTCTGTACCCTTTTCCATGTTCCCAGGTCTCACTTCCCTCCGTGCTGCTTTTCTCGTTGGCATCCATTTTCGCACAGACATATTACTTAAATGTGGCGGACCTTTATGTTCTCGCATTGTAAGTGCAAGCTGCAAGTTGGTAAAATAACACGAATTAGCGGAAACAAGCTTCATTCTATACACCGAGATATAGGATTTAGTAGAAACTCCGTTGCACAGCGGTAAGCTCTGTAACTCTGAACCGAGCTCAGGGCCAATAGGTAGTGAGATCATAGTAATTGAGAAGGTGTAGGCAAACATTATTTATAAGGGCTTTTTTAAACCTATCGATTTTTTTAAACCTATCGATTCTTTTAAACTAGTAATTCTTTTAACCATCCTTCTCCCTATTCCCATTTAAAGAACTTAACTGTAACTTGTAACCATTATTATAAGCAATAATTATCAGCCTGAAACACTCATCAACATTGAAAAATCTTCCGAGAAAAGATACTTGCCGCCAACGGGACTTGAACCCGTGTTCTTCTGATTTCCGGTCCTCTGCTCTTGACCACTGAGCTATGGGGGCTTATCAAATACCCGCCAAATAATTCAATATATACTAGTGTTTCATTCATATATATATTGAATTATTTGGCGGGTATTTGATAAGCCCCCATAGCTCAGTGGTCAAGAGCAGCTGACCGGCAATCAGAAGGACACGGGTTCAAGTCCCGTTGGCGTCAAGTATCTTTTCTCGGAAGATTTTTCAATGTTGATGAGTGTTTCAGGCTGATAATTATTGCTTATAATAATTGTTACCCTTTGTGCTATGCATAAAAATCTTGTCTAAACGTTAGTTTATAAATTAAAAATAATAATTAACTTGTAACCTTTCTTATTTTTTTTTATTAAGGAGAAAATACAGATACAGATGTCAATTGACAAGAATATACAAAACAATTAATAGAGAATTCACCTGCATCCAAACTAATTCTCACGAATTAACATTAACAGCAGATAAAAACATATGCAAATATTTTTACTTTTAAATACGGAAAAGACGTACATAAGAATATTATTTTACAAATAGAGAGATGAAAAAAATGTGCGCAATATCCTTATAAAAGTTTACAAAGTGTTTTTGGAATTTTGATGGTAAGACCAAAAATATTAAAAAATATATATATAAATATAGATAAAAAAATAATGTCATACATAAATTTAAAAAAAGAAAGGTAGTTAAAATTATAAACCAAGTAATGTCTAAGTTATTGTATTTTGTAGGAAAACAGCCTTCAATTTTCTACTAAAGGTACTGCGTCTACTTTTAAATCACTACATTAACTTGGATATCATATTACGTATTATTATGTCGGCCTCCGTGGTCGGAGGGTAAGGCTTTCGACTAGCACACCGGAAATCCCGTTAGGTGCAAATAAATTTTAGTGGATTAATTTGTGTTATTTCATAATTAATTAATTTAAAAATTGATATACAGTTTATTTGCGGCACGTTCCAGAGTGGAAGGAGCTTTCAGTATCGCCCTGGTTTAAGACCACCATTCAGAAATGAAAATTTGAATGAAATGGCTTTATCTGTGTTTAGTGATCAGATCTGAATAGCCAGGTACTTCCGTACCTTCCTCCCCCCATCTTTTTCCCATCCGCACTACCTTCAGCCTCACAACATTGGGGACGCCATAGTCTCACTGGCTCTAGCAAGTGGGACTCTTTCGAAATCAGCCGTATACGACACATTTTGATAGTTCGCCGATAAATCTTCATTAAGAGATCTGTCATCGCGCACAAACATCAAAATAATACCACAAACGAATAGTCTTTTATGTACGCCTATTAGGTACGTATGCTACATATAAATATAAGAAGTAATTAACTAATAAATAGTAATTCGTGTTTTAAGGAAGTAATTGTATAATCTTGCGCTAAATAAACAAATAACAATTTAACTAATTAATCCACATCAACTGATAACAACACACGACAGGCCTAGACAAGCAATTGAAAGCCATAGAAAATCACAGAAATTTGTCAGCCGATAACGCACGACGGACGCCTACCGACATCTGACGGAATTGAATGATACTGAAGAATCAGACTTCAGTGGGATATTAATATCCTTAATTATTATTATTATCTTAAATATATTTATAATATTGTAAAGGTGAAAGTTTGTACGGATGAATGTTTGTTACTCTTTCATGCAAAAGATACAGAATGAACTTTAAAAATTCTTTCTCAAATAGCTACATTATTTGCGAGAAACATATACTGTATATATTGGTAAGCTCTGGCGTTATGAATGAGCTGTGGCGTTATGAAATTATTTATTATACGTTTATTGTCCAGACGAAAAGCAAAGCGTTGCTTGATAACTATAAGTAATTATTTGACGTGCGCTGTCATTTTGTTACTTGTTTTGGTTACTATGGAGATCCCTTTGATAGTTTAAATTATACTAATCTATATTATATTATAAATGCGAAACTGCGTGTGTTTGATATTTACGCTTTAATAGGTGGCCCGCGAGCTGTTTGAAAAATGAATGTAACGGGTATAGAAGGCAGGTGAGGGGAGGGGAGGGGGGAGGGGGAAGAGGAGTGGGGATAGGGAAGTTGGAGGAGGCGGAGTGGGAACCCCCCTAATACTATGCGAGCGAAGCCAGGGGCAAAAGCTAGAAATATTATCATACTTTCTTAAAAAAAAGTTTAAAATGCGATATGATTTATTAAAGCATTTTATCAACAATAATACGAGTTTTACAGATATACATTTTGAAAGGTCGTGATCCTGACTTTTGTGTCGTAAGAAGTCATATTATGTTGAATGGTTGAAGGTGTTTTTCGATCGCAACTAAAATATGTATCCCCAAAGAGCGGTAAACTCCGAAGAGACGGTTAAGTGTTGTTTACTTCGGTTTTCTAATTTGTTGGTTTACATATGCGGTAGGTGGTAAATGTGCGAGGGGTGGTTGAGGGACCTAAGTAGGCTTTAATTAAAGGCACTGTTTCACAAGTAAACAGCGGGGCGCCGGAAGTGTGGGGGCTTCGGTTCGTTTGAGACACACGAGAATCCCACGTGGATGTAACCAAATCGATTCGATTTAAGAGAACACTCACTTTACTCCCCACCTCCCCAGCTCAAAGAAAGATGTCTTCTTAGATGTTGAACAACTTAAATAAGTAGATCTGATAATATTACAGCATCTTATCTTATTTATTTATTTTATTTTGCAGAAACAAACAGAACATAGTTACATAGTAGAAAATAGTTCCAAAGTTATAGAATTTAACACAATAATTGGTACCAATGGCATGTGGCTGTTATATACTTATGTTTTTATGTGATAAATTATACAAGTAAAGTTAGTAAATTATTGAAGGAGAGGGGTGTGTGTGAATGTTTGTATGTGTGTGTATGCGCATGTGTGTGTATTTATGTGTGTGGATGTGTGTATTATGTGTGCGAATTCAGTGTGCTAGAAATGTTTTTCTTAAACAGAGGGAGGGAATCAAAAATTATATCGGTATTTGTGGTTTTTTAATTGAGTTGAATCTTTGAAGGATGCGGGAAATGGGGGAGTTGGCTGCAGCCATTTCTGGTTGCGTAAAAAAGGTTGATGCGGCGAGTTCTTTTAGATAGGATGTTAGAATTTATGCTGTCACTGTCGCTCTTACTCCATCGAATACTGAGCGAAAGGGATAGCTGCACCAAAGGCTGATAATACCGAAATAAAATCATCAAAATCGAGGTTTTGTATTCCCCATTTTCTCCTCTAAAACTGAACCGATTTTTACCAACTGTATTAGAAGAAAATACTATTTATCTGTACTTTTTGCTTTTTTAAAAAATACATTGCCTAGTTTGTGTACTGAACGTCTGTTGATGGCGATCAAACCAGGCAATTGCATCGTTTTTCGGAGGGTCCGAACTCACATAAGAATCAAAACTTATAAAAAAGCAAAAGGTGCCGACACGCTAGTGATCCATATCAATGTTATATTGAAAAAAATATTTGCAGCGGTGTCAAAATCCAGAGAGGAAATTGGAGAACACGTTTGTATGGACAAAACGCAGCCCGGTTTCCTGTTATCTACATCTCTACATATTATAAATTAAAGTCCTCAGCCGTCGCGTTAAACTCAAAAACTACTGAACGGATTTTCATGCGAATTTCACCAATCGATAGAGTGAGGAAGGTTTAGGTATATAATTTATAAAGGTTTTGTCTAAATTGGTTGAAATATAAAATATACAAAGGAGAATGTCTGTATGTGGTGGACGAGCGGGCGGGCAAGCGGGCGGTGTGGATTTGATTTGTATGCAAATCTAGAGTTTTATGCCGAGGTTGATGACATTTTGCATATGTGACCTTCAAAATAAGAGGAAGGTCACTGATTACATTTGATTTCGAAAACTCTGTGTAACGCCCGGGCAGCGTATTTACAAAACCTATACCGATTGAGTCGCTTTACATTTTCAATATCAAAATTTAAATATTTAGAAACAAAATTATTAATTTCTAATATACACATTGGAAAGGTTATTTTATCTAAATTTTAGAACAATTTTTGTTTTTGCAATGTGATAAAAAATAACCAATATATAGGTATATTTAAAATGTAAATTGTCGCTACCGCGAGTGAATCGGTATAGGTTTTGGAAATACGCGACCGGGCATCAGCGGGGACTTCAGCTAGTTAATTGATAACTCAAAAGTCATGCGATGTTACAGACAAGAAAAAGCTGTGCACATTTCATGACACCAGAAATCATCGTTCGAGGGTTTTAGTGAGAGGCACAAACAGATTTCCTCCTCTAGGGTAACTTTATAATTTGTTTTTTACCATAATTCAAAACTCAAATGGCCGAATCATACGCAAAATAATGAAAAATGTATGGATGGATTTCATACATAAATCTTAAATATAAAAAACTCGTGTCCCGGTGTTTGTGGTCGCACTCATCCGAAACGGCTTGACCGATTTTTATGAAATATTTTATTTATATTTGGTAGGCATGAGAATAGGTTTTAAAGTATATTTCATACCACTTTGTGATCTGGATAGGGATCCAGAAAAAATATTAATTTTTTTTGACAATTTTTTTTTATTTGGCATCAAAAAATACCTTTAACCCAAAATTTTAAACCTCCTACCCCCACCTTCCCATTTTTTAATCGCGATTTTAGTATTTTTGTATGAAAAAATTTAACCGTCTTTCGTATTTCAAACAGAACGAAATTATTTATGTTGTTGAATGACAGATGGTGCTACGTCCGCCTCATCGAACTTTCATCCACACATGCGCAAGACATTCACGAGAAACGTCGCGTCATTTTGATATTTAATTCGGCATCATGTTCTCGAGTGGGCAAACCATCGAGCTTATTTGTGTTGGTTAAAGACGGACTGACAAAAAATATCGTATACTCAATTGCTCTTCGAAATTCATATTGATTTTCTTTATTTCATTTTCCTACTTTAGCTGTTGTTTTTTTTTGTTTTTATCGGCGGTCATCGTCTACACCTCTCCATCCCTCTTTCTGTCACAGATCCCATCCCTATCCACTTACAATACATTCGTTAATTTTTATTTAACAACCAAAATATTCAGTAGAAATAATTTATGTGGCAGAACAAAGTTCGTAGGGTCAGCTAGTAATATATATATATATAGATGAATTACGTGCGCGCAAATAAATTAAAAGATTGTTGCAAATATTTTTTTTCATTAAGAAGGTATCAGGGTTTAAAAAATAAAATTCGATTTTGGGATCTCGCAACGTCTCGAAATAATCATCAATAGCCATTCATAAGTGCTCGGCATTTCAACTTCTTGGCAGTTCCTAACATTAGTAAAACATTTATGTTTTTTAATATCCTTATAATCATATTATTTTATAGCACATCGAACGATATTCGACACGTGAAAAACTATTTTAAATAAATTCTCGATCGTTGTAGCTTTGAAATCTCAATTCATCGCATCGATGCCGTGAAGCATTCATATCATTATTATCTTTAATATATAAAAGAAAATCGGGTTAGTTACACTATTTATAACTCGAGATCGGCTGCACCGATTTTGATGATCTTTGATTTGTTGGATTTGTCTCCGCCCCGGATAACAGAATAATTATTAAAACGTGGCAAAAATTCACGAAAAAGAGAGTTATGAAGAAAATTAATTTTTTCATACATTTTGTGTGAAACGAATTCTCATATTTTGAAAGAACTGCAGCAATATTGTGATAGGTATAATATTTAATTGTGCGTGAATTCCAAAAATTCAAAAACGTCAAATGTCAATGCGTTGATTGTTTAGCTTTTGTTCTTAATCATATAATGCTGCCTCTCTTTCTTACACAATAAATGTCCATAGTCGAAAATGAGACAAACCGTGAACGATGTCTCCGCACCCCTCCAAAGAAAAAATACAATAATAATAAATCTCTGAAATGAAACACATTTTTTTTAAGTAAGCTCCACAAACGACCTATGTCATCTTAGGGGATGCTGTGTGGGGGGAATTTTTAAGGAACGGTAGGATAGGAAGTTCTGGGAAGGAAAAAGGCATGAGGGTTGGGTAGGAATCTGGAGGTCAGTGTATCCGGGAGTGAATCCATCCCTCCAACTACCAAAATTGATCGAAATTGACCTTTTACCTTGACCTTTCCAGCCGGACTCTTTCGACCCATTGGTCGAGAGAATCCGGCTGGAAAGGTCAAAAGGCCTCCCTCAAACAGTCTCTCTCGATCCGGCCCGCCACGCAGCAGGTGAGCAGACGCATCCGCCGCCAAGACCCGCACAAAAGTCACCCCATGAACCCGGGCACCTCTTCTAAATCACCAAACGTAGCGAACCACTTGGGGTGACCTATGGCAGAGGTGTTGGCTATCCAATAAATGGTTCTCGGGACGGCGGCACCCGTAGCCGCTTCCTTAGAAAATTTCCCATAAGTAATTGGAAAGTAAGAAAATCACAAAAAATTAAAAATCCATACACAACGCCATCTCTGATATTGACAAAAATAAAACACGGATAGTTGGGCATCAATAATTGCTTCATTGTGTAATTTTTAATTTAATAAAAAAAACTTAATTTAATTCAACTGTTATTGATTCTGAGGCGGTACGAAGTTCGTCGGGTCAGCTAGTTATTATTAAACAAACTACCTACAGTTTTAGGAAGCAAACAGAAAACGCCTACCAATCTAATCGTAAGCAAACTTCATAGCAGAAGTGAAAAAACGCGAACAATGAAAGGCGTTCAATATAATACACACAATAATCAGAAAAAAAACCTTAATTTGTTATTATTTCCTTGTTTACAAAGGGATTATTAAAGTGCGGTTAATTTATAAAATAAAATTTATAAATTTTTGTAAACCGAAAAAAACGATTAAAAAATGTGATTATATTTTGACAATAGATTTTTGGTTGAACTAACCTAGGCTTTGTTATCCTCGTATACTTACGCACGCTTGACTTTGGTAGTAAGCTGGTGAATGCGTGACGAGAGCGTTATGAAAAGTGTAATCGGGCGAGGCGAACGGAAGTTGAGAGGGAGATATATGTCAGTGAAGTTTTACTTCAGTCGTGTGATAAATTCGTAATTTTTCAATAATGTCTAAGAAAAACAAGTTTGTAAAAAATATATGACATAATAATATACTGGTTAGTGAAATCGTAAATAAATAGAAAAACTTAAATATTTTCGTCACAAACACGAACGAGGAATTTTTTAAACAAATTTTATTTGAACTTTAATAAAAATTCCGAAACGTAGCTTTTCTAGATAACTTATTTTACTATATTTTTATATGATTTGAAATGTGTGTTATATAATACAATATATTGTTTAAAAAATTAACAAATCTGCCAACAACCAACGGTATGGCCTTATTCTAACAAATATTAACAATTTTTTTCAAAATTTAAAACATATCTTTATTAGATAAAATGACAAACCTTCAATCAGTTTATATTTTTTGTAGATAAGAACCGGTATGTCTAGAATTCGATTTGAAAATTACATATTTCCGGTTGTCTGGTTATTCTCTCTTAAATAACAACTAATCATTTAAGGTTATGTACATTTTTATAATCTTATGCTAATTTACTTCACTTTTCCTTTCTATTGCGTATTTTCTACTTTCTACTTTTTCTACTTTATACTTTTTCTACTTTATAATTTTTATTTTTATTTTTCCAATTTTTAGCACCATTTATATTACAATTGACTTTAAATTTTAAACTTCATACATAGTAACTATACTCCATTGGTCACCATGAAACAGGCAGCCGCCTAGTATGGTGATTCAATATATCTACTTTATGTAAATGCCACAATTATGTAACATGTATTATATAAATCAATAAAAATCTAAATATCAAGAACTTTGAGATTCAATCCAAGATCAATGCTATAAATAATAAATTTAAGTAAATAAAAGTATTTTATTTTAACGACATATTGACATTTCACGACCGCTTCGGAGAGCCGATTGAATTATGCAGTCTAGTTTTGGAGGAGAAAAATGGGAAATACAAATCATCCATTTTGACGATTTTATTTAGGTATTATCGGCCTGAGTGCAGTTGTCCCTTTATCTCGGTATTCGCGGTGGTAACAACTAACAACATCGGTGACAGCAATGGTTTGGTAAAATACCTATTTTTTCAAATTTCTCGGCGCTTTTTTAGTGTTCAGGAGAAATATGTTATAAATCATTAGAAATTCGAAAGCTGTAAATTATTAGGAATGAGAAATAGAATCACGGAAATCGATATAAACGTATTAGAGAAAGAGAGTAGCATTTTATTTTTTTAGCGATTTAATTCTCGATTGAGTTTTACATTCAGTCTCTGAGTAATCATTCTTTATAAAATAGTTTATAGTATGAGGGCTGACGACTTTTAGAATTTTGTTTTCATTATTTATTTTATCGCACCTACTTCCTTACGCGATAACGATAAAATTTAACACACTTTATTAGATTATAAACAAATTTACACCAAAAATACGGATTAAATTGAAAAATAAATAATGCTAAAAAGGATTGAATTTATAGTTTATCGTTCATTAATGTTTGAAATCAATTACTTTCAAATTTCACACAATTTTTCATGCGACAAAAACACTCGATTTACGGCTTCTGAAGTATTTATATAAATGGATGGATTAAATAAAAACACATATTCAGTTCCATAATATTTCCAAGATGACACCTCGACTATACCTGGGAACAATTCTTATCATCGCAACTCTAGGATTTATTCAAGGAAGTAAGTGAAAATACGCATTATCAAAAACTATAATTTTCAAAACTTTACTAAAATTCAGGTGAAATTTCTAAGAAAGAAACCTTTATGAAATCAAAGTTTCGAATCGTAATTTGAAAAAAAAAAATCTTTAGGGATTTTTAATTATATTTTTATAAGAAAAACTATATTTTTATAACTTTTGAAGGTTAATCCCATCAATGTAATATATCATTGAAGAAGAAGATAATAATAATAATCTAAACGAAAATATGAAAGAGAACAAGACACAGAAAAAGATAATGGTCGTAACTGGGACTCGAACCCAGAAGCTCTCTTCTATTCGGGACGTGCGTTTACCAAAAATATTAAATATAAATTACTAAATTAAAAAAATGGCGAATCCGCGTAAGTTAATTATTTTAACAAAATTATAATGTAACATGCATATTTTTTTCGTCTCCCCGACATAAACACTCACTTTTCATGATAATAAAGCTAAATTTAACCGTTTGAATAAAAAATATTCCGTATTAATCAGAAAGCGGTTTAATACATAAATTATATAAAAATAAATGATAATGTAGGTAGGCATATTAGTTTAAATTGTGAAATATTTAAGGAAAAATCTTTTCTTTTATCTTCATCAGATCCGCAAAGTTCAGTGGAAGACTCATTCAATCAGGTGGATAAAAATCCTACTGAGAGAAGATTCAACCCCGGCTGGGACAACCAACAACAGTACCCTGGAATACCAATAGATTGGGGAAGTCAATCTGGAATAAAAAATGCGATAGGTAAAAATATACCAGCAATATATAAAAGTAGTAAAGCTAGTTTCATCAGTGAATTAGAGATGAATCTTCGCACCAAATTACACAAGTAAATTTTCTGTAGTGTGTCGACGAAATGGCAAATTGTCGTAAGATTATCATTATATAAACCAAAATATAAGTTAAATCTAAAAAAATGTGCGTTATTAAACTCAATTCTTAACCACAGCTATATCAACATAATATTCAATCAAAATCCAAAACGATTCAAATGCAACAATTGGTTATTTAAGCATCTTTTGAAACAACTTTGATCACGATGAATCGAAGTCGCTGATCAGCAAAGTGATTTGTTTGGTAGCGCTCGATTCGCCTGTTGGTCGGAGAGTTGCGTTGGGAAGAGCATATTTGTGCGTTTGAAGAGTGTTGAGCCAAAATTTCTGTTCAATAGTTGATCAGTAGGATTGGAAACAACGGTCTTTAATCATTGAAGAAGATAATATCAACAACACTCGGCGTAAACATGAAACAGACACAGAAAATATTAAGGTCGCAACAGCGATTCGAACCCAGATCCTCTAAAGCTATTAAATTGGGTCATTTTTATCGATCTCCTATTTTATATAACAATATCCTCAATAATTAATTCCAAAATTTTATCCCAACTACACTATAACCATATATATTTTAACTTCAACTGTTTTCTCTATATTTTTTAATTGTTTTAACAGCCTTACAGAATCCATACACTTACAAGGCTGCCTGAAACGTTGCAGTTGGTTCAAGAAGAAGGAAGAAGCCCAACACGGCTCAATACCTCAATAACATAAAACTGATTTCGACTTCAATAGTTCATTAAAAATTAGCTAATATATTTATTCTATTCAACAGTCCCCGGTGGTTATTGGCCTGGTGGTTTCAACCCCGGAAGCAAAGGTAATCTAAAGCTTTATACCCACGCCAGTTCGTTAAGACAGTTTTGCTCGATCGAACATGTTGACTTGGAACTAGGCGTCTTGAGTCCATACGCACGAGCGCTGCGTGTCTGGTATCGAGCAGCTTGACACGAGACACCGCTTGGTCAGCTGTTGACTTCGTATTCCATAAGCACCCTTCTTCAAGATATAAATTAATAAAATTTTCAAAAAAAATCGCGAGGATCACTCCTAATACCCATTTTTGTTCTCCAATGACAAGGACAACAAGCACATAGAACTATAGACGGGTGACTAACATGTTCGATACGTTGTCTACACATTGAGACATGCTCGACCGAATTTCTGTAGAACCTCAACAAGAATTTCGGACCTTTAATTATTTTAATCCGTTTGACTGTAACATATTTTTGGTTTTAATATTAAAAAAAAAATCATCGGACATCGGATAAATATCTTTCTTTATCCATCCAACGAACAGCCAATAGATCACGCCCACAATTATAACATATCATCTGTCATGTGTGACATGTCTTTATGGGATTGTATGGCGAGCGATATGTTACATGCCACGTCCAAAAAATGCTTGATGCTTATAGCGTCCTCTGAAAGTAACCTAAAACTATGCAAATTTGAAACACAGCAAAAAATTAACAAGTTGGCTGTGCACCGCCCGGCAGAAGTTTTGCGATGGACCGGGACAGAAGAATTTAAATAAGGACGGAGACATCTATGAATATCATATTGAAATTAGTTTGGTCAAATGCGATAAAACAGGGAACGTACTATCATTTGAGCTAATAACAGAAAAAAAGTTTATTTTTTTCATCCAATTAGTTAAATATGAGCTTTAATTTCTAGAATTTGTCTATACAAACTGTTTTGAATTTATTTTTTATTTATTGTTATTATTTTCTCTAAGACCGCAAAGTACCCAAACTAAAAACTAGCGGCATTTATAAAATCCAGTGTGACGAAAGCAACGCTGTTTATGTTGAACAAACTGGCCGGTCCTTTAATACTGGATTCAAAGAACACATGCGATCGTTTAAAAGTAATAATTAAATATAGTCACAATTAGCCAAACAGCTCCTAGATTAGAATCACTCACTTAGTGATAATAATAAGCAAACTCCGTTACACAAACAAAATAAAGGGCGCAATCTTTTAGAACAGTTGGAAATTAACAAAAAATAATAAATCCGAAAGCTATTTTGATAAATGAACAAAAAAATATTACTCGCTCGCCACTCTTTTAAGCCAATTTCAAACACTTAATTATAAATTAAAATAAACTCATGAGTCATCATTTTGGAATAACGCGCATAACGATTAGACTAACGACCTTAAACAATGCAGTACAGCAGGGTAAAATCCAAAAACATTAATATTATTTAAATGATATAAATGTATCGTTTGCAAGTGGTATGATCACAGTTTGATAGTGCCTTCAGAGGGCGAAGGAGGAGAACTTGCTTATAAAGAAACTGTTTTTTTTATAAATTAATTAACAATATTGTTGAATACATAAAGGAAATTTAAAAAAAAAATAAAAAATATATTTTGAATTTATTTTTGACCAAAATGTATTTTGTTTTTAGGTTCTAGCTGGATTAAAAAACAGACGCCCGGAGGCTGGGATATGGGAGGTACGAGTAATCAATTAATTTTAATAATAATAAGTCACATTTCACGGTTCGCTTTATATCGGTTGTTGGATAATATGGCGTTTAAGCAGGTACCAAAAAAGTGCAACTTTTAATTAAAAAACATTTACAATGCTAATTTCTGACCTCTGACCAAATGTGCACCAGGAAAAGAAAATATTCAACAACAACAAAAAAGTTATGTATACTAAAGAGAAGCATTTAATTTTTCAGGTTTGGGTTCAAGTGGTTAATGATGTAATTGGAATCTGGAGTGATGAAGGTAATCTCTTTAGTATTAAAGGATATTTGGTTGGACACGATGACGAAGGGATATAATGTTATATTTCAGGTATAGGTTCAAGTCACCTTCATTCGAAAAGTAATGGGAAACTGGAACAACGAAGGTAATCTCTTTGGTATGACGGGGTGTTTGGTTGCACGCAATGACGAACCGATTTAATGTTATTTGTCAGGGGTAGGTTCAAGCCACCTCCATTCCATAATAACGGAAATCTGGAATGACGAAGGTGATCTCTTTAGTATGACGGGGTGTTTGGTTGCACGCGATGACGAACCGATGTAATGTTATTTGTCAGGGGTGGGTTCAATTAACCTCCATTGAAAAGTAACGGGAAACTGGAATGAATAAGGTAATCTCTTCAGTATGAAAGGGTGTTTGGTTGCACGCGATGACGAAACGATTTAATGTTATTTGTCGGGGGTAGGTTCAAGCCCCCTCCATTCGAGAATAATGGGAAACTGGAATGACGAAGGTAATCTCTTTAGTATGACAGGGTGTATGGTTGGACGCGTTGATGAACCGATTTAATGTTATTCATTAGGGGAAGGTTCAAACCACCTCCATATAGGGAATGTAATCTCGGCCCTTTTTAGCGAGATTGATCTCGGACGTAAAAAGGGCGAGATCTCGCCAGTTTAACGAGATTCACTCGAGCATAAAAAACGTCTTATTCGAAGCGCGGACTGACACGGACGGAGTTGCGATCTGTCGGTTTCGTTCGGTGCGCATGAGGCGGCGGCCTGAGGTAGCGGTCGCGGGACGAGGTGTCTCTCAGATTCGTTTGTGCGTGCAATTGGTTGAAAGTTAAGCCGGCGTGCAGCGACATTAGCGCGCATTTGTTTTGTTTACTAATAGTTGTTGCTAGCTAAGGGAACGTACCCTTTTGCAATTTTTAACCTCCCCCCCCGGTGACTAAAAACCTAAGCCCCCCGTCGCTCATTTGTACCAAGCGTGGTATTTCGAAGACCCCCCCCCCTTAAACGGGTTACGTAGCATGGGTACGTTCCTTAACGTGTTACGTGATTGAGTTTGATTTCATTCGAGTATTTTTTGGTTATTTATGCAAAAAAGTTTCTTATGTGAAGTTGTTAATTTTAATTTTTTTTAACTTCTCGTTGTTTTGTTTGTTATAAAAGAACTGTTTTATTACTAAAGGATTTTTGTTTGATATTAGAAGAGAAAGGTTGTTTGTTTAATTTGTTATTTTATAGATACGTACGTCAAAGTTTACTACGAAGTTTATTAAAAAAATATAGACAAATACGTCAAACATAAAAGTTTGATGCATAAAAGTCTATTGAAACATTCGTAAAATTAAAGGTTTATCTTATAATACTTATAAATTTTATTATTTTTTTTCCTAATTTATTCAAATATTATGATTATTTGCAAAAAAAAAACACACACAAATCTGCCAATCTCGCGAGATCTCGAAATTGGCGAGATCTCGCGGTATTGTTATTCTAAACTCGCGAGATCTCGCATAAGCCCCAATCTCGCGAGATTTGCATTCCCTACTCCATATGAGAAGTAACGGGAAACTGGAATGACGATGATAATCAATTTAGGATTACGGGTCTTTGGTTGCATGCGATGACGAAGGGATTCAATGTTATTTTCAGGAATAGGTTGAAGCCACCTCCATTTGAGAAGTAACGGGAAACTGGAATAACGAAGATAATCTAATAAGATAATCTCTTTAGGATTGCAGGGTACCTATTCGTTTGCACGCGATGACGAAGGGATTTAGTATCATTTTTCAGGAGTAGGTTTAAATCACCTCCATTCGAAGACATCAAACCACAAGTGAAATAACAAAATTGGTTTTGACGAGACACACTTTAAGTTTGAATATTTGATGGCTAAGAAATAATCGAGTATTTTTATGAGTTCAGAAAAAATAAACCAACAGGCCTTTAAAATCTGCTTTATAGTCAAAATTCTCATACTTACGAATCCCTTTTCGCTTATGGTGTCATATGGAAAATTGAGATCTTTAGAAACTTATCATAAAACATTAAAATATTTGTGCCTAAAATTTCCAAAATAAAATAAAAAAACACTTTCCGGCGATGTTATTTCTCGCATAAATCAAAACATGCGCCGACGTTAACCCCTCAGGCAATTTTTTCGCCTTTGGGAACATCTCACTTAGGTCTCTAAAATCTTTGTATCCAATTCACTGCCATGGTGAGAAATATAATCTAAATAAATTCCATGCTTTATATTCAAATCTAGAAGTTAACCACAGAAAAATTAAAATGTGCACCTCTATGAAACCAACATTTTCTGCCGCAATTTGAGAAAAATTTATGAAACTTGGTGAATTTTTTATTAATTATACTTTTATGAAACGACAAAAAAGTGAGGTAACTATAACATTTGCCCAATAAAATGTGTACGATTTTTTTTATTTTTCGTTATCAGTGTGTTTTTTTATGTTGCATTCAAAATTTTAATATTTAAAAATTATATGTAAGTTTCTAATATAAAATTTTTAAAGTGTATTTCATCATCTGTCATTTTTTTATTATTATCGGATGTATTTGATTCTGGCAGAACATGCCCGATGGCTGAGGAGTTATATGGGAATTAAACCTTACCTCCAGCGGCGCGGTTCCAAATATTACAAGACTTGGCGTAGAAAAGAAATGCAATTACTAATTCTTTTTTGTATCTTTTTTACAGAATATGTTTAACCTTTGCAAAAATTTGTAAGAGACCTTGCTTGGATGGTAATCTTGGATGACATGGAAAACAAAAATAAAAAAATAACGACATCAAATATATTTTATTAATAAGTATTATTATTTGACGAATACAACAATTTTGTCCGAATTAAACTACGCCATTAATAAAATAGCTTTCAACAGAAAATAAACTTTATTTAACGTCTTCTGGAATCCTTATTTAGTACACAGAGCACTTCATCCTTAAATATGTCAAGACCATAAGTAGTTTATAAATGGGTCGAAATTATAAACTACACGATCCGATTTAAAAAATACATCAAGCAACAAGCCAAAAATGTATGAATTCTCAGTGCGTTACATCGACACGAATATGGTAATACGCATAACCAATCGGTTGGCAAAACGTAGTCCAGAGGTCACAATTTTACAAGAAAGTAAAAAAGCTAATCAACGGAAAGTGTCCCGGATAATTTAAGACATAAAATCGTATAATAATAATAATAATGATATTTGGATGTTTTATATAGCGCCGTTTTTGTGAAAAATCACCTCAAGGGCGCTGTACAAACTTATAATACATTTCTAAAATCTAAAAACTACAAGCTAGGCAAACAATTATAAACAACTTATGGCTAAAAATTGCATACATCGGTTCATTGATCACCGATACGAAAATAAGTGTACAATATTTTGACCAATGGACGCGATGCTGCCTAAAATTTAATGAAAACAGGACCATACTTATCTGGGAGGTCGCTTGAAATTAACACTGTATATTGTCCATTTAAAGAAATTTAGATAGAGTTCGCACGCAGAGGACATTATTGTGAACACATATTATTTAATCCTGAAAAATATTTTAATATTAATATGTAATGTATTCTTTGACGAGTGTATTTTGGAAAGTAAAAGCAACATGTAAAGGTGGGTGGTGCAGTAGTAAATATATGGATTTGATCTTTCTAAATGTGATTCGTCAAGAGACAGATTGATGTGTAAGGAATCGAGTAATTTTAATTCAGTGAGGAAAGTGTGATTAAGACATATCATAGACAATACAAGTATGATACTCTCAAATATGTATATTTAAATTACGGGTATGAGAGCCCAAAAAGGAAGGTTTTTAGTTTGGACCTAAACTCTGTTGGGCTTGTTATGCATCTTAATTCCGGAGGGAGTCTATTCCAAGCCTTAGGCCCAGATACTCCGAAAGCACGATCTCCAAACATAGTATTTGGCTTTCGATTAGGTTCTATTAGTCTGCCTTTAAAAGTATCTTTAAAAGTTCATACATTTATAATGAAAAAAATTAATTTTTGAGTAGTTTAAGCTTATGTATTTTTTAAAGTAATTAGCAATTTTAATTCTTCTCAATGGAAACCGTGGGAAAAACTTCAATTTATTCATAAAAAATGTATTATATTTATAATATAAACCGATTCGTAGTAAAATGGTGATTTAGCATTAAGATTCGCCATAAACTACTTTAATTTCACATTATTTTCTTGCCTTCCGTTGATATGCTTCGAGTAACTCAAGTGAACAGCTCAGTCAAGGGGGATCCATCGAAACCAGGGTAAAGTAAATCTCTCAAAAGCTGGACGTACTGCACATGGCCCGCATACTTTAATGGTACACAGGATAACTGGTAACTGTTAACCCTGTAAAAATCGCAAGTGCACCCCAGTGTGGAATTTGGCAACCACCTCTTGTCTGGAGTTCCAAAATAGAGTCGGGCGCTCGGCAGGCTCTCAGCAAGTAAGATCGTACCTCACACTAAGGATTTTTATTAGGTACGTCTTTTTGTATGGGAAAAAAATGTTGGAATTTCGGAAAAAGTTGTTAATCTTTTTTACTTCCACCATTATGTAGGATCACCTCCGAAGTTAATGCACTTTATCCCCGGACACCTTGTATATGCCATTATTAAGATACAGAAACTGCCACCTTTTCTGGACAATTTGTTTTCGGAAGTCAAATCTCTACAGCCTTAAGATATATATACACAATCATTACGATACAGAAACTGCCACTTTTTCTGGACAATTTGTTTTCGGAATTCAAATCTCAAAATATATATTTTTACTCATAAAGACCTACGTATTTCTAGTGCATCTAAATTGTAAAAGTTTATATGTCAATGATTAGGGAGGCAATACACGTAATTTATCAAATTCAAGGAATGGAAGTATGCGGTGGACTGAAGTGAATTAACGTAATACTTTTACATGTGTACAGAAAATCGTTTAATTTTTTATGAACTCACATACTTGCGTATGAGTCATTCAATTTCACTGAATACCTCGATTCAGAAATTTATTCCGATTAAATTTTAAAAGCAAAAATTTTTGTGTTAATTCGTTAATAATTTTAACTGTTCAAAGTAGTATTTAAATTTTAGTGTTCGATATTTTTGAAGTGAAAACTTCTTTACCCCCATTGTGATTTGAAACTCGATGAAATGGAAACGAGCGACACTAAAAAGAGACAAACACATACATCTATATGATTTAGTCTGCGAGAGAATGAGATAGCAATAAAATATTTATTTATTTCACGGGCACTCGGTTCCAATATAATACGATAAATTAACGGTCCCATGTAAGTCTCCTTTGGTCTATTGGTATAAAGCGCCTGACGAAACTCAGCGACTAGACATTCAGCGGATCCAAAAAATAAATATATATTATCGAAGGAAGCAAATACTTTGTGGTGTGACATTATATATTAAATTAAAAAACACACTTTGTAAAGCACCACTTTTTATTAGAATTGATATTTAACAGCCAACCAGGTTTCGCTCATCTCGAGCTTCATCAGGGCTTATTATAAAAACTAAAGATAATTATCTACAGACATACATATATAAAAGAAATTAAGAGAATGAGTGAAAGAGATACCAACAGAATAGGCAACACCCTATTGGTGCCAGAAAGCGATACAAATAGAAAAGAGGGAGACAAAAATAATTACAGGATGGGTAAGTAAAGGGGGGAGGGAGAGGGGGGGAATTGTTTAAGAAGATGTTAACGGAATAAATTAAAAATGGGACTATCAGATAAATTGATTTGGTTATTAATAATGTTTGATTTATTATTGACGGCTTTTTTGATTTCGAGAGCTTCTAGATTGTTTAACCGAATTCCAATTCCATTTTTATGTAATATTTTAGTCCCGGAGGTTTTATCGAATGAGTGGTTAGTTTCTATTAGATGGTTTGCGAATTCTGAAAAAGCGTTACTATTTAAACATCTTAGATGTTCTTTAATTCTTATGTTTATGTTCCGGGTCGTTTTTCCGATATGAAATGCAGAACAATGATTTACAATTTAGTTTATATACGCGAGAATGGCTAAATTTATCGTCAATATCTTAAGTAACTTAATTAACACTAAAGATATTAACGATAAATTTAGCCACTCAATATCTTAAGTAACTTAATTAACACTAAAGATATTGACGATAAATTTAGCCACTCTGGCGTATATAAACTAAATTGTAATGATTGTTCTGCATTTCATATCGGATCATTTACTGCTAGAATTTTATGTCTTATGCTTTATATCTGTTTATATATTTTTTTTGTTTGTTATAATATCATCTCTATCTTAGGTACCTTTTTCTTATTCTATTGTATACATTTTGTTCCTTTTTCTTTTATTTTTCTGTGACTTACCTCTTTTTTGCTTATTTTATTTCTTTTCACATGGTTTATTTTAGATTTCACTAAGCTGAGCTACACGATGTTCTATCGAGATACCTGTTTATTGTTTTCATTATTTTTCATCAATTTTTTGTGATCTTCTTTTTTTTCCAGCTTCATATTCCAAGGAACACTATTGATTCAACTAACATACTCGACTTTGTTTTTTTTTTAAATTTTGTTTTGGTTTCTTTGTTCTCTTTTTGTTTTTAGTCTCACAATGCTACTTCGCTTCGTTCAGAAGGCTGAACTGAACTGCATCTATTTATTTTGTTATGTTTCTTTTTCCCCTTCTGGGGGTGCGTTAGACCTCGTCCTTGCATCAACAGGAGTCGGTCGACGATGGCACGGTGTCCTCTAAAATTAATTGCGCCACCCCCAGCAACATGTGCAGGCTTTAGGTTTGGGGGGGGCGACCTTGGCTCTCCTTCGCCTTGCCTCCGGCTACGCTGAATTCCTTAGGGTCGTCGGGTATTTCCCCCCAATCTCCCATTTACTTTTCTTTGAGGCATCACCGAGGAACCGGCTAAGGGGCGCGGAAGCTGAGTGTGGTTCACGACTAGACCGAATGTCATGCGCATTCTTGCTGGGACTGCCAATCGATTGAAGAGGACTCCCAACCGTTTGCCATTCCCTTATTACTTATCTACTGTGTCTTCTTCCCAAACAGGTGCTTGTAGGATACGCTGGATACAATCACCCAGCGCTTGCCACCTCGTGAACTTTCACCAACCTGTCTCATTGTCTTGCCTATATTTTATCATACTAACACCTATTGTATCTGTATTTCCCGCTAAGCACTTGCATACTGCTTACTAACAACGTATGCAGGGACATTGGAGGTCTAGTTTCGTTATCAAATGTAGAGTCGTTTTCACCAAAAAAATTAGAGTCCTTGCAAGAGCCTTGAAGGGGTAACCATCTGTTACCTATACCAGGGCGGGTAAGTGGTGGGTCCTCCAATGTCCGACTGAAACAGGACTTGCTACTGAAACCGAAACCGAATCTTCGGTATCTGTCTCAGTTTCGGCCAAAACCCAAACTTTTTGAGACATGTTAAATATCTATTGTTTACTGAAGTTTGGCTTATTTTTTACACTTATACAGACAATTAACACGTATTAAATGAAATAAAAAATAATTATAATTGACGTAAGGATGTGAATTTTTGTTTTTTTTTTTTAATATTACTGCTATAAAACAAACAAAAATTAAATAAATTAATAAAATGTGTTAACTACTTCTTGGAACAAAAAATGTCAATAATCAACACTTACATTATAAATAAAGGACGTCATTAATTGAGTATTTTAATTTAAATTACGTTTACAACCAAAACATTCTTATAACTCGTGTTAAATGAAATAAAAGAACAATAATTAAAGTAATCTGAACAAATATTTTTTTTTGCATTACTTCCATAAAACAAACAATTTCAATAGAAACACAAATTTATGTAAACCTGACTGCTCTGTACTCACTGTTAAAACTAATATAAAATACCTCGGTGTAATTATAGATAGCAATTTAAAGTGGAAAATACAAATCAATGCAACAGTAGAAAGATTAAGAAAATTAATGTACATTTTTCTTAGAATACGAAACATTTTAAATTTTAAACTATTAAGAACTGTCTATTTCTCACTGATCCAATCTGTATTACAATATGGAATTCTTGGTTAGGGTGGTGCATTCAAAACTTCTCTCATGCCTTTAGAAATCATCCAAAAATTATTAATAAAAATAATTCTAAAAAAACCATATGACTTCCCCACCATAAGATTATTTCAAGAATTTAAAGTCCTTTCACTACACAATATTTATAAAAAAATTACACTTTTACAAATCCACAAAGATTGTTTCAACAATGATAACTCATTATCTATTTCAAACAGCAAAAGACCAAGTATTCTTGGCTCTATAACTATACCGCGTTGTAATACCACTACAGCCCAACATTTTTATAAATATATTGGAGTCAAGTGGTTTAACCAGTTACCCCTTAACTTAAGATTGGAAATTAATTATAAAAAATTCAAAAGTTCTATAAAAACACTAAATCATTAGCATATTACAATAATTCAATTTAATAATACAATAGAATGTCTCTCAACAATTGATTTTGGAAATCCATTTACTTTTATATTCTTTTCTCTTTTCTCTCTTCCTCTTTCTCTTCTTCTTCTTTTTTTATACTGTTTTTCTTTTTTTTCTATTCTACTTCATATATCTTGTTTTGAATATGTATATGTATTATATATATGTATATATATATGTACATATATATAATAATATATAAAAAATTATAAAAATATATAAAAATATACAGGGTGTAACAGGACGTACCCGAGGGATTTTAACCAGCGGTTCCTGAGCATATTTGGAGTAAAAAATGTAGATTTCATTTTGCTCTCCGGTGATATTTTTTTTCTATTAAAAACAAAAATTATGTTTTTAAATCACGCGTCGCCAATGGCATGATCATTGGTCTACTCGGGAGACAACGTCGCAATTTCACACGTGCACACAGTGGAAGGGAGGCGACAACGACCAGCGCGCTTCAAGGCAGGACCATATTATATGCTCCAATACCAAACAAGTAATATTTAATATTGCGTAAATAATTATTATGCTTATTTTACTCAGATATTATTGCTAGCTTTAAGTAAAGACTTTAAGTACCGAAAATTCCTGATGGAATTCTAATTTAAATAATTTGTGGTTAGAAGACGGGTGGGTTTCTTCATTTACCGAGAATGCTAAATGGAATGCTAATTGTAAAAGTAAACGATCGAAATTTAAAAATGTCTATGCATTTGACCGTTTACTTTTACAATTAGCATTGCATTTAGCATTCTCGGTAAATGAAGAAACCCACCATTAAATAACTTTTAAACAAAAAAAAATGTAGTTCTACGAATTAAACACAAAAACAGTAATTAAATAACTTATTTGTTGACAATAATTGAGAATAATTTCCAATGGTCCTTTTATCATAAATATTAAGAAATAAGATAAGATAAATATTTAACCACCTTTAAAAACACAATCTCCCTTGCACTTGCTTAATTAGGTATCCAGAATCACCAAAACGAAACGCGCATTATAATCGCGAAATTATTGTCAATAAAATCAATGCTCATATAAAACGAACTTGTCAACAGCTGCAAATGCGTAACCGTGACCTTGACCCACAGAATTTAAAATAATATGAAATACATACATGTATAGGTAGAATACGATGTTATTTTAAAATTAGAATGCTGCCAGGTGCTGAATTATTTGAATAAGAAAAATATTTAATTTTATAAATGAATTTAAAAATAAATCAATTACATATTGGAACAATTTTAAAACCGTGTGAAATATTTTGTTCAAAAGATTTATTAAACATCACGCGGTAGGTAGAGAGGATGAACTGCCAAACAACTCGGTCTTAGCATACTCCTCGCAATTCCACGTAGTAGGTAATTGTGTATTCTTGGAAGTACCTAGTCATGATTCAAATTCCAATTCAAATTCCCCATTTATTTTTACCTAACTACACAATGTAGGTACTAATATTTTTCAGTTATGTAGGTACTCAGAATAAGGGTTACAATCAATAAACTATTGGTTTTACCGATCTATTAATACGTATTATGAAGAACAGGATACCTAACACAATTCTTAGAAAGTTCTCGACTTATAATGTGGCCTAACCAGTGTTTTGAAACAATAAACTATTGGTTTTACCAACCCATCAATAAGTATGTTGACAAAGTTCTTAGAAAATAAGTTGATCTAGCAATGTTTTGAATGTAATAGCATACATTTGGATTACAAGGAACTATCCAGAATAAGGATTGCAATAATAACCTGTTTTACCGATACAAATAATATTATCATTTTACAGAAGGGAACGTACCCATACTACGTGACCATTTTTTTTGCAATTTTTAACCCCCCCCCCCCCCCCCCTCCCCCTCCCGGTGACCAAAATCCTAAGCAAATCGCCGCTCATTTGTACCAAGCGTGACATTTTGAAGACCCCCCCCCCCCCCGAAGAGGTTACGTAGTATGAGTACGTTCCCTAAGGTAATGGTGCCGATTTAAAGAAAAAAAAAATCAAGTCAATAAGTTGACTGTATTCAGCCTTACCAATAAAATACAAACTAACCACAAACAGTCCGATTATGAAGGATTGGAATGTTTCATAATTTTGACACAAAATGTGAGTTCTTATAGAAGTTTCAAATAAATTAATCGTGGTGGTTCGATCATAAGCTTTGAAAACATTTTAGTATCTACTGTTTAAGTGTAATGTTGACTGAACTTACAATACTTAAAAATACTATTTGCGAAAGTTATAATTAAATAATACCTCTAAAAATAATTTAAAAACCCACCCGGCAATGTTTTGTTCGCGTTTGTGTCTGTCATCTGTCACAGATACGAACATAATATTATGAATGACATGTAAGAATAAAAATGCTGACATTTGGTTATAATATTTTTTTTATTATTATTATAAAAGTTGCTCGAAGTGGCCGCCATCGGCTTCAATGCATGCATGCAATCTTAACACATTATGGATGCTTAAATTAGCAGGATTCGCCTTCAGTTCGTCTGCTGCCTCCATGATCAGTTGGATCAATTGCTCTCTCGTCGCTATCGGCTTCGAATCACCTTTTCCTTCAGAGTTCCCCAGAGGTAGTAATCCAACGGTGTTAGGTCGGGTGATCTCGGTGGCCATGCAATGTTAGGACTACCTCGGCCTATCCACCGTCCAGGAAACTCTACATTCAGGTAGTTCCGCACGGCAACGGAATAATGGGGTGGAGCTCCATCGTGCTGGAACCACATCCTTCGCAGTGCTTGTAAGTTTACTTCGTCCAGAATGTCGCCCAGCTGCCCTTGCAGGAACTCCAGATACATCGGTCCATTTAACCTGGGAGGCAACTCGATCGGACCAATTATTTTGTTACCCAAAATACCCGCCCACATATTTACTGAGAATCTCTCTTGGCTCGACGATTCCCGGACAAGCTTAGGATTTTCTTCGGCCCAATGATGCAGGTTGTGGATATTTAATATTCCTGTTTTCGTAAATTGGGCTTCGTCTGTGAATAGAATATTTTTCATGAAATCTCCATTTCTCAACACATTTCGTAGCATCCGTCTACAGTAAATTAGTCTTGAGAAATGGTCGTTCTCCAGTAGACCTTGGCAGCGCCTGTAGTGGAAAGGTTTCAGGCGATGTTTTTTTAGGATTCTCCATACCGTCGTGTGTGTTATGTCTCCAACGATCATGGCGACGCGACGCACGGAAAGCGTCGGGTCTTCTGTCATCATGTTGAGGATCCTCTCTTCAACACGAACTGGAACATCATTATTTCCTCCGCCCTGAACCCGTACGATTCCATGGTCGCGCAGGCGTTGATACATCTGCAAACAAAAATACAATTGCTAACATTATTCTGTTATAAAATATCAGTAAAAATGAATGACGGGTGCGTTTTATATCAGTTTATTTCTGAGAACATAGAAATATTTGATTAACATAGAAAACGTTCCGTAAGTACGAATTAATTTATTTTGTGAGTGAAACTATTTAAAACAAGCTTTCTTGGAACCGATTTTGATTAGCAACTATTTACGTTGGGGGACAAGCACAAAATATGATTATTTAGTTCTTAATTTGGGTTATAAATAAGTGTTAATAACAATTTCAAAATGACGCGACGGCTTGATATTTTTTTCACAAGAATTTCGAACTTTAATTGTAATGAAAATGGAACTTTAAAGCATCTTTTACCAATTAACCTACGTAAATTATTCTTGTTTCTGTTGTATTATTATTCATTTTTTACATCAACTCCACACATTTTCGGGGATGCTGTGAGGAGGATATTAAGTTAAATGAAGTGTTATTTAAATAATTTGAGCTTAAAGAATTAGCCAAGTTGGGAAACATTACCCTATTTTTTTTACTTGGCTCGTTTGATAGGTATTATCTTGGATTTCCGAGAGTGAAACATAAAATTTTGGAAAGTTTTGTAAATAAACATACGTAGTGATAACCTTTTTCCGTAACATTACAAGACACAATTAGGCGGATTTTTGGGAGCCTTTACAATGAGATGGCGGCATTAAATGTGTGTCTAGCTCTACGATAATAAATAGGTAGTTAGGTACAAACCTGTACGAAAGTTGTATGGTGTGGTAGACGTCGTTCTGGATATATTCTGCGATACTCTCTTACAGCTTCCACTGAATTTCCTCGGCAAATTCCATAAACAAACACTATATCTGCTTCATGGGCAGGTGGATAATTTTGAGGCATCTTTTAGAATAAACACTAATAATAACAGTAAAACAAAAACAAATTTCAAAGCAACTACGCACGACCCCGTTCACCGTCAAACTCCAAACACAACTGACCGAGCGGTATTCGGAAAGGGGTAGCTTCGCCGCGGTATGGGAGTGAGGGAGCGTGCTGCCGATAACTGTAGGGTTGGCTAGCGGATAGGGGGAGGGGTTATCGCGAGGTTGCCATATCCTTTACTCGAAATATGAGATCAGTGAAGGTGTGTAGAAAAAACAAAAAAAAATGTTTTTAATTGAAAAAAAATGTCACCGTACAGCAAAATGATATACAAATTTTTTTCTCCAAATAAGCTCAGGAATCGCTGGTTAAAATCCCTCGGGTACGTCCTGTTACACTATTTAAAAATACTGTATGCGAAAGTTATGTTAAATATTATCTCCAAAAAAATATCTATTTAAAAAACCACCTGGCAATATGTTTATTCGCGTTACGAGGAGGCGCGCAGTAGAGAGTGAAAGAGTACGCTGCCAACAACGGGGTTCGGGTTGGCTAGCGGATATGGGGGAGGGGTTTGCGCGGAGTTGCCGTATCCTTTACTCGAAATATGAGATCAGTGACGGCGTGTGGAAAAAAACCAAAAAAATGATTTTATTTGAAATAAAAATTTCACCGGAGACGAAAATTTCATTTACATTTTTTACTCCAAATATGCTCAGGAATCACTGGTTAAAATCCCTCGGGTACGTCCTGTTACACCCTGTATATTATAATTCTAAAAAAATATGTTAAATAGTTTTTCACACACGCTGCTCCACCTTTTTTACACGAGCATGCTCTAAAAAAAGGTGAATCACGTTATATAAAAAAATGTATCTGAAAAATGTAATGTCATTATTGTATGTACAAAAAAAAAAAATTAAATAAAAAAAAAAAAAACAAACAAAACAAAAATTATACAATTTTACAAAGATATTATCACTTCTTGAAACAAAAAAATTGTCAATAATCAAGGTATAAAGTAAGTATAAAGGAAGGACAATCACAAGAATCACATATTCTCAGACTACATTTAAAGTTTGTTGAGATCTTTTGCAGAGTTTCGGTTCAACCGAAAGTTCGGCAGATTTTCTGACGAAACCGAAACAGATGCCGAACGTAGATTTTCTTGCCGAAACCGAAACCAAACCTTCAGTCCGTCACTAGTAATTTTGTAAAATCAATATCCAATCTTCAAACCACTCCAAAAGGAACAGGTAAAGAAAACACAAAAGAAAGCGACATCTAGCGACTCCGAAGAAGAAAACACAAACACTACTAAGATGACCAAAAGTATAGGAAAAGGTCCACTAGAATTCAACCAAAAAATATGGAAAATAAATCCTTCCTATTGGTTTTCAGATTTTTACGGGCAAAAGTATTTTCGTTATTTACACATCAGTCGTTGTCTACGCCGTTACTTCTTGATAAACGTGATTCGCGAAAAAGTGCAGTAAAAGAGAGTTAATCGTTTATGTGTTATACATCATTTTGTGCAGAAACATTTGATTATTCTCCTGCAAAAATAAGTTTTTCATTACCGTAAATAAACTTCGAGAATTCTAGGTTCTAAAGTGATTTTGACAGTTAAGTTAACCATAGATACTTGTGGAAATAGACGGTAGAGTCAAGCTGAGAATAACAGAAAAATTTCGCAAGCTGAGTTTACCATAGACATTTATTTCATTTTTACATTTCGAAAACTCAAAACTCAAGATGGATCCCGAGAGCTACATTACCAAAGCTACGGAAGCGGTAAAACAGATGCAAAACTGTATTAATGATACTTCAACGAAACTTAGCAAGGAGCAAATGAATAAATTGAATCCTAAGACCATAACTATATTAGGTGTAATTAGCGAAATGGCGGCAAAAATGGCTGAAATAACTGGTGAAAATAGAATTTTAAGGGAAAACAACTATCGTGATGAGCTTCACTCGAAAATTGAATCTGAAAATTTTTCCCGATTACCTCCTATTACTAGGAATAATGCTCCTCCTGGACCTGCCAGACCTTCAGTTATAATCCACCAGTCAACTGATACCCCGTCCACCTCCGAGTCGACCCTAAAATCACTAAAAAATGCAGTCAATCCCAGTGAACTGGGCATCCGTGTCACTGGAATGAGGGAATTAAAAAGTGGCGATGTCTTAGTACACCCTAGTACTTCTGCTGAGGCAGATAAACTTGCGAATGCTCCAGCGCTAAACAAAGCGGGACTTAAAGCAACTATTGCTCCAAATCGCCTCCCACGGATCGCCATTCACAGCCTCCCTCAAGATATTTCGGCAGATGAAATCATAAGTGCCGTTCATCATCAATCTTCCAATGATACCGGTCTGTCTTTACAAAATTTAAAAGAGAACATGTCCTTTTCTCATAAATCTGGCCATCGCACTGGAAGCTGCATCCATATTTTTAGAGTCCCGTCATCTGTGCGTCACTCTCTAATATCTCGCACCAAACTTGCTATAGACTGGCAGCTTCACCGCGTGAGAGACTGGGTAGATAGCTTGAAATGTGGCCATTGTCAACTATATGGCCACACAGCTTCCAAGTGCCAAGCAGACTCAACCACCTGTCCCCACTGCGCCAAAGTTGGCCACAACCGTGATGCCTGCCCCAAAAAGGAAAAATCTCCAGTATGTGCCACCTGCACCTTCTTCACAAAACTGGAGCTCAAGACTGCCCCGCCCGCCAAGCTGCTGAAAGACGTGAACTTTCTCGGATAAATTTTTTAGGTTGAACTTGAATAATCGTTCTGAGAAAAATTCCTTCTCAATGTATTATCAAAACGTTCGTGGCCTAAATACGAAACTGAACACTATTCGCTGTAACGTGTATGTAATTACGACTTTATATTTTTAACCGAAACATGGCTATCTGAAAATATCTCATCTGCTGAACTTGGATTTTTTGACTATAACGTTTTCCGCAGTGACCGTTCTACTTCTTCTTTTAAGTGTAAAGGTGGTGGAGTGATGATATGCGTAAACAAAAAATACCCCTGCCATATTCTAGAAACATTTACCAATGTTTCTGATCAATTGTTCCTGTGTGTTCTACTTGGTACCAAAAAGCTTGTAGTTGGTTGTGTTTACATTCCTCCCTCCTCTTCGGTAGAAGTCTATAAGTCGCATACTGCTTCAATTGAACATGTGTCTAGAAACGCTGATTCCCTATTTATTTGTGGCGATTATAATTTACCTAAAATATTGTGGCTGAATGACGATCAAGGTGTCAAAACTCCTTCTAGTAATCTTTCTCCACAAGCTGTTGAAATTGTAAATTTTTTTGCCTATTTGAATATGTTTCAAGTAAATCCAGTCACTAACTATCTAGGCTCTTGCCTGGATTTGATTTTCACTAGCATACCAAATGTCATAGTAAGTGAAGCTGATGTCTCTTTGTTACCTTTGGATAAATATCATCCACCTCTCTCTATTAAAATTACACATTTTTTCAAATTTGATTCCTTGAAACCAAATGTCTCTTATCACTACAAATATCTTAACGGCGACTATTTTAATATGAACAAATATCTATCCCAGATTGATTGGTCGACACTATTTTTAAATTCTGATATTAATGACGCTGTACTTAAATTTAATGAATGTGTATCATATGCTGTAGAATTGTTTGTTCCTAAGGGGTGTTACTCTCAACCTAAGTTTCCAAATTGGTTTAGCACGAAACTTAAACAGTTAATAATTGAAAAAAAGAAGACTCATAAATTATTTAAAGACACTGGGAACTTAAGCTTTTATCATAAATTTTCTCAATTAAGGGAACTGTCCAAAATCGAATCAGCCAAATGTTATAAATATTTTGTAGAAGTTACAGAGACAAAGTTACTGCAAAATCCTAAACAATTTTGGCAATTTGTTGCGCAAAAGCGTACTGATAATGATCTTCCTTCAAGTATGTATTATTATGAAACTCATGCTACTAAAGGCCATGATATCGCCAACCTTTTTGCCAAACACTTCTCCTCTGTATATTCTGATGCATCATGCAACATCCCTCCACTTAACTATGACCATAATATTGACTTAAATGATTGCCAAATTACACTTAAGGAGGTTTACCAATCCTTAAATAATCTCTCTAACAAAAAAAGTACCGGACCTGATGGCATTCCAGAAATCTTGCTAAAAGAATGTAAATATACACTATCTAACCCAATTTGTATGTTGTACAACTTGTCACTTTCATCTGGAACATTTGCTGACTCATGGAAAATTTCATATATTCGACCCATTTTTAAGTCCGGAAACAAGTCGAATATTGGAAATTACAGACCGATATCAATTATATCTAATATTCCAAAAATATTTGAGTCGATAATTACAAAGGAACAGGTAAAGAAAACACAAAAGAAAGCGACATCTAGCGACTCCGAAGAAGAAAACACAAACACTACTAAGATGACCAAAAGTATAGGAAAAGGTCCACTAGAATTCAACCAAAAAATATGGAAAATAAATCCTTCCTATTGGTTTTCAGATTTTTACGGGCAAAAGTATTTTCGTTATTTACACATCAGTCGTTGTCTACGCCGTTACTTCTTGATAAACGTGATTCGCGAAAAAGTGCAGTAAAAGAGAGTTAATCGTTTATGTGTTATACATCATTTTGTGCAGAAACATTTGATTATTCTCCTGCAAAAATAAGTTTTTCATTACCGTAAATAAACTTCGAGAATTCTAGGTTCTAAAGTGATTTTGACAGTTAAGTTAACCATAGATACTTGTGGAAATAGACGGTAGAGTCAAGCTGAGAATAACAGAAAAATTTCGCAAGCTGAGTTTACCATAGACATTTATTTCATTTTTACATTTCTTCTCCTCTGTATATTCTGATGCATCATGCAACATCCCTCCACTTAACTATGACCATAATATTGACTTAAATGATTGCCAAATTACACTTAAGGAGGTTTACCAATCCTTAAATAATCTCTCTAACAAAAAAAGTACCGGACCTGATGGCATTCCAGAAATCTTGCTAAAAGAATGTAAATATACACTATCTAACCCAATTTGTATGTTGTACAACTTGTCACTTTCATCTGGAACATTTGCTGACTCATGGAAAATTTCATATATTCGACCCATTTTTAAGTCCGGAAACAAGTCGAATATTGGAAATTACAGACCGATATCAATTATATCTAATATTCCAAAAATATTTGAGTCGATAATTACAAAGAAAATTACTCCTGTTTTCAAAAGTGTTCTAATTGAGGAACAGCATGGATTTAGATCGGCGAAATCTACAACAACAAATTTACTTTCCTTTACAAGTACCATTGTGAAAGCCTTAGAAGATAACACTCAGGATGATGTTCTATACACTGACTTCTCCAAAGCCTTCGACAAAGTTAATCACCGTATTCTCATGGCCAAACTTTATGCTATAGGCATTAGAAACCCTTTGTTATCATTCTTTCACTCTTACTTGACAGGTAGAAAACAAAGGGTTAAAATAAATAACTTTGAATCCTTTAACATTGATGTAACTTCCGGCGTTCCCCAAGGAGCCCATTTGGCCCCGCTTCTTTTTAACCTTTTTATTAATGATATCACAAAAGTTTTTTCTCACACACGTTTCTGGCTATTTGCTGATGATAATAAGATTCTTAAGATTATTAAATCCCACCTTGACTGTTTACTATTTCAAATTGATATTGATTCATTTAACGATTGGTGCAAAATTAACTGCATGGAACTTAATGTTGATAAATGCAAAATTTTGTCCTTTTATAGAACCAAAAAACCTATTCAGTTTGATTATAAACTAAATAGTGTTTGTCTATCTACTGTCACATCTATCAAGGACCTTGGGGTCACTCTAGACTGCAAACTTTCTTTCCGTGATCACATAAATAATATCGTAAATAAATCACTTAAACTACTCGGCTTCATTCATAGAATTACCTCTGACTTCAAACATATAAGTACACTTAAAACTCTTTACTGTTCGCTGGTTCGCCCTCACCTTGAATATGCTAGTGTCATTTGGTCTCCTTTCTACGCTGTCCACATTTGTCACATCGAATCCGTACAACATCGTTTCCTAAGAGGAATTGCTTGGAGGTTGGGTCTTGAAAGAGGCAAGTACTCATATGATGAAATTGAACACATTTTAAACATGCCTTCTTTAGAAAAACGTAGAAAGGACTCTGATCTAATTTGAATATTTAAAATTATCAACAGTATTACAGATACACCTGCATTGTTACAACTCATCCAGTTTAACATCCCTTCCCGTAGGCTTCGAAATAATGAATTGCTGTTCCTCAATCAACATTCTACTAATTACGGATACCATTCTCCCTTATCCAGAATGTCGAGACTTGTCAACGCAAGTCAAAGCATTGATTTTTTTGGTGTAAAACTAAATGACTTTCGGCAGTCGTTACGCAATATTTAAATGCTTCTTCATGCTTTGACTTGTAGTGTCTCTATATGTACTTTTTATATTTTATATTGTCATTGCTATTAATTTTTATGTGCTCTCCCTTCACTGTCATCTCTGTTTTTTTATTTTTTATTCGTGTTATTATTATGTTTTTAATGGACTGTTGTCCGTAAATTAATAAATAAATAAATAAATAAATAAATTTGTTTTTGGGGCGTTACACGGTCCGAAACGTGCATTGGCTAAAGAAGGAGGTAGCGCAACACGGCATAACACCCCAAAAACAAATAACGAAAAAATCATTCACATTGATAAAAAAAGTAGTCGTAGTCTCCCCACTCTTGTCTATTTTAGTTTTCTGGAGGTTTCACTTCGACCGCGTGTGTTTGTTTCCGAGTTTGTTTCCCTAACAGATAAAGGAAAAAATATATTAGTTAATTTTAACCCGTCTAATCAATCACAGGAGACCCAAGTTGTCCCAAAACATCATATGCAATTATAATAACAGGAAACCCAGATTGTCCCAGACCGACCGCGCATTATTAAAAGCTAGATAATCTCTCTTCCCGTCATACGAACATTTGTGATTTCTTTTATGTTAGAAAGCGAAAGAAATAATGCTTCTAATTGCCTTAGGAATATATGAGTTATGTTTTTCAGATATTTTACAAACCCGATCATAAGTGATGGATTCATTTCGCGCCAATTTTTGACGTAATGCACATTTAGTTTTAAAATTAAATTATATGAGTGTGATAAAAAGTAAAATGACAGTTATATTACAAATTTTCTTTAGAAAGGGAATCTGTACAGAACATTTTAAATTTATTCTATTTTAAGTACGAATAAGTAAGAATATTCGTAGGTATGTTGCCAATTTATATTCCCAATATCAACATTTTAATATTTAGAAACAAATATTTTGATTTCTAATAAACACATTTTATCTAGATTTTAGAAATATTTTTGTTTTTGCAAAAGATTTAAAAAATAACCAAAAAAGGATAAAATGGATGGGAAGCACCGAGATTTTTTGCGTGCACACCTTGAAAGGCAAAAGTTTACAGATATTATTTTCATATTATTCGAAAGGTTAAACAATAATCCTCTGTAGATACTACAGAATTCAAGAAAAAAATAATATGTATAAGGAGTAAAAAAAAAAGAATGGGGAATGTTCAGAAACTATGAATTCCGATAAAACGTGTGGAAGATTTTAAGTTTATTTATTTTTTACTTCTAATCATTGTACTAAGAATGTATTGATTTGAAAAACTGCACGTGTCGAAACTGTTCCAACTGGTCACAACGTCATTAAGAGCGTTTAACCAGCCAGCGGACGAAAATCCACATTTCGTCTAAAGTTGTTCTTACGATCATGCAGGGCGGTTACAATGAGAAAGATTAATTATTCTCCGTACCAGCTTTTTAAAATTATAACTCAATATCGAATTTATTTCAATCCAAATTAGCTTTAATTTATACCTTCATCCAAAAATGCTGAAAGTCGTGATGATAAAACTATTAAAATAATGTACTTTTTGTAATTATTTTTTGATAATAAGTATTTATCATTTTTCAATAATGTCTAAATTTAATAAGAATGTTAAAAAAATCTGAAATATATTAGTTTGTAAGTGCGCAAATGAATACACAAATGGACCAATTTTCGTCAAGAAACACATGTACGTACATATTTTTTAATGATTTTATTGAAACTAAAATTAAAATTCTAAAACATGCGTTTGCTAGATAATGTATTGATTTATTTTACTGCATGATTATATTATTTGAAATTGGTGTGGTATAATACAAAATCTTTTTTGAAAATTTAACAAATCTGCCAACGACCTATGGAATTACCTTATTATACTAAAAATTAAAAAACTTTCTCAAAATTTATTACATGCGAATGCTAGATAAAAGAACATTCTTTCGAAATCCATTTATAATTTTTTGTGGAAAAGAGTCAATACGTCTAAAATCTGATCTGAAAATGACATATTTCTGGTTTTCTCTGGTAATGCCCTCTTAAGATATAGAAACTGTCACTGGCTGGGAAGACGGCTGTCACCAATGTTGCTGGTGACGTCAATTCCGCCGAATTCACGAATAAAAACTAATGTGTTTTTAAAACGGCAATTCGAAAATGGCATGTTTTAAATCGGTATAGAAAATTTATTCGTCAAAATAAAAATACCTTTATTAACGTCACTTTTTACAAGAATAAAAAATCAATTGACGTGTTTCTTGTTTATACTGGAAAAGGAATTAGCCGTTATATAAATAATAGGCCACTTGTATGGATTTCATAACGACTTGGAAAAAATTGATAGATTTTTGTACTAAGATTTCGAAAATGTTACTAAATTTTTTTAGAAATTTATAGTCATTTTTTGGGCTCGTGACGTCATTACTTGCAAATGTTCCGTCTCCTATAATATTTCATTAATTTTGTAAAATTCTACAGTGAATTTTTTAATATGACGCTTAAAATTCACTAGCTTTGTTCACTGCGAATTTATCGTTTGGTTTGACGTTTCGACAGATGTCACGAAGTAAACATCGTACATATTATCTATGTCTTCTGTACCTGTCGTAGAAGCGTGATGGTAATGGTGCTGATTTTAACAAAATCAAATTTTATAATATTTTTTCTGACTTTAAGTCCGGGTTAAATCTTTCCCATAGGAAAAACTAAACCCTTCCACACGCTTTTCCACAGATGATCATCTAGTCAATCCACGCTATGCAATTTCATTATATAAGTATAACAAATTCAAAATAATACAAGAACAACATGTCAACCTACCAGAGACCAAATGGGAAAATAGTTCACCGACTCCAGATATTTTCGTATCAGAGGGTTCGGCTCGGTAGAACTCCTAGCTGGACCGATAAATTCTACTGATCCCTCAATATATATATTAAAAAAATCTTTCGTAATCCTACATGTATTTAAAATGACTGATTTTTGCATTTTTATATATATTCTTTGACAAATCTAATAAGCCTAAATTTTGAATGAGAGAGCTAGGTATAATGCCAGTAGCCGAAATAACAAACAGTAATATTTTTTGTATTTCTGTTTTAGTTTTAAGTTTGCTCGTTAATGATACGGACGTGTCGAAACCGGTCGAAAAAATTTAAAATTAAAGTAACAAATGTATATTGAAAAATAAAACTCTGCAAAACAAAAATGATAATATTTTTATTCGCCAAGTTATTTTAATCTTATTTCCTAAATCCGTACATTTTCTTATTTTTTCATAAACAGATTTTTGAATATTACAGGAATTTGGAATAGCGCGATAAATAATATAAGGTTATTTTTATAATTTTGTCATGTAAAACTATATCGGGTCTATTATGACTAATTTCTCGGTCTGTTAGTATAGTTTTAACTTAATATGTTTTGATTCGTATTCATAATATGGTACCATATTACGGCAGCCAATCAAGTTATGTTTAATTACCAAACCTTGGTGAATTATTTTTAATACCTGACTGTGCCTAAATGTATACTCGGATGGCGCTAATACAGAACATCCCCATATAATATGTTCTATAGTTTCCGGAAAAGCCAAACATTTTCCACATAAATCATCAATTTGATTTGTATATATTTGATTTTGAATTTTGTAATTATATTAATTTTTAGTATTAATGACTCTATCATGAATGGGAAGCATAAATCCTTCTATTTCTGAACTCTCCAATACTCAACCATTTGTTAGGCGAAAGTTTGTCATCATACGTTTGGTTGAGATAATTGAAGTGTTTTGCGTGAATTAATTATAATAAAAATGCAACAATATAACTTTGTAAAAACCACTTATATAGTGTGCAAATCCGACCGGTTTCAGAACAAACGTTCCTTCGTCAGGGAAAGCTTATACTAATTTGACAGTTTCGAACAATGTTTTATTATGGTAGGGGGTGGAGCCGTTGTTAGGTTATAATGTAGATTGGGTGGGTAGGTATTAGTGTAGAGTGGGTGGGTAGGGGAACAAATCCATGATTGGTCGGATTTGCACACTGTATAAGTGGTTTTTACAAAGTTATATTGTTGCATTTTTCTATAATGGATAACCACAAAGTAATAGCTACATTCAAAAATATAATTATAAGAATGTTGGCATTTAAAGGTATAATGTTTATTACAATTATAATTTACAAGTACAAGTTTATTATATAGGATTTAGTCATATGTAGACGTTGATCATTATAATAATTAATGATCAATAAGATGGATCGAGGAAAAAAATATTTATGAGATGTAATATTTTTGGTATGCCCAGTAATTTTCCTTTGCCTCCTGTTTTTTTTAAATGATTTTCTGCTATGTAAATTATTTTTTCGCACCCATAAAATTGTATCCCGTCTTTCCAGTTTATAAAAAATGGTCCGATTTTTAAGATTGAAATTTAAAAACAATCGCCAGGGTTAAAAAAAACGATAACAAATAATACGGAAAGTCTTAGAATATTTGCCTAAATCGGAAAAAAAAATAATGTGATGTAAGTGGCCTGTTATTTATTCGCCCTCACGTGTATTTTAAATAAACAAAGCTTAAGTGACCAATTAAAAAATTATCTAGTAATAAACATTATTTATATTGCCTTACGTTTTGTTGATAGGATGTGGATTGTTTTTAATCATTCTATTAATTCCAATTAAACGATTTATCACGGATAGTAAAATCGGCATTAAAATCATCAATCTGTGCATATAAATAGTTACATGCAATGAAGCAGATTATTCAGTTCAAGAAACACAACAAGGATGCGTCTTCAAGTGGTACTGGCAACTGTTCTCTTCGCCGCGATAATCGGGTGTATTGAAGGAAGTAAGAACTTACTGTTTTAAATAATTTAATAATTGTACCCACTAACTGATTTTAATGGTGGAAAAAATCTGCTCTGATTTCAACATTTCGTTATATTCTTTTAATTTTTTTTTCAATACTTAGGCCCAGTTGTTCCACAGAAATTCACCCGTGACAAAATCATTAAACGGGCATTTTATTTTTATGACAGTTGAAAGGTTCCCAATACATGCCGATTCTAATTCTAGGACAACTATCTTGTTGTTAAGCTAGTTAACAATATGAAAGAAAGCTAAAATTACAATTTGATATATTGTTGAAAAGGACCTAGAATCGGCGTTCAACAAGGAACCTACCAAATGTGAAAAAAAATATACATAGGCCATTTGATGACAATTTTACATTAGATTTTATCCGAAACAACTCGGCCTTATTAAGGATAGATTGTTTAAAAAAATTGAACAATTCATCAAATATTTGAAGTTAATTTTCACGTTCTTTGAAAGCTCTATTCAAGTTCTGTGATTTTTTAAGTTTAATGAAGCAACTGGCATATGATGATATAATAACAGAACTTGAATAGAACTTACACAGGACGTGAAAACTAACTTCAAATCTTTGATGTATTGTTCAAATTTCTTTAAATAGCCCATCCTTTGAAAATTAATTATCGATTTAAATAAAAATAACCTAAACAAAATAATGATTTGGAAAATCTTTTAATGTTTATTTGTGCGAAGAAAAGTCTATTTCTTGAATCGATTTTCATTTTCATCAATATTAAAATACTGATAATTTTACTTGTGTTTATTGAAATTGAAATTTATTTATTTTATTTATTTATTTATTTCTATGTATTACAGTATTTACCTATTAATTAACATTATTACATAATAGATAAATTTTGAAAACATTTTTACATAATATATTTTACAATTTTATTATGTTGGGTGTATGGTAGGTTTGCGAAGGTGAAACTGTGGATAAGTATTGTATGTTTCGTGAACACCTCACTAGGAGAACCTGTGCTGAGGTGTTTACGTGTTTATTTATGATTGAAACACTTTTTAACTTTTTCGCACTTATTTATTTCACCAGCACCGGTTTCATCCTATTATGGACATCTTCAGGCTGGCAATAATGGCTTTTGTTTATAATTTTCCGCGAATGTTTTTATACGATACGTAATTTTTATCAAGAGCTGTAGAGCTACGAAACGTTTAAATTAACAAGACCCTATGTGTATTGCGCGCAACATTTTTTAAAATGGTTTGGTTAGTGTGTTAAATAGTAAACCCTAGGTTTTTAATGGGGCAAGCTCCGGAGTGGAAGTTACTCAGAATATCGCCCTGTTGTAAGACCACAATTCAGAATATTGAAATGTTGATTGAAATGGCTTCTTCCGTCTTTAGTGACCAGATCGGAGTAGCCAGCCATTTCCCTTCGTCTTCCCCATCTCACTTCCTCTCCCGACTATCTTCAGCCTCTCAACATGCCCGATTTAGAGATGCCATAATGAGAATATTCTGCATATTAAAGAAAAAGTTTATTATTTTAAGCCGTTAATTATTTACAACGAAGTAAGACTTGTTTTCCGCTTGGGCAAAACAAAACAGAAAACGTTGAAAAATTTTGACGAATTTTAAAAAATATTTTATTTCGCCAACTGGGCCCGGTTTGCTCACCTCTGATCCTAGTATGTATGCACACAAACTCCATGTTCTCAGGATTTAAAAACTTTTTTTTCTCTATGACCATAAGATCCTCTCTGCGGGTTTGGCGGGTGTAAGCCACATCATGTGAACAGTGGTAAGAAAATTTTACCATATTTATTTAAAGATATTAAACTTCTTAAAATAATCAGAATAATATTCACACTCGTAACAAGAGATGTACCCCACTTACATTATAACCAGAGAATACTGAAATATTTAAAGAAAACCATCATGCTATTCCCGAAAATTCCCAACTAAAATAAAATAAAATAAATTATTGGTGCTGTGAGATGTTAACACTTCAAAATTATAAATTGTTGCACATTTTACAGAATCGGAGCACCCCAGCAGCCGCGTCGGTACTAACCTTGTTCCATGGGCCATTCCAGGTATCAATAAATGATATATTTAAAGAAAACCATCATGCTGTTCCTGAAACGTTAATTCCCTACCAAATAAATTAAATAATTTATTGGTGCTGTGAGATGTTAACACTTCAAAATTACAAATTGTTGCAAATTTTACAGAATCGGGAAGCCCCAGCAGTCGCGCCGGTACTAACTACGTTCCATGGGCCATCCCAGGCACCAATAAGTGAAATATTTAAAGAAAACCATCATGCGAGTTCCTAAAACGTTAATTCCCGTCTAAAATAAAATAAAATAAATTAATGGTGGTTTTAAAAAGAAACACTTTAATTTTATAAATCTAATAACACATTTCACAATTAAATTTTATAATATTTTACAGAATCAGAAGGCCCAACCAGCCGCGGCGGATCCACCTGGACTCCATGGAGCATCCCAGGTACGAAAAATTTAAATATTAAAAGGAAATAATCATTCTGTTCCTTTTAATAATTTCCGTCTAAAACATATTATTGGTGCTGAGAGAAATTAACACTTGAATTGTTGCACATTTTACAGAATCGGAAAGCCCCAACAGCCGCGCCGGTACTAACTACGTTCCATGGGCCATCCCAGGTACTAATAAATGATATATTTAAAGAAAACCATCATGCTGTTCCTGAAACGTTAATTCCCTACCAAAATAAAATAAAATAATTTATTGGTGCTGTGAGATGTTAACACTTCAAAATTATCAATTGTTGCACATTTTACAGAATCGGAGCACCCCAGCAGCCGCGTCGGTACTAACCTTGTTCCATGGGCCATTCCAGGTACTAATAAATGATATATTTAAAGAAAACCATCATGCTGTTCCTGAAACGTTAATTCCCTACCAAAATAAAATAAAATAATTTATTGGTGCTGTGAGATGTTAACACTTCAAAATTATAAATTGTTGCACATTTTACAGAATCGGAGCACCCCAGCAGCCGCGTCGGTACTAACCTTGTTCCATGGGCCATTCCAGGTACTAATAAATGATATATTTGAAGAAAACCATCATGCTGTTCCTGAAACGTTAATTCCCTACCAAAATAAAATAAAATAATTTATTGGTGCTGTGAGATGTTAACACTTCAAAATTATAAATTGTTGCACATTTTACAGAATCGGAGCACCCCAGCAGCCGCGTCGGTACTAACCTTGTTCCATGGGCCATTCCAGGTACTAATAAATGATATATTTAAAGAAAACCATCATGCTGTTCCTGAAACGTTAATTCCCTACCAAAATAAAATAAAATAATTTATTGGTGCTGTGAGATGTTAACACTTCAAAATTATAAATTGTTGCACATTTTACAGAATCGGAGCACCCCAGCAGCCGCGTCGGTACTAACCTTGTTCCATGGGCCATTCCAGGTACTAATAAATGATATATTTAAAGAAAACCATCATGCTGTTCCTGAAACGTTAATTCCCTACCAAAATAAAATAAAATAATTTATTGGTGCTGTGAGATGTTAACACTTCAAAATTATAAATTGTTGCACATTTTACAGAATCGGAGCACCCCAGCAGCCGCGTCGGTACTAACCTTGTTCCATGGGCCATTCCAGGTACTAATAAATGATATATTTGAAGAAAACCATCATGCTGTTCCTGAAACGTTAATTCCCTACCAAAATAAAATAAAATAATTTATTGGTGCTGTGAGATTTTAACACTTCAAAATTATAAATTGTTGCACATTTTACAGAATCGGAGCACCCCAGCAGCCGCGTCGGTACTAACCTTGTTCCATGGGCCATTCCAGGTACTAATAAATGATATATTTAAAGAAAACCATCATGCTGTTCCTGAAACGTTAATTCCCTACCAAAATAAAATAAAATAATTTATTGGTGCTGTGAGATGTTAACACTTCAAAATTATAAATTGTTGCACATTTTACAGAATCGGAGCACCCCAGCAGCCGCGTCGGTACTAACCTTGTTCCATGGGCCATTCCAGGTATCAATAAATGAAATATTAGAAAATATTTATGCACTTCTTGAAACGTTATGTCCCGTCTAAAATATAGTATTATTGGTGCTGTGAGAAATTAACACTTTAAAATTACAAATTATTTGCACATTTTACAGAATCGGAAAGCCCCAACAGTCGCGCCGGTACTAACTACGTCCCATGGGCCATCCCAGGTATCAATAAATGAAATATTTAAAGAAAACCATCATACTGTTCCTGTAACGTTAATTCCCGTCTAAAATAAAATAAAATAAATTATTAGTGATGTGAGAAATTAAAACTTCAATATTACTAATTGTTGCACATTTTACAGAATCGGAAAGCCCCAGCAGCCGCGCCGGTACTAACTACGTTCCATGGGCCATTCCAAGTACCAATAAATGAAATATTTAAAGAAAATTACTCAGCACGTTGATTAATACCCATCTTTAATTCAATTTCAAAAAGAAAATAATTAACAATTACTATCGCATATTTACAGAAGCAGAAGGTCCATGCAACCGTGGGACGAAATTCGCAACACGCAGTAAGTTACAATTATTGTATTTTAGGTAAAACAGTCTAACAATATATTCTCAGACATAGGTAGATAAATTCTCTAGGTACATCTTCAGATTTGGTCATCAAATGCGACTAAAGGAATTTTAAGGTACGTTAATAACATGAAACCACATGAAAAAGCAAAAACTAAGCCTTAAGACCGAATATTTAATGGTTTTTCATATAAAGTGTGTTTTGTTTTCAGATACATGTTATTCTTGGAGTATTCCTGAAGGAGCTCCAACCAAAATTGTTTAACACTTATTTATTATTCAATCAGTGAAATCCGTTCCCAGAGGTAAACTATCACAGATATACACAGAGGTAAAGAGAATGTTTTCTTAAGAAAATATTATAATTCCGTAAGTTTAGCATTAACTTTTCACATGGCTAGATTGCATACCCATGGTATAATAAGTGAAGAGGACCAATGATTACTGTACACGACAGTTTGAATCTGGCCTACAATACATGCTTGTAATGTTTGCATACATCTACGTGAAACTATCAAATTAATTTAACAAAGTATTTTTTCTTCTGAAAATTGTGTTTACGGCAGAATGGTATATGCCTATGCAAAATAAAATATTTCTGATTATATTCTTGATTTCTGCACCGAAACTAAACGCCGAAAAACACATTGAATTTATTATACTAAAAGACCAGCCCTAAGACGATTAACGTGGGCAACAACGTATCACTTCTGCATACATAAACACACATCTTTCATCTGAGCGAAGAATGGGGAAGCGCTACACGGCATAATAACCAAAAAAATAATCGCGATAGATACAATAGGTAAACAGGACATTTAAATCTTAAGTTGTAAATCTGATAAATGTTTATCCAAAATTATAAAATAATATAAAGAAAATTAAATAATACCCGGAACAATACGTTAACATTATCTACATTATTTAAATGTGATCGACAAAATAAAGGTCCCAATACAGAATTCCAGTCTATTTTAATTTTTTTTTATTGAATAATGACCTTCTAACTTAGATAACTGCATATATATATATATATATATATTTTTTTTTTTTGTTAAAGCCATAATATTTGTCACTGGAGTTCCTTATTGCCGAGTTGGTTCGAGCGCTGTGTCCCGGGAAGACAAGAGAGCCTGGGTTTGAGTCACAGCTCTGATCATTTTATTTTTCTATGTATTGTCCTGCTTCATGTTTCATTGAAATTTATCAATATTAACTTCTAATTCAATGAAAATGTTAAAACTCTGTTTTATTTTCCAGAGAAATTAATTTGCAGACCACGAGCTCTTCCATTCTTTATACGAAGGATGGGCATTCAATTTGGGAACATTGTGCAGTGGCAAACTTTAATCAGAAAATAAAGTGGTCAAATTAGGCACTTACAAGGAAAATCATAAGATCTTCAATCTATTTCGTTAAATTGATAATGTATTTTTTGGAATTTTTATATATTTAATAAAGCCACTGGATGTATTATATTACAAAACTGTTTATTTTTCTCGCAACGCCACAAGAGTTGTATGTGTTGATTATATGTTAGAAACACAATAATAACAATAATCTTTCTGATACAGTGGTAATATTGACATGATTCTGAACTCAGAAGCAGCAAATTTAAAAGACCAAGAAATGTATACAAAAGATGTTTCTTCGCAAAGAGAATTAAATAAAGTTGGATGGCAGTAAAATGAGGGACCATCATTCGCTGTATTTAAAATTAACATATAAAATTATGTATTTTCTGAGAGAGTTTTATATGTGGTAAACAGATCGGAATCTTACAATTCCCCAGCTTCTTTACCCTCACCGCACACTTAAAAATATAAATCAAAAGACAGATCAAAGTAAGAAGATAGAGTAATATTTTAATAAATATTATTTATTTATTTACGCCCTTTTACGGGGCTTTTACATAAGTATGAAATTTACAAATTACACTATGATTAAATAATATATAAATACTATATAAATAGGTTTTTGCAACGCAATATATAGTATTTATTGTACATAACTGAACTGCCTCAGTAACAGTATTTTGCATTTGTTTAAAGATAAATTGAAGATGTCCACTGACTTGGTATAATTATTTCCCTCCATTATTAGTATTCTGGGCAAAAAGGAATAAATATGGTAGTTAGTTCCAGAATTTCTGCACTGAAATAAATCCTGACTTCTGGTATTACGTAGTGGAATCCGGAAGCTTATCAATTCAAGCAATACCGGACTATCAAATAAATTATTTAGAATTTTATACAGAAATACCAAATCAGTGAAAATTCTTCTGTCTGACAATTTGAGCATATTCATATATGTAATTTAAAATAGTGTTGTAGTTTAATATAATTGCTGGAATACCCATTTTAAAATTTAGAAAAAGTTAGAATTTGTTTTGTATTCTTTCAACAGCTTGTACATGTACATATATTATAATATGGGTTCCAGACGGGAGAATTGTACTCAAGTTGACTTCTAACATATGCAAAATATAACAGTTTAATACACCTTATATTGTTAAAATTTCTAGTTAGCCTAGTTATAAATCCCAACATTTTTAGGCCCTTGTTTGAGATTTCTGTTATGTGGTTAACAAATGAAAGATTTGATTGAAAAGTGATGCCTAAGTCTTTAATTTGTGTTAATGTCTCGAGAGTATTGTTATCAATGTCGTATTAACAAACTAACCATCACTTCTCTGTAGGCAGATTGGTTGGACGCCCACATTTTATAAAGACAATCCGAAAAGCTTTCACAAGGACGCTAAAAGAAAGAAACCTTCAGTACTTTCAATTCTTTTGCAGTCCCGAACATTATAAAATAACAAATATCGACGAAGTTGAATAATAATCAAATCAAAGGAAAGTAGGTATGCGATGGACTACAGTGAATTAACCTGTTGATTTTGTAAATGTATTTACATTATACAGGAAAAAGTTTTTTTATTTTTTATTTACACACACACACTCAGACCTCGGCAGAACTATTTCTGAGGGTCAAAATAAATCCGTGTAAAGTTTCACCAATTTATTTGAAAATGCGATTCAAAGTTTTTTTTCATAAAGGTGTACATTTTACATCTATCGTGATTAGTTTTATTTAATATAAAGCGTGATATTTTCTCTTTCTAACACCGTTTATTACATATTTCTCACTACGATAGTAAGGAAGATAAAACGAATTCTATGAGACGAATTATGAGTAAAGTCATCCAATTTCACCGAATTCCTTATTCCATATAATATTTTCGAATAATTTTTCACGTGCACCAGTAATAATTGTTTCTGAAGCCAAACATTTTCAATAATTGCATGTTTGAATGACTTAAAATTTTACAAAATTTTAAAAATATGAGTCAATTGTAGAACCTAATACTCGACTGTATCATGTAATAATTATGTAAATGGAGTTTGTGAAGCTTAACTTTACTTAATACTAAGTAAATGAATCATCACGTACCTACCTACCTAATATGAACTAAACCTGTCAATTTGACTCTCCTAGAACGGGAGACCTTCCTAGTTGGACAGTCAAAGCTTTATTATAATGTCAACGTATTTTTATAACAAACTATCGAGTTCCTGGCATGCGTTACTATGCCATTTAATAAAGAAATTGTTTCTTGCTGCGTGTCCTTTCTCATTCGTTTCATTCCCCTTCCGTCTCTCCTTCCTCTCCCGCAACTCCTTTCCCATTCGAGTTCCTACTCCGCCTTCCTTCTCCCCACTCCCCTCGCCCACTTCCTTCGAACCCCCCTCCCGAATTCCTCTCCCCCTCCCGAGTTCCCCTCACCCCTCCCGCATTTCATACATTCAGTCCCGGTGCATTCGGTATTCAAACTATTCGCGTGTAACACATTGGATTTTTTTAATAAAAATTTCATAATGCCAGCAGAGCTAACCAGTAGAAACCTTCGCGGACGTGCTCTCAACAACTCACAAAAGTTTACTCACAATCGGATGAACGGTTTAGCAACGCATTTTCATGAAGCCAGAGCTCACTATTATATGTAGAATTCATCGCGGGCAAGCTCACATCAATCCCCAAAGTTTCATTGCAATCGGATAAACGGTTAGCAATGCATAATTTCATCACGCCATAACTCACTATTGTATATAAAAACCATCGCTTGCATGCGCACATTAAATCCCCAAAGTTTCATCGCAATCGGATGAATGGTTAAGCACCGCAGGGACATCTCACATACATATATTCAAACCCAGAAGCAAGCATATTTTGATTTTTATTCAGGGTGGTGCAATAGAACGTGCATATTTTAAACATGGATAAAAAATAAATACTATAAGGATAATTGAAATAAAAGATAGGAATTATAAGGTAAATTAAATGAAGTTTATTTTTTTTAAATAACATCATTTAAATGACGGCCCTCTCTTAAACGGCACTCCTCTAATCGCGAGCGGAGATTAGTGAAAACTCTCTTCAGTAATGCTGGTGTGATTGCTGCCATTTCACTACGGATACTCTCCTTCAGCTGACTTTAGGACAGTCACTTTAGGACAATGCAGAGGTTTTTCGTACTTGAGTTTCGGATTTGCACTGCTCCAATAACGAAAATTTTGACGGTTAACCCATTTAAATGAAAATGAGCCTCGACACAAAAAAATATATTGTCAGAATTGGAAAATGGGTGAAAAATTTCATCAGCGAACGCCAACCTTGCTCCGAAGTCTTGCTCTTTCAATGCTTGTGTTAATTGGAGTTTAAGTGGATGCAGTTTGAGATCTAGGTTTAAAATTAGTTGTAAACTTGGTCGCGCCAAACTGTAAAGCCATCGATCTCTTCCGAGTTGAAACTGTTAGGATCACTTCAATCTCATCAAGGGTGGTGGACTTTTTATTTGTAAAACACTTTTTTATTGAAGAGTCGTTTTATTTACAAACACTTTTTGAGCAATAATGAAATCAACACTTTTAGAACTAAATTCAGCCCGGACCCCGCCTCAAGCGGTACGGCGTCTATACTCTAGGTAAGGGTTAATGGAAGAGAACAAATTTCTTGAGTACAGCCCTTTTTATACTACTAAAAACTATAAAAATACCGTCTTTCAGACTGTTTTAAAATACAATAATAACAATACAAGTAGCAAATATCCACTGAGGTTACGTGCCCTAAATTTGTTGGCTGATAACACTAGCTTCTATAAAATTCCCACAGAGGTCTCTAATATGCACACTTTTCAAATAAACTAAGAATAATTAACCAAATGGAATTAATTACAATATTTATCTCATAGATGTCACTAACTATTCTTAACAGAAACCTTGTGGATTTTCTCGTACTGACCGTTTCACTCTCCCAATATTGTTCTTGGACGACCTTTAGCTTGTGGCTTAAATGTTGAACCGGTCTCTTCAAAACGCTTTATCCATATTTTAATTAAATTTACTCTCGGAGCTTCGTGAATTTGTTATAATCCATATTCAGTACAAAATAGTCGCCATGCAGAGATGTACGAACGACCGTTCTCGTAAAACGCGCGAACACAAAATGCGCGACGCTTCCCGTCAAACTGACTCATGGCTACTAAAACTACATGCGTATCGCGTATCTCTATTCTCTATCCAATCCTGCTAGGCTCCCCCCGCCGCGCGCTGTATACCCCGCAAAAAAAGATGATGCAATATGCATGTTCTACTGCGCCACCCTTACAGAGAAGATAAATAAATAAATATGTTGATAATTTAAACTGTTCCAAAGCGTGTTTTAATTTTAATGTTTGATCTTCTTTTCTCCAAAAGTTTGATCATTTTAGTGTTTGATCTTTTTTTTGTAGGTACGGAAATAAAAAAGGGAAAATTATTATTTCAAAAATAATCCTCTATACACCGTAGATACTACTGAATCCAGGAAAAAAATGCCAATTAAAAAAATGAAGAATTCCGTTACAACTGTCGTGGGTCTACCCTATTAAATGAATGTTTTTGTTTATACTAAAAAAGGAATGCCAATCAGAAAAATAATTATTTTTCACACTCATAGGTGTTATGAATAAACACAACTTAAATAATTAAAAAATAATCTATTTAAAATTAATGATTTCGTTCCGCAATTATTTTCAAAGGATGTTGATTGTTTTTTTTTTTTTAATTATTTATTCAAAAATTTAATCAAACAATTTATCATGGATATAAAATCGATTTTCAAACGATCAATCTGTGCTTATAAATAGTTGCATGCAATGAGGCAGATTATTCAGTACAAGAAACCCGACAAGATGCGTCTTAAAGTGGTACTGGCAACTATTCTCTTCGTCGCAATACTCGGATGTATTGAAGGAAGTAAGAACTTACTGTTTACATAAATTAATAATAGTATCCACTATCTGATTTTAGTGGTGGAAAAAAACTGCCGTGATTTCAACAATTTGTTATATTTAAATAATAGATTTGCTATATTTATTGTTTTCAATACTTACACCCAGTTCAGAAATGTTCATGTTGTTCCAGAAATTCGCGTGTGACAAAGTCATCGAACGGGCATTTTGATTTTTTTTTACAGTTGTTTGGTTTTCATTATATGCCGATTCTAAGTCCGTTTCAGTTTTTGAACAAACTGTCTGCGACCGGCAGAAGAGGACAACTATCATGATGCGAAGCTTGTCGGCAATTTGATATAAAGCTGTCAAGCACCTATAATCGGCGTAACGAACCTACCAAATGTTTAAAAAAAAACATTAAAGGGCTGAATGGCCATTTTATGACAATGTTACATTAGATTTTATCTAAAACAACTGAGCCTTATTAAGGGTCTGAATATTAATTATCGATGTAAATAAAAATAACCAAAAAAAAATTATTTGAAAAACATTTGAGTGTTCATTTGTTCGAAGGCCAATGTTTTCCTTTATCGATTTAGATTTTCATCAACATTGAAATACTTGTGTTTATAATTTTTATTTTTTTTTTAAATCTATAGAGGTATAAAATATTTCAATTAACAAGACTCTATGTATATCGCACGAAACATTTTTTAAATAATGTATATAGAATGTTAAATAGTAAACCATAGGATTTTAATTAGAATTATGGTTTATATACGGCATCTGTGGTCGAGGGTAAGACTCTCGAGTAGCATTCCGAAGGCCGCGAGTTTTTTTTTATTTTTTATTTATCTATAAAAAATTATATGTAGGTACATTGGTTTTTTATGCCTGTCTCACTAGGATATGCCTGTGTCGAGACAGGCTTACAAGTATATAAATGAATATCGAAGTTACAAGAGTAATTAAGGTAAAATACGTATTAATTTGAATCGAAATTGAAACAGAGAGGTGATTGGAGGGGTGATAAAATCTTTTAAAGAAAGTTTTCTTATAATTTTTGGAGGAGATGAAGTAAAGAAGTAAATTCTGCCTAATCTATTTGTGGAGTTAAATTTGATAGGATTCTATTATTTTCATTTATTTTATATGGGTTAGGTCGTAGTTCAAATCCCGGCGTGCGCAAGTAGATTTTGTTTGATATGTGGGGATGGCTTATTTGAAGTCGTCGATATACTTACTCTAACTCCAGGGAAGGATATTGCGTGTATTTATAACAATAAAAGCCTTCTCCACGTTTTATAATTTATTACGTCTTAGTCAGACACATTTACAATTCTATACTTCGCGGGTAGAAATGGAAATGAGATTAATTAATGTTTGAGCGCGTGTTCAAGAGCAAAGTCCCGTAACTGGAATGTCGCTTCCTTTCCAGCGGCGGTTGGAGGAACTACATTGGTCACGTGATCAATGTTGCCACGACATGATTTAATTAAAGATTTTTAGGGATAATTAATTGGGTACTTAATCGCATTTCCATAGATATAATTGTGTTATTTCACAATTCAATCGTTTAAAATAATATAAGTTATCTTTTGGGGCATGATCCGGAGTAGAAGTTACTTTCAACATTCCCCTGTTGTAAGACCACCATTCAGAATTGAAACGTTGCTAGAAATGGCTTTTGCCGTATCAGAACAGCCAGGTATTTTCCTAATTCATCTTCCCCGCCCCACTATCTTCAGCCCCGATTGGAGATGCTATAGTCTCACCGGCTCCAGGCGGTTGGGAGCAGTTGGGATTCTTGTGCGGTATTTACATGATTTTTAATCATAAGAACGTTCTGCCATAAAAAAAGCTTATTATTTTAAGCGGTTAATTAAATACAATAGAGTAAAACTTCGTTTTCCATCCAACCCTTGTGCAAAAACAGGGGAAAATTTTTAAGCAAATTTTTAGATATGTTATTTAACCAAGATGTTGAGGTTGCTCATCCCTGATCTACATGTATAATGTTTAGTGCGCGTAAACTGACTGTTCTCGTGATTTAAAAAACTTTCTTTTTTCAATGGTCATAAGATCCTGTCTGCGGGGATGGCGGGTGCTTTCCTGGCGGAGGTGGACAACATCTTGTGGACAGCGGTAAGGCAATTTTACCATATTTATATAAAGATATTAAAATTTTGAAATAATCAGAATATTATCTGTACTCGTACGTAGATTAACAAGAGAATTAAATACTGTGGTTATTTGGATTAAAAAAATTAGATAACGTTTTGGTTTTCAATAACGTTAAATATATTTTTTAATTCATCTAAAATATATTTTTTAAATCAGCAGGTATTGGAAAGTTGGGGTTGGGGTTAAAGGTTGGGCAGTTACTCCGCAGATTGACTAGAAATAATTGTTTGTTTGTTTATGAAAAAGATTCTTAAAAAAAAAAACTACTGCAAAAATGTCGCTTAGTAAAGGATTAAGCGATTAAAGGATTATATTTAATTATCGGCCATCTTCAGAAACAGAAACCCCAAACGGTATAAGATGGACCATCCCAGGTACCAATAAATTGCCAAAGAAAAGTATCATGGCATTCTCTAAAAGTTTTTTGTTCAGTTAAATTAATGTTCCTATACATTAGTCTCTGTAATTTATGTATAATTTGTTCGTCTCTTAAAAATAAATAAATAAACAAGTAAATATCATTAAACATAAAAAAGATTAGTGTTTTGAAAAAGAAAACCGTTAAAAAATTATAAATGAGTGAACATTTTACAGAAACAGAAACCACCAGCACCTGGACTCCCCCATGGAGCTCCTTGGGTGAAACAGAATCTACCAGCACCTGGACTCTCCCACGGAGCTCCTTGGGTGAAACAGAAACCACCAGCACCTGGACTCCCCCATGGAACTTGTTGTAATCTTCATTGAGATTAATCTTGTTGTAATCTTTTGAGTTAATAAAAAAATACAACACTTTTAAAACAGGTTTTTATTGACGATGTACTTGTTACAAGAAACAAGAAGTTACCGCTGGGAGCATAGAAAAAACAAAAGAAAAACTAAATGGGTTGCCACACATAAAATGTTGCCAACCTTTAAACCAACATTATTATTGTTAAAATAATGTATTACATTGTATATTTTAACACCCCCGCTTAATTTAATACATTCTTAGATTATCTAGTATAGTCCACATTGAGTAATACATTTAAACTATAGATTTTTGTTCAATGTCTTAGTAAACATATCAGCTATTTGATCCTCAGTCTTAACATACATTAAACATATCTTACATTCCTTAATTAAATCTTTGACAAAATTATAACCTTTATCAATATGTTTTAGTATTTTAATATTATCAGTATTTGCAACCATTATGGCATCACAGAATATAGGTACAGGACAAACATTTATATTATTAAAGTCTTTCAATAAACTTGACAGCCAACAAGATTCACTAGCCGCCATACTGACTGCAACATTCTCTGCTTCGGTTGATGATAAGCTTACGGAACACTGTTTCTTAGAACACCACGAAATAAGACAATTGGAGAACTTGAAACAGTAGCCAGTGGTAGACTTTCTATCTCGTGTCACCGCATCGTGTCGTGCATCACAATGCCCAACAAGCCCATCATCATTACATTTGAAAATCAGCTTATAATCAAGAGTATATTTTACACATCTTAAAATTCTTTTTAAATGAGTCAACAATACATCACTTGCATTATTTTGGTACCTACTTAATATAGATACAGCTACACAAAGGTCTGGCCTAGTGCCTGAGACAGCATACATTAAACTTCCAATAATTTTCCTACAAGTGTTTTCAATATCCTTGTCAGACTTACATTCTTTAGATTCTAAGATTTTTTCATTAAAATTTTTATCAATAGGGGTAGATATTGGTTTGCAATTTTCCATGTTAAATCTTTTTAATACATTTTCAAAATAAGATTATTGACATAATTCAGTTACACCGTCTTTCAAATTCTGTTTAACACTGATACCAAGAAAATTTCTAAAAACAATAAATTATAATAATTAGGTTACAACCAAATAACAAATGTTCACATCATGCCCAAATAATAAATAAAAAGTCAATAATTATTAACTTTTTTTTGCCTAATATTACAGAGATAGGAACTAGATAAACCTGATAAACTATCTAAACATAGTCTATATATACTGTCTAATACTGTGTGATACATAAAAGATACAGATAAGATAAGATAAAAAAAAAACAATGGAAGTAGAAAAATAAATATATAATAATAATGATGAAAACTGAAAAACACCAGACGTAGGATCGAGAAATAATATAAACATTAATAAAAAATAAATAAAAAACAAGTAAAAGTAAGATAAAATTAAAGTGATAGTACCTACTCTAAAAAAACTAGTAAAATATAGTGTGCCAGTTTTATGCCTATTTAAAAAAAATATATTTATAAAAGAACAAAAAAAAAATTGAAAAAACCCCAGACGTAAAGTGGAAAAATAATATATATACGCACATGTACGGATACACACATATACGTATTACAGTCTTTTAAATTTCAAATAAAAAAAAACATAAAAAGTAAGGTATTAATTATTTAGTTTTGAAAGTGAACTAATTTACGAGTATTTGGTAATGAATTGGTTATTATAAGGCTCCATTAACTATTTGATTGAAAGAGCTTAAAGTACATGACAAGATATCAGCATCGACACATTTTTTGTTATAATGATTACAAGTTCTCAATAAGAAAGAATTTTTCCTGAGACTAGTTGAAGCAATTTCGACATGAAACAATGATTTATTCCTAGTTTTCTTACTCGGAACTCTAACATTAATTGATGACAAAAGAATCGACAGTCAATATGACCATTCAAGATTTTGTGTAAGTCATATCCGTAATGTCTCTTCTACTTTTTAGAGTTTTGAGTCCATAATGTTTTATAGAGCTGTCCGTGTCATAATAACGCACATGTCTCTTGAAGTTCAAGTGATGTACAAATTTTCTTTACACAGCTTCTATGCGTTTTGTGTATATATTATAGAGAGGATTCCATATTGGAGAGGCTTACTCAAGATGACTACGAACATAGGAGTAATATAATATTTTGAGGGTTTGGATATTGGTGAACTCCTTTCCACTACGGAATAAAAATCCTAACATGCCCAAGGATTTCTTAACAATCATATCAACATGTGCCTTCAACGAAAGTTTAAGAAACGATAATATGTTAGCAAACATAGCAATGATCTCCGTGGCAGAATGGTAATATTGACTTGATTCTGAGCCCAGAAGCAGCAAATTCAAAACACCGAGAAACGGTGTTCCTTCACAAAGGGAATTAAATAAAGTATCATTCGCTGTGTTTAAAATTAACATATAAAACTATGTATTTCCTGAGAGAGTTTTATATTTAGTAAACAGATCGGAATCTTCTAATTCCCCAACTTATTTACGATACCCTCACCGCACACTTCAATCAATATCTGACCATTCTCTGAGAAAACGGAAGAAAAATAATCAAAATAAGAAGATAGAGTAAAATTTTAATAAATATTATTAACAAACTAACCATCACTTATCTGTGGGTAGATTGGTTGGACGGCCACATTTTATAAAAACCATCCGAAAAGCTTTCACAAGGACGCTAAAAGAAAAAAGCCTTAAGTACTTTTAAAAATAATTCAGAACGGGATTAAAGACGATGTCAAATGCTTCTGGGATTTCATAAAATAACAGAAAGCAAACTCCAGGTCGCACAATGGTCTGAGAATGGAGACGAATTTATAACAGATTCAGAATCTATTTGTCAGATGTTCGCAAACTACTTTCGATCAGTATATGATAGTAAAACCCCGGATCTCGGTACGGAATTTACGAAAACAGAAATTCCGTGGAGCTTAGGTGACATATTGGATTAACTAATCCGAAAGAGGTAGAAGCCTACATTCGTAAGCTGAAGATAGACAAGGCTACATGACCGGATGTAAATTCCTTCCAGTATTATTATTCGCATAGTGCCAATGATAAGTGAAGCCCTTTGTTATAGATTTAACACTAGTATTTTGACTTCTACGTTCCCCCAGATATGGAAACTGACCCGAGTCAGTCCTATTTTCAAGGCTGGAGATAAGACAGACGTCAAAAACTACAGACCGGTAGCCGTATTATCAGTGCTGCCCAAACTTTATGAAAAATTGATTTGTGACAAATTAAGTCACCAGATTGCGCCATTCATTGGTGAAAATCAACACGGTTTCCTTCCAAAGAAATCAACAATCACAAATCTGCTTAATTTTTCGCGGTTGGTAGCCACCAGTTTAGACTCGAGGCACCAAACAGATATGTAGTTTACACCGACTTTGCCAAAGCATTTAACCATGATAACTTCGGAGGAAAATGTTTATTGAACTTTTACTCATCGTATTTAAAATCTAGAAGACAATTTGTTTCGAATTCCTCAAGGGTCTCAACCTCGGACCTATGTTGTTTCTAATACTTATAGATGACATCCAAAACTGTGTTAGGTTAGGTTAGGTTAGGTTAGGTCAGCAAATTTCTACTATTTGCTGATGACCTTAAAATTATGATGGAAATAAGCTGCCAACAAGATTGCTTTAAAACGCAAACTGATCTGGATGCACTATCTGAATGGTCGTTGGCAAACAAATTAGATTTTAACACAAAGAAATGTGTCACAATGTCCTTCACTCGTTGTAAAAACATTATAGTTTACGATTATAAAATAAAGGGCGAAACGTTATCACATGTAAAATCCGTTAAGGATCTCGGTGTCGTCTTTGATCCCGAACTGACATTCTCTTGCCATATATAGCAGCTCAATCAGTCTTGCTACAAACTTCTTGAGTTCATCATCAGGACTTGTAAGCTGTTTGATAACCAAGAAGCTATGCTCGCGTTATTCGATGGCATACTGAGAAGCAAGCTGGAGTACGCTAGCGATGTTTGGGCACCGTACCACGAGAAGTACATTGATATGTTAGAGCAAATCCAGAAGAAAGTCATCAGGTATGTTTATACGCGGAAGCATGGAACCTTTCTAAGGTTCATGCACCATATTGACTTACTTGAGGAAACTGATTCTGTGAGTCTAGAAACTAGACAGAAAGCATGCCTTGCTATTCTGTCTTTAAAAATTTGAAACAATTTCATCGATATCCCATTTCTCTTGGGATGCTATGATTTATATGTACCAGACCACTACAACCGAAGTCGACATCATGACTTATTTAAAGCATAGCATGACGAGGGCAGTGGTGCTGTTAAATGAAATTGCAAACCATTTAGATATAAGTGACTATTCTTTATATGCCTTAAAAATATTATTGAAGAGTCACTTGCCTAAATGCTGATAGGGTAACTAAATTTTACTGTAATTGGAATTATTTTGTTGTACAATAATAATAAAATAAAATAAGTCTTTTGCAGTCCGTCAGTAAATCGTCAGTAAAGTATCGACGAAGTTGAATAATCAAATCAAAGGAAAGTAGATATGCGATAGACTACAGTGAATTGACATGTTGATTTTGTAAATGTATTTACATTAAACAGGAAAATGCATATTTTTTAATATGCATATAATATGTTGATAGGTTTAATTCCTTTTTATTAATTTCTAAATAAAACACTTGTGTTGCAAAGTTTTTTTAACTAAGAAACGACATTTATGTTTATTAATATCACTTTGAATGGTTTTTTCTAACAATCAAATAATAGAATAACAAAACAAATGACAATCGATGATTGCATTCTAATTGACATTATAGGATTCAAATTTAAAGGGAATATATTTCCTTTACATCTCCCCCCCCCGCGGGAAAGAAAATTATTGCAAAAATTTTCATTCATCTTCGATATCCTCTTCATGGTTCATCAATGCAGGTGCTGGAATTAATTTCGAGATGTGGAAAAAATTTGATTCTAATTTTTTTCGACCAGTATTTATCTTGTAAATTGAGTTTGATAATTTTTCTATTATTTTGTAGGGTCCGATTCTCAATTCGTCGAGCTTCTTCCTGTTAAGTTTGTTTCCATTCTCCACAAAAACAGTATCACCAACTTTGAAGTTAATATGTCTCCTGGTTTTATCGTAAATCATCTTGTTGTAATTATGTGACTTTATAGTATTTTCCAGAGCTTTTTTTCTGTCTTGAATCAAATCGATGTCAGTCTTCTTAAGTTTTAACTCATTTGGCAAAATCGTAACATCTGTGCCGTTAAGTAGGTACTGAGGCGCATAACCAGTGACAGTGTGCTCCGTTTCATTATAGTTTTTTACACAATTACGGGCTATAGTTGTCCAAGCCACTTTTAAGTCATTTTCGTTGATTTTGCATCTAATTTTATTGACTAGCGTTTGATTTAATCTTTCATTTAATCCATTTGAGAAAGGCGAGTTTACTGCAGTAAAAATGATTGGAATATTTTTTTCATCCAAAAATTTTTTGAATTCTCTAGAATTAAGACCCGGATATTGGTCTGATAGTATCATGCCAATGTCATTAGTTTCTGTGGAGTTTAAGAGTTTGATGAAATCGTTGGTATTTTGAGTTTTTGACGTCAAAATATATGCAAACCTCGTGAAATGATCTGATAGCAGGTGCAAGTATCTCTTTGTTGACCGTGAACCCCCAAAACCACCTATCGTATCAATAGAACATATTTCAAAAGGTTTTGTTGCGGGACCCAAGTAGGACATCAATCCATATTTATTTTGACCTCTTGATTTGTTCTTTAAACATACTGCACAACTTTCGCAAGTTCTCTTTATATTGTTTGTCATGTTTTCTGATGTGTACCATGAGCTTATCATTTTTTGCATTTGATTAATTCCTATGTGACCTAGGTCTGTGTGAACATTTTTTATAAAATCTATGCTGAATTTTTCTGATAGAATTATTTTTTCTTTTTTTTTTACTTTCTTGTAATAAACATTATTCTTCGATATCAATTTATCTTTTCTGCACTGTATCTTCTCATTTTTGACCTGATCTTTTAAGATATCTTCTAATTTTATTAAGTTGACAACTTTTAATTGCTCATCTTGGTTCTCATCTGGTTCTAAGACTGGGTTTCTGCTTAGACAATCAGCTTCAATATTGTACTTTCCTGGAGAATATTTAATTTGAAAATCATATTGGGATAAGTAATATGTTAAGTCACCAAGCTCTTCATCGGTTCTAGATTTGATATTCATATTTTCCAGCGGTTTGTGATCTGAATAAACTGTAAATGGTTTTCCTATCAACCAGTATTGCCAGTATCTCACTGCCTCTTTTATAGCTAAGCATTCTAAGTAAATTGCTTTTTTCTTTTTCTGTGCGCTGTTTAATTTTTTCGAAAAGTAAGCAACAGGTTTTTCTTTTCCATCAGATTGTGTCTGTTTTAAAATAGCTCCAACACCCTCTAGAGAAGCATCTGTATATATATTAATTGGTAAATCTTGATCAAAAATTTCCAAGATCGGTTGTGAGCATATTAGGTTTTTCATCGTTTCAAAAGCATTTTGGCATTTATCAGTCCAAATAAACTTTTGATTTTTCCTTAATAAATTATGCAAAGGATCTAGTATTATTGCACTCTTCGGAATGTACTCATGATAAAAGTTGATTTTTCCTAGAAATTGTCGCACATTCTTTTGTGTTTTTGGAATAGGAAAATTCTTTATTGAAATCAAATTATCCTTTACTGGCTTGACTGAATTATTCTGAATTATATGACCCAGATATTTTACCATATCTGATGCAAATGTGCATTTTGTAAATTTTAATCTAAAACCTTCTGTTTTGATTGCATTCAGCAGCTTTGTCAGATGATCAATGTGTTCAGCAAAAGTTTTTGAAAAAATAAGAATGTCATCTATGTAATTGACAGCAAATTCGTTTAGTTTATATTTTCTCAATATATTGCTTAATATCCTCTGAAAAATTGCCGGAGAAGTCTTCAATCCAAAAGGCAGGCAGGTCCATTGATAATGTCCCTCCTGTGTTACAAATCCTGTTTTTTTTTTGTCTTCAATCCGCAATGGAATAGACCAAAAGGCTGAGTTTATATCCAGCGTTGAAAAAAATTTGCAATTTCTGGTCTTTGTCATTAGGTCTTCAATCAATGGAAATGGTTGAGCTTGAGGTATTACTATTTTATTTAAGTCTCTGAAGTCTATGCATAATCTGGATCTTTTGTTTTCTTCTTTTTTAAATGCTAGAGTGACCGGTGCAGCAAATGGACTGTACGACTCTTCTATCAGTTTATTGTCTAATAATTTTGCTATTTGCTCTTCTATTTCCTTTTTATCTTCTACACTGCATCTGTAAGGCCTCTTACTACAATATTTATCCACTAATAAGTCTATCTTCGCTTCATATCCATTGACAGTGCCAACATCATATTTACTCTTCGCGAACACTGATGTGTATTTGTCTATTAGTTCATTTATTTCTGTTTTTTGATCATTATTTAAATGATTCATTGTTATTTTAAAATCTTCTTCTTTAACATGTTCGTTAAAATTAATTCTGTGTTTTTCTATATGATTAAATTTAGTATTCGTTTTCATATCTGTAGAATATTTTTCTTTTTTATTTGTATTATTTAGGCAGAGTTTCTGTGATATTTGTAAGTCTTCACTTTGGATAAGTTTGAAGTCTTTTATCATGTCTAATCCAATCAAAAAATCATACTTGAAATTGTGTTCATCAATAATGTACACATCAACTTTATTCTCCAATTCAAAAATTTTTATGTTTAACGTTGTCAAACCACTCGTCTTTTTAACACCATTAATCGTTACTAAATTTGCTTCATTCAAATTGTTTCCTTTTCCTTTTAGTTTCAATAATTTAGAATTAATTAGAGAAACATTTGAACCTGAATCATAAATTCCGTATATTTTTAATTTATCATTTAGTAATAGTTTGACTTTTATTAATGGTGTTACTATTAGTTTTTTTGATCATTTTCATTTAATTCAGTTTCTATCACTGAATTGTTTACATGTTTAATGGCATTTCTCTTAAATTTTTCATCCTCTTTTGTTTTGAACCAGCATGTAGCTTCAGGGTGGTAACGAATGCCCTTATTCAATTTTTCACAAATTTTACATGGATTTTTACCCCCATTTTTATTATGTTCTGCATTTCCAAATGTTTTCTTATTCATAAATCTTTTTTTGTTGACCATATGTTCATACTTGTTTACTTCATTAAACAAATCTACAGTATCTTGTAATCCTTCTCTATCGATCTTGTTAAGTATGAATTCTGGTAGTCCGGAAGCAACAAGATCTATCAAAGTACCGGTGTCAATTGATCTTCTCACATCCAATAGAAGTTTTTCTTTTCTCATAGCATAATCCAACAGAGAACCATCTTTGTATCTAAATGATAGTGCGTATGTGACAGGGTTCCATCCTTTGTTTGCAAATGATTCACAGAATTTGTTTTTCCATGTTGACCACTCTGAGTTCATTGTTAGTTTTATAATCATGGAACTGTACCAGTCTATACAAGATTTATCCATGAACAATCTGAGTATTTCTATTTTTTTTCCATCCATGGTCACATCAAACCGCAAACATTCTTTTTCAAACACTTCCATCCACTGGCTTGCATTTGTATTTTTAGTGCAGAATTTTTCTATAACAAACTTCTCAGCAATGTTTTTTAAGCTCTGTTGCTTATCTTCCATTAACTTTTCAATTAATTTTCCTAATGCATCTTCTTTTTGATGTACTTGTAAACTTTTTTCATCCAATTCTTCGAGGTATTGGTCTCCAAACTGTAGGTTTCCATCTTCGTCTACATATGTTTTTTTTAGTTCTTCTGTCATGGTTAACCAGACTCTTCTAACCTGGTATCTTTTTTTCAAACTATTTTTTATTTTTCCAAAAGCACTAGTTTTCATTATCTCCTCGTGATAGCTGGCGGATCGTAGCATTTCTGGTATTGTAAACACTTTTCCATCACTTGTGACTATTTTTGTAATGCTAATAATATTTGATCTGCCATCGCATCCAGGTAATAGCGTAAATTCGAATTGAATTTTCTCCATTTTTGGTTTAAAACGAAATGTCGTTTTATAATATGTTGATAGGTTTAATTCCTTTTTATTAATTTCTAAATAAAACACTTGTGTTGCAAAGTTTTTTTAACTAAGAAACGACATTTATGTTTATTAATATCACTTTGAATGGTTTTTTCTAACAATCAAATAATAGAATAACAAAACAAATGACAATCGATGATTGCATTCTAATTGACATTATAGGATTCAAATTTAAAGGGAATATATTTCCTTTACATGCATAATTTCATCGTGCCATAACTTACTATTGTATATAGAAAACATCGCGCGCATGCGCACATCAAATCCCCAAATTTTCATCGCAATCGAATGAATGGTTTAACAACGCATGAACATCTCACATATATACAAACCCAGAAGCAAGCATAAATTGATTTTTATATATATAGAAAGATCCAATCCATATTCAGGGCACAGATATAATCCCTTTTACAGAAATAAAGTTTCTAGGTTTCACTATAGACAATAGTCTTTCTCTTGAATCACAAATTTCAAAATCTGTAAGTTCAGGCTTTTTCCATCTAAGGCAGATAAAATCAATCAGGCGTTGCCTTCCCTCTGATGGAGCAAAGTCACTCATAAATTCGTTCGTTGTCTCACGTATGGACTATTGTAATAGTGCGTATGCTGGCTTGCCTAAAAAACAATTCAATAGAATCCAGTCCGTTTTTAATGCTGCGGCGAGAATGATTTTTGGTGAATCTAAGTATTGCCGTATAACCCCGCTTCTAAAGGATCTTCATTGGCTTCGATGCCCTGAAAGAATAGAGTTCAAGATCTGCTTAATGACCTTCAAAGCATTGCAAGGAATGGCGCCAGCCTATATATCGGAACTATGTGTCCGACAAAACTTAAGCGATAGGCAGCTTACTCTAAGGTCAGCAGATCAAGATGTTACTAATCGTTTAATCGAGCTTTCTAGGTCAAATCGAGCCGTTTACTATGATCGATCTTTTCGTGTAACTAGCCCGCTCATTTGGAACAAACTTCCCTCAGCTCTTACTAATATCCAGAACTTGGCTGAATTCAAAAGAGCTTTAAAAACAAACTTATTTAAAAAATCATACCTTTCATGAATTTTAACTCCTTTTCAATCTACTATAATAAGCCATGTTCCTCAAGTTTCTGGAAATTGTTTGGTTTCGATTACCTCTTTACTATAGTTTTATGTGCACTCTGAATTTGTATTATTTCTAAATGTTAACTGCCTCCTGTTCTATATAATTTAGTTTAAATGATTCTTGTTGAGTGGCACAGTGATGGTTTATCATTATATATTGTCCTGTGCCAAAACAGCACTCACTATTGTTGTTAATATTGTTCTTTAGGAATTGCTTTGTATATTTTTGTATATTCGTTATTTCACATTATTTAATTAATATTTTAAGGACTCGTAAGGAACACTGTAGGTTAATTTTAAGTTTATTATAATTAAGCGCACTTGAAGTGAAACATCACAAAACTGCGCTATATAAATACTACGTTATTATTATTATTATAAATAAATAAATATGTCGATAATTTTAACTGTTCCAAAAGCGTGTTTTAATTTAAGTGTTTGATCTTCTTTTCACCAACAGGTAGGTAAGGCAATAAAAAAGTACAAATTATTATTTAAAAAATAATCCTCTATACTCCGTGGATACTACAGAATCCAGGAAAAAATGCCAATGAAAAAAAATGAAGAATTCTGTTACAACTGTCCTGGGTCTACCCTATCAAATGAATGTTTTTGTTTATACTCTAAAAGGAATGCCAATCAGAAAAATAATTATTTTTCACACTCGTATGTGTTATAAATAAACAAAACTTAAATAAAGAATAAAAAAATAATCTACTTAAAAAAATTAATGATTTCGTTCCGCAATTATTTTCAAAGGGTGTTGAATGTTTTTTTTTTAATTATTTAGTCAAAACTTTAATCAAACAATTTATCATGGATATAAAATCGATTTTCAAACCATCAATCTGTGCACATAAATAGTAGCATGCAATGAGGCAGATTATTCAGTTCAAGAAACACAACAAGATGCGTCTGCAAGTGGTACTGGCAACTGTTCTCTTCGCCTCAATACTCGGGTGTATTGAAGGAAGTAAGTATTAGTTAATTTAACAATTGTACCCAATGTACTGAAAAGAACTGCTATAATATCAACAATTTGTTATATTTAAAAAAAAAGTTTTTAATTCTTAGACTCAGTTGTTCCACAGAAATTCGCGTGTGACAAAGTCATCAAACGGGCATTTTGTTTTTTTTTTTTGACAGTTGAATGGTTAACATTATATGCTGATTCTAAGTCCGTTTCAGTTTTTGAACAAACTATGACCGGCAGAAGAGGACAACTATCATGATGCTAAGCTTGTCGGTAATTCGATATAAAGCTGTCAAGAACCTATAAATCGGCGTAAAGGGAACCTACCAAATGTTTAAAAAACAAAATAGCGCTGAATGGCCATTTGATGACAATGTTACATTAGATTTATGCGAAACAACTGAGCCTTATTAAGTGTTTGAATATTAATTATCGATTTAAATAAAAATAACCTAAAAAATATGATTTGGAAAATATTTGAATGTTCATTTGTTCGAAGACCAATGTTTTTCCTTTATCGATTTAGATTTTCATCAATATTAAATTACTTCTGTTCATAATTTTTAATTTTTTTAAAATCTATAGAGGTATGAAATATTTAAATTAACAAGATTGTATGTATATCGCAAGCAATTTTTTAAAAATAATGTATATAGAATGTTAAATAGTAAACCATAGGATTTTAATTATTATTATAGTTTATAGACGACATCTGTGGTCGAGGGTAAGGCTCTCGAGTAGCATTCCGGAACCGCGAGTTCAAATCCCGGCGTGCGCAAGTAGATTTAATTTGATTTAATTGTGTTATTTCACAATTCAATCGATTAAAATAATATAAGTTTGATACACGGTCCGCAGTAGAAGCTACTTTCAATATTGCCCTGTTGTAAGACCACCATTCAGAATTAAAACGTTGCTTGAAATGGCTTTTGCCGTATTTGGTAACCAGATCAGAACAGCCAGGTATTTTTTCTTAATTCATCTTCCCCGCCCCACTATCTTCAGCCTCTCAACATGCCCCGATTGGAGATGCCATAGTCTCACCGGCTCCAGGCGGTTGGGAGCAGTTGGGATCCTTGTGCGGTATTCACTTGATTTTTAATTAAAAGAACATTCTTCATTAACATTTTTAATCAGCGGTTAATTAAATACAATAGAGTTAAACTTCATTTCCGTCCAACCCTTGTGCAAAAACAGTGGAAAATTTTTGAGCAAATTTTTAGATATGTTATTTAACCGAGAAACCCGCAGGTTGCTTATCCCTGATCTACATGTATAATGTTTAGTAAGCGTAAACTGAATTTTCTCGGGATTTAAAAAACTGAACATCCCAGGTAAACATAAATTTAAATTTCCAGGACAGTATCATAGCATTCTTTTCAAATTACCAGCCATCTACCGAAACAGAAACCCCTAATCATTGCGCCGGGAACTTGGAGTAATGTGTGCTAGGACCCAGATACCAATAAAAGAAATATGTAAAGATCACCATCGTGCTGTTATTGAAAAGTCGATGCTAATCAAAAATAAAATAAAATAAAGCATTCCTGCTTTCAAAAAGAAACACTTTAATTTTATAAATTTTTTACATTTTACAGAAACAGGATCCCCAAATCAACGTGCCGGGACTTGGTTTAATATATGGAGCGTTCCAGGTACGAATAAATTAAATATGAAAAGAATACCATTATGCTGTTTCTACAAAGTCGATGCAAATCCAAAATAAAATAGAATTAATCATTCGTGCTTTTAAAAAAAATATATCTTAAATTTATAAATCTTACACATTTTACAGAAACAGAATCCCCAAAACACCGTGCTGGGACTAAGCCATTTACATGGAGTATCCCAGGTACCAATAAATGAAATATTTAAAGAAAACCATCATGCTGTTACTGAAACGTTAATTCCCGACTAAAATAAAATAAAATAAATTATTGATGATGTGAGAAATTAACAATTCAAAATTATAAATTGTTGCATATTTTACGGAATCGGAAAGCCCCAGCAGTCGCGCCGGTTCTAACTACGTTTCATGGGCCATCCCAGGTACTAGTTAATAAAAATAAATGAAATATTAAAAGAACATCATGCTGCAGCTGAGACGTTAATTCCCGACTAAAATAAAATAAATTACTGGTGGTTTTAAATAGAAACACTTTAGAAAGAAACACATTTCACAATTAAATTTTACAACATTTTACAGAATCAGATGGCCCAATCAGCCGCGGCGGATCCATCTGGACTCCATGGAGTATCCCAGGTACGAATAAATTAAATATTTAAAGATAACCATCACGCTGTTCCTGAAACTTTGATTCCCGTCTAAAGAAATATAAATTTTGCTGTTCCTGAAATGTTGAAAATGTTAAATCTTACATATTTTACAGAAACAGAAACCCCAAAATACCGTGCCGGGACTTGGTATAATACATGGAGCGTCCCAGGTATGAATAAATGAAATATTTAAAGATAACCATCACACTGTTCCTGAAACGCTGATTCCCGTCTTCTTCTTCTTCTTTTTCTTTGCCACTTCCCACTTTAAGTGGGGTCGGCTCTCCTAATCAATCTGCGCCAAGACGACCGGTCTTGGGTTGTTGGATTGGGGAAATTTTGAGACGTTGATTCCCGTCTAAAGATATATAAATTATGCTGTTCCTGAAATGTGAAAAATGTTAAATCTTACATATTTTACAGAAACAGAAACCCCAAAATACCGTGCCGGGACTTGGTATAATACATGGAGCGTCCCAGGTATGAATAAATGAAATATTTAAAGATAACCATCACACTGTTACTGAAACGTTGATTCCCGTCTAAAGAAATATAAATTATGCTGTTCCTGAAATGTTAAAAAGTTAAATCTTACATATTTTACAGAAACAGAAACCCCAAAATACCGTGCCGGGACTTGGTATAATACATGGAGCGTCCCAGGTATGAATAAATGAAATATTTAAAGATAACCATCACACTGTTACTGAAACGTTGATTCCCGTCTAAAGAAATATAAATTATGCTGTTCCTGAAATGTTAAAAAGTTAAATCTTACATATTTTACAGAAACAGAAACCCCAAAATACCGTGCCGGGACTTGGTATAATACATGGAGCGTCCCAGGTATGAATAAATGAAATATTTAAAGATAACCATCACACTGTTCCTGAAACGTTGATTCCCGTCTAAAGATATATAAATTATGCTGTTCCTGAAATGTTAAAAATGTTAAATCTTGCATATTTTACAGAAACAGAAACCCCAAAATACCGTGCCGGGACTTGGTATAATACCTGGAGCGTCCCAGGTACGAATAAATGAAATATTTAAATATTTTTGAATGTAGCTATTACTTTGTGGTTATCCATTATAATAAAATGAAACAATGCAACTTTGTATAAACCACTTATAAAATGTGCAAATCCGACCGGTTTCGGAACAAACGTTCCTTCGTGAGGGAAAGCTTATACTAATTTGACAGTTTAGAACAATGTTTTATTAGGGTAGGGGTGGAGCCGTTGTTAGTTAATAATGTAGATTGGGTGGGTAGGTATTAGTGTAGAGTGGGTGGGTAGGGGAATTTAAAGATAACCATCACACTGTTCCTGAAACGTTGATTCCCGTCTAAAGAAATATAAATTATGCTGTTCCTGAAATGTTAAAAATGTTAAATCTTACATATATTTTACAGAAACAGAAACCCCGAAACACCGTGGCGGGACTGATGGTATGATATATAGCACGGGCGTAGCCAGGTTTTAGTATCGGGGGGGGGGGGGTTCAAAAATCAAAACTCGTGTCGGGGTCGGGGGGGGGGGGGTGAAGGGACGACTTTGTATTTCTTGAGCATTAACTAATAACAATTTGTGGACATTTTATGTTGATAACTTTTATTTTCTACGTACATTGGTTAATTACAGTAACAAATGTATATAGAAAATAAATCTTATTTTAAGCAGTCACCTGATTAGAAACGGAATTCCAAATAAAAATCAACCGCAATCAGATACATAATATAATTTTGAGTTATCGGTGTTAAAAATAGCATTTCTTGAAAAAATTGCTTGTAAGTACATCAACAATATTTAAGATTCATGGGAATTCCAAAAAACATATGGGTACATAATACCAGTAATATTGTCATATGCAATAAAAAATTTACCAGGTCGAAATTTCCGTAGATTTAGTGCTGATTTCCCTTTTCCCTAAAAATTTTTTTTCTCCCCTAGATCTAGTAAAATTTCCCTAGACGGTACGAAAATATAGGTATAAAGGTTACCATCGGATAATCGGTACAGAGGGCAAATCCTAAATACATTATTAGTGTAATAATTAGTAATAAAATAAGTTATGCCGCTCGCATCTTCTTATTTTTAATATTATTGATTTTGATATCTTAACTTTTCGGGGGGGGGGGGGGGGGGGGGGGGGGGTTGAACCCCCAAACCCCCCCCCCCCCTGGCTACGCCCATGATATATAGCATCCCAGGTACCAATAAATCTAATAGCCAACAAAAAGTATCACGGAATTCTCCACAAGTTCTTTCTTCAATTAAATTAATATATACATGTATAAATACATATAAACAGCTATGTATATATTTATGTACATAACTTTTGTATAAACTGCTTGTCCCGAAAAATATGTATATAAATAAACAAGTAAATGTCATGTTGTTCCTGAAACGTTAATTTCCGTCTAAAATAAAATGAAATAAATTAGTGGTGCTTTTAAAAAGAGACACTTTAATATTATAAATCTTTTTTTATTTTACAGAAACAGAAACCAAAAAATACCGTGCCGGGACTTGGTATAATATATGGAGCGTCCCAGGTACGAATAAATGAAATATTTAAAGATAACCACCATGCTGTTGATGTGAAACGTTTATTCCCTTCTAAAGAAATATAAATTATGCTGTTCCTGAAATGTTAAAAATTGTCTAATCTAAAAAATGTTAAATCTTACACATTTTACAGAAACAGAAACCCCAAAACACCGTGGCGGGACTGATGGTATGATATATAGCATCCCAGGTAATAATAAATCTAATAGCCAACAAAAAGTATCATGGAATTCTCCACAAGTTCTTTTTTGTGTAAATATATACATATTTAAATATATATAAACTGTAATTAATACAGATACTTAATTTTTGTATAAACTGCCTGTCCGAAAAATATGTATATATATAAACAAGTAAATGTCATTCTGTTCCTGAATTCAAAAAATTAATCGTTTAAAAAAAATCAATAAATTAATTTATCACTTTTTTGAAAAAGAAAACCGTTAAAAAAATTATAAATTAATGAACATTCTACAGAATCAGAAAGCCTACGCAGCAACGGTGGGCCTGAGTTTCCTGAATGGAGTATCCCAGGTACCAACAAATTAATTGTTTAAAGAAAACCACCATGCTGTTCCTGAAACGTTAATTTCCGTGTAAAATAAAATGAAAAAAATCAGTGGTGCTTTTCAAAAGAAACACTTTAATATTATAAATCTTTTTTTATTCTACAGAAACAGAAACCCAAAATCAACGTGCCGGAACTTGGTATAATATATGGAGCGTCCCAGGTACGAATAAATTAAATATTTAAAGAAAATCATCATGCTGTTCCTGAAACGTTAATTCCTGTCTAAAGAAATATAGATTATGCTGTTCCTAAAACGAGAAAATTGTTCAATATATATTTGTTCAAAATATTTTTGGGTACGTATATATATATATATATATATTTATATACATGTACCCAAAAATACCGTGCCGGGACTTGGTATAATATATGGAGCGTCCCAGGTACGAATAAATGAAATATTTAAAGATAACCATCACGCTGTTCCTGAAACGTTGATTCCCGTCTAAAGAAATATAAATTATGCTGTTCCTGAAATGTTAAAAATGTTAAATCTTACACATTTTACAGAAGCAGAAACCCCAAAACACCGTGGCGGGACTGATGGAATGATATATAGCATCCCAGGTACCAAAAAATCTAATAGCCAACAAAAAGTGTCATGGCATTCTCCACAAGTTCTTTTATTCATTTATTCATATACATAATTTTTGTATAAACTGCTTGTCCCGAAAAATATGTATATACATGAACAAGTAAATGTCATGCTGTTCCTGAAACGTTAATTTCCGTTTAAAATAAAATGAAATAAATTTTTGGTACTTTTAAAAAGAAACGCTTTAATATTATAGATCTTTATTTATTTTACAGAAACCCAAAACCAACGTGCCGGAACTTGGTTTAATATATGGAGCGTCCCAGGTACGAATAAATTTAATATTTATAGAAAATCATCATGCAGTTCCTGAAACGTTAATTCCCGACTAAAATAAAATGAAGTAAATTATTGCTTAGGGTGTGTCAATTATTTCAACTTTTGAATTCAGAAACGCCCGGGGTCTCAAAAGTTGCGTCTTACAAAGAAAATGAGAATTGATTTTTTTTTAATGGTTATTAGCCCGCTAAAATGCATTGAAAATCAGAAAACAAACCTAAAACCATTTTTTTCAGTAATCTAACCTTTTAACGTTTGTTTATTATTAAAAAATGCGTATAACTGACAAGAATGAAAAAAAAGTTCAAGTTTATGAATACAAGTAAGTCAAGAAGAATTCTGATGTTGTCCCGAAAAAGTGTTATTTTCCCCTTCAATATTTTTAACCAACACACCACAAATGTTTAAAAAAAATATTTTTTTAGTTCTTTGTACTGCAGTTTTGGAATGAAAAATAAGTTTGGTACAAAATATAAAATAAGAACCCTTTGTTTTATTTTTTTTTCCAAATCACGAAATCTATTTTTATTCAAAACTTCCGGCAATTCCGGGCTAATAATGACACATAATTTCATTTATTTTTACGTTTTCGAATAGCTACAGATCATACGAAACTTTTGAGACCACGGGCGTTCAAATAGGAGGCCATTTTTGTTCTCTCTATGGAGAGCGACACAAGCTATAATATTGGCGCTATTAAAAATACACTCTTTAATTTTATAAATTTTACAGAAACAGAAACCCAAAAGAACAGTAACATAGCTTTGGAAAGTAAATAGAGCAAACCAAGTACCAACCAACTTCATATTTAAAGAAAATTACCATTGCATTACCAACATGTTCGTTAATGTCGGTCTTAAATTAAAATATTAATGTTTTGAAAAAGAAAACAGTTTACTAATTAATTAATATTGCACATTTTACAGAAGCAGGAAGTCCAGGCAACCGTGGGACTAACTTTGCAAAACGCGGTACGTTACAATTATTTATTGTATTTTACTTAAAACAGTACAACAATGTATACCCAAATATATATAAGATAGATAAATTAACCAGCTACGTCTTTAGATCTGGTTGTCAAATTCGATCGAAAGAATTTTAAGCAGCTTTAATAATATGTCACAATATGAAACACAAAAACTTTTAATATATTCCTAAATCTTAAGACCTATTTTTTAATAGTTCACGTGCTCAGCGTGTTACGTTTTAATGTTTTTAGGTATTCCCGAACAAGCTCCTACCAAAAATGTTTAACGATTATAACTCAATCCACGAAATCCGTCCCCTAGAGGTAAACTAACGAGGTAAACTATCGTATGTAAATTTACAATGAGAATGTTTTTTTTAAAGAAAACATTATATTTCTGTATACCTACTCGTGATATAATTAGTAAAGAAGATAATTATTGCTGTACAAGACAGTTTTCATCTGGCCTAAATACACGCTTGTAGAGTTTGCATACATCTAGGTGAAAATACAAGGGGTGAACAACAAGTGAAAATCTTAAATTGTATTCTTGATAAATTTTTATCAGAAATACAAATACTTTACAAACCAATATAAAGGAAAACTAAATAATATGGGGAACATTATGTTAACATTGCATAAGGAATAAGGGGTTACATCGTTAATTGGGAATTTGAAATAGGAGATCAACAAAAATGATAGAAAAAATGAAGGTCCCAATTGCCGAGTTGTGACCCGGTAAAACAAAGAGCCTGGGTTCGAGTCCCGGTTGCGAACATTAGCATTTTATTTTTCCACGTCTTGTTCTCTTTTCATGTTTCATTTAAATTTATTAGTATTACTTTTTAATTCTATGAAAATATTAAATCTTCCAGGAAAATTAATTTGCAGACCACGAGCTCTTCCATTCTTCATACTATTATATTGGATGGGCATTCAATTTGGGAGCTTTGTGCAGTGGCAAACTTTAATCAGAAAATAGCGGGTTCAAATTAGGCACTTACAAAGAAAATCATCACATCTTTAACCTATTTCGTTTACTTGTTTTTTTGGAATTTTTATATATTTAATAAAGCCTCTGGATGTATTATTTTACAACACTGTTTATTTTTTTCGTAACGCCCAAAGATTTGTATTTATTTTTAATATGTTAGCAACACTATAATATTAATGATCTCCGTGGCAGGGTGGTAATATTGACTTAATTCTGAGCCCAGAAGAAGCAAGTTCAAAACCCGTAGAAATGTACACAAAAAAGGGTTTCTTCACAACGACCCCATGGGTTAACAAGGTTCCAACATACAATATGAGATGATTTGAGTTATCTATTGTATAATGTTCCAACTGCACTATCTTTATTTTTTCTACAGAGACCAACATCAAATAGAGCATATTAAAGGAAATAGAATGTATTAAAAGTTCCAACTGCGTCAGTAATGTACTGTCATTTGTGAAACAAGGTTTTAACCGCACAATGAACCTTGTTCCCTTTATTTTGAAAGATCTCTTATCTATACAGAGAGTTCGATAGGACAAACAGTCAAATTTCCGCGCATTGCTATTTAAAGTGATAAATAGAGTGATTAAACACGATTCCTGATAAAAAATATTTGAAAGCGAAGCGATTCCGGAATTTCTGGCAGTTTTTGGAGTTGAATCTTAAAAATAAAACATCAGCTCCGCATAGGAGGCCCTGAGGAAAATAATTTCCATCAAGGCCTATGTCACCTTTGGAGATGCTGTGTGGAGGATCTTTTCGAGGAGAAGAAGGAGCGAACATGGGTCTTGAAGAGAATCAAACCAAATCGTTCTATAGCCGCGCTGTGGAACTCCAAAATCTGAACGTGGTGAAAATGTACGATTTGTGCAAATAAACATTGTGAAGAGAAAAATACAATGGCGGGGAAATTGAGCATGTAAAGATGTGTGTGATTTTGGCGAAGAACATCTTGTTTAAAAAACAATCCCTCGACTGAACACATTTGTAACAAGATTTCAACTGATAAAATTGATTTACCAGGTTTCATATTGCTAATTTTTTTATTATTTTTTTATTTAATAAATGTTTACATGATACATTGTTGGTATTTTTTGACTACCACACTAGGATATTGCCCGTGTTGTGGTAGTCATACATGACATATTATTTTATATAAACAGATAAAAAAAATATGAGAAAAGGAAAGAAAAAAGAACATATTTAGGGATAAATAAAACTAAAAACAGATAAAAATAAAGATATAACAATTAAAAGTAAGCTTAGAAATAAAGAATAAAAAAATAATTTAAGGAAGATTGAAATAAACTCTGGTAAGTATTATTATAATTCTTGAGATAAAAATAGAAATAAAAATTGGTAAGTATTCTTCTGCACGAGAGTACATGTTTGTAGTCGCTTTTGATATTTTTTCTCGTTATAATGTTAAATGATTGTTAATGATTCTTAAATAAGGTTAAAAACTTACAACTTTGCATATTCCAAACTATAAAAAACCGATAATGTATCCAAATATAGTAATACGGCGACAAATATAGTAATACGGCGACAAATATAGTAATACGGCGACAAATATAGTAATACGGTCGACAAAGAGAATTAAGTAAAGTTGGAAGGTAGTAAAAAGAGAGACAATATTCAGAAACTATGTCTTGTTTGAGAGAGCTTTATATGTGCGTATTAAACACATCGGAATACTTCCATATTCTCAACTTCTATACACTCTCTTCTGACCACTCTCTGGGAAAAGGATAAAAAAGGATAATGAAGGATAAAGAAGGCAAGATAGAGGGTCGCCGAGGGCCTGGTAGGAGACAAATGTCTTGGCTGCGTAATATACGAGAGTGGACCGGCATTAGAAGTGTGGAGGAGCTATTCCTTGTAGCGCAAGACAGAGAGACATTCTCAAGAGTGATCGCCAACGTCGGGGGGACCTGATACGGCACACAAAGAAGAAGAAAAAGGATCGAGATGAATCAAACTAAGAAAATCATGGGGTTAGGTTTGTCTAGGTCTTGGAGGTGGTTGACCAGGACACACTGAACCTCAGATTCCTACCCACCAGTTAAACCCTTTTCCTTCCCAGAACACTCCTCTCCTTCTTTCCCCTCCACTCAGCATTCCCAAAGATGACATAGGCCCTGAGGGAAATTATTTTCCTTAGGGCGTCCTGGGTGGAGTTCATGTAAAAAAGAATAAAAAAAATAAAGAAAATTCACCAAATCTTAACATAATCGTATTTTTTAAATTTAAAATAAAGATAAACATTCCAGGGTTACGAATAACCAAACAATTTATGTAAATCTAGTAATACCACCACAGTAAGCCGAAAATGTGGCATGAGTCGTGATGGAGGATTTAGCCAGCCGAGGAATCGAACACGGAACGCCTGGGCGGGACCCAAACGCGATGTCCACTCAACCACTGACCGGTCATATAAATGAATGTTTCTTTGGTTGTCGCTTATGCGTTCCTAAATCATTCAACTGATTGCGAAGAAACTTTGTGGATTTTTTTTTTTTTTTTTTACATTAACTCCACACAGGAGGCCCTGAGGAAAATAATTTCCCTCAGGGCCTATGTCATCTGGGATGCTGTGTGGAGGGTCTTTTTGAGGAGAGGAAGGAATGAACATTGGTCTTGAAGAGACCCATGTTGTAGGAAGGAGGAAACACAGAGGCCGGCAAATCATTCCACAGCCGAGCTGTTGAACACAAGAACGGGTCGTTTCTTCGACTCGTTCTTGTGTTCAACAGCTCGGCTGTGGAATGATTTGCCGGCCTCTGTGTTTCCTCCTTCCTACAACATGTGACAAATGTCAACTGTGTACAAATGTTGGGCACGCGTTTGGCGTGTTTCCCGACTATGCACCGGTGCCGAAGGGATTAGTGATGCTAGTTCCTCGGAGCATCTTCCATTGTAATACCGGTAGAACAAGGATAGCATTCCCACCCGACGCCTGTGCTCTAAAGATTGCAATCCGTCTGTTAAGATGGGAGAATCTATCAAACGGACCGCCCGTTTCTGCACAGAGTCGAGGGTATTTTTCAGGTATTTTGGAGCTCCAGACCAGAGGTGGCTGCCAAATTCAACCGTGGGGCGCACTTGCGATTTGTACAGGGTTAGCAGTTGTGTACTATTAAAGTATCTGCGGGCCCTGTACAGTACGCCCAGTTTTTGGGAGGCTAACTTTACTCTGGCTTCGATGGAGCCCCCATACCTGAGCTGGTCACTTAGGGTTACACCAAGCATATCAATGGAGGGCCTGTTCGGAAGATTGCTTCCGTTGAAAGAGACTAGATTTTCATTTCGATCCCTTTTAGACGTAATCAGACAAGATTGGGTCTTTGAAACATTAAATTCAACGAGATTATTTTTACCCCAAGAGAAAACACTATCGAGGAAACCGTCCATTCTTTGCTTCAAAGCCTTACGAGCTGTTGGAGTTTGTGAGCCCTTTGGGGCTTGTCAAACAAAAAGCTATCATGAACTGTACTGTCATCCGCGTAACAGTGAATTGGTGCACATGACAAAAGGTCGTTGATGTGCAACAAAAACAGAGTTGGAGACAGAACCGATCCCTGCGGGACGCCAGCATTTATCGAGTGAGAGGAAGAGGTGAAACCATCGACTACCGTCTGAATCGACCTCTCCCTCAAGAAGTTGGCAATCCACGTACACAAGGATGCGGGAAGTCCGTAAGAATGCAGTTTGTTGACAAGTCCTCGGTGCCAAACCCGGTCAAAGGCCTTGGATATGTCCAGTGCAACCGTTTGGGTCTCACCGAAACGTTCCAGGCATCGCCCCCAAACATGCGTCACATACGCGAGAAGATCACCGCACGAGCGGTTCCGCCGGAATCCGTATTGACGGTCGTTAATAATTTTGTTCTTCTCGAGGTATGTGAGCAGTTTGTCGTTGATCACACGTTCCATCACCTTAGACAGAACTGATGTGATCGCTATGGGGCGGTAGTTGGCCGGGTTGGAGCGGTCACCCTTCTTTGGAATAGGATGGATAACCGCTTTTTTCCAACCAGAGGGCACAGAGACAGTCTTCAGGGACAGTTTAAAAAGCTTCGTCAAAATCGGAGCTATTTCTGCAGCGCACCTTTGCAGTACCAGGGCAGGTATTCCGTCAGGCCCACTAGCTTTATTAACATCAAGCCCTCGTAAAACATGGAGTACCTCCCGATGCCGGATCCTCAGCTTTTTCATACGAAAACCGCAGTGAGGAACCGACGTCGGGACAGCACCTTGGTCATCGAGGGTTGAGTTATCCGCAAACATTTTACCTAGTAAGTTAGCCTTTTCGGTGGCGGTGTTTGCTAGTGAGCCGTCAGGTCTGGTAAGAGGTGGCAGACTGGATTTGCAGAAATTGCGACCTATTGAGCCCGCAAGCGACCAGAATTGCCTGCTGCTATGCGGGCATGCAGTCAGCTTTCTGCTGATCTGCTGGTCGTGCTCGAATTTTGACCTATTTATGATTCTCTTGGTTTCCTTTGCCATTTTGTTGTAAGCTGTTCTGTCTTCGGATGTTCTAGATGTGTTGTAGGCTCGGTAAGCCGCGTTTTTTTGTCGCACTGCTTCAGCGCATTGTCGACTGAACCACGGCTTTGAGCCTACACCAGTTTCCTTAACAGTAGATTGGATGAAGCCATCCATCGCGGATGTGATAACCTCACCAATTTCCTGGGCACATCTTGAGGGATCCGAAGTCCGAAAACAGACAGCTGACCACGGGAAAGCATTAAAATGTGCCCGCAGACCGAATCAATCTGCTGACCTATAGTGCCACACTTTTCTCTTCAGCCTCTCGTTTGGTGGTCTGAAGTTTACAGGGATTGATGTCGTCACCAGGCAGTGGTCGGACGATCCTAAAGGCGCTGTGACTTCAATACTGTAACCGTGTGGCACAGTAGTTAAAAATAGGTCTAACAGATTGGAACGGTGAGTCTGGACATCAGGAACCCTTGTAGGCTCCTGAACCATTTGCTCCAATCCGTAGCAAAGGGCAAAGGATTCCGCTTGGCGTCCAGCCGAGTCTGTTGATCCTGAGAACTTCAACCAAGGTTCGTTTTGAACATTGAAGTCCCCCAGGACCACAAACTCTGCCATAGGGTAGCGGGGCAAGAAGTCATCAATAGTGTCGCTTAAATGTTTGAAGAGCTCGGACGTGTCTGATTCGCTAAGGTTCGGTGAGCGGTATAAACACGCGTAGAATCTTACCGTACTGGCAAGATTGACGCGTACCCACATTACGTCGAATCTGGAGTTTTCCAGATTCAACAGTCGCACACAGTTGACGTCAGCTCGACTATAGAGACAGACACCTCCTTTAGGTCTGAACTTGCTTGCGAGGGTGAAGCCCGGGCAGTCCAGATAGGAGGCGTCTACAGGCTCGGCTATCAGCGTTTCAGACAGGAATAGTAGGTTGGGGCGTTGAGAAAAAAGGTGGTGGTGGACGGAGTTTAAATTGGTATGCAGACCGCGAATGTTGGTGTAATTCACCAACATTTTTGGCCTGCGCCGGGGTCGCCTACTACTCGCCGCTGTAATGATGTTAATTTTTGTTGTTTGTGATGTCATGATTTTTATTAAATATTTTTATGATGGGGTGTGGGGGGAGGGAGGTCTGGGAAGGAAAAGGTATGAGGGGTGGGTAGGAAGCTGGGGATCAGAGTGTCCAAGAGTGACGAACGAATGAATCCAATCCACCCACTGCGGTGCAAGGCGATGGATAGGGAGAGTCCGGCTGGAGAGGTCACCCGATGCGCCCCAAACGCTACTGCTGGGTCCCCTCCGGTCACGAACCGGCACAACAGCAGCGGCGGGGTTTTTACACTCGTTGATGGGGCAGCCCACCCTCAGTCGTGAGCCTGAGGGTCGGGCCCCTGTACTACCGAGCGGCCCGGACAGCGGTAACCGGTTGTAAAGGGTCTCCCTCAACCAGCATCTCCCAATCCGGCCCGCCACGCAGAAGGTGGGCCGACGCACCCGCCATCAAGACTTGAACAAACATTACCCCAAGAACCCGGGCACCCCTGCTAAGTCACCAAACGTAGCGAACCACTTGGGGTGACCTGTGGCAGAGGTGTTGGTCATCCAATAAATGGTTCCGAGGGCGGCGGTACCCATACCCGCCTACCAAATTGTAATTGTTTGATGTGTGTATGCCCGTAATGTGTTCTGTATATAATAGTGAGCTCTGGTGTTATGAAATTATTTCCTATAATATTCATCCCAATGCGATGAAACTTTGGGGATTTGATGTGCGTATGCCCGTCATTGTTTCTATATGTACATACATGTGAGCTATGGCGTTGTGAAATTTGTATAAAAAATGTTGAAGTATGTGATAAAGATTGAAAAATGAGGGTATTTCATATAATTTAGCAATAGAAAGGAAAGGAGGGATGGGGGAGGAGTCCGGGAGGGGGGGGAGGGAATTCAAAAGGGGGAAGGTGATGCGGGAGGGGAAGTGGAAGACGAATGGGAAATGAGACGCAGAAAAAAGTATTTATATAATTAAGTAGCATTGCAACGCATGCCGGGAACTCGCTAGTTTGTTTATGAATATTATTAACCAAATAACTAATACACCGTTTACAGAAGCTTATAATAATAAGAAATCAAACATATTAAAAAAAAATTCGAGTGCAGTTTACACGAGATAGAAGCGAAACTTTACCAAAACAATCACAACCAATACTTGAAAAGTGAGGTCATAATTAAAGCGACAAATGGTGGAAGACCATCGTAATTTCCTTTTCGTTTCTCAACCAATGAAACCTTTAAAACCTTTAAAAGTGACATCCTAATCAAAGCGCAGTCGATGCGTCGCAGGTGCAGTAATCGTCACTTCCATTTCATCCGAAATCCAAATCATAGCGGGGCTATAGATGTTTCACTTCAATAAAAACAAAGATAGCTTCACAACGGTAATCAGACCATTAATCACCCGTTGATCAGGCAATTGATCACCCTACAGTTGCTCCCCGGTACAAATTTGTTTTCGTCAGTCAAATATCCATGGCTTCTCGTGGTGTAGCAATGAATTTAAAAGTACTTATAAAGTTCTACGTACTTCTAGAGCTTACTTTTTAAAGTTTAAATATAAATAATTAGGTAGATAATACACGCAATTTACATAAAAATAGCAGCGACGACATAAGTCGAAAAATCAAATCCACCTAATGGAGGTATGCGGTGGACATAAGTGACTTAACATGATAATTTTGTATATACTTACGAGTATATATATTTATATTGTAGAGCTAATATATATTTTTTTCATTTTTTGAAGTGAAACGTCTTTAGCCCCACTATGATTTGGATTTCGGATGAAACGGAAATGACGATTACTGCACCTGCGACGCACAACTGCGCTCATTGACCGCTTTGATTATGATGTCACTTTTAAAGGCTTCCTTTTGGTTGAGATATGAAACGGAACTTACGATGGTCTGCGCTCATTGGTCGCTTGGATTATGACCTCACTTTTCGAGTATTGGTCGAGATTGTTTTGGTTAAGTTTCGCTTCTGAACTGCACTCGATTTTTTTTTTATGTACTGTTAGCAATAATGAAACGCCAAGTAAATATTTAGATAAAATATATTGTCTCCGCGGTAAATGACAATATTAACACCCAATGATGGTCAAAATTACGTAGCGCCGTTCAAATCCCCAGTCGTTATAAAAATGTTAAAACTAGTTTTTCAAAAATAATTCTCTATATTTATAGATGCTACAGAATGCAAGAATAAACGTGCCAAGAAAAAAAATCAGTTTCAACTGTCCTGAGTCTACCCATCTACTGTTTTTTTGTTGTTGTTTATATTGTAAAAGGAACGCCAATCAGAAAAATAATTATTTTTTCACACTCGCACGGGTTATAAGTTATAAATAAACAAAACTTAAATAATGAATTAAAAAATAACCTAGTTCATTTTTATTAATTATTTCTTTCCGCAATTGTGTTCAAAAGAGTGTGACTGTTTTAAATTATTGATTTAAAATCCAATCAATTGATTTATCATGGATATTAAATCAATTTTCCAAATCATCAATCTGTGCGTATAAATAGATGCATGCAATGAGGCAGATTATTAAGTACAAGAAACCCGACAAGATGCGTCTTCAAGTGGTACTGGCAACCGTTCTCTTCGCCGCGATACTCGGATGTATTGAAGGAAGTAAGAACTTACTGTTTAAATAATTTAATAATTGTACCCACTAACTGATTTTAATGGTGGAAAAAAACTGCTCTATAATCAAAAATTTGTTATATTTTTAAGAAAATGTTTTCAATTGTAAGCAGATTGTATAAATTAAATTTTTTTGTTCATGTCTGCACACTTTGAATAATTTATTTACCTCTAGCTCAATCTATTATAAGATATGGAATAACAGCTTGGGGATTTTTTTGTAAAACAAATATCGACCATGTTCAATCAGTGCAAAATTCATTGGTTAAATTATTAGCTGAACAAAAAATATACAAAGAAAAGCATAATATTCCATACTCTTTTTTGAGTCTCAAAATTCTTTCAGTGAGAGCAATTTTGTGGTACAAAATTAGATTTCAACACATTGTTAGAGAAATTATGGATCTAGGCATTATATTCGACAGTAATTTAATAATTGTACCCACTAACTAATTTTAATGGTAGAAAAAACTGCTCTGATATCAACAATTTCTTATATTTCAGCGGCCATTCATGTTTTCAATACATAGGCCACAGTTGCTTTGCAGAAATTCAGGTGTGATAAAGTTATCAAACGGCCATTCAGTGCCATTCAGTTTTTTTTTATTGTTGAAAGGTTAAATGCCGATACTAAGTCCTTTACAGCTTTTTAACAAATTGTGATCAGCAGAAGAGGACAATTATCGTGTTATTTAGCTAGTCAGAAGTTTTACATAAAGCTGAAATTACAATTTTAATCAACAACCTTTCAAATGTAAAAAAAAACAAAATAGCGCTGAATGACCATTTGATGACAATGTTACATTAGATTTTATGCGAAACAACAGAGCCTTAGTAATTGTTTGAATATTATTTACATTTAATTATCGATTTAAATAAAATCATAATTTGGAAAATCTTTGAATTTTCGTTTAGAAGAACAACATTTTATTTCTATTGATTTACAATTTCATCAATATTAAAATATTTGTGTACTTAACTTTTCTGCGTTTTTTTATGCGAAACGTTTATTATTATTTTATTTAGTCAAATGGGCTGCGGTTTGCTCATTACAAATATTATTAAATATTGTACACTTCTTTAGTAAGAAGCCAGGTATAGTATAATTCACCCATTTGGTCCCCATTGTATAAAATTCATTCCGACAATATAGAAAGAGTACAGCACAAATTTCTAAGATTTATTAACTTTAAGCAGAATATTTCAATTCAAAATATTAACTATGTCCTTTTGATGAAACAACTTAACAATTACGCTGTCAGATAGGCGGATCATCTCTGATCTTGTACTATTAAATAAAATCATTAATAATTGCATTGACAACCCTGAAATTCTCGCCAAAATAAAATTTTACGCACCGACCAGAAATACGAGGCAAAGTGCTACCTTCTTCTGTGACAATTTTAAAATAAACTATGAGGCTCATACACCTATAAATAGATTACATAATTTTGGCAATAAATTTGGGAATATTGTAGACATGTTTGCAGATTCCGTATCATTACATAGTATAAAATGAAGTCGCTCAAAATGTATGTGCGCGTTAATCTTTTAAACTACGTAACGGATTTTCATACGGTTTTCACCAATAGATAGAGTGATTGAAGAGAAATGTTTATATGTATAATACATGTAAATTATATTAGAGAAAAGCCGAGAAATTTAAAGAAAACATATTTTTGTGTGATTTAAAACGGCTGGCGGGCCGTACTATAGTCACTTTTGAAATTCGTTCTACGGAAGAAATTGGAAAATAGATGTCCTAGAGTAAGTAGGTATTTGATTTAAATTATTTTATTTGATGAAGTCGCCCAAAATGATGTACGCATAGATCTTTTAAACTACGCAACGGATATTCATGCGGTTTTCACCACTAGATAGAGTGATTCAAAAGGAAGGTTTATATGTATAAAAACATGCTTATTATTGTAGAGAAAAGTCGAGAAATTCAAATATTCAATTCAGGCAGCGGGCAGCAGGCAGCTGGCAAGCGGGTGGTGTGGATTTTATAAAGGTTGGGTAATGGCGTTGTGTTTCGTTAGCCACAGCATGGTGTGGCCGGTTCTGCTAGTTGGTTATAAAATGAAGTCTTTATAATTACTTTAATGAAATATATGATTTTAATTTTAATTAATTTTATTTTTTACTATTAATTTAATCACTATATAAAAAAAATTTATAGTAAAAAATAAAATTAATTAAAATTAAAATCACTAAATTTAATCACTATATATTGTGTACTACGTACCTGCCTAACTATTATTGTATATCTTTGTAAAAGCCCACTAGGGTGTAAATAAATAAATAATTACTGATTGATTAGTATACATACACTGCATATTATCAGGATTTAAAAAACTTTTTCTTTCAATGACCCTTAGATCCTGTGGATATCTGCGCGGACGGAGGATGTTTTCCTGGTGAGTTCTAGCATGAAGTTATAGCATGAAGTTATAGCATGAAGTTATAGCATGAAGCAATCCATCAAAATAAAATCACATTTTTCAATAACACCACTAAAACAATAGACAAGACAGTGTTCCACGGACATTGTTGAATTAATCATACTTAAAATAAAAGGACGGCAAATAAAACACTAGAAAATAATAAATTGTTTCACATTTTACAAAATTAGAAAGCCCAAGCAAATCGCACAATTTGACATCTCAAGAAAAATATCATGGCATTCTTTACAAATTACTGCCCATCTAAAATAAATCGTTCATGCTTTGGAAAAGAATTTAAAAAAAAATCCTCAAAAAAAAATATATCTTTACACATTTTACAAAAACAGAAAACCAAGACTCAGCAACTGAGTTTACTGTTGACTGGAATAATGTATGGGGCTCCTCATGTAATAATAAAACAAATACTTATAGAAGAACATCATGCTTTTAAATAATAAATAAAATAAATCACTCGTTCTTTTAAAAAGAAACACTTTAATCATATTATAATCCTTTATGCACTTTACAGGACCAGAAAATACTAACAACCGTATCGGTTCTTGGAATGTTACATGGAGCGTCCCAGGTATTATATTCTATTATTATTTTTCACTTTACGAGTAATACCTCAAATTGTAATATTTAATTAAATGAAGGCAATATTTGCGAAACTCGATCGAAAATCTAGAAACAGAAAAATCAGAAAAATATATTGGCACTTCTGGGACACGAACCCTAAGATTTCCGGGTCACTGCGCTAACCACTGCGCCAAGGTGTCGATATCCGATTCGGTCATTTTTAACTGTATCATCCTCCGATTAAGAACCACCAACATTATCTTCATTTTCTTAACGCATATTTTATTTGCTGCTATCTCTATGTACGATTGCAAGATTCAAACCAGAAATAAATGCTATCTAGATAGTGTCTGGATAAATTTTTATTCATTTTATTTTGAATATGCGACATCAATTGACTTTTCTGCAAAGTCTTGGACGAATATTTATTTTTATTTTTAACTTTGGGAACGTACCCGTACTACGTGAGGGGGGGGGGAGAAGGGGGGGGGAGGGGGGGGGGGGGGGGGGGGGGGGGTTGGAAGGGGGGGGGTCTTCGAAATGTCACGCTTGGTACAAATGAGCGGCGGCGGCCTTAGGTTTTTGGTCACCGGGGGGGGGGGGGGGGGGGGGCGGATTAAAAATGGCAAAAAGTTGGTCACGTAGTATGGGTACGTTCCCTTATAAGTTAAACCACAAAATGTTAATATTTAATTAAATGAATACATTATTGGCGAAACTCAATCGAAAATCTGGAAACAAAAAACCAGAAAAAGATATTGGCACCTTTGGGACAAGGTGGGACAATACCAGAGGGACAGAGATGCCGATATCTTCTTCTGACTTTTCTGTGTCCAGATTGTCGATTGAGTTTCGCTAATGTTGTCTTCATTTAATTAAGTATTATATTTTAATTTTGAAGTTCTTGTCTTGTCCCGTGATACAATAGCACCGTTATTGTCTATTACTATTGTCCTATGCTACGAGCATAAACAGCACTGTTATTGTTAATTTTTATTCTCCTGTCATTGCTTTGTACATAAATGCCCCAAAGGGCTCACAAACTCCAACGGCTCGGACGGTTACCTCGAGAGTGTTTTCTCTTGGGGTAAAAATGGTCGCGTTGAATTTAATGTTTCAAAGACCCTATCTTGTCTGATTACGTCTAAAAGGGATCGAAATGAAAATCTAGTATCTTTCAACGGTAGCAATCTTCCGAACAGGCCCTCCATTGATATGCTTAGTGTAACCCTAAGTGACCAGCTCAGGTATGGGGGCTCCATCGAAGCCAGAGTAAAGTTATCCACCCAAAAACTGGGCGTACTGTACATGGCCCGCAGATACTGTACTGTACAAATCACAAGTGCGCCCCACGGTTGAATTTGGCAGCCACCTCTGGTCTGGAGCTCCAAAATACCTGAAAATACCAAAATACCTGGTCCGTTTAATATATTCTCCCATCTTAACAGACGGATTGCAATCTTTAGAGCACAGGTGTCGGGTGGGAATGCTATCCTTGTATTACAATGGAAGATGCTCCGAGGAACTAGCATCATTGATCCCTTCGGCACCGGTGCATAGTCGGGAAACACGCCAAACGCGTGCCCAACATTTGTACACTGTTGATATTAGTCACATGAGAACGGGTCGTTTCTTCGATTCGTTCTTATGTTCAACAGCTCGGCTGTGGAATGATTTGACGGCCTCTGTCTTTCCTACTTCCTACACTACGGGTCTCTTCAAGACCAATGTTCATTCATTCCTCTCCTCAAAAAGACCCTCCACACAGCATCCCAGATGAGATGACATGACAGGCCCTAAGGGAAATCATTTTCCTCAGGGCCTCCTGTGTGGAGTTAATGTAAAAAAGAAAGTTCTTTCTTCAGTAAAAATATAATATAATATAAATAAATATATGTTATGATTATATATATATTAGTCTCTGTAATGTATTATTTTTTACATTACACAGGAGGCCCTGAGGAAAATAATTTCCCACAGGGCTTATGTCATCTTTATAGATGCTGTTTGGAGGGTCTTTTTGAGGAAAGGAAGAAGTGAACATGGGTCTTGAAAAGATCCATGTTGTAGGAGGAAGGAAACACAGAGGCCGGCAAATCGTTCCACAGCCGAGCCATTGAACTCATGAACGAGTCATAGAAACGACCCGTTCTCATGTGACTAATATCAACAGTGTACAAATGTTGGGCGCGTGTTTGGCGTGTTTCCCGACTATGCACCAGTGCCGAGGGGTTCAATGATGCTAGTTCCTCGGAGCATCTTCCATTGTAATACCGGTAGAACAAGGACAGCATTCCCACCTGACGCCTATGCTCTAAAGATTGCAGTCCGTCTGTTAAGATGGGAGAATTTATCAAACGGACCGCCCGTTTCTGCACAGAGGTTTGTATAAACTGTTTGTCACGACAAATAAATAAATAAAAAAGATTAAAAGTCATTAAATATTAAAAAAAAGAATTTTTTGAAAAGGAGAACCTTTAAAAAATTATAAATCAATGAACATTTTACAGAATCGGAAAGCCTTCCTACCGGCCGCAGCGGATGGACTCAACATCCTCCATGGAGCGTCCCAGGTACCAATAAATTAACCAATAATTACCAATAATATGAAAAAAATATATAATATAGCTACATTCAAAAATATAAAATACCAATAATATGCTTTATTTTATATCATTTAATCAAAATTTTGTAATGGAGTCGTAAGGAGCACCGTAGGATCATTTTTAAATCTATTATAATTAAGCGCACTTAAAGTGAAGTGACACAAAATTGCGCTATACAAAAAACATCTATCTCTAGTCTCTAGATATTATAAATTAAAATCCTCCGTGTCGTCTGTCTGTCTGTCTGTTCGCGATAAACTCGACAACTACTGAATGGATTTTCATGCGGTTTTCACCAATAGATAGAGTGTTTCGTGAGGAAGGTTTAGGTATGTAATTTGTCAAGGATTTGTGTAAATTAGTTGAAACTTAACGATAATTGTTAGAAGTGTCGGAAAAAGTCACGCCGCCTGGTAGCTTTCATCTATAACGCTGCCTAATCCTTTTGGGATATAACAAAACAAGGCATGGTGCGATATTCTTCTTTTATAGATCTACAAAAAAGTCCGCGAAGGCATATATCTATCTTTTACGGATAGCTTACTAAACCCATTCTATCTTCTAAAAAAATGGTCACCTACATTGCGGTAATTGAAAAGTTATTTAGACAGATACAGTGTTAATCCTTATTAACTTAAATACATTAGTTAACCCAAGCATATCATGCACATTATTATAATCTTTCACACCTTCTCTACTATTATAAATTAAAGTCCTCCGCGGAATCTGTCTGTCTCTTCGCGATGACCTCAAAGACGGCGGTGGTTATAAAGGTTGGATAACCATCCAGTAGATGACGTTGTGTTTTATTAGCCACATCAACGCGTGGCCGGGTCAGCTAGTAACGTTATAATTATTAATATTACTAACACATATAATATCTCGTTCGTGCTTTCTGCGGCATTTTAAACATTCGCAATTCGGTTTGAAAAAGAATAGTTCAAATATGAATTATTTTTCCCAGTTGCGACCATTACCTTTTAATTTTTCTAAGTCTTATTCTGTTTCATGTTTGGTTTAACTTTATTAGTATTTATTATCTTCTTATTCAATGAAAAATTTTATATTTATTTTTTAACTTTTATGAGTTAAACCTCAAATTGTAATATTTAATAAAATGAAGACAATATTAGCGAATTTCAATCGAAAATCTGGAGACTGAAAAATCAGAAAAAGATATTGGCACCTCTGGGATACGAACCCAGGACCCTCAGCTAAAATAGCAAATAATAAACATGGCTCTACCATGTCCCAGAGGTGTCAATATCTTTTTCTGATTTTTCTTTCTCTAGACTTTCGATTACGATTTGCTAATATCGTCTTCAATTAATTAAAAAATATTTAAACGCTGTTTTGTCTTCCAGATAATTAATTCGCAGACCACGAGCTCTTCCATTCTTCATACGATGGATGGGCATTTAATTTGGGAACTTTGTGCAGTGGCAAACTTTAATCAGAAAATAAAGTGGTCAAATTAGGCACTTACAAAGAAAAGCATCAGATCTTTAATCTATTTCGTTAACTTGATAATGGATTTTTTGGAATTTTAAAATTTATAATAAAGCCACTGCATGTATTATATTACAACACTGTTTATTTTCTTACAACACCCCAAGAATTTTATTTGTTTCTAATATGTTAACAACATATTAGAAACAAATAGACAGTACCTACCATATTATTGTAGCAATTCTAAGTCAACAAGTCAATATTATACTCCTATGCGACGGATTCAACAGCTTGGAAACAAATACTCCGATGTTGTTGATATATTTAGTACATCAATTTTATTATATAAGCATACCTTATTGAAGTTTTTTTCATCAAATAGGGGAATATTTTGCTAAAGCTATTAAAATTGAATAACACATTGACAGTATTTTGTTGGCTGAAAGAAAAAAAACTATTTCGGATTTTTTGTATTTTGTACCTACATACTGTGTGGTTCAAATTCAATACCTAATATTTTTACTTTGTATTTATTTTTGTGCAAGTGTTTTAAACAGTAGTTTCCTGCACTATTTACTAGCATAATTTCGTTAATATTGTTATATATATGTATGTAAAAGCCTAAAGAGGCGTAAATAAATAAATAAATAAATAAACATAACAATAGCAATTAGCAATAGCAACGAACTTCTCCAAACTCCTTTTTTCAAAACCACCTTCGGGCTAAGACACTCTAAATACATAGCTTGCAAACTATACAATACACTTCCAACTACGATCAGACAAAGTGACTCCTTTACAAAATTCAAACAAGATATTAAAAAATGGATTATAAGTATTGGACGCCACACTATCACAAATATCTGTAAAATAAATCACACATAGACAGAAATAACTATTCACATACAACCTAACCCATATAAAACAAATGAAAATAATGGAATCCTGTCAAATTTAACCTATAAATAGACTAGGCAGAATTTATTTCATTACTCCATCTCCAACATTTATAAAATAACTCTCTTTAAAAGATTTACGACCCTTTCAATCACCCTTCTGTTCTAATTCTATTCATAATATTATTTTACCTGAAATATCCTTGTAACTACTATATTCATTTATGTACGCCTGTCTCGACACAGGTATACCCTAGTGAGACAGGCATACAAATAAAACCATTGTAAATATATTTTATTATAGATAAATAAATAAATAAAAAAAATTAAAATTACCTCCATGGCTAATTTTTCTATGGTTAGGTTTTTAAGAAAAAAAAATGTCACCGGAGATCAAATTGTCATTGACTAAAAGAAGAATTAGAGCTTAAATTGTCACATTCTATAATAAAACCATAACCGAAAGTGGGTTCGTAAGTAGGTGATGTCGAACTTCAAAGAAGATAGACTTGACAGTTTATTGTTTTCGGGGCTATAAAAGGATTAATCAAAAACACCTCAGTTTCAAAAGCCAATGTGTTCTAGTCGCAGTATTTAATTAAAGATTCTAAAATATTTCGATGCTAACTAATTCTCAAATCAAAATCACATGATTTTGCATTGCTTGTTATATTAGTGTATCACATTAAGGCGCCGTAATGGCGATATTACACACGTCAACCACATTGATGCGATTTGGTTGAACGGCGTATAATTGAAAGGGTGTGCTGTTTAGACGTACTTGACAGAAGTGGACCATACAATCACATTGCTGTCATAGAGTTTAGAATGTCTTCGAAACAGGTCGTGCGCGCGGGAATTTTATCCCTCTGATTTAATGTTCCACAGGCTTGGATAGTTCTTCAAGTGCTCTAAGAACAGAGGCGTATGCTCTTCCCTCCATTTAAAAACCATTTTCTATGTTGACAACTCACTACAAAATAAACAGTCACAGTTTGACAATTCAATACGCGCGCACAGTGCTGCGCGCGCATGCAACGCCGCATTTGCGCATGCGCACGAAGGACAACAGAACCAATCGCATTGAAAATATTAAACAAGTTGAATATTTTCAATGCGGTGGAAAGATGACGCGCAATGACATGGAAACATTCAATGTCTTGTTTACACGGTGCAATTTGGTATCTACAACCTAATTGCGAGGCAGAATTGAAACGTCTAATATGCCCATAATGTATACCCGCTCAAAAAGAAGAAGATGGAGAAATGTGTAATAACGAATTTTGGAGAGAGCGCGCTAATATTTAAAACGATAAAATTGAAGCGAAAATTGTGAAAATGCTTAATATAACACGACTTATTTAAAGTAGATCAAAAATCTCGTGTGGAACATTTAAAATAGCATATAAAGAAACACTGAATTTTTCCATGCATGTAACTTCTAAAATAAGTGAAATGAACGTGTTTATAATATTTTCGTTATTTGTTTAGGGGTGTTATGCTGTGCTGCGCTAACTCCTTCTTTAGCCAACGTTTCGGGCAGCGTTGCAGTGTCCATCATCAGGGCATATCTGGCATCTGAAACGTTGGCTAAAGAAGGAGGTAGCGCAACACGACATAACACCCCAAAAACAAATAAAATCTTTTGGCCGTGAAAATCTTAAAACGTATCTGTGTTTATAATGTTTTTTGGAGCATATTTTGCGATTTTTTTCTATTGAGGGAATTTCATATAATTTGCATTTCGGCGTGGGGAAGGTCTAGATATTATCTTCAAAAATAACATATTTTTTTAGGAGCTTACACGACGAATATACTTTCTTTACTGGAACGTGTTTATGGTTCACAGTGTTACAGTTAAAACTGTTTCTAAGTATACTTATTTTCGATTTACCACAAACACCTGTCAACGTACAAAAACAAAAATAAGTGGAAAAAAAGCAATCGAATTTTTATATTATTTAGTTCCACTATAAGGTAGTGATTATAGATAATATTCGAGAAGGGTGTAATGTTGATTTATTGTTTTCAATTATTCACCCGATTTATCATGGATAATAATGTATTATTTAAATTAATCCGTCGACCAGTCGATATAAATGGAGGTGCGAAATAAGGAAGATCATTAAGTTCGAGAAATACGTCAAGATGCGTCCTCAAGTAGTACTGGGAACTCTACTCTTTGCCACAATCCTCGGATTTATTCAAGGATGTAAGGACGGAGCATATTCTTTAAAAAAATCGTAACTATAAATAATATATTATATTATACTAGCTTACCCGGCGAACTTCGTAGTGCCTCAGAATCTATAACAGTCGTGTTAACTTATTAGCTGATTTAAATTCAGTTTTTTTATTAAGTTAAAAATTACACTGTGAAGCAATTATCGATGCGCAACTGACCTGTCCTGTCCTGTGTTTTGTTTTTGTCGGTATCAGAGATGGCGTTGTTTACGGATTTCCTTATTTTTCCACTTACTTACGGGAATAGAGAACTCCAGTCCAATTTTTTTATTTTTTTTAATGAATAAAGACCTTCAAACTTAAATAACTGCATTTTTATTTTTATTTTTATAGTTAGTTTTAATAGTTAAAATAATTGTCAAAGTTTTAATTTTTAAAGACTCCCAGAAACGCACCGTATCTATGGTGGTCTTCACCCACCGTTAGTTTTTTACTTTTTAAGTTGTCATTTTGAATCAGTGATGTCATGTCGAGGGAAATTTCCCTAGATCTAGGGGAGAAAAATATTTTTTAGGGATAAGGGAAATCAGGACAAAATCTAGGGAAATTTCGAACTCTGGCAAAAATTTTATTACATATGACAATATTACTGGTAATATTTATATATATATATATATATACGTATATATATTTTTTGGAATTCCTATGAATCTTTATTATTGTTCATGTACTTACATGCAATGTTATTTTTAACACTGACAACTCAAAATGATATTATGGAACGTACCCATACTACGTGACACGTTCGGGGGGGGGGGGAGGGGGGGGTCTTCAAAATACCACGCTTGGTACAAATGAGCGGCGGGTTGCTTATGATTTTTATTTTGCAAAGTGTTTTTTTTTATTTGGAATTCAGTGGTGAGTGTATTCGTACTTTTAAATTATTACTTCACGTAGCAAAAAGTGTTTTATTTGGAAAATCACGGTATTATTAGTATATTTACCAAGTTCCGATATCTTTCCAATTAATTATCATATTAATTAACATATAACAGGATTAGTGTTACACAATCGGGTGGCTACGTAGGTAATTGCGTAAATGTGAAATTCTAGGGAAATTTCACTTCGAAATCTAGGGAAATAATTTTTTTGGGCAGAACATCCCTGTTTGAATGAAGAATCATGGCCAGCGTTGCCAGAAGGTTACTTTTGTAACCTTTTAGGTGATTTTTTACTCTGAAAGGTTTCTTTCAGGTTACACTACTCAAAAGGTTACTTTTAGGTGATTTTTCAGAACCAACGTCAAACGGAATGCTCTTTTGTTTTTTTTTCGTGTTGGCTAACGGCTTGCTTAATCATGGACTATACACTTATTGCTAAACTTTACTTCTTTCTCTTTCACACTATTGTGAAAGAGGAACACGTTTCGCTCAATATTAGAATTCGGATCAGTCATATGGAATCCCCAATACAAAGTAAATATTGAAAGGTTAGAAAGAATTCAAAAAAAGATATTGAAACACCTAGACTTTAAATCCTTTCGAACATCAGAAAACCTAAAAGACTCATTAACATTCCATAATTTATCAACTTTAGAAGATAGAAGAAATATATCCGACCAAAAATTTTTATTCAAAATCATTAACAACGTTGTTGACAACAACTGTCTTCTAGAAAACATTAATTTCCACTGTCCAATAAGAAACACAAGATCAAACCAACTATTCCACATCCCACACTCAAAAACAAATTACACACAACATTCATTTCTCTGAAGGACGTGCACAAAATTCAATGATATCTTTTACGACTCTGATATTTTTCATTTGTCCTCAGGCCAATTTATTAAATCAGTAATAGAAAAAATTTTAACCAATTGTTAATTACGAACTCTTCACCCCTGCCGCATGTTATTATTATTTTTTTTTCATTCTCATTATGTTTGTTTTCCTTCTTTTTATTATAATAATAATATTTGGATTATTTATATATCCTATAATATGCTTTATAATTTGTATGTTTTTTTTTTCATTTCTGTTGTATATATATATATGTATATTTTTTTTCTATCACTTTATGTTTTCTTTAATGTTTTAATCTATGTTTTTATATATATATTATAAATTTTACCGGAAACTTCGCTGGTTAATGCAACCAAGTAATATGTTACTTTATTATTAAAATATGTATTACTGTTTGTTACCTCAATAAACTAAAAAAAAAAAGTGTAAATTACAAATTAACCATAGCTTCTCGCTCACTCGACAAATCTGATTGATCGCTCAATCTGACTTTTTGCATTTTGAGTACCCGCTATTTACGCCGGCAAGGTTATGCAGGTAGAAAAAATATCAGATTTTTCATACCGGTATATACAAAACAAAAAACTCGCTCTACTCAAAAATAATCCAAATGGCTTATGTCCCACTTTAATACTGAGCTCCTCATGATGATTGGTTTATTTATATCCTCATGTATTCTATCAACTTTTTACCATTCCACTGGAAAAAATACGAAAGGTTATTTTTCACACAAAAAGGTTACTTTTTTTATATATTTTAGGCGACTTTTTACAAGACACGGCTGGCAACACTGATCATGGCGGTCATGGCAGAATGCTTTGTGATGACTTTCAGGTGTGAGGTGTGTTTTTTATTCAAGATTAACTGCTTTTAATATAGAAAAAACATTGGTAAAATGTCCACATTTCACCGCTACTGTTATTGTATTTAATCAAAGTGCAATATAAAAACAATAAATCATCTCTTTCATTGCAAATACATGTGACATCGTGTTTTGTGTCAGGCGTTACTTTGTAGATACATTGTTTTATGTATAATACATACAGAAACACTGGTATTTATAATACACTGATCATGACGAGTGTGTAACAACTTGTATAAAAAGCCCTATACTAAAAACAATTTGAAAATACATAACAAAATGTCAAAATAGGACGACTTTAACCTCAAATAGACAAAATTTATTGCAGATTGTCCGCAAATATAGCCCTTTTCGTAAATTGTTGAGGGCCTAAATTATGTTTCAATAAACACAATAACTATTATTTATCTAAATCTCTATAAACAGTATGAAAATAAACCAAACACACGAAATGTTGAATTGCATAGGTACGTGTGCACTTCAAGTCATTTCAAATGTCAACACACTATCACAAGGTGACAGGTTAAGTGTGACGTCACAGTTAACCATTTCAGTAATGCCAACTTAACGCTGTGTTTTGAAAGAGGTTTAAAAATGCACTTTTTAATAATTTTTTAAAAACTCTGCGTTTAATATTATGAAATAAAACTTATATATTCAGAATCAGCGTTTCTTGGTCTATATGAACATATTTTTTTAAAGCCATAATATTTTTCACTGGAGTTCCTTATTGCGCTTCTTTTTCTTTATACGTGTAAAGGGAGATTTATTATAATTATTGTATTTTTCCTTTGGAGGGGTGCAGATATACGTGCACCATTTGTATCATTTTCGACGGTTGACATTTAGTGTGTAAGAAAGAGGGGCAGCATTATACAGGGTGTTAAGGGACGCACTTGACTTACATTAACCAGTGATTCCTGACATTATTTGGAGTAAAAAATGTAAATGAAATTTTGGTCTCCGGTGTTATTTTTGATGTTTTTTTGTTTTTTTGTTTTTCTACAAAAACATTAAAAAAATGGTAGTTGTTGAAAACCTGGAAGCGGGGTAAGGGGTTCATCGGACACCCGGCTGAGTGACCAGTGAAGACATGCGAAAGAATTTTTTTTTGTTTCATTTTGAAGAAAAAAAATTTGAAAAAAAAAAGTCGTCCAAAAGAGTCACAGGAGACCAAAATTTCATTTACATTTTTTACTCCAAATAATATCAGGAATCACTGGTTAAAGTAAGTCCAGTACGTCCCTTAACACCCTGTATGCTTAAGAACAAAAGCAAAACAATCAGCGCATTGAAATTTGACGTTTTTGAATTTTTATAATTCACCCACTATTCAATATTATACTGATGTATCACAATATTGCTGCAGCTCTTTCAAAAGAAGAGAATTCATTCCATACAAATGTACGAGGAAAAAGAATTTTCTTCGTAAATTTTTTCGTCGTGAATTTTTCCGCTATTCTGCTATTCGGGCCGGAGACAAATCCAACAAATCAAAGATCATAAAAATCGGTCCAGCCGTTCTTGAGTTATAAATGGTGTAACCAACCCGACTTTGTTTTACATATTAACCCTTCGAATAATAAGAAAATAATAAAGGTTATTTTTTAACCGTTTTGCAAAACCAAAAATTGTTCCAAATTCTAAATTAAAGAATCTTTTCGATGTGTTTATTAGAAAACAACATTTTTGTTTCTAAATATTAAAATTTTGATATTGGAAATGTAAATTGGCTTAAAAATACATATCTGCGAACATTCGAATTAAAGTACTTAAAACAGAATAAACTTAAATTTTTAAATATAGATTCCCTTTCTTAAGAAAATTTAAAATAAAACTGTCACTCCACTTTTTATCAGATTCTTACAATTTTATTTTAGAAAAAGTGTTTGTTACGTCACAAATCGGCACAAAATAACATCGTCACTTATTTATTTATTTATTTTTATTTTGCAGAAACAAACAGTACATTATTACATAATGGAAAATAGTTACAAAGTTATAAAATTAATACAATAATTGGTACCAATGTCTCGCTGTAATATACTTATGTTTTTGTGAGATAAATAATACATTATACCTAAATTAAGTTACTAAATTATTGAAGCCGAGGGGTGTGTGAGAGTCTTGTATGTGTGTGAATGCGCGTGAGAGGGTGTGGATGTGTGTGTTATGTGTGTGAATTCAGTGTGTTAAAAATGTTTTTCTTAAACAGAGGGAGGGAATCAAAAAATATATCGGTATTTGTGGTTTTTTTAATTGAGTTGAATCTTTGAAGGATGCGGGAAATGGGTGAGTTGGCTGCAGCATTCGTATTATTACTGGTTGTGTAATAATACGAAAAGGTTGGTGTGGCGAGTTCTTTTAGAAGGGATGTTAAGATTTATTTGGGATAGAAGTTCTGGGCAGTCTATTTCGTTATGGAGAAATTTATTATTTTATGGAGAAATGTCATGTCAGCTACAGTCCGCCTAGATTTCAGGGATTGGAGAGTGATATATACTTATAATCGGATTTGTAAAATATCTGAACTCGTATATTCCGAAGGCAATAAGAAAATTATTTTTTCCTTTTCTAACATAAAAGAAACCACCGAATGACAAGAAGAGAGATATCTAACTTTTAATAATGGTCGCCCTGGGATAACCTGGGTCTCCTGTTATTATAACGGCATATGACATTTTGGGACAACTTGGGTCTCCTGTGATTAGACGGGTTAAGTTTTTCGTAGACTCCTTCATTCTAGAACGGTTTATTTCCTATTTTTAAAGCAATTTTAACTGAATTTTGGTCGTTTCCTAGGCTTTGTACAGCACCTTTGGAGGATATTGCACAAAAAATGGCATTTAAAAACCGCCAAGAATTATTTTTATCTCTTATTTAAACGCGGCTGCCTTTTCATACAAAATTTAATTTTGGATTTGGGTAAAAAATACCTAAACAAACTGTTTTGCGTTTTTGTTTTGTAAATTAAATTGTGTAAAATTGTTTTAGTACGAGTGTTAGCTTTTTTTAAAAAGAATGACAAACATTTCCAGGTTACGAATAAGACCAATAATGTTTGCAAATCTCCTACTACCACGACAGTAAGCAGATAAGGATGCTTGTGTCGTGATGGAGGACTTAGCCAGGCGAGGAATCGAACACGCGACGCCCGGGTGGGCGTTGATGCCCACTCAGCCACTGACCGGTGAAAGCAAGCTATGTTATTTATTTTCGATTTAAATTATTTGATTCGATTATTCATAATTTTAAAGGCTGTTAATACAGAGTTAATAGTAATTATTGAAAACGTTGAAATACTGAAATTGAATCATAAATAAAACAATAAAAGCGTTAATTATTATTTTTAATTGTTAAACTAACGTTTAAGACAAGATTTTTATGCATAGCACAAAGGGTTACAATTATTATAAGCAATAATTATCAGCCTGAAACACTCATCCACATTGAAAAATCTTCCGAGAAAAGATACATGACGCCAACGGGACTTGAACCCGTGCACTTCTGATTGCCGGTCAGCTGCTCTCCCAATTGAGCTGTGGCTTGTCAACAGTGTCTCTCTCGCAAAAATAAAGTTGGTTGTTTTCAGGTGGAAAAAATATAATAAGCAGTAATTGTTGAATGAAACACTAGTATATATTGAATCATTTGGCGGGTATAAGATAAGCCGCCATAGCTCAATTGGGAGAGCAGCTGACCGGCAATCAGAAGGGCACGGGTTCTAAGTCCCGTTGGGGTCATGTATCTTTTCTCGGAAGATTTTTCAATGTGGATGAGTGTTTCAGGCTGATAATTATTGCTTATAATCATTAATAAAAGCGTTATTTTGTATCTGAATTATTATTAACCACAACTTTGTGTTTCAATTTTAATCAGTAGTTTGTAATTTAAATAAAAGCCCACCGAAATGCTTCTATTATCGTGTTAATTCTTTTCATCATGCGTACATAGTACCTTCGTGGAGGAAAAATATTATTTTTTAATGATTATAAAACGCCCACAAATAATTTACAAAATTGCCTCCAAAATCACTAAAAATTGAAGTCTTTAGTGGCATTTATTTTAATTTAAAACACAAATAAATAAAATTGTTCACATCCGTACTAAAAATTTGCTGTATCTTTAGAGTGAATAAAAAGGATTTACGAGTAATTTTTTCATGTGACCTCACAACAAAATTAAGTTTTGTATGGCCTGTACATTTTTAGGCAGCATCGCGTTCATTTGTCAAAACATTGTGCATATATTTTCGTATCAGTGATCAATGAACCGGTGGACGCAATTTTTAGCCATGAGTTGTTATAATGGTTTGTCTAGTTTGTAGTAACGATTGTAGAAATGTATCATAAGTTTGTACAGCGTCCTTGAGATGATTTTTTACAAAAAGCGCGCTATATAAATCGTCCAAATATTTTTATTATTATGAATAAGGTCGCGCAGCTGTTCCTCTTAGGGAACGTACTCATACTACGTGACCCGTTTAGGGGGTAGGAGATCTTCAAAATACCGCGCTTGGCCACAATGGGGGGCGGGGGGTTAGGTTTTTATCACGTAGTCAATCTAGATATCTTTTTATATTTTTTCCACTAACTTTTTAATATTTTTTCCACTTTTAATTATAGATATGCATGCACTCTTGACGTCACGCAGCAAGCGCCGTAATAAAGACAAATATAAGCCAAATATATTTTTTTAAACTTTTTGTTAGCAAGAAATGGTTCAAAACCATATTCATGATTTACTACGTGAAAACTGTAGGGAGAGGAATATACTACACTAGAGTGGGTGGGTAGGGAAACAAATCCATGATTCGGCTGTAAGACAATATTGCCTTACAGCCCAATCATATTATCGACATTGTTCGAAACTGTCAAATTAGTATAAGCTTTCGCTGAAGAAGGAACGTTTGTTCCGAAACCGGTCGGATTTACGCATTATATAAGTGGTTTATACAAAGTTGAATTGTTTCATTTTTCTATAATGGATAAACACAAAGTAATAGCTACATTCAAAAATATAATAATAATATATCTTTATTGAACAACAAAAATTTGCAAGATTTATAACAATAAAAAAAACGTACATATTCAGTATTAATGTTTACAGCAGTTTATAAATATTTCAGTTGTGTCCAAAAGAAACATCTCTTTCAAAAATATTTCTATGAACAATTTAATTTCATAAATATTATTATTTGACCAGATGGGTTCCATCCAGGTGGGATCAACCCAGGCCGCGATCCGTATTATCCATATTATCCACGATGGAATCCTTGGTACATTCCCCGATGGCAGATAATAAGAGGTAATGAAAAACAAAAAATAACATGTCTTTGTGTCGATGATCTATGTAATCTTCTTAATATATATAAATATTAATGGTTCTAAGCTTGTACCTTATGCGTTCGTAAACCATTCATCGGATTGCTATGAAACTATGGTTATTTGTTTTGCACATGCCTGCGAAGGTTTCCAAGTTGTTTTAAAAATGAGTGATTGAGTGTCTAGTTTAGGTTAGCGGTAAGGAGGATAGGAGGAAATGGGAGGGGAATCCGGGAGGGAGAAGGCGGGGAAGGTTGAATGAATACGAGAGAGGAGTAAGAGGGACGTGGGAAATGCGGCAGGGGGCCGTGGGATGGACGGGAGACGTGGGAGATGGAAAGGCGGGGAAGATAGAAGGGAAACGCGGCAGGGGAAGGAGATGGGGCGGGGAACGGAGCGGGAATGCATGGGAAAGCGCACGTAGGGAGAAACAATTTATTTCTTAACGTGGCATGCCGAAAGTATTATATAAAGTAGAATATAATTAATTATCTGCGAATGAACATTTCAAAATAAGTTAAATTTTTTAGATGGTCAGCGATAGTAAGCAACAAGAACGAACTATCTTTTTTATTTTATTTTTATAGTAAGTATATTAATTTAGGTGAAGTATACCGCCACCCAGTTGGGCTGTATCGTGAGACTGGGTAAGGTTGACTGTAAAAAGGAAGGGAATACGGGAGGAACAAGATTTATTATTTTTATTTTTTATTTATTTTTTTTTATATAATAACTTGCTTATTGCACGTTGAAGAAGACAGATTGTAAAAAAAAAATAATCGTTCGTTTTAAGTAGCTAGTTTATCCTGGCTCTAAATGAGAAGTTTGGTAAGATTCGTTAATGTTGTTATTGAAAATATTAATAATATTTTAAGATTAATTTGAATGTTTATTTCTGTTAACGCGTGGTGGAAGTACATCAATATAAACAAGGCGATGCACCACATCGTGTAATATTTAGAATTGGGCCACTAACAATAATACTCCTTATGTAGATGACAATAAGGTTTAAATTCTTGCCTAACACCAGTCGCTTTTGTGATTTATGCCAGAAAAAAACATCGCCAAAAATTCACGTTTTATTTAATTTTACGAAGTTCGGTACAAATATTTAAATGTTTTAAGATCACTGTCCCAAGAAACTTAATTGTCACATTATACAACAAAACCATAACCGAAAATAGGTTCATTAGTAGATTTTGAACTTTTAAGCAGTTTTTATAGGTATGATACTAATTTTTCCTAGACTTATAAAATGACTAATAAAAAATACGATTATTTCAAAGGCCAAGATGCGTTATGCTCGCAGTATTTAATTAAAAGCATCTAAAATATTTCAAAGCGATCAAAATTTAAATTAAAAATACATAGTTTCGCCTTAATGTATAACTGCGCTTAAAAAGATCTTGAGAAGCCAAATTACAGGATGGAAAATTTTAACTAATATATTTTTTATATTTTCCGATAGTTCCTTATTCTTACTGGCCATATAACTGGGGTAATTCTATTGGAGGTTCCTATAATCCAGGTAAAAAAAAACATAATAAATGAATGTACTTCAGTAAGGATGAAAATCTTTTTTTTCTATGAAATTACATTTGAAAATAATACTTTTCAGGAATAGGCGCATCTTCTAACTCGCCGGGCCCAGGTAACGTATAAGAATTAAACGATTTTTTAGTGGTGCACAATTTTTATTTTTTTATTAATAATACTATATTTTGCATGAAATAATATAAAAATAATACTTCGCAGGAATTGGTGCTTCTCTCTCGCACAGCCCAGGTAAATGACTTCATTGAACGATTTTAGTGATGTATAAAACATAGATGTTACATTTTTTTATAATAACAAAAAAACAGTTGGTAAATATCTTATGAATTTGCCATTCGGAAGTTTGTCTGCACGTTAAAACCGTTTTTCTGAAATTAATAAATATTATATTTTTGAATGCAGCTATTACTTTGTGGTTATCCATTATAGAAAAATGAAACAATACAACTTTGTATAAACCACTTATATAATGTGCAAATCCAACCGGTTTCGGAACAAACGTTCCTTCGTCAGGGAAAGCTTATACTAATTTGACAGTTTAGAACAATGTTTTATTATGGTAGGGGTGGAGCCGTTGCTAGTTAATAATGTAGATTGGGTGGGTAGGTATTAGTGTAGAGTGGGTGGGTAGGGGAACAAATCCATGATTGGGCTATATGACAATATTTTTTGTTTGTTGATAATAGATTCATTATTTTTAGGGATTTTTTAATTTCCAAAGCTTCCAAGTTATCCAAAAGTTTTCCTTTATGATAAATATGAAGAATATTTATCCCTTTTCGTTATTTGTTTTTGGGGTGTTATGCCGTGTTGCGCTACCTCCTTCTTTAGCCAACGTTTATCCCTGTGTTTTTTTCAAAACTATGGTTATTTTCAATGATATGGTTAGCGAACTCAGAAAAATTATTATTATTAGGACACCTTAAATGTTCTTTGATTCTGATTTCAAAATTACGAGTTGTATATATATACATATACAGAATCAAAGAACATTTAAGGTGTCTTAATAATAATAATTTTTCTGAGTTCGCTAACCATATCATTGAAAATAACCATAGTTTTGAAAAAAACACAGGGATAAATATTCTTCATATTAATCATAAAGGAAAACGTTTGGATAACTAGGAAGCTTTGGAAATTAAAAAATCCCTTAAAAATAATGAATCTATTATCAACAAACAAAAAATATAGTCATATAGCCCAATCATGGATTTGTTCCCCTACCCACCCACTCTACACTAATACCTACCCACCCAATCTAGATTATTAACTAGCAACGGCTCCACCCCTACCATAATAAAACATTGTTCTAAACTGTCAAATTAGTATAAGCTTTCCCTGACGAAGGAACGTTTGTTCCGAAACCGGTCGGATTTGCACATTATATAAGTGGTTTATACAAAGTTGTATTGTTTAATTTTTTTAATAAATATTATACATTAATAACACTTTTTTGGTAAATTTAATTTCAAGTCAAAGTCTAAAGTACATACATGAAAAATATGTAAGTATGTAAAATATGCTTTTATCTGTCTTTCAGGTTCACCTGCAGGTCGTGCAAACTTCGGTAAATTTAAACGATTCCTTAAATTCTTGAAATTTTTTTGGCATTTTTTCTGGTAAATATCTTAAAATATGTGTGAGTAATGGTACAGAGAAATAATAAAATATGTAGTGTAGTACAGTGTCTTTATTACGCAGACTGTTGTGTGTGTGTGTATCACGATGAGATGCATAACACGTAGGTCACATCACGGCGGGATGTAGATCTGCGATCGACGCGCGGCGGGCGGGTGGTAATGTTGGGGCTAAGTCGTAGCGATGTAGTCGGTCCTCGACGCCATGCGGACGGAGGCCGGAGGTGAGTTAATTCCGAGCGGTGGACGCGGCGAAGGGCTTGCGTAGCAAATATCGCAAGTCGCGGTGAGTTTTTGAGTACTGGATTCTGGCGCAGCCTGCTACATTTTATATATGATGGTGCCTTGGTATGCCAATTGTCGCAACTGTTCTAGAAGCTAGCTGTGGGTAAGTACTAATTAAGTGACTATGACCGTGTATAATAGAAATCTCGAGGGTCTAGGTAAATTGACCGAATTTCAATTTTTCGAATTCAATTGTTCGAAATGCAATTTTACGCACTTCAATTTTTCGAACATCAATTGAACGAAACACTAGTATTTCAAATTGATATAAGTATGTATACAGTACGCACAAGAGTATTTTTTATTATAGGATGGACATTTTCAACTAAACTAACCTAACCTATTTTAGTTATTTATTTTTGGGGTGTTATGCCGTGTTGCGCTACCTCCTTCTTTAGCCAACGTTTCAGACATCGTTGCAGTGTCCATCATCAGGGCAGATCCGGCAGATCCGGTAGATTGTCACATCTACCGGATCTGCCCTGATTATGGACACTGCAACGATGTCCGAAACGTTGGCTAAAGAAGGAGGTAGCGCAACACGGCATAATACTCCAAAAACAAATAACGAAAATGCTTTTGGCCGTGAAAATCTTAAAACTTATCTAACCTAACCTAACCTAACTTAACCTAATCTAACCTAACAGTTACTCCTTAGTCATAAGCAAGTGAAATATATATTTTAAAAGTTGATTAACAAATTCAAAAAATATTTGTTTCAGCCAATTGCTGTTCGAAAAATGAGTCTTTCGAAAAACTGAAATTCGAACAATTGATTTCGAAAAATTCAATTCGAAAAATATGCCAGCTCCCAAATCTCGAAGGTTCTAGGTTGCGTTGTGAATGGCTCGAATTATTTCGCTCGATTCGTACGCCCGTCACTCCTGAACACACCGAATCCCAGATTCTTACTCACTCCTCACAACATTTTACTTTTCAGATTTTTCTCTCCTTCCTTCCTTATAATAAAACCCTCCACACAGCATCCCCAAAGATGACATAGGCCCTGAGGAAAATTATTTTCCCCTGCGTCTTCACTGTGGACCTAATATAAAAAAAACACACGTCTATTACCGGATATATATTTGAATGTAAAAAACACACATCTAAGACCGGTCAGTGGTTGATGAGCATCGGGTTTGGGTTTCACCCAGGCGTTCCGTGTTCGATTCCTTGCTGGTTAAGTCCTCCATTACGACTCATGCAACATTTTCGGCTTATTGTGGTGGTAGTAGGAGATTTTCATTTTTTTATTTTTGTTTTGATTGTAATATAAAAAAAATATGAGTTACAATATATAAACATACATATTTTACAAAATATTATATTAAAAGGTCGTTTTAGTCATGTATACCTTAGGGAACGTACCCATACTACGTGACACGTTTAGGGGGGGGGGGTCTTCAAAATGTCATGCTCCATACAAAAATGAGCGGCGGGTTGCTTAGGTTTTTGGTCACCGGGGGGGGGGGGGGGGGGGTTAAAAATTGCAAAAAGTTGGTCACGTAGTGTGGGTACGTTCCCTTATCAGAATAAAGGAGTTCTTGTGCCTGATAAGGGAACCCGGGAAAGTTGTCTTTCTTTAAAAAAAAAATTACGTCTACTAGCCCAGACCCGTGAAAAACAATGGGATATTATAATTGTAGGATTTGCAAATCAGCTTTTATTTTTCAAAATTGGAATTACTTATAATAACGCTATAAAGTTGGTACCAAAATTATGTCAGTAATGAATAAGGCGTAATTGTTTTATAAAAATACTTTACATACGCTTAAAGAATTAATAGAGATACAAGGTACAGGAACTAGGTCCAGTGGATATACTTAAGCGGCCCGTTCATATATCATCAACTAATCAGAACAAATAACTAAAATGAAACAATTTAAAAAAAAATTACACTAAACATATTATAACATACAACCTAAGTAAGCATCGTGGCTCCCTTATCAGGCACAAAAGCTCCCCTTTTATGATAAGGTAGACATGAGCAATGATGACCTTAAATATAAAATTTGTAAAATGTGTATGTATAAATGTAACTCATAATATTTATATGACAATAAAAAAATAAAAGAAATAAATAAAGAATTTATTTTTATTTTTTAATAGTTATACTTTTCACGGTCGGTGATTTATTTTAGTTCGATTAGTATGAATATAACGTGTCTTGTTTTGTCAAAATGTCATTGGATAGATATAGCAATTTTTCAAGTTTACTAACATTCAATAGTTCAGAATGATCTCAAGGCGATGTTTTTTTTAACACCTCCAGTTTCACTAATTCTACAATTATTTGACTAGCCTCTGAATTTTGAAGGATCTGCGCTGGTTGTATTTAAGCAGTATACATAAAAAAAACAATTTGTAATCATTTTATTTATTTATTTCAATGACCATTAGCATTTCGAAATAAATGGGTAGTACCCGAAAATATGGTCTTCTGGAGAATTCCTCGATCAACTAAAGGCGATGGTAAAGCTAACATTATTTATTATTTTCCATCATTTTTATCTATCTCATTTTTTGACTTAAGACTAATTACCAGGAAATTCCTTTTTTAAAATACACATATGTGAATTTCGATTTTTGATGGCAACGCATTCTGTTAACAAAAAAAATGAATTATATTAATTTAATATTGGGATTTATTTTTCACGTTCTGGGTGGGTTGTATTTAAGTTCTGTTATTATATCATTATAGACCAGTTGCCCCATAAAACTAAAATAAACACAAAACTTGAATAGAACTTTCACAGAAAGTAAAAATTAACTTCAAATATTGAATGAATGGTTAATTTTTTTTTAAACAATTCTTCTTGGTGTCGTCTACCGGATCTGCCGGATCTGCCCTGATGACGGAAAATGCAACGATGTCCGAAACGTTGGCTAAAGAAGGAGGTAGCGCAACACGGCATAACACCCCAAAAACAAATAATGAAAATTCTTCTTGATGTTTATTATTTGAATTTTGAAACATGAATTTGCATAACACCCCAAAAACAAATAACGAAAATGCTTTTGGCCGTGAAAATCTTAAAACTTATATGAATTTGAGAAGTTGAAATATCGACCACAAAAATTGCTATAGAGTTCATTGTAAAATGTAAATATATTTTAAAAGTAACCACTTTCTTAAAGAGATTTTCATAAATAACACGAAAATGTATAAATAACTTACCGAAAAAGAAGGTATGAAGACTCCTCATCAAGAAAGTTCAAGGTGAAATGGAGTAGCTTACCTGCAAAAAGAAACAAATAAACAATAAGATTATAGGCGAACTAAAACAAATATGTAAATAAAGAAAATGCTCCATGTTCAAATAGCCCTATTTCATTAGACACAATTTATTATTCAAGGATATATATGTACATGTATACAAATTTAAATCAATTTTCAAAAACCCATAAATAGCACCTAAAAAGGAATGAATGCGAAACTTGTCAAGCAGTGATTCCTAAAGTGAGTAATAATATATTCTCTCCGGGGGCGCTTGAGTAATTCAGAGAGAGGGAGGGGGCGATGATGGCCTCAGGGGGCGATACGGAGGCAATGAACTAAGAATGGACTAAGAAGCGCTGGAAAAATTTGGATAGTTAAGGAATTTGTATAGTTTAAAAAAAATCACATTCGCACATCCAATAGAAAAGTGTAGTAATTCAAAAATGAATGATGAACAAGCGGTCCCATCAAAAAGAGATACTAGCGATATCTTGCGGAATTTAAACACGCTTTTAGTGGGGCATAGATGATCACAATCACTTTACTTCGCAGAGATTTATTTTTATTTTTTTATTTTTATTAGGTTTGTCAACAGTGATTTACATCAAAGCTTTCACAGATAAAATTACACTGAGCATGGTTGATGCTATCACTAATTAAAGACAAACACAGCATTGATAATATAATACTTACATATACATTACATTCATTCACACAAACACATACTATATATACATTACAAAATAATAATTAACAAGTTTTACAAGGAACAAGTTTTTAGAACAATGAGTTTATAGGTTCATAAGTTTATAGAACAACGTAATAGGGAGCTTTAAAGCTTGTTAAGATTTGATTTGAAGTTGGCCAATGTTGACATTGTCAAATTAATCGAATGTTTTTTATAAGCCTCATTGAAATTACGGCACATTCTCGATAAAGCTGAGTCATACCCCAGCTTAGTTCGATATTTTTTTAATATTTAACGGAACATAATTTAGCAGTCGTGAACCAATTCTAGGAACATTGAACCTGATTTGATGAAGTAGAAAAGGACAGTTTATTAAACCATTTACAATTTTGAATAGAAAATTTAGATCTGTATTTAGTCTTCTCTGTTCAAGGGTGCGTATATTGTAGAATTTTAGTCTATCAGTGTAGTGAGGAAGTGATCCAGCTCGCCTATCGGAATATGCCAGGTGGTACATAAAATGTTTTTGAACCTGCTCTATTCGCTGAATATGAACTTTGTAGGTTGGACTCCATACAGCACTTGCGCACTCCAACACGTTGCGGGTGAAGGAATTGTACAGCGTTATTTTTGATGTGGGATTTTTAAAATGTTTACTGTTTCGTTTGATAAATCCTAGCATTTTCATAGATCTAGAAATGATATTATCGATATGAGGTGTGAAAGTAAGTTTTTTATCAAATAATACACCTAGGTCCCGAATGGTTGCGACTTCCTGGAGTTTAGTACCGTCGATAAAATATTGAGTCGGAATAGAATTGTGTTTACGCGTAAAGGTTATGTGAACACATTTTAAAGAATTCAGAAACATTCTATTGTCGTTGCACGACTTTGAAAATCTGTTAATATCGTTTTGGAGAAGTATTGAGTCTAGTAATGTATGGATAATTTTGAATATCTTGCAATCATCAGCAAACAACAAAATTTCAGAATCCAAAATATAATCGCACAAGTTATTTATAAAAACAAGAAACAAGATTGGGCCCAAATGGGACCCTTGCGGCACTCCAGATGGCACATCTAATCCTCTTGACTCATAGCCATCAAATACTACTCTTTGTATGCGGTCAGTTAGATAGGAGTAAAACCAATTTAGCAAGGTACCATGAACACCCATTTGTTTTAGTTTATGAATTAGTAATCTATGATTTACTTTATCGAAGGCCTTGCTAAAATCTGTGTAGATTGTGTCTATCTGTTGACCTCTATCGACAGCTTCGGTTAAGGTATTGACATAGCAAAGTAAATTAGAGGATGTTGATTTCTGGGAGAGAAAACCATGCTGTTTTGGAGTTATAAGATTTTTGAGATGATAATTCAGATATGGACAAATTAATTTTTCAAAAATTTTCGCAAATGAACAGAGAATAGAGATGGTTCTATAGTTTGTGACTTCGTGAAGGTCTCCACTTTTAGGTATTGGTACAATATTAGCCTGTTTCCATCTTGTTGGAAAAATGGATGAAGATAATGATTTCCTGTAAATGATAGTCAGAGGGAGTGCGAGACTGTGTGCACATTTTTTTATTAGGAGTGGTGGAATTTTGTCGGGGCCAGAGCCTTTGCTTTGGTCGAGGTTAAGCATTTCTATTTTTATATCGTGTACACTAATGTTTACTGTGTGCAGAGAGCTGTTCGAATAGTCTATTGATTCAGATTGAGGTTGAGTCTCTTCATTGCTTCTAATGTCATCTTTCTCATACACTGATGAAAAGTGTTGGGCAAATAGTTCGCTGCTTTCCTCGCCGATTGATGATTTTTTTTCTCCAAACGTCATGTTTTGGGGGATAGTACTTATGTTTTATTTCTTGTGTTTGACAAATCTCCAAAAAGCTTTAACGTTATTACGATTAACCAGACACGATTCTATTTGTTCAATGTGTTTAAAGTAGCAATTACTAATGAGTTTGGAACAACGGGTGCGTAAGAGTTCGTAAGAATTTCTATCACGTGGATTCTTATATTTTTTATAGAGAAGTCGAAATTTATTTTTTTCTTTTAGTAATTTAACTAAGTCTGGTGAGTACCAGAGGGTATGCTGCCTGTAAAGATAAAACGTCAAACAGAAAATTTTGACTTACGACTCTTTTCTATGCGATGTAAGAAGATATTTATTTTAGATGATAAAGGTTACTCAAACTCACTGCCTAACCTTGTCAAGAAATGGAATGTTAGCTGGTTATTTAGCTTTCAAATTTCAGATGAAAATTATTGTATAAAAAATAATATAAGAAATGCGTTATTGGGCGTTGTTGGGCGTGTTTCCGTCTGTCATTCTTGTCTTCCAAAAGTCTGCCCAATTGGGCCTTAAAATTAAAATACCTACAGAATTGTGTTTCACAATAATTATAAATAATAACACTGACCCCAGGTTCCTACCCACCCCTAATATCTTTTTCCTTCTTTTAACTTTTTCACCATCCTTTCCTCAAAAGACCCTCCACACAGCATCTCCAAAGACTCTGAGGGGAATTATTTTTCTCATGGCCTCATGTGTGGAGCTAATATAAAAAATTCTCCTTTGGTACATAATTCAGAGGGAGCTACAATGACAGCAATAGCTTGGTAAAATGCCTATTATTTATATTTTTGAATGTAGCTATTACTTTGTGGTTATCCATTATAGAAAAATGCAATAATATAACTTTGTAAAAACCACTTATATAGTGTGCAAATCCGACCGGTTTCGGAACAAACTTTCCTTCGTCAGGGAAAGTTTATACGAATATATAGTATAAGCTATAATTTATATAATTTATAGTATAAGCTTTCCCTGACGAAGGAACGTTTGTTCCGAAACCGGTCGGATTTGCACATTATATAAGTGGTTTTTACAAAGTTATATTGTTGCATTTTTTGGCCTATTATTTAAATTTCTCGGCGACAGTGTTTCCTCTTAATTAATGTTTCATTTTCCAGACGATTAATTTCTCACCCGCCAAGGACCTGGGTAGTAAATGGCTTAACCCCTCGAGACGTTGATGAGCACCCCATCCGGTAATTGTATGCAGTGGCAAACTTCAATCAAAAGATATTGTGATCCAATTTATCACTTGCAAACGAAAGGAACAGATCTATTTCGTTACGTTAGTACCTACGTGTATTTTTGTAAAAATGTATGTATTTAATAAATCACTGTTTATATTATATTACTGTAATGTTTGTTATCCTCGTTACGACCCCAAAATATAATTTATTTCTAATAATAATAATAACTTAATATTTGCATACCGCAGTTTTGTGTTATTTCACTTCAAGTTCGCAAACATGAAAGCAACACAGTTACAATAACTACGACTAATAGGAGACACAGACCGCGAGGCACATGCAGCAGGGTTCCATGACAGTTGAAGAGCAGGGAGTCAATTGATTCAATGAGGTGTACCTGATTATACAAAATAAAACTAAGTGACCCCGAAGGGATGTACAGAGAATTTGTACCGCGAAATAACAAAGTATGAAACATGTTGACATTCAAACGCATCATTCATCCCTTCGGCACCGGTGTATAGTCGGGAAACACGCCAAACGCCCGCCCAACATTTGTACACGGTTGACATTAGTCACATGAGAACGGGTCGCTTCTATGACTCGTTCTTGAGTTCAACGGGTCGGCTGTGGAACGATTTGCCCGCCTCTGTGTTTTCTCCCTCCTACAACATGGGTCTATTCAAGACCCATGTTCACTCCTTCCTTTCCTCAAAAAGACCCTCCACACAGCATCTTCAAAGATGACATAGGCCAAGAGAGAAATTATTTTCCTCAGGGCCTCCTGTGTGGAGTTAATGTAAAAAAAAATCTACTTGTCTATATATTATGTATACCAGCGCATAAGTATAAAAGATCGACACTGTATGAAAATTTATTTAGTGTGCATACCAACTTATTATTACGGGTATTTTTTGAAATTGGTAAATAATGCTCAAAATTTTTATTAAAAAACGTTCACGGAGGTATTGTCGGCGGAACAACTGTCGGGTCACCACAGAGCAGTAAGTAAGGCCTTGTTTTGAGTCTAGAAATTGCGGGAAAATATTCCAACAAAAGTAAATAACGTAACCGATTTCTTCATAGCGAATTTAAATAAACTTGGATACCAGAAGTCGCCATTATGAGAGACCGTTATTCAAAATCTAAATGTTGTTCGAGATAGCTTTGATACAAAATTTACTTAGCCAGACTTAGGTAACCAGATCGGAATCCCACTTTGGCAATGCCGTATGCCCACTGGCTCCGGCAAGGAAAGTGAATTCGAATACGGCACACGAGTCCCAACAGCTGCTTCCCAATCGGAGCCAGTGAGATTTCGGAACCCTCGATCGGGGTATGTTTGGAAGCTGAAAAGCATGGGGAAGGAAAGCAGACAAGGAAGAGAAATTTGAAGAAGTATCCGGCAAAATTCCGAATCTGTGTGGTGGTATTTCACGAAGGCTGATGTGTTTTGCATATATAATCGTGATTATTTTTGTGGTGTTTTGCCGTGTTGCGCTACCTCCTTCTTTAGCCAACATTTCGGACAGCATTAGTATCCAATATCAAGGCAATTTTAATTAATTAATTGTGTACACAAAGATCTTTATTTTCAATAAATAAAAATCATTCAACGGAAGCTAAAACATAGGGTTGCAACGTTATTAGAATGATATCTGACGTCATTTTTCTATTTAAATCATCAAATCCCTTATTGACAGCCATGCATTATGGTAATTGATCTCATTTCATGTGCCTAACAAAGTCACACGAACTAAACATATCTTTCACTGCAACAATAATGTCAATACGAATTCGTTTATGAACTCTCGTATACCACGCATATACAGCATAGGTAACCAACATGCAGAAGTTGCAGATATTTTTAATACCACCTCATTTTTAATACCATATAAAGCATACCACATATTTTTGAAAGCAGTTACTAGTTAACATTTTGTTACCTATATTCTGAATGTAAAATTTAGTTACTTTGGAGCATAATAGTATGCATGTTTGAAAATATATTAAAACAAATTAAAACTTTTGTTTGATGTTTTTTTTTGTTCAACTTAAAAATTTAAAAAATCAGTACATTTGGAAAGATGTAAGAAAAGGACGGAGTGAGAGTGGGGGATTGGGCAGTTATTCGGATGAGTGACCAGAGAAGACATGTGAGACCAAAAATACAATTTCATTTTTTACTCCAAATAATGCCGGGAATCACTGGTTAAAGTATGTCAAGTACGTAATGTAACACTCTGTATACAGCCGACCGGGTTTCGCTTTGTTCATGGTTCATCAGGGTTTGTATATATATCAAATAACTATATTTAAATACAGACGTACATAATCTAGGAAAATAATACATTGACAGACAGAGAGATAGAGATTAATAATACATTGACAGACAGAGAGATAGAGAGATGTAGATCACTTATTAGCAAAAGAATAGGTAAGGGTTGGAAATGATTCGTTTTGTTCCGTTATTCCGCAGGGGTAGGCAGAGAGGTTAGACCGCCTCACAACTCTGTATCGACACACACTCCTTGCTTAATTAACATGCATCTGGATCGAGAGAGACTGGTTGAGGCCTTTTGACTTCTCATGGAGTGACAGACGTATGAATCCATCATACTGGACAAACTGACCCCCAGATTCCTACCCACCCCTAATACCCTTTTCCTTCCCAGAACTTCCTTTCCTTCCTTTCCTAAAAATAGGGGAATTATTTTTCTCAGGGCCTCCTGTGTGGAGCTATTGTAAAAAATAATAATTTACATACTAGGTACGGCAATTTATTTTTATTTTTAACAATCTTCATTACGGCGCCGCTACACGAATTTCTACCGATTTCTTACATATCTCCCAAACATTTGAAGTTTTTAAGATAATAATATCTAGACGCGTTCCACGCCGAAACGCAAATTATATAAAATTCCCTCGATTGAAAAAAATCGCAAAGTATGCTCCAAAATTATTATAAACACGTTTGTTTCAGTTATTTTACAAGTTACAGTAGTGAAAAAAATCCACAATGTTTCTTTAAATGATACTTAAGATATCTTCCACGAGATTTTCGGTTTATTTTAAACGAGTAGTGTTTTATTAAACATTTTCGCAATTTTCGCATCGATTTTATAACTTTAAATATTGGCGCGCTCCTCTAACATTCGTAATTACACATCTCTCCATCTTCTTCTTATTGAGCGCGGATGCGGCGCCTTAACTCACAAATAACTTCCAAAGTTGCCTCTAAAATCATTTAAAAAACTAGTTTTATTAAATAGCGTACAAAAAAGCTCCATACTAGATATTTGATATGCATTTTTTTAACCACTCAGGCCGCCTCGGGTCTATTTGGTCCGAAGGTCAAAATATTTCGACTTTGCAATAAAATCCAAATATGTAAATGGAATATTTCTGATGAAGGCATTTGAAAACTAAAAATTGTTTTCGAAAGGTGATGAAATATGCCTTCAAATTTTATAATTTGATATAAACATAAATTTTTTTAAAACTAATATAATTTTTTTTTTTTTAATAACTCACTTTAGGTTTTTTCTAACCAAAATAACTGATATAACAAAATAATTATAAAGGTAATCGTCAACTCAATTTTTATCTTTTCATGTAAAAATAATAAATTTAAAAAAAAATTCCAAATTGCGGCGGGAAACTTAGGATTCATAAAGGTGTACATTTTAATTATTTTGTGGCTACATTTTGGATGGAAATATAATGCGTGGTATTTTCTCTTTCTAACACCGTTTAGATCATATTTATAACCATCGTAGTAAGGGAGATAAAACGATTTCTATTAGATCTATACGAGTTGTTTCGAAAACCGAAAAAATAGCCCGAGGAGTTAGAGGCGTTTCTAAACACATTTATTTTCGATTTAGGATTGTCAACACACACAAACAACCTTGAAAAAAACACCTTGAAAAAAATATAACTGAGATTTTACATTTAGTTTCGCAATACGGCTATAGGGATCAGTCAAGAAGAGTTTATAGTGATTTAATGTTTTGTATTATTCACCCGATTTATCATGGATAATAATAACGCATTATTTATATTAAACTACCAATCAGTCGATATAAATAGCGGAATGATTTAAGATGGATTATTAAGTTCGGGGAATCCACCAAGATGCGTCTCCAAGTATTACTGGGAACTCTACTCATCGCCGCAGTTGTCGGGTTTATTCAAGGAAGTAAGACCAGAACTTATTCTTTATAAAAAGTTTAACTATAAAAATATTAAAAAGTATTTTTTTTAATATGTGCATTTGTAGTTTGATATTATACAATTGCAAATTTATATTACCAATCTTTTATTTCATGACAACTTGTTAATTCTGAGTAAAATGGACAGCACATTCCCCAATTCCTCTCTGGATTTTGATACTAGTGCAATTATATTTTATATATTGTAGATATCGGCCAATCGGTCGGTCCGTTTTGCTTGTTTTAATTTGTTACTTCTTATAGGAGTTAGGACCCTCCAAAAAATGTTAAAATTGCCTGGTTTTAACGAGGCCAACAGAAATTCAGTATAAAAAACTTACAAAGTATTTAAAAAAAAAAACAAAACGTAGAGACGTATTTGTTTCTAATACGGTTAGTAATTTTTTTTATTAATTATTAATGTAATCGGCAAGCGATAAATTTCTCAGTCCTTTGCAAAAACATACATATGTTTCACTAAATGTTGTTAAGAGTCCTAAATTCACTTTACCTTGTTCTTAGATATGAGGTGTCAAAGTATGCAAAGACGATTTCTCATTATCAATTTACACATTTCTAATTTTGAGGTTGAATGTTGTGTAAAGTATTTTAAAGGAAAACATTTAAATAGGACGTAAACTTTCCATTTTAGTACATACATAAAAAATTCAGATAGAACCATATGCATTGAGCTAGGGCCAAATAATTCATTGCATAAGGTTCTAATTACATTTCCCTACAGCAATTCCAAGATAGGGCCACATCTTATTTACATATTTTTTCTTAAAATGTGATAAACCAAATTAATTTCCACAATATTGAGCCTCAAAGTCGTTTTTTTAAATGAATTACGAAAATTCATATTTTTAACTTTGAAACCTTAGAACATGGTAAGGTAAAGTTAGAACCCTATCCAACCAAAGCAATGAACTATAATGAGCATCGTTAAAATGATCAACTGTCAGATACAAACTAAATAGAGAGTTTAAATGATGTTAGAACCTTGTAAAATTAATGTACAAGTGTCCACGGAAATACAACATATAGAAATGAGCGAAAATGGTCTTTGAATTGCATTCAAAGGTCATTTTTGGATAAAACGTTAGTTAGAACCTTGTCCAAATGTAGTGACGTAATATTGTTATGCACATTTTAATTTTATAAATATTATTATTTGATCAGGTCAGTTCAACCCGGACGGAAATCAGTCTCCATATAATACACGGAGGAATCCTTGGAATATCCCCGGATGGCAGCTGATAAGATATTGGACAGGTAGTTAAAAACAGAATATTATGTATGCTATTTACTTAGGACCCAATAGTACAGAATAGTACATATGTTACATAAGTAAAATGAAACATAAGTATGTAACATTTTCATCAAACAGCCATTCAGCTTCAACTGTCAAAAAAAGAGTAAAATGTAATAAAATTTAAAAAAGAATGCAATATGCGAAGCATAATTTTCAAAGCATGTAATCTTTAAAACAATTTAAATCAAATATTGTTTTTCAACTAAGGTCAAGTTTTTTCGCAGAAATTCAAAAAAAATATTCAGCATAATTTTTTTTTTGTATTAAAAGATCCCCTTTCAGCTTTCAGCTTTCTATCAAATTATAATAAGCTGACAAACTTCAAAATATGATAGTTGTCCTCTTCTGCTGATAATAATTTTTCAAAAGCTGAAACGGACTTAGAATTTAACACATTTATCGGGAACCTTTCATCTGTCAAAAAAACAAAATGCCATTTAATTAATATTAAAATTAAATTAATTTAAAATTATCTAATTTTTTTTAAATTATATTACTTTGTTACACGTGAATTTCTGCGAAAAGGGGTTCTTTCAAAAAGTTTAGAAAAACCGAGTAATCGCCCAACCCCTCACCCCGACCCAACTATCCAACACTTACTGATTATTTTAATGCTTTAGGTTGAACAAAACAATAACTCTAAGTGACCAGCTCAGGTACGAGGGCTCCATCGAAGCCAGAGTAAAGAAAGTATCCCTAAAACTGGGCGTACTGTACAGGGCCCGCAGATACTTTAATAGTACACAACTGCTAACCATGTACAAATCACAAGTGCGCCCCACGGTTGAATTTGGCAGCCACCTCTGGTCTGTAGCTCCAAAATACCTGAAAAATACCCTCGACTCTGTGCAGAAACGGGTGGTCCGTTTAATAGATTCTCCCATCTTAACAGACGGATTGCAATCTTTAGAGCACAGGCGTCGGGTGGGAATGCTATCCTTGTATTACAATGGAAGATGTTCTGAGGAACTAGCATCAGTGATCCCTTCGGCACCGGTGCATAGTCGGGAAACACGCCAAACGCGTGCCCAACATTACACGGTTGACATTTGTCACGTGAGAACGGGTCGTTTCTTCGACTCGTTCTTGTGTTCAACAGCTCGGCTATGGAATGATTTGCCGGCCTCTGTGTTTCCTCCTTCATACAATATGGGTCTCTTCAAGACCAATGTTCATTACTTCCTCTCCTCAAAAAGACCCTCCACACAGCATCCCAGATGACATAGGCCCTGAGGGAAATTATTTTCCTCAGGGCCTCCTGTCTGGAGTTAATGTAAAATTTAAAAAAATGTCACCGGAGACCAAAATTTCATTAACTTTTTTTACTATTAATAATGTCAGGACTCACTGGTTAAGTCAAGTACGTCCCTTAAGACAGCGTATGTATATGTGAGTTTTTTCCAGGATCATCCAGCAGTCGTGGATACGTCGGTAATTATAAACTTTTCCTTAAAATAAATAAATTGAAATAAATATCTCAACACAAATATTTGTCGTAAATGATACTGATAAATCCATATTGTTATTTTTAGTTTTGGGCCCATCGAGTAACCGTGGTAAGAAAATATAATTATTTTTATAACACTTCTCGTACCAACATACAAACTCGTACCTATGTATAAAAGTGGGTTTATTTCCTGCTACCAAATTCATCATCTTTTACATTATGGTACGTTTCCACGCTTGCCAAGGCTTGGCAAGCCTCCACAAGCTCCAAGCTTCCACAAATCTCGCTTGGCATTTGGAAGTCGTTTACATGCTTGTGAATGCGTCAGTGCGCTACCTACACCCGAGCATGGCGGACGCCGAACTTGTATCGGCTATTGCGTTTGGTTTATCAAACTTTTATTTGAAATACAAGCAAAGTGTAACAAAAACAAGGAAAGCTCGACGACCACGAGGATGATGGATGATACAGATTCATAAAAATCGTCCCAGGTCACTTCGCACAAAAAGGAGACATTATCTCACAGGCTAAATCCTATAGATTTTTGTCTCTTTTTAGTACCACTTTTTCGTTTCATCGAGTTTCAAATCACAACGGTGCTAAAGAAGTTTTCGCTTCAAAAATAATGATCGCAATTGGGACCCGAACTCGAGGATCACTTGTCTTATATAAAATTATTTTGTGTTATAAAAAAAGTTATTCTAACAAAAATCATATATTTTTTACTATAATAAATAGTAAATCATCAATAAAATATTATTTATTTATTTTGACGGTAAATCCAGTCGCAATAAATTACATAACATAAGTGCATTAAAATTATGTACTTATACATTTTAATAAGTCTGGCATGCCTCATACGTCATACATATGTCTCGTAATATTATAAAAATTATCATAGACCGCATGGAGCAAAAACGGCGTGCATTCGCCACCAGTTCGAAAGTTCCACTGAGCGTTTGCCGAAGCTTGCCGTTGGATCCGACCCCGACTGGATCGGCGGCAAACTCTCGCAAGCTCTTGCAAGCCTACGCAAGCCAAGCCAAACGACCTGTTTACACGTTTGCGCTTGTGGACGCTTGCCGAGACTTGGCAAGCGTGGAAACGTAGCATCAAATGTTTATTTAGATTTATAAAATTAGAAAACGTAATTTATCACCTTTCAAAAACAGATTTTAGTTTTCGGATACGTTCATAAATATTCCATTTATTTGGATTTTACTGCGGTAATATTTTTAACTTCTGACAAAATGCCTGAGGCCTGAGGAATCAAAAAAAATGTTTACAAAATACTAAGCTCCATTCAATAACACCTCATTTCACACTCGAATCATGAAACTTCTGGGGGTGATTATTTACAATATACGGTGTTTTATTACATAACACGTCATTCTTCATGAACATATAAAAAGCATATTGTAATATATATTTTTAAAAATTTAAAATACCACAAGTAATTGGACACAGCTGGAGTGTACCGGAATACACCGGGACAGAATGGAATCCCCCACTTCCTAATAGCCGAGGTAAGACAAATAAAATTAACTTTCTTAAAAATAGCTTTTCCAAATGACGTCAAAAAATTATATCAATGAATAAAATTGTTTCTAATATGAACGGCACAGGCGAAAAACACGCAATATCACTATGAAAATGAATTGAGAAATTGATAAAAGGAAAAGATATTGGCTGTGGAGCCAACATATTTTTTCTGATTTTTCTGTCTCCAGAGTTTCGCTAATATTGTCTTCTTTTAATTAAATATTATAATTTGAGATTTCACTCATAAAGGTACATTAAAAGTTGAAATAAAACAAAAATATGCAATTTATAAATAAAATATATTACTTCTAACACAGCAAACTTATTTTGTGGCACCATTTTGATTCAAATTAATACAAATTAATAATATTAATTAACAATATTAAACCTGTTCCCTTTGTAAATTGTCCCCCATTGCCCCTCTCTGCTCTACCCACTATCATATTTCCATTGATACCATTGTCTATGTCCATTCTTTTTCAATTGATACGATTGTCTATGTCTATTATTTATAATTAGTATCAATAAAAACTCTGAAGAAGTGAGCGTTGCTCACGAAACATGTTGGTTTTTTAAACAATAAAAGTCGTGAAAAGTAAGTATATTATTAATTTGAAAATATATTTGTTTTGTGTGTATATTATAAAAAAACCTTCTTGCTTGCATTTATTGAATTAGTTGAAAAAAAGAAAACGAAATCAGAAAATACAGTAAAAAAATATGCAATGTCCATGAAATTGTTAGTATAAAATGCAAATGAAAATAAGTCCAAGACTTTGAAGTCTAATTTTCTTGTTTACATCCGACATTCGACCGTAAAATTAACGTTTTTTGGTAGTTTGCTTTAGAAAAACCTCGTATTCTTCTTCTTGCGACGACATTTTTCAAAAATATTGAACGATTTGGATGTAATACGCACCAGATTTAAATGTCCGGGTTTAATTTTCCCCACAGGAAAAACTAAACCCTTTCACACACTTCCCAAATGATCATCTGGTCAATCCACGTTATGCAATTGCACTATATGTATTATAATTACAAAACAATACAAGAACAACATGTCAACCTACCAGAGACCAGATGGGAAAATAATTCACCGACTCCAGATATTTTCATATCAGAGGGTTCGGCTCTGTGGAATTCCTAATTGAACCTATAAATCCTACTGATCCCTCAATATAAATATTTAAAAAATCTTTTGTAATCCTACATGTATTTAAAATTACCGATTTTTGCATTTTTATGTATAAATTCTTTGACAAATCTAATACGCCTAAATTTTGAATCAGAGACCTAGGTATAATGCCAGTAGCCGAAATAACAAATGGTAATATTTTTATATTCCGAGAATGCCAAATTCTTTTAATCTCATTTCCTAAATCTGTGTATTTTCTAATTTTTTCAGAAACAGTTTTTTGAATATTACAGGAATTTGGAATAGCTACATCAATGATATAAGTTATTTTTTTAATTTTGTCATGTAAAACTATATCAGGTCTATTATGACTAATTGTTCTGTCTGTTAGTATAGTTTTATCATAATATATTTTATAAAATTCATTTTCTAAAAATGAATTTGGTTCATATTCATAATATGGTACTATATTACGGCAGTCAATCAAGTTATGTTTAATTACCAAACTTTGGTGGATTATTTTTAAAACCTGATTGTGCCTAAATGTATACTCGGACGGCGCTAATATAGAACATCCCGATATAATATGTTCTATAGTTTCCGGAAAAGCCAAACATTTTCTACATAAATCATCAATTTGATTTATATCTTTGATTATATGCTTCCTATAATTTTTAGTATTAATGACTCTATCTTGAATGGCAAGCATAAATCCTTCTATTTCTGCGCTCAACTCTCCAATACTCAACCATTTGTTTGACGAAAGTTTGTCAACATACGTTTGGTTGAGATAATTGAAGTGTTTTGCATGAATAATTTTATTTGACCAGGAATCTAATAATTCCTGGTTAGTATTTATAAGAATGTTGGCATTCTCGTCATATAAATTTAAAGGTGTAATGTTTCTATCTGCCTTACAAATTATTTTGTGCATTTCTGAGCTATTAGCTTTCCTATGGAAAAAATTTCTAAGCATTTCTACCTGATTGTGTTTCAAAGATGTTATTTTGACTATACCTCTACCTCCTAAATTTCTAGGTAAATTAATGCGTTCTATAGCTGAATTTGGATGATGGCAATTAAACTTTGTTAACGTAGTTCTAATCAATCGTTCTAAACTATCTAAATCTGTATTGGACCATTTAATTATGCCAAATGAGTAGGTTAATAAAGGTATTGCCCAAGTATTTATTGCTTTTACTAAATTTTTAGCAGATAGATTGCATTTTAAAATTTTTCTGATCCTAGTTTGAAATTTAATCCTAATATCATTTTTAATACTAGTGTGATCTAATCTATTCGATTGCGGGTATCCTAAATATTTATAAACCTCATCCCCTTTCATACTTTTAATTTTGAAATTTCTAAATATACCCTCGTCTCCATCTACAATTTTGCCTTTCTCTATATGGATCGTTTTACATTTATCTAAACCAAAAGTCATTTTAATATCATCTGAAAAAATTTTAACTACCTTAATCATTTTTTCTAAATTTGATTCAGAATTTGAAAATAATTTTATATCATCCATATATAATAGATGTGAAACTATACTACTCTCTCTTGTATTACCCTTAATTTTTATTCCAAACTTGCTTTTAATTAACATTTTAGACATAGGATTCAATGCTAAGCAAAACCAAAGAGGACTCAGTGAGTCTCCTTGAAAAATCCCTCTTTTTATTGAAATGCCCGGTACTACTATTTTCTTACCTTTTAAATTTACTAGTAAATCTGTATTCCAAAAGGACATAATATTTTTCAAAAAGCTAATTATAATTGGGTTAACTTTATATATTTTTAATATTTTTATTAGCCACGAGTGCGGGACACTATCAAAAGCTTTTTGATAATCTATATAACAAGTATGTAAATTACGCTTTTGATTTTGAATTTGTTTTAAAATTACAGAATCAATAACTAATTGTTCTTTACATCCCATATGTTTTCTGCGACAACCTTTTTGTTGTTCAGATAAAATATTTTTTTCATCCAAATGAGTATATATTAAATCTGTCAAGCAAGAGGTTAAAATTTTGTATATTGTCGGTAGACATGTAATGGGTCTATATTGAGAGGGATTATTAATATTTTCGCTTTTAGGTAACATATAAGTAATGCCCTTAGTTAGAAAATTAGGAAAATTTTGAGGTTGTTTGACAAGTTTTGAAAGATTTTTTGCAAAAAGAGGATGTAAAGTAGTTAGACGTTTGTACCAAAAATTATGTATCCAATCGCAACCCGTGGCTTTCCAATTATGAGTATTTTTTATAATTTTGGCTAACAATTCAACCGATATATCAGAAAAACTCATTTGTTCAATGTCTGAACAATTGAGTTCTTCATTTTCTATCCATGAACCTGCCTCATTATGTTTTATATCTTTACTCCAAATGTTTGTCCAAAAATCGCGCATATCTGATTCAGATGGCAACGGAATATTATTATTCGAAATAATATTTTGTTTATCATCAAGTTTGGAATAAAATATTTTCTCATTTTTTTGAAATAATCTATTATTATTTCTTTTATTATACGTATAATTATATCTTTTTAATCTACTAGCTTTTACACCTAATTTTTGTTTTAATAAATCTAATAAATCATTGATTATATTTTCATTATTATTACTACCAATGTTATAACCAAATTTTCTCCCAATTTCATCTACATTTCTCAAAATATTTCTACTTCTATTCCCATTTTTATATTCAATTACTCTAGCTATACTACTTCTTAAAAATACTACATCATTTTCTAATCTAATCTACCATTCTGGTTTACTATAACAATATGATCTATCATCAGAGGATGTTAATTTAACTCCTAACCTAGTACATATAGTGATAGCACTAGCGTACACTAACGTATGAAGATCTAAAAAACTAATATCGTCAAATATTATTTTTGGTAAAATTAAATTATTTAATTCAGAAATTAATTTAGATAATTTTTTTGACGTATGCAATTTTGGTAATTTTGGCCTAACTGTGGGCTCTATATCTATATATCTATTTATATTATTATGAAGCAAGTTAGCTAATTCTATTACATTATCATCTAGTAAGTTTAAATTTGCAATGTTGATTTCCCTAAGATTATGAATAGCGTCTAAGTTATTTGAATCTACTGTAATATCATTAGATTCTTCTACTAGAATATTATCTAAACTGTCTTCATTCAATGTATCTAATATAACATTACTACTCGTATTAATTTGTTCTAAATTATTCTCTAATTGCAATCTATCTCCTATTTCCTTTTTTATCTGATTTAATGTTACTACAGGGATTAAATTATTTTTGAAAATTGCCCTTTTTTGGTCAGCTAATCTTTGTTCGTTTACTTGGGCAACCGGATAATTTTGTGAGAAAAGTAAATGTAATTTTTTCCTATACAATAACATATCTGTTTCTAGTTTCGTCACATAAAAATATGAACGAACAATGAACATATTGACATCGTTCGTCCATTTCATTCTCTGCCTAGGAATACCTGCTTTTGTTTTTTGGGGTCTCAGATTATCAATGTTCATCTGTAAAGATGACAAAATCAACCCATTTTCATTTCCGTTGGTTGAAAATGACATTTTGTCACCGTTCAAAACAACTTGGAAATGATTATTATTATTATTCCTACATTCCAGTAACCAAGCAACTGTCGTCGTTACCTAATACTGTCATTTGTCAACAAATAATTTTCAATTTGGCCAAATTAAATATTTTAATGTAAACTACCCTTCAATACTACAAATCTATAATAAATATTATATTTTAGAATAATGTTATCAAAATAAAATATATAATTAAATTTACCTGCAAAATATATTTCAAAGTAATCTCAAAATACTCTTGTTTACCTTGGTTACTGAAGCCCTCACAAAAGGAAAATTTTTATATCGTATTTATTTATCTAAATATCCTACGGTTGACTGGCAGTTTATTTATTAGGTTATCTAATATACTTATTTTCAAATATTTATATGTTTTGGGATCAAAGCTAATTCTTTTCTTTCTGATACAATAAAAAATCAGAAAGCCAAAATACAAGCAAACGTCGAGGCTAGCGTTGCTAAGCAACGCTAGCAAATTAATTATTATTATTATTATTATTATTATTATTATTATTATTACATTACATCTAAACTACTTTACAAGGAATCTAATTTATGTGTATAAAACAGATGTACATCACTAAAATAATTTGTAGATTTTTTATCAATACTAAATCTGCAGAAAGAACCCAACAAATCCATACCACTAGAATTGGCTCAACAATGAACTTTATGGCAATACATACTAAAACATCTTTCGGTCAAAAAAACTATTTATACTAAGCTTCACTTATGTTTAATATTCTGCCAGATTACATTAAAACTTCCAATCCATTAGCTAAATTTTAAAAGAATGTTAAGATATTTGTGTTGTCAGAGGATTGGCATACTATTTTTTCATCCTTGTCCTTTTTTAAATAATAAGATTTCAATTTTTAAATAATAAGATTTCAATTTTTAAATAATAAGATTTGTTTTTTAATAATATTGGTTTTTTTGGAATAATAATCTTTTTTTAAATAAATAGATTTTATTTGAGTTCCAATTGCCAAAATTGGAGTGCCACCCTAGATGTTTTGAACTAGCTTTGTTTCTTAGTGGGTATAACTAAAGATTTATTTATGGTCTATATTGTTACAAATCATACTTAAATTACCCATCTGGTAACTAATGCGATATTTTTATTTCTTACTTTATTATAATATTTTAGTGTTTTAACTGTAGTGTTATGTATTTTAGTATTTTGTGTGTGTAAAAACACTCAAATTTACAAATTATAATTAATTATTATTATTTATAATTTATTTTTTTGGGTACCGTACCACCAGAAGAACAATAATATGTTAGAGCAAATCCAGAAGAAATTCCTCAGGTATGTTTATATGTGGAAGCATGGAACCTATCCAAGGTTCATGCACCATATTAACTTACTTGAGGAAACTGATTCTGTGAGCCTAGAAACTAGAAGGAAAGCAAGTCTTGCTATTCTGTCTTTCAAAATTTGGAACAATTTCATCAATAGCCCATTTCTCTTGGGATGCTATGATTTATATGTACCAGACCACTACAGCCGAAGTCGACATCATGACTTATTTAAAGTACCGAACAGCAGAACAGACGTCTTGGCAAAGCATAGCATTTATATGCCTTAAAAACATTATTGAAGAGTCACTTGCCTAAATGATGTTAGGGTCACTAAATTGTACTGTAATTGGAATTATTCTGTTGTACAATAATAATAAAAAATAAAATAAATGTTAACCTCAATTCAGGCTGTTAGTCCTAGTGAGGTTAATTTTTTTTGTATGTAAAAAAAAATTAAAAAAACATTTTAATTATAATATCAGAAACACACGCCGCAAAACACAACAGACGAACGTAATAAAATAACCTAAAAAATTCAAATTATAAACGTCAAGCCGGCAACCATGGACAATGCTTATTTTTTTTTCAGAATGCTTTTTATTGCACTGTATCAATATTTTTCTACGAAGATTAGTCAGTGACTCTGCATGCTACTGCAATGTGTGTTTTGGCGTTTTGTTCTACCACATTTGTACTATACAATGGCATTGCCAGTTCAAAAAACATAAAAATATGACATTGCATTTTTTTCCCTTGTGCCCTTCATATCTATCAACCCGTCAGGTCTATTTGTTCGGTTTTCGGATTAACTCACATAGATCTCATAGAAATCTTTGTGTCTCCCTTACAATCTTGGTTAGAAATATGATCCAAACGAAAGAGAAAATATCATGCTTTATATTCAAATTTAAATTCGCAAAATAACAAAAATGTACTCCTTTTGAAACCAAAGTTTCCGACCGCAATTTGTAAAGAAAAATAAACTTTACAAATTTTTTATTAATTATTTTTACATGAAGCGACAAAAAAGTGAATCGACGATAACGTATATAATACACTTGCCTAATAAAAAATGAGTATGTTTTTTTAGAAAAAAAAGTAAGGTGAGTAATTTTTAAAACTTTCTTACGTTTGCATAAAATAAAAATTATATCTTAAACACTATCAGCCTTACTAAAAAAAACCACAGCACGCCCGATAACCCGCATTGCAGCAGCAACATGAATAAAACAAAAATACACTAAAACACGATAACATTACTAATAAGGTTTGTTCTTAAAATGTATTTTATAAGTCTGGCAACAATGTAATTTTTCATAGTATAAGTACTAAATTGTGTGTTTTCCTTCATAACCGCCAGGTGGCGGCGCGGGCGCCTGCGCATTCGTCGTTAGGGCTGAAAGCGCGAAAAAAAAACACTCCTCAGATGTGTGTGTAATATTATTACTTACTCAAATGTGATCGTAATTTCTAATAATATGACTAATTCACCATTATATTCGTATAATTGATATATTTACCGAGTTTTTGTGGTTTTTAATAAGTTTTAGACAAGTTATGATAAAAATAATCATACTTTGAAAATTGCAATGTCAAAAAGTATTTTATATAAAACATGAAAATTCAAATTTACATTTAAACGTTTTTATTTTATGAGAATTTCATAAAAGTAATGTTTTTTTTTAAATATTAATATCTAATACATGTTTTCCTAAACGTATCAAAATAATTAACGTCTTTAAAAATGCAAGAAATATGTTATAAAAGTCAGTATCATTTTTTAGGTTAGTTTTTTGGCAATAAAAAAAAAATTGAAATTTTTTATTACTATTTTATTGTATGCACGAGGAAAAAGTGAGGTGACAGTTTCGTTCCAAATTCATTATATAAAAGGTCTGTATTTTTTAAATTTTGTTTTTTTATAAATTTCTGTACACTTTCATCAAATATGTTTTGGTAAAATAAAAATTCCATTTTTTTTCACGTTTGAATCTTAATAAATGGCAGTTTTTTAAAACTAAAGCGTATTTCAATTACACAAATCTAAAAGGTAATTTTATCTAGTTTTCATAAATGGTATTTGTTTTTACGACACCTTCAACAATAATAAATATATACAACATTCAAAATACTTAATCCAAATTTCGTTCAAACATCATTACTAAAACAGAGATAAACTACCCTCTCAGACTGTGTAAACCAAGTGTATTTTTTTCCATGAACAATTTTTTAATTAGTAATGTTTTCACATCCGCGGCCGTTTGTCAATTGAATAAAATTTTCACGGGGTTTTTTAGTAAGGCTGTATGTGTATATTTTTAAATATAAAATTTTAAAGCGTATAATTTTTCAAAAACACCTTTTTGTTTTCGGTTATGTTCAGAATAATTCCATTTATTTAGATGCCGTTGTAAAACGAAAACATGTTGCCTTTCCGACACAATAGGTCCAAGGGCCGATGGTTTAACAAAGTCCCTTTAGGACACTTAAAAGTATATTGAACAATTAACAAAATACACTTCAATCAGTCACGTTCTTTGGTAAACCAGTTAACATATACATATCAAAAGATATACGAGTATTATATCAAAAGTAGAACCATTTTCTAACTGTCCAAGAAGTACCAATTAAAAAAAAAGTAAATGTTATACATTTGACAGATGAACGAGCGGAATTAATCATCCCCCGATCAGATCGACACAATGCATTGAGCATCCCAGGTACCAACACATGTAATATATTATAAAGAAGAAAAAAAATCATAACTTTCTTTTAAAGTGAATGCTAATCTTTGATTAAAAGCATCAATGTTTTGAAAAACAAAACTCGTTAAAATGAAAAATCCTTACACATTTTACAGAAACAGATGCCCCAGCATCCGCGACGGAATTTAACATATTTATTTATTAATCTGTATTTATTAAATAACGCTCTTTTTAGGGGCATTTACATATTTCTGGATAGTAAAAATTATACAGTCTTTATTCTACATAACTGAACTGCATCAGTAATGGGCGGTCCGTTTGATAGATTATCCCATCTTAACAGACGGATTGCAATCTTTAGAGCATAGGCGTCAGGTGGGAATGCTGTCCTTGTTCTACCGGTATTAAAATGGAAGATGCTCTGAGGAACTAGCGTCATTGATCCCCTCGGCATCGGTGCTTAGTCGGGAAACACGCCAAAAACGCGCTCAACATTTGTACATGGTTCACATTAGTCACATGAAAACGGTTCGTTTCTACGACTCGTTCTTGAGTATAACGGCTCGGCTATGGAACGATTTGCCGGCTTCTGTGTTTCCTCCCTCCTACAACATGGGTCTCTTCAAGACCCATGTTCACTCCTTCCTTTCCTCAAAAAGACCCTCCACACAGCATCTTCAAAGATAACATAGGCCCCGAGGGAAATTATTTTCCACAGGGCCTCCTGTGTGGAGTAAATGTAAATAAAGGAATAATATTTTATTTTTGTTTAGTGACAACCTTGGTAAAAATATTTCCCTCCATATTAGTCCGGGCAAATCCATACATCCAGTCGATCTGGGGCAAAGAGGAATACATCGGTAGTTAGTCTGCAATGCAATACTTCAGGTATTACATAGTGGGATCCGAAGATCGTAACATTTAAAAGAGTGTTGTAGTTTAATATAATTGCTGTAATATCCATTTTAAAATTTAGAAAACGTAGGAATTTATTTTGTATTCTTTCAATATTCAATTGTATTCAAGTTGACTTCTAACAAAAGCAAAATATAATAGTTTAATATTGTTGAAATTTCTAGTTAGTCTAGTTATAAATCCCAATATTTTTAGGCCCTTATTAGAGAATTACATTATGTGGTTAACAAATTAATGATTTGATTGAAAAAGTGATGCCTAAATCTTTAATTTGTGTTAATGTCTCAAGATCATTGTTTTCAATAATGTTGAATAAAGATGACTGGATTTTTTATTAGAGAAATCTGAAATTTTACATTTTGAGATATTTAAGTAAAGTCTATTTTCATTGCACCGAATGAACAATTTGCTGATTTTTTACAAAAATGATATTATGATAATATCTTGAAGAATGTTACAGTGGTAGATATTTTGAATAATTCTAATAAAACTAAAAAAATATATGGTCATCAGACAATACAATCCATCAGCAATGTTCTTGTTGGTCAATCAAAACAACTGACACTGACAATTTTTATAAATTTTACAGATCCACGACTCGAACTCAGCCCCGGGACACACTTTAATGTGTGGAGTGTCCCAGGTACCTACCAATACACGTTATAAATATCTGAAGAAAGTTATCATTAATGCCCATCTTGAATGAAAACCAAATGTTTTGAAAAAGAATACATTTTAAATGGATAAATACGAGTATATCCATTTGACAGAAAGCCATAGTAACCGCGCTGATAGGGATGTCGAAAGTGAAAAAAATATCGTTATATCGATGTATCGATATTTATTAAAATATCAATATCGACGTCGATATATCGAGGAAAAAATATCGATGTATATCGGTCAAATTTTCAAAAGATTTTGCGTTTTTAAAATAATATTGAATTCGGCTCAATATTATCAATAGTAATTTTTATACACAATGTGCATTATTTTAATGTACGAAAATCTCAATAAAAATGAAGGTATTTTTATCAGTATTCATTTTTATTGGGTAATAATTACAAAAATATCAAAAACTAAAAAGCAGTCTTCTAACTTATATGTAAACTGAGACGCATGCAAAGTTTGTATGCGTCTCAGTAACATTCTATTGGTATATTAATCTGTCAAAACGGACTTCGCGTTTGGAAAAGGGCATAGTCAATAATCATAGACAATTGGGAACCAACACATAGGAGTGGCTTAGAAAAAAATGGCGAAAAATAGCATGCATTTCTATGTATGTGCCTACACATATGAGATAGTATTAGTGATCACAAAAACGAATGCAAAGACAATAGATTTGTAAGCTATTAATAGTTAAAATTTCAACCGCCAGGTGTCATGAACCAATACAGTTACTTTTTTCCGTTCGTTCCAAAACGGTTTTGGATTCTAGTGACTTTAGTTACATAAAAAAATAAAAATATCGTATTTGATACAATTTTCGATATTGGATATTTTGTATCGATACATCGGATCAAAATATATCGGCTAAAAATATCGATTAAAAATATCGATTATAAATATTGAATTAAAAATATCGATACATCGATATATCGATACTTTTTCAACAAGCCTACGCGCTGGAACTAACTGTGATGTACTGGCTTTTGCCCGCGGTTACGATCGCCTGGTATTAGGCAGAAATTACTGTATAAATTTTTTTTCCACGGTAATGAAATGTTTTTCCGGACTAAAAAGTAGCCTATTTCACTTCAGATATCCCTATGCAAAAAAAAATCGCATCGATCGGTAGCTCCGTTGTTACGCTAGACAAGGACTAACAAACAGACGCACTTTTGCGTTTATAATATTAAATATATCGATCATTCAGTCAATTAGTCACACATCTCAAAATACTAAGTTTTGAGATAGTAAGGAAAGCAATATTCGAATGCTCACCATAAATCAAATATTATTTACACGTATCTGTGTTTTACAAATTAAATGTGCTATAAAATAACACCAGGAGGAAAAACAGTTCGGTACATTAGTATGACATTTTGAAATATTCTACTAGTGACCCAGAAAACATCAAAATTGTATTTATTTCCCAACAACTTTTTCAGCATTATAATTGATTTGGTGGTGTTTTTGAGTAATCCGAGTATTGTACCAGACAGAAGGTAAGGGTAAGTTTGACTGCCGGCGTAGTCTAGCGTTAAGGCGCTTGATTCTCACTCCGAAGGTCACGGGATCGAATTTAATTTGATTAATTAGTGTTATTTCACAATTTATTCATTTAAAATAATATACAGTATATTTGCGGCACGTTCCAGAGTGGAAGATACTCTCAGTATCGCCCTGGTGTAATACCACTATGGAAATGCGATTAAGTACCCAATTAATTATCCCTAAAAACCTTTAGCTAAATCATGTCGTGGCAACATTGATCACGTGACCAATGTAGTTCCTCCAACCGCCGCTGGAAAGGAAGCGACATTCCAGTTACGAGACTTGGCTCTTGAACACGCGCTTAAACATTAATTAATCTCATTTCCATTTCTACCCGCGAAGTATAGAATTGTAAATGTGTCTGACTAAGACGTAATAAATTATAAAACGTGGAGAAGGTTTTTATTGTTATAAATACACGCAATATCCTTCCCTGGAGTTAGAGTAAGTATATCGACGACTTCAAATAAGCCATCCCCACAATTGGTGACCCCGACGTGATTTTTGACCATTGTGACCCCCGACGTGACCATTCAGAATTGAAACGCTGCTTGAAATGGCTTTAGCCGTGTTCGATGACCAGATCTGAATAGCCAGGTAATTCCCCACCTTCCTCTTCCCTATCTCCTTCCACTCCCCACTACCTTCAGCCTCACAACATACCACAATTAGGTATGCTGTAGTCCCACGGCTCTAGGCGAGAGCAGTTGGGACTCTTTTGTGGTATTCAAGTAAAAAAAAAAGACTTTTACATATAACTGCATACTGAACTCATATTTCGATTAAGTTATCTGACTAATCAACTGGATCATCGATATATTTGGGATGAAGCATATCATGTAGGTACAAATAAATCTAACAAAATACATATTATGAAACTTAGCGTGACGTTCTTTTCAAGTAAATGCTTATTTAATTAAGACTCGGTCTACCACTTGATTTCAAGCTCGGGTTGGTTGGAATGTCGAGCTTAGCGTGGCTTAGCACATCATCGGTATATAGGTCAATAGTCATTGAGATTTCCATTTAACGTGGTCCCTTATATATTTCTTGGAATAAGTGAGGGAGGGGAAATCAGAAATAAAAATATTATTATAACTGTAAAAAAACTGACAACTAAAGTCTGGCCACTAAAAATCGTTAGCGGAACTAAAAAGAGACTATGTCAACGTTATCCGTCTTTGGTTATGCCCATTGTTTTAAGTTTTAAGTCACTGTAATTACGTAGAAGTCGTAGAATACGATAAAATTAACCTTTCCAAAGAAGAAACATATTTATAAAAACTTTGCCTTTCTTTTTTTTCAGATAACGAAATTAGTTTCCCTGAAAATTGGAAATACGTTTTTCGCGGTAAGAACAACGCATTTCATTTAAATCTCTACATATTATAAATTAAAGTCCTCCGCCGCGTCTGTCTGTCTGTTCGCGATAAACTCAAAAACTATTGAATGGATTTTCATGCGGTTTTCACCAATAGATAGAGTGATTCACGATGAAGGTGTAGGTATATAATTTGTCAAGGTTTAGTGTAAATTGGTTAAAATATATAATATATAAAGGAGAATGTCTGAATGTAGTGATCGAGCGGGCCGGCAAGAGGGCGGTGTGGATTTGATGTGTAAGCAAAGGACGGTCACTGTCTACATTTGATTTCGAAAATATACATATTTTAATATGTTTATAAAAATTATGTAGAATAATAATTAATAAGCTTTCATATATTTTTATTTATTTTTGTAGTAACTTAACACACCGCCCGCTTGTCAGCACGCTCAGTACAGAAATTCTCCTTTATATATACACAAAACCTTGATAAATTATATACCTAAACCTTCCTCATGAATCACTCTTTCTGTTGGTGAAAACCGCATGAAAATCCGTTCAGTTGTTTTTTAGTTTATTGCGAACAGACAGACGCAGCGGAGGACTTTAATTTATAATATGTAGAGATGGTAGTATCCTTAAAAGTTTCCATATAACACAAATAAAATATAATACCTAAAAATAAGAAAAATAGATTTTTTAAAACATCTATCTGCGGTTTTATTTTCTTGGCTGAATGAATAAATGTAGGAATAAAGTGGTATTTTTGAAGTGGAAATTAACCCTTTTCCAGTCAACAGATCGAACTGAAACTCAGCACAAAGACTCATTAACGATGACAGTGCATTCTATCGACTTTTGGTGGCAATCAAACACACGCGAGTGGGTTCATACACATTTCTCTGAAAATCGATGGCAGTGCGGCAGCATTTACCAACTTTAAATAATAAATTTACCAACTCGGTGTAAAATAAATAACTTACAACATGTACGCACTCGCATACTGCCTGCTAACAATGTATGCCCGGACATTGGGGGTCTAGAGTCATTTTAAATAAAAATTAGCTTCTTTATAAATAAAAAATTAGAGTCCTGACGAGTACGGTGAAGGAGGAAACCATCTGTTTCCTTAGAACGCCGTGGGAAAGTGGTGGGCATTCTCCAATGACGAAACATGAATACAGTATATATTATGCATAAAGCGATGTGCAGCAGCAAAAACTCCATATTTTTACCTCATTTACAGATCAAGGAATACATTGGAACATGCCAGATATATAATCAAATGAAATCAACAAGTAAAATCTGTTCCCAAAGGTAAACTAACGAATGCATCAATTTTTAAATTTTAAAGGAGACCTAACTGATTGTCTTCTAGTTATTATATTAATAAATTTCTTGGTTAATTTTTATTTTATCTTTTCTTTATACCCCGAAGGACTTAATTTTATAATTATGATAGTTATTCATGAATTTTTAGTTCGAGATTTAATTTTGTTTTTATCTCTTGCTAGGCATCCAAACCAAACTGCACTCAGAAGATATCGCGATTAAAGTCAGCACCTGCAAATAAAGCGCTTATTTCGTTACTTTGTTACATGTATTTGTTTAATAAAGCCACTAATTGTATTACATTACAATACCATTTATTTTCCTTGTAACGACCCCAAAGTATGATGTATTTCTAATATGAAAGAAAGAATGATAATAACAGTAACCAACGTAACAGAACGGTAAGATTGGTTCTGAGCCAAGAATTTGAGGGACAAATTTCCGATGAAAAAAAAAATAAACTAACGGATTTCTTCATAGAGAATGTAAGGAAACTTGGATGCCAAAAGTCACCTTTGTGAGAGGTCTTATTAAGCCATTCTAAATTTCTAAATGTTGTTTGAGATAGCTTGTTAAATGTGCTTGGTAGTCAGATCGGAATCCCCTTTGGGGAAGCCATATCCAAAAACCATTATTTAGAATCTAAATTTCTAAATGTTGTTTGTGATGGCTTATTAAATGTGCTTGGTAGACACATCAGAATCCTCCTTGGGGAAGCCATATCCAAATACCATTATTTAAAATCTAAATTTCTAAATGTTGTTTGTGATGGCTTATTAAATGTGCTTGGTAGACACATCGGAATCCCCTTTGGGGAAGCCATATCCATACACCATTATTTAGAATCTAAATTTCTAAATGTTGTTTGTGATGGCTTGTTAAATGTGCTTGGTAGACAGATCGGAATCCCCCTTGGGGAAGCCATATCCATACACCATTATTTAGAATCTAAATTTCTAAATGTTGTTTGTGATGGCTTGTCAAATGTGCTCGGTAGACAGATCGGGATCCCCTTTGGGGAAGCCACATCTTAAAAGGCTCCCGCAGAGGAATTATTGTGTACATGTGAATACCGCACAAGAGTCCCAACTACTCTCCGCTAACCTAGACTATAGCATCCCCAAATGGGATGTCGTAAGTTGTAACGCTGTAGGCTATGAGGAGGGATAAGTGACACCAGCTGTTTCGCCTTCCAAAAACCGGTTGATATCTGTTTTTGCATTAACAAAAATCTACACATTAAGAAAGTCATTTTCGGAGGCGCTGTGAGGAGGGTCTTATTAGGGAAAGGACGGAAAGGAAGTTCTGGAAAGGAAAAAAGCACAAAGGGTGGATAAGAATATGGGTCCTACGGGTCTCACGAATTCCACGCTCCCACTGCGGTGCAAGGCGACGCGACGGGTCGAGAGCCTTCGGCTGAAAATGTTAAGGCCCTCCCGATCTGGCCCGCCACGCAGTAGCTGGGCAAACGCATCCGCCGCCAAGACCTAGAGAAACCTCACCTCTGATAACTCACCAAACGTAGCGAACCACTTGGGGTACCTTCGGCAGAGATATTTTGTCTCTGTTCGCGACATGAGGAGTACCTATACTTTCTTCATCTTCAGTAATTTTTTTTATAATAGCTCGACACAGGAGGTCTCAAGGAAAATAATTTTACTCAGGGCCTACGTCATCTTTGGGGATGCTGTGTGGAGGGTATTTTTAGGAAAGGGAGGGTATGTGACGGACGCATGAATGCATTCCTCGCACTGCGGTGCACGGCGATATTCCAAGAGAGGACGACTGGAGAAGTCAAAGGGACCCCCTCAACCATTTTCCCTCGATTCGGCTTGCCATGTAGCTCGGTGGGCAGACTCATCCTCCGCCAAGACCTGGACAAATCTCACCCCATGAATCCGGCACCCCTGCTAAGTCACCAAACGTAGCGAACCACCTGGGGTGACCTATGACAGAGGTGTTGGTTATCCAATAAGTATTTCCCGGGGCGGCGGTTGTGCCCACTAAAAAAAAAATTTTTTTTACATTATCTCCGCACGGGAGGCTCTAAGGAAAAAATTTCCCTCCGGGTCTATGTCATCTGAGATGCTGTGTGGAGGGTCTTTTTGAGGAGAGGAAGGAATGAACATTGGTCTTGAAGAGTGTTGTAGGAACTTCCATGTTGTAGGAAGGAGGAACCACAAAGGCCGGCAAATCGTTCCACAGCCGAGCTGTTGAACACAAGAACGAGTCGAAGAAGCGACCTGTTATCAAATACCAATTCGTCGTCTTAGTTCGTATTTGTCCAACGGACCATTAGAAAATTTTACAGGAGAAGAAGGTTTTCTTTAATTATTTCAAACATTATTTATAAAAGATGTTTAAGATAAAGCTATTTTCATAAAGGAAAAGGTCTCATAAGTTTAAATAATTCGAAGTTAAGTGATTGACTATTATTTTTTATACTTTATTTATAATTTTTAAGTCGAGATTGAACAAAAACTAAAATGGTCGGTTGGACAAATAAGAACTGAGGCGACGCAAAGTGTACACACGTTGGGCACGCGTCTGGCGTGTTTCCCGACTATTCACCGGTGCCGGAGGGATCAATGACGCTAGTTCCTCGGAGCATATTCCATTGAAATACCGGTAGAACAAGGATCCGTCTGTTAAATCAGGAGAATCTATCAGACGGACCGCCCGTTTCTACACAGAGTCGAGGGTTTTTTTTTCAGATATTTTGGGGCTTGAGACCAGAGGTGGGTGCCAAATTCAACCGTGGGGCGCACTTGTGATTTGTACAGGGTTAGCAGTTCTGTACTATTAAAGTATCTGCGGGCCCTGTACAGTACGCCCGTTTATCGGCTAAAAGGCACTAACCGTTCCAAATACAATTGTTTTCGATTTAGCACAATCGCCTGTTAACACAAGCAAACAAACTTGAGAAAAAATTAGCTGAAAATTTGTATTTAGTTTCGCAATAAGGTAGCGATTATATCAATCAAGAAGGGTTTACATTGATTTATTGTTTTCAATTATTCACCTGATTTAGTGTGGATAATAATGTTATATTTAAAGTTAATCATTGTTCAGTCGATATAAATAGCGGTATGAAAAAAAGAGGATCATTAAGTTCAGGATATCCGTCAAGATGCGTCCTCAAGTAGTACTGGGGACTCTGGTCTTTGCCGCAATACTCGGATATATTCAAGGAAGTAAGTACAGAACGTTTTCAATAAAAAAATGTAACCTTATAAATACATTGATAACAAGTTATTACATGAAAGACCTCAACAAGTAAAATCACTCAATCAAGTCGGTGATTTAAAATATAGCGACTTTTCAATGCCGTTTACACAAGGTACAGTTTTGGGACCATTGTTATTTATTATATATTTGTCAATGATATATTCCATGTTTCCAAATATGGAGACATTGTCTCATACGCTGACGATACAGTCCTACTACAAAAGCAAACACCTGGTCTGAATTAAATAACATGACAAATACAGATATCAATGTACTAAAATTATGGTTTAATTCTAAAAAAACCTACTATTAACCATTTTTCATTAAAAAACAAACAACACCTAAAGAAATAAACATAATAATCCCCTCTGTGACAAATACAGAAAACCACAAATGCAATATATTATTTACAAACATGGACCAGTGTTTAAAATGGTCCCCACACATAAATATTTTGAACAACAGAATAAGGAAATTAACATATATATTTAAATGTTTAGAGACATTCTAAACGAAAAATTACTTAGAATCACATTATTTGCTTTCTGTCAATCAATTATACAATAAGGCATTATAGGATGGGGCGGTAAATATAAAAATCAAACACAAACAATTAACATAATCACAAAAACTAATGAGAAAAACAATTTAAAAAAAAAAACCCTACTCATATTTGTCAGAACTTTAATTCAAACCATTTAAGGTCATAAAATTAGGTGCATGATACTTTTACCGTGCAACATTACAAATTTATAAAGATAATATACATATATAATATACATATCATCCTTATACTCTTATAAGATCGTAAGCTTACCCTTTATTGTATTTTTCTATATTCTTAGCTTCTCTTAACTAATTTTTTCTTAGTTTTTCTTGTCTAGCTATTAAAAAAAAAAAAATTATCAGCGAAAACAGGTTTTAAGGCTTACTGTTTTATTTTAGCACTATTTTTTATGTATCTTTGTAAAGCTGTTTGTTTTCCAAATAAAGATATTATTATTATATTCAAAATAAAGTTGCACCTTTTAAAAATAACAGAAATCTTAGACAAACTTCAATACTTCCTACTCCAAAATGTAAAAAAAAACGATAGGACAGTTAAATCATAAATATCTCGGAGTTAATTTTTTTAATTCACTACCTGGAAAAATTAGAAACATAAATAATAATATTAAAAAAATTCAAACTCAGCTTAAAAATTACACCGAAAGTTTATACCAATATAATAACACCTCCCATATCTTTTTGTGAATAAAAAAAATAAAAACATTGCAATTTGTGCATTTTTTAATATATTTTTGTAAACACATTTGAGGTTTGATGTTGTGCAATCGAACGTTATTAATAGCCTTGCGTCTGCCTTGGTTGAATTTAAGAATCCGGCTTCCAACGCATGGTGCCGCCGCGCCTTACCGTCGCACTATATAAATATCCGTGTACGTAGATTTTCAGTCAAAGCTCCCGTTGAACTCGGTTTCTAATTCAAGAATTCGTCACAAGATGATGCCACTTTCGTCGGCAAGACGCAAAGGGACCTGCCCTTCCTAGGTATAAGTTCAACGAATTTGTGAACCTGGAGTATCTCCCGGATTTCTAAAAATTGACGTTAATACTCAGTTGTATCAAGCGGCTGTGTATTCCATATGACGTCATCGCCCGTCCCGGTTACTTTTTCGCCGTGACTAACCATCACTGGTTGACACGTTGACAGTGGATACGAGGAATGGGCTAATTTTGTAACCAGTTCCTATTGGATTTACAAAATGATCACCAACGACACCAACGCTAACTGGGCGAAGCCGAACCAAAAGCAGACCTAGTCGAATATACGATTGTTTGAGTGAAATTGTTACTTATTTATTTATTTTATTTTATTTATTACTCTTTTATATGCCCGTGGGGCTTTCATATAGGGTACATATTAAGGATTAGAGGTGGGAATAACGGCTCTTTTCCGATACCTAATATAACGAATAACACCCCAACTCAATAACAGAGTATCATACCTGTTATTTAATAACAGGCTGTTATTAACAACTTGTAGATAACGTAGGTAGGTAGATACATATACGGAACGGAAAACGGCCAACGGGACGACATCGTTATTCGTTACTCGTTGCTGGGGATGAGTGTTGAGTCGATAACGACACGTTATACGTCATATTGTGATCTTTAATCTACCTTACCTCTATTAGTCCTCGGAAAATAATAATTGTTCAGATCTCTGATTGATACCGCTCAAAAAAATGCTGTCAAATGCCGCCGAATTTTCGAGAATTTCCGCATTTCAATAAAATCAAAATAATTTGAATATTTCTGAATGTATCCAAAAACTAAAAACTGTTTTTGGAAAGATGATTAAATACGCTTTCGATTTGTATCACTAGAAACAAGCATTTTATTTTTGAAATATTAAAATTTTGAATGCAAACATTAAAATTTTATAAAAGTGACTCACCATACATTGTTTCCTTTAGAAACTGGACTAAAATAACTAATAACGTAAAAAAAACACATATTTTAATAGTCGAATGTATTTTAAACATTATAGTCATCTCACTTTTGTATCATTTCAAACAAAAATAATTAATAAAAAATTTACAAAGTTCCACAAGTTTTTCTCGTATTTGACGTTCACACAAATTTTAAAGATTTAAAAATATTATTTTTAATTATTATATTACGTTCATTAATGAGGGAATTGGCTTAAATAGAACCATTATAGTTTTATGCGATCAAAACACTCAATTTATATAAAAAATTACGACAAAACAATGTTATTTTCGATTTAAACGGCAAACATAACCTTAAACCAGAGCTTTACGATTTTAAAGAAAACATCCACTAAACTTCAATAATGCACTGTTTTATGTAAATAAAACTGAAGTATAAACAATATATTATTCAAATCCACTTCAAACGGAGCACCGATACCGCAATTATATTTTTTAAATTACCACAACATTCTATCGACCTTGTTTGAAATACGACCCGAAACACTTGAGATTAGTATGAAGTTGACAGATAATAAATGCTATCACGGACGGGGAGTACCCGGTTTTCGTAGTGATGAGGTTAAACCGCAGAGATATTTCGATTATAAAAACGAACACAAGTTATTATTACTTCGATATTTTTCACAAAAGTATTCAGATGATCGAAATATTTATAAAATATTACGTGCTTATAATATAAACATATTTTATAATATTATTTATTTACCTTTATAATAAATTATTCGATATTTTTCGTAAAAATAGATATAAATCTACGAAATATTATGTATTTCCAATAGCATTTATTTGCATATAATAAGTTATTGAATGTGCACAATAATAAAACTCCATGATACCTATTATTTATTTATTATAAAGCATCAATCAAACACATAAAAATAAATAAATAATTTATACAACAGTCGGAAATATTTTTTTTATATTAGGCTCGTGATTTCCATGCGGTGTTAGAATTATGTAATTGATTTTCTGGTAAAAATATTTCAAACGGAACCATGTCCTTTTCCGTATTTTTCGTCATGGGAATTTTTTATTGGATCACGGTTTCTGCATATATATGTGTGCACGTATATAAGTGTATATATGTATATATATATGAATACACTTATAGAAACTGTGATGCAAAAAAAAATCCCCGGAAGATCCTGCGCGGAGGAGCGCACAGTGTGACAAAATATAAATATACGTAGTATTTCCAACCTTACTTTTTTTTACCTTTATAATAAATTATGGGTACTCACACAAAAATAAAACCCAATAATAGTTATTATTTATTTATAATAAAACAATAAAAGTACACAAAAATAAAAACTAATTTGTAACAATCGGATGCTTGATTCCCACGCGGCAGTAGAAGTGAAACTTGTGGAATTCATTTTACATTAATTTTCTAGTGGGTATTTCAAATGTAACAATTTTTTATACTTCCATGTACAGCTAAGGGACATACTTGACTCACTTTAGCCGGTGATTCCTGACATTATTTGGAGTAAAAAATGTGAATAAAATTTTTTACGTCGCCATCTTTGATGGGTATTATTTACTTCGAGAATAATTCCTAATTATTTTCAAACCCAATGAACCATTTATGTATTCAAAAATTGTGTTGATAAAATTATTTGCACGTTATATATGTCGTTGTAACAGCCAACAATTGTATAAAAATAAGTCTGTACTAAAATATCATTTGATAATTGCTCATTATATTGTCGGATTCCATGGTGACGTCTTCAATTTCACTTCCTTCACCGTAGCTACCGTCGGAATCAGTGCTCTCCATATCCTGAGGAACCGGGTCTTCCGAGTTCGATCCTTGCCTAAAATAAATTAATAATAAATAATAATAAAGGTTCTCATCACTTCATTACATAAAAATTCTCGAATTGCTATGTTTCGATTTTCGGACGGCCCCATCCCTACCTTTATTTACATACTTGGGAAGAGCATGTTTCTCTGAAGGTGCCGCATACGGCGCATACCGATAAAACGTGATTTATTACGTTTTTTGTAATGTAATCGTTGAATGTTTTGATGGGCATAGCTTTAGAATACGTACTGTTTATCAAAAAAACTCCACAAACATGGAAACAATCAATACTTAAATAAATGCCACCTCTGGTCTGGAGCTCCAAAATACCTGAAAAATACCCTCGAATCTGTGCAAAAACGGGCGGTCCGTTTAATAGATTCTCCTAACTAACAAACGGATTACAATCTTTAGAGCACAGGAGTCGGGTGGGAATGCTATCCTTGTTCTACCGGTATAACAATGGAATATGCTCCGAGGAACTAGCGTCATTGATCCCTTCGGCACCGGTGCATAGTCAGGAAACGTGCCAAAGCCAAACGCGTGCCCAACATTTGTACATGGTTGAAATTTGCCACATGAGAACGGGTCGTTTCTTCGACTCTTTCTTGTGTTCAATAGCTCAGCTGTGGAATGATTTGCCGGCCTCTGTGTTTCCTCCTTCCTACAACATGGGTCTCTTCAAGACCAATGTTCATTTGTTCATTCCTTCCTCTCCTCAAAAAGACCCTCCACACAGCATCCCAGATGACATAGGCCCTGAGGGAAATTATTTTCCTCAGGGCCTCCTGTGTGGAGATAACGTAAAAAAATGTCTATAATAATGTATTTATTTCCCCACAATCCTCTAGTCCTCTACATAATTATAAAACCACCACAATACATTATTCTAAAACCACCACAGAACATTATTCACAAACGATCTGAATAATAAACTTGTATTACTTCTAATTCTAATGTTAAAAAAAAACGGAAGAACGGAATAACGAAGAATGAATTTGAATCGATAACCGAGCGTTAAAATAACGAAAGCATACAGAATAACTCAAATAACTGAACTGATCTAATATCTAATAACGAAAAAACGAAATAACGAAATAACGAATGGATCGGAATAACAGACAATACTTCGGTTCTATAGTCGGCAGGTATAAAATAACGAAATTATTCCATACCCTGTTATTCGTTGCTGCAATAACAGGTGCGCCGTTATTTGAAGATACTATGTTATCCATACCTGTTATCGTTATATTAGGCGCACCTCTATTAAGGATACATTTTTCACATACAATTGCAATTTTGATTTGAAAGTTTTGTTCAGGAATGTTTTAAATTTTGATTTTTTTATCCTCAAGTGATAAGTATTTAACAAAAAAAAAGTGTAGTTTATTTGTTCCAAGGGAATATTCAATTAAAATTTAATAAACCGTAAAAACTTTCGACATTTTTCATGTGAATTGGGGGAAAATTTCTACTAACAGGTAATTTTTTAAGAGCTTTAGTTTGTTTTCTATGTTTTGTTATGTGTCTTTGGGCATGGTTGATTTTTCACAAAAATGCCATGCAAATAAATTTTTATCAGATCCACGTTTATGAAAAACAATCACATAGTACAAAATCACCCTAATTTTGGATTTGAGGTTGTCCAATCAAACTGAATATTTTTTCTCTCTCTATCTTACTATATGCACTTATTAATTTTATATTTATATTATTATTTGACCAGGTGCGTTTTATCCAGGCAGATTCAACCCAGGCGGAAATTCGTATTATCCATATAATCCACAATGGATTCCTTGGTATGTCCCCCGATGGCAGATAATAAGAGGTAATGAAAGCAGAAAATAATTGACGTAGGTATATTACGTGTTATGTAAAGAAATTATGAACACCAAACAGACGTTATAAATGTGTCTATTCAGGATGAGCTAGGCATCCCCAATAGGCTTTCAACACTCTGCCTACAACGTATTTTAAAATTCTGTGGACACGTCGCTCGACAAACTGAGGACTCCAACTTGGAGAAACTCATAGAAAAGTAACGGATACGGATCTTTCTTCTCCCTCGGATATCCGCGGATACGGATACGGATATCCGGAACATCACCAGTTTTAGTATAGAAAACATCTTGCATCCTCCTTGTTGAATTTCTTGATGGTGTGTTGATGTTAATTTGGGTTAAAATGTTTGGTGCATCAACTCATGCATGTACAATTTTGTGTAGAAGCAATAAATCGGAAAGTTTACGTCTAGCAGTAAGAGAGTGTAGTTTATTTATAGTGTAACATTCGGTCGTTATACGTTCCAAATTGATCAGACAAACCTTCGCGATAAGCAATTACACAGATTAATTTTTCTTTGTATTATACTCGTAACTCACTTTAACACATTTCAAAGTTACGGATATATGATTTAGATCTGATGAAAAGCAGGAAATTACTACACTTTACGGAAAAAGCACAAAAATACAATATGCCTATTATTAAATTAAAATCGTTTTGAAAAAAATAGGCCACTTGCATGGACTTCATAACGACTTGGAAAAAATCGTGTGGAAAGATTTTTTTACTAAGATTACGAAAATGTTAGTAAAAATTTTTAGAAATGTACAGTTTTTTTTTATTTTTAAATAAATTAATCCAATATTTGGGCTCGTGACGTCAATACATGAAAATGTCCCGTCTCCGAAAATGTTCCTATTAATTTTATAAAATTCCACACTGATTTATTTTTTTTATATGGCATCACTTTGATTTCAGGCGAATTTTTTAATTTGACAATTAACGTTCACTAGATTTATTGTTTGTTCTCTGCGAACGTATCATTTGGTTTGATTTTTTGACAGATGTCATGAAGAGAACCCCGTACATTTTACGTTGTCCGTACGTCTTTTAGAGATATAATGATAATGGTGCGGATTTTAACAAAATCAAATTTTATAATATTCTTATTATTATTATAATTTATAAGTACAAGTATATTACATTTGATTTAGTAATATAGACGTTGAACATTATAATGATTTACATATGATCAATAAGATGGATCAAGGAAAAACATATTTATGAGATTTAATATTTTTGGTATGCCTCGTTATTCTCCTGTGTCATTCGTGTGGAAAACGTTAGTTTTTTTTTAAATGATTTTCGGCTATGTAATTATCGTTTTTTCGCACATATAAAATTATGTCCCCTCTTTCCGGTTTATAAAAAATGGTCTGATTTTTCGTATTGAAATTTTCAAAAAATTGCAAGGGTTTAAAAAATACGATTAAAAAAAAATAAAGAACGTTTTAGAATATTTGCCTACACCGGAATTTTTTTTTAAATGTGACGCAAGTGGCCTATTGTAGTTATAAGAAAATGAAAACCGTTCGAAAAAAGTTGAATCAGAAAATTCGTAGGTATATTTAAAAAAATACCTTGAGAAGCGATTTACAAAATGGAATATTGTCTAATAATATTTTGTTTTTTCATTCTCTAATAGTTCCTTATCCTTCCTGGCCATATTACTGGGGTAATTCTATCGGAAATTCGTATAACCCAGGTAAAAAAATTAAAATAAATGTGCTTTTAGTGTGGCTCAAAAACACTTTATATATGAAATAGTATATTTACACAAATAATATTTTTCAGGAATTGGCGCATCTAACCCGAACAGCCCAGGTAAAATACTAAATTAATTCTATTAAACATATTAAGTTAAAAATTACACAATGGAGCAATTATCGATGCGCAACTGTCCGTGTCAGAGATGGCTTTGTATGGATTTATATTTTTTGGAATTTTCTTACTTTTTCACTTACTTACCGGAGTTGCGTTTCATTTTCTTTATACGTGTGACGGAGATTTATTATAATTATTGTATTTTTCCTTTAGAGGGGTGCAGACACACCATTTGTCTCATTTCTGGCTATTGACATTTAGTGTGCAAGAAAGAGGGGCAGCATTATAATTTAAGAACAAAAGCAAAAAAAAACAGCACATTGACATTATTTGACGTTTTTGAATTTTTGAATTCACGCACTATTCAATATTATATTTAATACAATATTGCTGCAGCTCTTTCAAAAGATGAGGATTCGTTCCATACAAAATGAAGGAGGAAAAGAATTTTCTTCATAATTTTTTTTTCGTGAATTTTTCCGATATTTTAATAGCTATTTCTATTCGGGGGGAGACAAATTCAACAAATCAAAGATCATAAAAAAAAGGTCCAGCCGTTCTTGAGTTATAAAATGGTGTATCTAACTCGACTTTGTTTATATATTAAGATTTTAATTTTTATTCGAAATGACGTACATATACTACTTTTCAGGATTCGGTGCTTCTAACGCGAACAGCCCAGGTAAATATATAAGGAATAAAGCATTTATTAAGAGGGGACCTTTGGAAAAAGTCAATATGTGTCCAATATAAATAAAACATCGGATATGTTTATCTGTGACTCTATCCAGGTTACAAATAAATTCGTTTAGAACTTTGTATTCAGTTAAAATAGTTTATGATAAAATTGTTAATTTTGAAATATGAGATCGACAAAAATGTCACGAAATTAAATATGTTGTAGCGGCCGAGTTGGATAGGGCATTTGCCCGGGGAAGACAAGAGATCATGGGTTCGATTCCCAGTTGCGACCGCTACGTTTCTATTTTTATTTCATGTTTCGTTTAAATTTATTAGTATTGTCTTCCTATTTAATGGTTTACATTACATTGACGGGTATCACCTTCAAAAGTTATTAAGAGGGGTATTCCAATAAAATTTAATTAGGAAGAGAGAACGTCGACTGAGGTTGTGGCAAGGGGGGGAGGTGCTTAAGAGGGAGGGGTGGAAATATTTTTAAAATGGGGGTGTTAGACAAATCAAATTGTTTATTAATTGGTTTTATTTATTTTTAATGACTTTTTATTTCACGAATTTACTTAAATATTGATGCTCATTTTAAAACGCACCGACGAAACTTCTGGAGGTAAGCAGAAACTTGATTATTTGTATTTCATTTAACAGCATACATAAAAATATGTTTTTAATTTTTTTTTTAATTACCATAAGCACGTCAACCTCATCGGAGTATACCCGAAACCGATTGGAGTATTTCGCAACCACCAAGAACTCCAAGTAGCCGCGGTAAGACACACATAATAAAAGTTTTCAAAAGTTTTATAAAATGGAATCAGCAAAATAATATAATATGTCGAAGGATTTATTCGTAAAGATTCAAATTAATCGGTGATCCGACACTTTATCCCACAACAATTGGTCCCCAGAAACTTCGCCCCCCCCCTCCGACACTTGCCCCCCCCCAATACTTGGCCCCTGTCACTTGACCACGATACCTGTGACTAATATCCGACACGTCGACAATTGTTCCTGTGGACAGATTACCCTCTGGACAGTTGATCCCTCGGATAGTTATTAAATCTGCCAGTTGATCCCTCGAACACTTAATCCCCCATTCGATATGTTATTCGGCGGTATATGCTCACTGCATACTTCTTGGGGAACAGGATATCATTGTTAGCAAAAATATTTGTATAATGGATTTCCACTAGAGATTCCTGCAATATCGACCTTTGTTGTACGTTCTTACATCTGTACCCGAGAAGCATACGGATGCAAGTCCAAAATCTGAAGAAATTAGTTTTTTATGCAGACTTGAAGTAATTTATCATGTTTATCAGTGGCAGAAAGATACAGGTCCTATCGTTAACAAAAATAGGATTTTCAAAAATGTATACAGATGCAACTACCTATCTTAGAAGCAGAAAGATGTAAAGGGTGGTCCAACCATAACGCACGATGTTAATTGTAAATAAAACAAAAAGTTTTCACAGAACTGTCTTAATTTTTTTAATTATGATGGAAAGATCTATGACAATTATGTGTGAAACAAAATATTGGCCAAATGCTCGCCACGGCTTCGGTGGCATATCTCTATCCGATGGTCCATATTTTCAATGACGCTGAGGCATAATTGAGGTTTAATGTTATTAATGGGCCGAATTATCTCATCCTTTAGCCCTTCAATTGTTCTAGGCTTATTGATGTACACTTTTTCTTTTAAATATCCCCAAAGAAAGAAGTCCAACGGTGTCAAATTACATGCTCGTGGCGGCCAATTGACATCGCCACGAGGTGAGATAACACGGCCATTGAATTTCTTGCGCAAAAGAGCCATTGTTTCGTTGGCTGTGTGGCAAGTGGCACCGTCTTGTTGGAACCACATATCGTCCAGCTCTATATCCTCAATTTCTGGCCATAAAAATTCCGTGATCATCTCGCGATATTCACGGTAATGCTTGGCCGTCCCCATTTTCGAAGAAGTACGGCCCTATGACGCCGCCAGCACATAAACCGTACCAAACAGTCACTCTTTTTGGATGTATCGGCTTTTCAACAATCACTCGTCGATTCTCATTTGCCCAAATGCGGCAATTCTGCTTGTAACGAATCCACTGAGGTGGAAGTGTGCCCACGAAGTGCACGAAATGCATTTTGATTTGAACGCCCATTTTCTTAAAACGCTTCAACAATCTTAACGCGCTGCTCAATTGTGTACCTCTCCATGGTTGAATTTGTCAAAGACTGATAAAGAAATGTCAAATAAAGTTGGGCAAAAAACTTGACATTAAGATGTGGCTCACAATTAACATCGTGCGTTATGGTTGGACCACCCTTTACAAAGACTTGCATCTTATTGATTTAGTTGCATTTTGAGTATTATGACTCCAATCCACTTGCATCCTTCTGCCTTTAATATTACAAAGCTTTCTATGGGAGTAAACTAGCTCTTAATAAACTTTCAAACATTGATCCTCTTTGTCACATGTCATAATAAAATATTCCATTTCATTTTGAAGCAGAAGGACTCAAGTCCGTGTTTTTGTTTGACTCAAGTCAGCGTTTTTTTTTTAACAATATTTTTAAAGGCTTTACAAATAAAATATTTTGTTTTATTTGCTCGTTTTTAAAACAAAAGTAATTGATTTAATAATTACTTTTTTTGTTATCTATCAGCATGGATATCCGAAGAAGTCATGAGACAATAGTTACAGAAAAAATAGTTTTTTGGCTCTCCTGAACATTTACTTTTTTTGGACTTGCATTGGTATGCTTTTCGGGTACAGATATACTCTCTAAATACTTACTTTAACGCTAAGAATGATCAGAAAAATAGTACCTTGCGGAATTAATATTAAATTAGTTTATTTCATGAGGTGAAAAAAATATATTTCTATGTCCGAGGGATTAACTGGCAGAGGAAACGATAAGCCGGGGATCAGCTGTCGGGGAATCAATTTTCGGGGTATAAACTGTTGGGGTATCAACTGTCCGGGAGAACAACTATCGGGGGTCTAAGAGTCGGGGGAGGGAGGGGGGGGGGGGGGAAACCGTCGGGGGATCAAGCATCGTCCAATCGAATTAATATATACATAAAAATCAAAATATGTTTATTTCTGGGATTGTATTATATGTACGTATGTATATATGTAAATATGTATGCCCGCTGTGTGTTGCTTAACCATTCATCCGATTGCGAGGAAATTTTGAGGATTTGATGTGCGCATGCCCGCGATGGTTTCTTATTAGTTTCTTATTCGTTAAGGGCCCGCAACCCGAATTTCTACCGATTTCTTACATATTTCCCTTAAACACGGTAAGTTTTAAAGCTCTTAAAAATATATGTTATTCTTGAAGATAATATTTAGACATTACCCGCGCCACAACGCAAATTATATAAAATTCCCTAGATAGAAAAAAAATCGCAAAGTATGCTCCGAAAATCATTATAAACACGTTTGTTTCAGTTATTTTACAAGTTATATGTATGAAAATTATTGCTCTATTTTAAAGGAGTCATGTTTTATTAAACATTTTCGCAATTTTCGCATCGATTTTGTCGCTGTTAATGTTAGCGCTCTCCTCTAACATTCGTAATTTCGTATCTCTCCATCTTCTTCTTTTCGAGCCCGGTTGCACAGCCTTAATAATGAGTTCTGGCACCGTGAAATCACGCATTGCTAACCGTTAATCCGATTGCGATGAAACTTTGGGGATTTGATGAGCTGAGTGAGTGAGAGGGTGAGTGAGTGAGTGTGTGAGTGAGTGAGTGAGTGAGTGAGTGAATCAGAGAATGAATGAATCAGTAAATGAATGAATCAGTGAACGAAAGCAGAATGAATCAGTGGGATTTCCACCTAACACCATGCGAGCGAAGACGCGGGTAAAAGCTAGTCAATCTATAAAAGTGTCGGTAACTAATATATTTGTCAAACCTTGCTAAACATTCACTTCACAATTTAAGATACATATATCATCACATAAAATGTTTTTTTTTGTATAACAGCGTACTTATATAATAAAACATATTCTAATAAATTTTTTTTCAATTACCTTCAGAAATTCTAGATAACTGGAATGCCGAGCCATCACCAGGTAAGATAAATATTCACCAAAAATTCTTAAAAATAGATTTTCAAAATAAAAATAATATATTTTTTTAAATTTATTGTTTTTGCTTTTTATTTTTTAGGCAATTTGCCCGTTTTATAACAGTCAAAATAAACATGGTTTTTACAAATAATTAATGTGTTGACAAAAGAAATTACTTAGGAGTTATATCGAAGGATTTGTTCGTAAAGATTTGAATAAATCAATCCATAAAAATGTATTTGTTTACCAAGTGTTTTAATATAAGCGTGCACATTGCACAAGCTCATAGATATTTCATTGTATTAAATGTATACATAAACACCATACGGATACCGCCGCCCCGGGAACCATTTATTGATAACCAACACCACTGCCATGGGTAATCCCAAGCGGTTCGCTACGTTCGATTTAACAGAGGTGCCCGGGTTCATGGGGTGAGGTTTAGCCAGGTCTTGAAGGCGAATGCTTTTTCCCGGATCGGGAGAGACTGGTTGATAAACACCTAACCTTTTTTAAAATTAACTCTTCACAGGAGGCCCTGCGGAAAATGATTTCCCTCAGAGTTTACGTCATCTTTGAAAAAGTTGTGTGGAGGGAGTTTTTGTGGAGAGGGAGGAGTGAACACGTTGTAGGGGGGAAAGAAAGGGAATCACAGAGGACGGCAGTCTTTTCATAGCCGAGTTGTTGAATTCAAGAATGAGTCATACCGAAGATATTGAAATACAAAAGAGATGTGCTATAATGTCCGCGCGACTGTCGGCGGACTACTACCTAATCGGAGTAGTTTGTATATAAAAAAGAATTTTTAAATATCGTTGATTTTTTGAAGGTGTTAACAATATAGTTTAAATATGGAAAGAATTCGTTCATTTAATTTAACGTTCGTTTAGTTTAGTTCATTCATTTAGTTTATTCGTTAATTGATAAACAATATCGGCGATACCCGGAAGCGCAGTCCCACCCAGTAAAAACTTTGGGTAGCTCATCTCTTAGGCCCTCCGTTCATGGAGATACTTACAAACTACATAATTGTGACGCAACCACAGGTACCCTGCTGATATACTACTTTTTAATGCTGTTCTCCGTACATGGCGCTACCCGAAATATACTGAACTTGATCATTTTTCACGTGCAGCCGTGGAGTTAACACGATGTCAAGCAATGTCAAATGACTTTTTTTTCCAACATCAATCCATGCCTTTTCCACTAAATCCTTTCTTACATATTCTGGTAAAGTAATTCTGATAAACACGCATTTTTTCCACTTCCAGAACAAATCAAACATTACTTCCATGTTCCGACGCCATTTCTGTCAAACGTCAAACGAATAAGTATCAGACACAAATGATTCGTCGCGTCGCGTGCGATCAGCACTGTCGGTATCGTGATACTGATTGGAAACCGACAGACGTCGCGTAGCGCCGTGTACGGGCACCAGCAAAATCCTACGGGGGTTACTTACGTATGATACGCTCACGAGGATCGAGTAGCTTGTAAGTAGCGTCATGTACGGAGGCACTTATATTTCAATATCTTTGAGTCATACAAACGACCCTTTAGATCTAGACCTCTCCAGCCGGACTCTCTCAAACCATCCACACGCACCGCAGTGGGAGGAATGGATTTATTCGTCCGTCACTACTGGAAACATTGACCCCTAGATTCCTACCCACCCTTCTTATCTTTTTTACATCCGAGTACTTCCGATCTTTCCCCTCTCCAAAAACACTCCCTAAACAGCATCCCCCAAGATGACATAGGCTCTGAGGGATTTTTTTTCCTCAGCGCCCCCTAACGTAAAAAAAAACATAAAAAACATGCTCTAATAATATTTTATTTTATTATTACAATGACCATAAATATTTGAAGACAACTGGATTACGTCTGGAACAGAATGGATTAACCCCCGACCACCTAGAAGCCGCAGTAAGACTAATTTATTTATTTACTAGCGATGTAACAGTTTGAAATTATGATGCTAAGTAAGCACCCAGTCATTAAGTCGGTTGCTAAACATTAATTCGAATTGATTTTTAATTCCTAATTGGAAGGATAAATTTGAACAAATGAATAATGGAAGGATAAATGGAAGGATAAATTAGAACAAAGGAATCCTGCATTCTTCTGTTGCATAAAACATACTATGGGCAAGCTAATTTTTCAAACAGTTCCAAATAGGAACTCAGAGGGTCTGAAAGTTTGTTTCGATAAGAAAAGACACATACTTCGGTGGATCGCCACTGACCTGTGAGCTAATATACTCGTTAGTTTCGAGTTTAATAAATTAATATTGATTTACCGTTTAATATTCTTTTCAATTTGAACTGGCGCCCGTTTCCAAATGGTGATAATCTTTTTAAAAAGATTTGATTTTATTTTAAACGCGACAAGCTATCGATTCATTTTATTAGTTTCTATTTAGTTTCTTTTAGGCTAAATACGGCCCTGAGTTAAAAATATTAGAATAATATTTTTTTGTTTATGAATTAGAGCCCATGTTCTATATATTGATTTGAATCGAATATTAGGGATTGAACATGCAACGCATGGGTGGGAACCCAACGCTTAGGACAACAATACCAACTAACCGACAAGTGTGAAATTAATATACGAGATACTTGTAGCAAAAACTCATTGTTTTCATATGATTTCAGGGGAAATCATATGAAAATTAAATATCTAGCAAACGGGTTATAAACTTTCACATACATCATCCAATCACGATTATTGGCTTAGTGGCGGTCCTTCCCTCAGGTCAATTGGTCAAAAACCTCCCAAAATTATAAGATGACAGTAAAACATAATATTATTATGAAATGTTAAGCAAATCAAAACAACGGGTATTATTCTAATGTATTAATAAATGCACCGCGAGATAGCCGGCAGCGGCAAGTAGTGACATTTAACGTCTTAAATGGAAACTTTCTTTCCCACGCACTACGATTGGCTGGGTCAAAATATGAAATGCCCCGATAGCATATCTTCTGTCTCTTTACAACAAACAATAAACGAGATGGCACTATGGCGCTCAGTAAAAACTTTTCGGATTATGAAGACAGTTTGGATCCGTGCCGCTAGGGAGAGAGAGCATGCTGAGTCTGAAAGAGATGGTTTGATAAACGTAGGTTGATTTTGCATATTTTACGATTGTCGCATGAAATAATTTACTATACTAAATGTAATTTGACGTAAGAGTATGTGGATGAATTTGGCTCTCAAACTCGTGAGGTACCTACAAATGAATTTGAAATTGTATCATAATATAATTTTTTTTAAATGACCTTCTACTTCTGGACCCCTAGAACCGCCTCTGGTTGGCATAGCACTGTCTTGCACAACCCCTTAAATAAAATTACAAAAAAGGTTCTGGTTTGTTCTTTTCCTGCAGATTTTTGGTTTTCAAAAAGATCAGATGTGCTAATATTGAAAAAAATCCGAACAAGATAACTAAACAATATCTAGCTAGAATCTTTACTGATCCATTAAAAGGGCCACCGTCTTGAAACGGAAACGGAACGTACAAATTTATAGAGAGACGAAATGCAAAATGGTTGAGTTAAAGTAACTATAGATTTTCGTTATTTGTTTTTGGGGTGTTATGTGATGTTGCGCTAAGTCCTTCTTTAGCCAACGTTTCGGACAACGTTGCAGTGTCCATCATCAGGGCAGATCCAGGAGATTCGGTAGATGTGTCTGATGTGTCTACCGGATTACCAATTATCTGCTGTATCTGTCCTGATGATGGACACTGCAACGCTGTCCGAAACGTTAGCTAAAGAAGGAGGTAGCGCACACGGCATAACACCCCAAAAACAAATAACGAAAATACTTTTGGGCGTGAAAACCTTAAAACTTATCTAACTATCTATAATTATTTTACAGCTGGGGAACCGAGCTGGAGCATGCTTGAAGCTGTTTCCATTAGCAAAGGTAATTTTTTAAAACACTTTTATTGACTTTACTGATGGCCAGCGTGGTCTAGCGGTAAGGCTCTTGACTCGCAATCCGAAGGTCGTGGGATCGAATCCCTGCGTGGGAAAATATCGATTAATTTGTGTTATTTCACAATTAATTAATTTAAAATAATATACCTATAGTATATTTGCGGCACGTTCCAGAGTGGAAGATACTCTTAGTATCGCCCTGGTGTTAGACCACCATTCAGAATTGAAACGTTGCTTGAAATGGCTTTAGCCGTGTTTGGTGACCAGGTCTGAATAGCCAGGTACTTCCACACCTTCCTCTTCCCCATATCCTTCCCCTCCCCACTTTCTTCCACCTCACAACATACCCCAATCGGGGATGCCATAGTCTCACTGGCTCCAGACGGGAGCATTTGGGACTCTTGTGCGGTATTTACATAAAAAATCAAATTAAAATTAAGTAAAAAATTTCCAAAAGCAAGCTATCGCATGTATAGTTTTAGAAATTTTGCAGGAGAAAGTGGTATAACTATGTATAATATCCGGGTCACAAGAGGCAAGCATTTCAAGCAAGGCCAGCAGGGTATTGCTGGTAATCTAGTAAGCTAAGCTAAAATGGACATATAGAACTAAAAATAGTTCGCAGCTGGAATGAACAAATAGTCTTAACCTTAACCTATACTACTCGAGCTTCAAATATTTAAATTTATTTTATTTATAAAACAGATTAAAATACAAATATAAATATCCCTAGACTAACGTGTCCGCAGTCTGCAGTAATCACATTCATAGTCGAAAAGCAAGGGTCCAAAGTGAGATCCTTGTGGTACGCCTGACGTAACTGATATTGGGGAAGAGTTAAAACCGTTAACCGTAACTAATTGACTTCTATGTGATAAATATGATTCTATCCAACGAAGCAGATTTCCGTGAATGCCGATTTTATCTAGTTTATTCATTAAGATATGATGACTAACTTTGTCGAATGCCTTACTGAAATTACTTACTTATGTTTTTACTTACTTGTGTTTTTTTATTCATCGATTTACACAGAAAGTCCATGTTGGAAAGGACTAAGTATATGTGTTACATGATTAAAAATGATTTTTCATTTTCCAGAGAGAGACCTCCGTGGTAAATAACCAGCCCCGGGAACGTTAATTAGGCACCCCATCCTGCAACTGAATGCAGGGGCAAACATCAAGCATAAGATATTGTCATCAAATTTTGGATCTGCAGATAAAAGCATCTTGTTATACTATTTCGTCAACTTGTTACATGTATTTTTGGGGATATTTATATTATATCCACTGCTTGTGTTGTGTAATATTGTAATATTTGTTTGTTATGTTGTAATATTTGTTTTCCTCGTAACGACTCCAAAATATGTTTTGTTTCTAATGCAACACAACGAAAAAAAATCACTTTAAAAATCATTACAAAATTAAAATTTCAAAGCGCTTATAAGAGTTTTTTTTTTAGATAAGATATTAAAATCAATATTAACTGAGCTTGCCGTTTAAATTGTGCTTCATTGATGTTAAACATATCAATATTCGAAGTGATTCTAACAAGACGGCGCTCCCGACTGGCATGACCATTGGCAAGTTAGGTCTGCAAGCCGAGAGATAAATCAGTCATGCTGTCGGTGACGGATATATCCATCGTGAACATAGAAACTAATACTCACAAATCAGTCTGAAGAAATGTGTAACAATGAGCACATCCCTTCTGACCCGTAGAAGGTTCACACCGAGCACGCCCAAGAGAATGTCGGTAGAAAAAACAACCACCATAAACAATGACCACCGTAACAGAGAGGTAAGATTGGATTGGTTCAGAGCTTTAAAATAATTGAAGGATTTCATCACACAGAGAATTTATATAAAAGTAGAGATAATGAGAGATTATTCATAATCTGAATGTTTTTTGAGTTTGATCACGAATCCACCTAGCACAATCTTGCCTTTGAAATGCCATATCTCCAGTGGATTGGTGCAGATAAATTATTGTGTACGTGAATACCGCACAAGAGTCCCAACTGCTCCCTGCTAACCAGAGCCAACGAGACTATGGAATTCCCAATCGGGGTATTTTTTATTCTTTTTTTTTTAATTAACTCCACACGTCCGTCACTCCTATACACACGTCAGTGTGTATAGGAGTGACGGACGTATGAATCCATCCCTCCAACTGCGGTGCAAGGCGATGGGTCGTGAGAATCCGGCTGAAAGTTTAAAAGGAGTCTCTCTCGATCAGGCCCGCCACGCAGTAGTGGGCAGTCGCATCCGCCGCCAAGACCTGGACAAAACTCACCCCATAAACCCGGGCACCCCATAAACGTAGCGAACCACTTGGGGTGACTACGGCAGAGTTTATCCAAAAAGTGGTTCCCGGGGCGGCGATACCCATACCCGCCTCTAAAATTGAAAATGATGAAGGATAAAGAAATAAACGAAAATAATACGAAATAAGGATTTACTAGAAAAACATGAATTTATTGTAAATTTGCAGATCATGTAGCATTGGGACTCTTGTGTATCGTTTAAAAATAAAATTAAACACGTTAAAATTTATTGTTCAGTGATGACGAACCGACTAATGAGAATTAAAGTGATAGAAAAAATATAAATAAGCCAGAACTTATAAATATAATAAAAATAACCTAGACGCAAAAAAGCAATTTCCAATAAAATGATTAAATTCTGATTACTCGTAATATCGCAAATTTATTTCTTTATTATACCAATAAAACGAATAATAAATTAAAATAAAATTGTTTCTTCGAAGTTGAAATATTGCCATAATAAGATTTGAATTTAATCTAAATCTTTAAATAATGCATGCATTATTATAATGTAAAAAAACGATAATAATAATGTAATCATATGAAAAAATAAAATAAAATAGAAAACGAATTGGCTTTATGAAGATTACTATAGGTCATATGAAAAGGGGAAGTTCGTATGCCTATTTAAATTCGAAGATAAATGTAATACGAAGAACAAAAATCTATTTTCATCTCTTGGCAAATTGTAATTTTTAATTTTATTCATCTAATTATAATTGTAACCAAAATCCAAAAAAAAACAAAATTTTCAAAATCTTGCATATCTGCAGTACAGAAAATTTATTTAAAAGTAATTATTATTTTTATTTTTTATTTCAGTTAATTTATTTAAAACCCCTCAGGTTAATGTGTACGTTTTTCGGAACAACTCAAATAGGTCTCACAGAAATCGTTGTGTCTCCCTTACTATCAAAGTCAGAAACGGTGTTAGGAAGAGAAAACCCCAGGCTTTATATTAAAATCTAAAAATATAATAGAAGTAAAATTTATACACCTTCATGAAACCAAAGTTTCGAATCGCAATTTGAAAAAAAAAATTATTAAATTTTTTAAATTAATTATTTTTACATGGAACGAACGATAAAAAAACTATGTGACAATAATGTTCATAATACATTTGTTTAATAAAATAAATATTTGTAATTTTTTTTTTGTTATCGATAATCTTAGTTAGAAAAAAATGTAAAAAAGGCCATTTTTAAAACTTTTTTTCATGTTGGCAATCAAAATTTTTGTCTTTTAAAAACGAAATTTTTTTTTAAATTGAAATTTAAAAAGAGTTTTTAATTTTCGGATATGTTAAAAAATATTCCATTTATTTGGATTTTATTGTAAAGCGGAAATATTTTCATCCTCTGACAAAATATGGCCTGGGGGTTTTATATATGATTTTATTTATATTTACAACTGTTGAAGTATTTGCTCTAAGTATGCACAGTTCCTCAAAAGAGATTACCCAATCGATGATATTTAATGTTCAGGTTTAAATAAAACGAGGTACCGAGAGCGAGTATCAGAATTCTAACAAAATGGTGCTCAAAGGATTATTTTATTATCAATTGATTTTAATCATATCTGTGATTGATTTTGCCACTCCACAATGGTATCCTGCAGCAAGAGGTAACATATTTCAGTGTTATTTATTATGGCCGATTTTATACATGCTTTTAAAAATGCATATTTGTTGACTTTTTTGGGGGTGAAACTCGTTGAGGTATCTCGTGTTGAATTCCCACCTGTTTCCACTATGTGAGAATCTATTCATAAAACTTAAGTTGGAAGTCAATTCAACTTTGGGTTTCGATTTAAAATATTATCAGTGATCTATTTCATACATTCTATGCATCTACGATATCTACTGCTTAGATTCTATGAATCTATCAAGTGATATAATATATTTCGTAGATTCTACGAATAAATCATGTGATATCTATTTCATAGATTTTATGAATATATTATGTATGGTATAAGGTTGTTTTGTAACTAGCCTGATTAAGATAGGGTCCCTTAGATGGTTTGGGCATGTAGAGCGAATAAACGAAGAAAGGAGTGTAACATAGCACGATCAAATGAATCAGATACTTGAGTCGGGCCATATAATAGAAAAGTCGAATAATAGAAAAGTATGTATGAGACGATGTATGAATGTAAATGAGGCAATGAGTGCGTGTCTGGAAGGAGTTGTTTGACGGTCCGTCCTCTCTGCCTACCCCTGAGGGAAACGGCGTGATGGTTAGTAAGTTATTTTAAGTAGGCATTAGACAATCAGGCTAATTTGTTCGCTTTTCGGAACAACTCAGATAGGTCTCATAGAAACCGTTATATCTCCCTTACTATTGTAGTGTTCGAAGGAGACATTATTACGCTTTATATTAAAATCAAAAAATTAAAAATTAAAAAAAGTAAAGTGTATAACTTTGTGAAACGAAAGTTTTGAATCGGAATTTGGAAATTTAAAAAAATTATGAAACTTTAGGAATTTTTAAATTCTCGTATTTTAAAAAAATAATTTGCAACGGCAAAAAAGGAGGAGGTAATAACGTTTATGAAACATTTATCTAATCAAATCTCGTATGTGTGTGTTTTTAATTTTATCGTTACCAGCAATTTACGTAATTTTTAAGGTTTGCGATAAAAAAAAATATATTTAAAAAACTACATAATGATTTCTAATAATATAATTTGTAAGCATGTTTCGCCACCTTTCAAGAACGGTTTTTAGTTTTTAAATGCGATCAGAACAGTTCCATTTATTTGGATTTTATTGCAAAAGCTGAAATTTTCAGACCCACTGACAATACACGAGTAAGATATAGAACCATTTTCTCACACGACAATATACGATTAATTTACACTAAGCACTTCACAATAAACATATTATACACACCGTTCAATTTTTGAACACTTTATTGTACCTTTAGAAAATAAGTTTAACTATTACGTGTAAAAATAAACGACCAACTCACCATCCAATTTGCAGAACAGCATGCTGGGATTCTGCAAATTGGATCTTGGGAAGGCAAAACCGCCAGCCCTTTGTCGGGCCGTCGGAATAATAACAATTCGGTTGGCAGTTTGAGATGTTGTTCTGCAAGCAGTTTTGCAAATCAGACGGTGTTTATGGCATAATATGACGCTCAACAACGTTGTTTACTTTTACTGAAAAGGACGAATATTTTTTTTTAGATTATGAAGTCTTAATCACCACCAAACCTTCCCACGTACGAAACTTTTACATCATTTTATGATACTATGCACCTATCTTCCTACATATAATTAGCATAAATATAATTAACATGCACTTCAGAACCCAACCAGCCGATGTGGTCGATTCCGAATAATCCGAGTAAGTAAACATATTAAAAACTAACAAGGGTGTATACGCTGTGCCGGCATAAAAACATTGTCAGTCCATCCCCCATACTAGTAATTTTGAAGCCGACCTGCTGGAATTATATGTATGCGCACTGTTAACTGGTGGTGAAGTGGTGCCATCTGCCTGGCAAAATGACAACTCGACCTCCATGATTTTAAATGAAAAAGCTTAGAATCTGGCATTCAGATGTACTCCCAAGTCTTACGCTGTTCATAAAACTAGTGGGCCTGACGGAATACATGTTTTTTTTTTTTACATGAGCTCCACACAGAAGGCCCTGAGGAAAATAATTTCCCTCGGGGCCTATGTCATCTTTGGGGATGCTGTGTGGAGGGTTTTTTTAAAGTAAATGAAGGAGAGGAGAGTTCTGGGAAGGAAAGGGTTTGAGGGGTGGGTAGGAATCTGGGGTTCAGTATGTCCTGGTCATCCGCCTCCAAGAACTAGACAAACCTCATCCCGTGAACCCGGGCACCCCTGCTAAATCACCAAACATAGCGAACCACTTGGGGTGACCTATGGCAGAGGTGTTGGTTATCCAATAAAGGTTCCCGGGGCGGCGGTACCCATTCCCGCCTCCCAAATTGAAAATTGTCCTGGTATTGCAGAAATACTCGTAGCACCAACTTTGACGAAGCTTTGAAAATTTCCCTGAAGTCTCGCTCTGTTTCCTCTGGTTGAAAAAAAGCGGTCATCCATCCTATTACAAAGAAGGATGACCGCTCCAAACCGCTCCTACCGCCCCATAGCGATCACATTAGTTCTGTCCAAGGTGATCAACGACAAATTGCTCACTTCCTCGAGAAGAACAAATGATTAATGACCGTCAATACGGATTCCGGCAGAACAGCTCGTGCGGTGATCTTCTCGGGTATATGACGCATGTTTGGGGGCGGTATATGGAACGTTTCGGTGAGACCCAAATGGTTGCACTGGACATTTCCAAGGTCTTTGACCGAGTTTGACACCGAGGATTTGTCATCAAATTATCTTCTTACGAATTTCCTGCATCCTTATGTACGTGGATTGGCGACTTTTTGAGGGAGAAGTTGATTCAGACGGTTACTGTTGGTTTCACCTCTTCCTCGCATTCGATAAATGCTGGCGTCCCACAGGGACAGGTTCTGTCTCTGACTTTGTTTTTGTTGCACATCAATGACCTTTTGTCGTGTGCATCAATGCACTGTTACGCGGACGATAGTACAGTCCATGGTAGCTTTTTGTTTGACAAACCTCCGAAAGGCAGACAAATTCCAACGGCTCCGAGGGTTTCGAAGCAATGAATAGAAGGTCACCTCGAGAGTGACTTCTCTTGGGGTAAGAATAACCTCGTCAAATTCAATGTATCGAAGACCCAATCATGTCTGATAACATTTAGAAGAGAACGAAATGAAAATATAGTCTCCTTAAACGTAAGCAATCTACCGAACAGGCCCTACATTGAAATGTTTGATATAACCCAAGAAGACTTTACTCTCTTCAAGACCCATGTTCACTTCTTCCTCTCCTCTAAAAGATCCTCCGTACAACATCCACAAAGATGACATAGGCCGAGGCCCTGAGGAAAATAATTTCCCTCGGAGTCTCCTGTATGGAGTTATTGAAAACAAGGTCGAGGTGTCGATAAGCGCCGTTCATGTTTGGGAGAAATTTCAATACAACGCGCGTATAGATAATTAGTAATCCCGGTGAACTTTATGAAATCTGCTCGCCCCACGTGACTTATGACACGTGATACAAAAAACGAAAAATCGATCCGGTCGATTTTGACTTAATATTTTTATAGTTTTACTTTTTTATTGTTTTGCTTTGATTTTTGGTGGTATTGTTATTGGGTATTAATATTATTTTTTGATTGTCCGAAATTTAGAGGGTTCGTACCCTCAACGCTCCTAGTGTTAGCCACCAGTGTTTATATGTCACATATTTTTCACTTGTTTTATTCCAGATCCTAAAATCTCAAACGGACTTACATCGCGTCAGCGGCCACCATGGCGATATTCATCATGTTAGTAAATCATGCACATTCTCTTCGCAGGTTATCGTAACTAACCATCACGCCGCGCCGTTTCGAGGATCGACCGCCAAACAGCTCGGTTTTGGAATATAATCCTTGCCTCATTCACATTCATACATAGTTTCACACTATTCTTCTGTTATTCATGTCTTACTCGGGTGTGCTCATTTCAACCATTCACATTTGCGACAAATATTCTCCCTGAAGAAAATACCTTACCTCAGGAGCTGTCATCTTTGTGAGGGGCCTTTTTAAGGAAAGGAAGGAGAGGAAGTTCTGGGAATGAAAAAAGGTTCGAAGGATGGGTATGAATCTGGGGGTCAATGGGTCCTGCGGAGCGAGGCGATGGGTAGAGAGTGTCCTGCTGGAGAGGTCAAATGATTTTCCCCAATCTTTCTCTTCCGATTCGAACCACTACGCAGTAGTAGGCAGACACAACCACCGCCAGGATCTAGAGAAATTTCACCTCATAAACCTGGGCACCTGAACTAACTCACCAAAAGTAGCGAACCACTCGGAGTGTCCTGTGGAATTTGTTTTGGTTTCCCAATACATGGCTCCCTTACTTTTTTCATTCGTTATACAACAACAGAAATCTTTAAATAATTCAACCATCCAAGGATACAAAAAAACTATGGGAAAAATATTCTGGTTCATCACCTCAAAAAAGACATGTTCATACCTTACATAATCATAAAACCAGAGCAAAGCAAATAGACAAGCTATATATACCTAAGTGGATTATTATTTATCTTTGGAAAATTTACTTAAGTGAATTTTTAGCAATAAAGATACATAACAAATCCCATCATGTATCAAACAAATCTTAAAAAACTACTCTTGAGTACCTAAAATCAAATCTTACATTAAGAAATTTTCGGAAAAATATATATTTTTTTACATTAACTCCACACAGGAGGCCCTGAGGAAAATAATTTCCCTCAGGGCCTATGTCATCTGGGATGCTGTGTGGAGGGTCTTTATGAGGAGAGGAAGGAATGAACATTAATCTTGAAGAGACCCATGTTGTAGGAAGGAGGAAACACAGAGGCCGGCAAATCATTCCACAGCCGAGCTGTTGAACACAAGAACGAGTCGAAGAAATGACCCGTTCCCATGTGACAAATGTCAACCGTGTACAAATGTTGGGCACGCGTTTGGCGTGTACTAGTATTTTAAAAACATCGTCGTAGAAGTTACTGAAAAAACCCTATCCAAATCAAATTATACCATAGAAGCTGAAAAACTTCTACGTCCTGTACAGTTACAACGGTACGATCTCAGGACCGCCTTTTGACGAAATTTGAATTCTCGACCGCTGCAAACGGTTATGCAATTTCGGATGAACTTGAAAATGGACTGTAAATACGTTAGAAGAAACAAAATGGTGTTTGATGGAACTGGGTGAAAGTGTATGAAAGAAAGAAGGGAAATTATGGAAGGAAAAACGAGATAACCAATCACTTACCTTGTCTGTCAAGGGGCCGATAATATAATCGCTTAGTCCCACCGCGAAACCGCAAATAAATCAATGAATGAATCAAACAATCTGCTCCCATGGTAGTCAAATTCCTTCATTATATTTCTTCAAACACAACAAACTTATTTTGTGGCAACATTTTCATTGTAAATTAATATGATACTTAGTTTAACCACTTTTATTGTTTAAAAACAAGCGTAAATCGGAAACAACGCTGACTTCATCAGGGTTCACTTAAAACTAATTAAAGATGTCAATGAATAGGCGTGAATGGGGGGGGGTAACTCTACTCCATTATTATAATCAAAACTATGATTCGTCTCCAATAAATGATTCAAATACTTTATTGTACTTAAAACGAGATTATATACACGATCATCATCAACAACAACTTCTACACGATGAACATCACCTACTACGCGATGAACATCACCTACTACGCGATGAAAATCACCTACTACGCGATGAACATCACCTACTACGCGATGAACATCACCTACAACATCCAAGATACTCCGAATCCTTTTTCTGCAACAACAGCACTCGAACTTGCACTATTTTATTGCAATTTTTTCAAATATCAAACAGTTTTTCAATAAGGTGATGGGTTACGGTTATGGGTTATGGATAATTGACATCTTGGTAGGAACCAACCATATTATTTTTTCAAGAACAAACACAAACATGATATTAAATTTATAGTGAATCTGTGCATTTATACTAATTTAATTTCGTTTATCAAATAACTAAACATTTACTAAGGCACCACAACATTGTAAAAAAATCTATTTTTTCTTGTGGTGCCTCAAAGGTGAGGCACTGATAACAATCGACAACAAACAGATTCCTAAATAAGTTAGCAGATTACTTGAATCAAACATTGCATTGATTATTTTTACACGTGATGATAAATAATATTTATTTTTTCAGATGATATGTACTCGACCAACCAAATTTTACGACAATGGCCTCCCCCATGTAAGAATAATAATTATATACATATTTTTTAATATGTCATTATTAAAGGACGGCAATAAAAAAAAATAACTATATTTTTTCTATATTTTTCTTAGATTTCGCTGCACCTGCCTTGAACTATATTCCGAGTAAGGATTTACATACATTTATTATTGTACAGTTTTTTTTATTAAGATTTTAAATATTAAGTATTGAAGTTAAGCATCGACTCTCTAAAAGAAAAAAATAGTTGCTAGTTGAAAAATAATTAATTTGTTTTTATTATTAAGTATTATTTTTTTTTAATTTATTTTGGTTATTCGTACATTTAAGTTTATAAATGATTAATTCCAACTTGCTCAAGTGTTTCATAACTTAACCCAAGAAAGATAATCTTATTTTTACCTACCTTAAAGATAATCATACGTCTTAGAGACTTATTTAAAAGTGAATATTTCACATATTATCACACTTACACAGACAGTTAAAAGATAGTTGAATAATTAGTTTAGGGTTTTGTACTTTAAATAAAAACAAAATAATTATAAAAAAATATTGTAATAAAAAAAAATAACATTCTGTAAATCTCTTACAAATCAAATACAAAATATTAAATCTTTTTTTAAATGAAAAATAATGTTTCATTTTATGTCTAAATCGTATTTTTTTACATGCTATGAAAGTTTAAATATCAATCAGTCGTTATATTTAAAAATAATGTTTTATTTTTTTATTTCGCTAAATAACATTTATACGAACAAGTCTGAAATTTACACAAAAGGTAATAGAGACGTAATGAAGTTTAAAAGTATAGTTGAATCATTAGTTTAGGGGTTTTTACTTTAAATAAAAAAAAAATATATATATATATACTGTAATTTAAAAAAATTTAATAAATTCTTTAAACTTCTTACAAATCAACTACAAAATATTAAGTATTTTTTAAAATGAAAAATAATAATATTTAATTGTATGTCTAAATCTTATTTTTTACATGTCATAAAAATTTAAATGCAAATCAGTCGTTACACATAATTTTTTTTTTTTCTTTCGCTAAATCACCTTTATACGAACAAGTCAGAAAGTTACTCAAAAGGTAATAATCATACGTCTCTCGGACGAATGGGGTATGTATTTCTCCGTAATTATTGTAATTAGCAGTTAAAAACC